>SJYO01020080.1:35454701-35739349 GCA_006410555.1 Capra ibex
AATACCAGACCACCTGACCTGCCTCTTGAGAAATCTGTATGCAGGTCAGGAAGCAACAGTTAGAACTGGACATGGAACAACAGACTGGTTCCAAATAGGAAAAGGAGTACGTCAAGGCTGTATATTGTCCCCCTGCTTATTTAACTTGTATGCAGAGTACATCATGAGAAATGCTGGGCTGGAAGAAACACAAGCTGGAATCAAGATTGCTGGGAGAAATATCAATAACCTCAGATATGCAGATGACACCACCCTTATGGCAGAAAGTGAAGAGGAACTAAAAAGCCTCTTGATGAAAGTGAAAGAGGAGAGTGAAAAAGTTGGCTTAAAGCTCAACATTCAGAAAACAAAGATCATGGTATCCGGTCCTATCACTTCATGGGAAATAGATGGGGAAACAGTGGGAACAATGTCAGACTTTATTTTGGGGGGCTCCAGAATCGCTGCAGATGGTGACTGCAGCCATGAAATTAAAAGACACTTACTCCTTGGAAGAAAAGTTATGACCAACCTAGACAGCATATTCAAAAGCAGAGACATTACTTTGCCGACTAAGGTCCATCTAGTCAAGGCTATGGTTTTTCCTGTGGTCATGTATGGATCTGAGAGTTGGACTGTGAAGAAGGCTGAGCATCGAAGAATTGATGCTTTTGAACTGTGGTGTTGGAGAAGACTCTTGAGAGTCCCTTGGACTGCAAGGAGATCCAACCAGTCCATTCTGAAGGAGATAACCCTGGGATTTCTTTGGAAGGAATGATGCTAAAGCTGAAACTCCAGTACTTTGGCCACCTCATGAGAAGAGTTGACTCATTGGAAAAGACTCTGATGCTGGGAGGGATTGGGGGCAGGAGGAGAAGGGGACGACAGAGGATTGAGATGGCTGGATGGCATCACCGATTCAATGGACATGAGTTTGAGTGAACTGCAATTCATGGGATCACGAAGAGTCGGACACAACTGAGCAACTGAACTGAACTGAACTGAAGACTTGAAACCATAAAGCTCCTAGAAGAAAACATGGAAGAAGCTTCTTAACATCAGCTTTGGTGATAATTTCTTGGGGACCTCTGTGGTGGCCCCATTATTAAGAATCCACCTGCCAGTGCAGGGAACATGGGTTTTATCCCTGGTCTGGGAAGATCCTTGGGATTATCATCTGGGAAATGCAAATCAAAGCTGCAATGAGATGTTACCTCACACCTGCTGAAAGGACTGTTACCAAAAAGCCAAGAGAACACAGGTATGGCGAGAGCCTGGAGAAAAGAGAACCCTATACACTATTGGTGAGAATGTAAATTGGTGCAGCCATTATGGAAAACAGTATGGATGCTCTGCAAAAAAAAAAGTATATATATATATATATATATATGTACCATATGACCCAGGAATCCTTCTATATCTAAAAGAATTGAAATCAAAGTGTTAAAGAGATATCTCACTCATGTTTGTTGTAGCATGATTACAACAGCGAAGAGAGGAAATAAAATGTCCAGGAATGGGGCTTCCCTGATGGTCCAGTGGTTAAGAATCCAGCTCCCAACACAGGAGATATGGGTTCGATCCCAACTCCAGGAAGATGCTGCAGACCAACTAAGCCTGGGTACCACAGCTACTGAGCCCACCCTGGAACTACAGAAGCCCAAATGCCTGCAACCTGTGGTCCCCAGCAAGAGAAGACATCATAGTGAGAAGCCCAGGCACCACAATAAAAAATTGTCCTGGCTCATCGCAACTATAAGAAGTCCATGCACAGCAACAAAGACCCAGCACAGCCAAAAAATAAAATAAGTAAATAAATCTTTTTAAAAAAAATGTCCAAGGGTAGATAAAGAAGATGTGGTAAATGGGATATTATTCAGCCTTGAAAAAGAGAAACTTTGCTGTTTGTTTGCAAACATAAGCTCAATAAAGGACAGAAATGTTATGGACCTAAAAGAAGCAAAAGATATTAAAAAGAGGTGGCAAGAATACACAGAAGAACTGTACAAAAAATATCTCCATGGATGAAACTGGAGGATATTATGTAAGTGAAATAATCCAGACACAGAAAGACAAATGCTATACGATACCATGTACATGAAATATCTAAGGTAGTTAAACACATAGAAGCATACATGGGAAGTGATTGGCAGGAGCTGAGACAAGTGAGGAACCAGGAGGCATTAGTCAAAGAACACAAAGTCTCCATTTGACAAGAAAAAAAATTTTTTCTGTAATTTAGAGTTTCCTCAAAATTCTCCAAGCCAGGCTTCAGCAATACGTCAACCATGAACTTCGAGATGTTCAAGCTGGTTTTAGAAAAGGCAGAGGAACCAGAGATCAAATTGCCAACATCTGCTGGATCATTGAAAAAGCAAGAGAGTTCCAGAAAAACATCTATTTCTGCTTTATTGACTATGCCAAAGCCTTTGACTGTGTGGATCACAATCAACTGTGGAGAATTCTGAAAGAGATGGGAATATCAGACCACCTGACCTGCCTCTTGAGAAACCTGTATGCAGGTCAGGAAGCAACAGTTAGAACTGGACATGGAACAACAGACTGGTTCCAAATAGGAAAAGGAGTACTTCAAGGCTGTGTATTGTCACCCTGCTTATTTAACTTCTATGCAGAGTACATCATGAGAAATGCTGGACTGGAAGAAGCACAAGCTGGAATCAAGATTGTCAGGAGAAATATCAATCACCTGAGATATGCAGATGACACCACCCTTATGGCAGAAAGTGAAGAGGAACTAAAAGCCTCTTGATGAAAGTGAAAGAGGAGAGTGAAAAAGTTGGCTTAAAGCTCAACATTCAGAAAACGAAGATCATGGCATCCGGTCCCATCACTTCATGGGAAATAGATGGGGAAACCGTGGAAACAGTGTCAGACTTTATTTGGGGGGGGGCTCCAAAATCACTGCAGATGGTGATTTCAGCCATGAAATTAAAAGACACTTACTCCTTGGAAGGAAAGTTATGACCAACCTAGATAGCATATTCAAAAGCAGAGACATTACGTTACCAACAAAGGTCCATCTAGTCAAGGCTATGGTTTTCCCTGTGGTCATGTATGGATGTGAGAGTTGGACTGTGAAGAAGACTGAGCATCAAAGAATTGATGCTTTTGAACTGTGGTGTTGGAGAAGACTCTTGAGAGTCCCTTGGACTGCAAGGAGATCCAACCAGTCCATTCTAAAGGAGATCAGTCCTGGGTGTTCTCTGGAAGGAATGATGCTAAAGCTGAAACTCCAATACTTTGGCCACCTCATGCAAAGAGTTGGCTCATTGGAAAAGACTTTGATGCTGGGATGGATTGGGGGCAGGAGGAGAAGGGGACGACAGAGGATGAGGTGGCTTGATGGCATCATCAACTCGATGGACATGGGTTTGCATGAACTCCAGGAGTTGGTGATGGACAGGGAGGCCTGGCGTGCTGCAGTTCATGGGGTCGCAAAGAGTCGGACACGACTGAGCCACTGAACTGAACTGAATTGAAACATTTTATATGGTATATGTTTAAGATTTGATTAGCCAGAAATTATAATTCATTTTCAACTAAGTTTTTGTGATAGGGAATACGTGGTGCAGTGGTAAAGAATCCACCTGCCAATGTAGGAGATGTAAGAGACTCACGTTTGATCCCTGGGTCGGGAAGATCCCCTGGAGAAGGAAATGACAACCCACTCCAGTATTCTTGTCTGGAGAGTCCCATGGACAGAGGAGCCTGGTGGGCTACAGTCCACAGAGTCACAGAGTGAGAGACACCTGAGCACACATACTACATTACATTTTTAGAAAAGAAAAAATAAGAAGGGAAGTCAAGAGAGTTCCCTGGTGGTCAGGGGCTACTCTGTGCTCTCAGTGCAGGGGACGCAGGTTCAATCCCTTGTCACGAAGCTAGATCCCACAGGTCACAACTAAAGATCCACGTGCCACGACTAACACCTGGTGCAGCCAAATAGAAGCCTAGATGTCAAAATCTGATCCTTTTCCAAAAAAGTAACTTCAGTAAATGCCCTAGGCCAGTATAATCACCTTTGCCTTCTTCTTTTATATTCCTGTGTAAGGAGACTTGACCTTAAGTTCACACGAGATCATTAATTCTCAAAGATACCTCAAAAATAGACCTGAGTTTGTAACTACAGCCCTTAGAAAATGAAGAAATGTGAATGTTTTCAATCAATGGAGAAAAAAAATCCCATGGCGTCACCAAGTCATATTTAAAACTGTCAATCATTGCTCTCATCAGCCTATCAGCTTCTCCATGGTGAAAAAGGGAGCCACCATTTCCGGCAAATTCGAGCTCCGTCTCCCAAATCCCTCCTCACTGAGACCTGGGACTGTTTTCATCACTAATTGCTCAGAGCCAGACTGTGGCCCTGTAAAGTTCTGTATCTCTGCCTGGCTGCTCAGTACCACTTTTGTTCCTCATACAGTGGCTCACACGCAAGTCTCAACATTTCAAATTTATCTTGTTCCTAAATGTTTTACCAGTGATCCAGTGAAAGAAAAAAAAAAAAAAAAGTGTTAGTCATTCAGTCATGTCCTACTCTTTGTGACCTGTGGACCATAGCCCACCAGGCTCCTCTGTCCATGAATACTTGTCTCCCAGCAAGAATACTGGAGCGGGTTGCCATTCCCTTCTCCAGGGGGATCTTCCTGACTTAGGGATCAAACCCAAGTCTCCCGCATTGCAGGCAGATTCTTTACCGTCTAAGCACCAGGGAAGCCCTGTGAACCAGTAATGTTTCCTGTCCCCCACTCCCCACACCCTTTCCCCCACGTTTAGATCCTTTTAGCCATGTTAATTTGCCTGCAGTTGTCTCTCTTCTCAGCAAGCCTCCTGGAAATATCTAGACTGATCTTTACCTCTCTCACCCCATCAACTTGCATGTGCTATTGGTTGTGTGCCTTGCAGAATGAAACACTGTGGGCAACGTACATTATTAGGTCGGACATTAGGCAGTTCCCTAAACATTTTCCTCCCTTTTGATATACCAATTTCAAGTTATTTTTTAATTTTGAAAAAATAAGGGTTTTTTTGTTTTTTTGTTTTTTGTTTTTTTAGAAAGAGGGACAGCTCACCTCTGGGCTTCACTTACAAGGAAAGATAAAAAGATAAAGCAAAAGTTTGCCTAAATGGAATATCGGAGAAGGCAATGGGACCCCAGTCCAGTACTCTTGCCTGGAAAATCCCATGGACGGAGGAGCCTGGTGGGCTGCAGTCCATGGGGTCCCAGAGTCAGACACGACTGAGCGACTAAGCAGCAGCAGCAGCAGCAGCAGCAGCAAATGGCATGTTCTCTTATCTTCACCTTTGCCTGCCCTCCCCTGCACATAAATTATGGGATGTTTGTGGGAGACCTTCTCCTTAGCACAGGATCTTTTTTTTAGGAAACAAATACTTAATGTATTTTTTAATTTTATGACTATAAAGAGACAATACTTCCTGTATCTCCACTTACTGAAGCAGTTAGTTTTTCTTCTAACTTTATTGTGAAATATCCTCAACTGCCTATTGGAGGCCTATAAGTGTTCTTAATGTTAAACGGCAATATTGTGGGAGGTATTAAACAGCTTTGTGTTCTTTCTCCATAAGTGCAAAGTCCAAAAGAACACATATAGGAGGATTTTAGATTAACAATAGTAAAATGAGCAAAGGCCATGAGCTGGAGAAGGTTGCAGATGGATCAGACAGCATCTGCAGGGATCTTAGAGGGGCCAGGCTTCCGGGGTGAGGTGAGAGCACCCGGAAAATAAACTAGGGGGGCAGTCATTCAAGGGGAGGCCTGCTCAGCACAGAGGAGTTTCTCAGCTGGAGGTAATTGGGGCTAAATGGATTCAAAGGGAGCAGGTGTACAAGTGTGCACCTGTGTAAGCAGGAACACACTCAGAGGTCACTGTGAACCGGGCTTGTGGAGGCTGAAGGAAGGAGTATGAGGGGTGGAACCTGCCAGATTGGGAGACTGATAGGCTATTTGAGGGGCAGCTAGAAAGGCAAGGGTCAAGAATAGCAAAAACATTCTAGACTGACTTTCCCTTGTTCTGGTCATACTCGCGGGTGATGTTTCCTCAGCTCCTAATTCATCATGCTTATATTACAACTCAGTGTGTTGGTGTTTTTTCCTCTGGTTGTTCTATCTTCATAGCAAGTGTATATAATCTTCTGTAGAACCCAGGTGATGTCTTTTACTGCTCAAAATAGTCTCCCTGTTCAGAGAACTTTAACCAAAGGAAGGAAGATGATATTCCTGAAGCCTACACGAGAAGCACCCCCGAAATGACCTGGCCACCCGAGGAATGTCGAAAGGTGGATGTTGTGACACCACGGGTCAGCACTTCCCGTGGTAAGAAAGTCAACATGCAAGCACCATCTCAAAGTCTAGCCCCCTGGGAGGAGCATCGCCCCCTATGTTGCTTGGGCTCTGTTGACGGACATTGGCGAGAATGTCCCCATTATCATCAGACAGGACTGAAGAGAGATTTAGTAAAAGAAGCAAAGCACATAGGCACTAGATTAGAAGTCATAGCTATGCAGCTCCCTGCTGACTCAGGGTCTAGTTTGCCTTGGCAAAACAGATCTATGCCCTTGATCTGAACTTCATTGACCATCCTTTTACAAAGGAAGAAGAGGACAGCCAGCTGAGAGGGTGTAGGAGGCAGAGGGGATTCCAACAGAGAACATGTTCAGAAGGTAAATGATTATTTTTACTGGAGAAGGTATTTAGTAAGTAGCCAGCTTCCTCAAAAGCTGCTATGAGGAAGATTCTGTACTTTAGAATGTATCAAATCTAGATAGAATGTTTTCCTATTAGATAGTATCTATTTTTTCAGATTGCCCATATTTTTTGAGAGTCTCCAAAAGAAACTCATTAACTTTATAATGCTTGAGGTTATTTTCTTTGAAAGTGAAAACTGCTCAGTTGTGTCCAACTCTTTGGGACCCCGTGGACTGTAGCCTGCCAGCTCCTCTGTCCATGGGATTCTCCAGGCCAGAATACTGGAATGGGTAGACATTCCCTTCTCCAGGGGATCTTCCCAACCCACAGATGAACCCAGGTCTCCTGCGTGGCAGGCAGATTCTTTACCACCTGAGCCACCAGGGAAGCCCAAGAATACTGGACTGGGTAGCCTATCCCTTCTCCAGGGGATCTTCCTGACCCAGGGATTGAACCAGGGTCTCCTGCATTGCAGGCGGATTCTTTACCAGTTGGGCTACCAAATACTGGAGTGGGTTTCCGTGCCCTCCTCCAGGGAAACTTCCCAACCCAAGGATCCAACCCAGGTCTCCTGCATTGCAGGCAGATTCTTTACCGTCTGAGCCTTATAAAATCATAGCATATTATTAGCTTCTACACATAAACCTCATTCCTTGTGCTGCTGTGCTGTGCTAAGTCTTTTTAGTCATGTCCAACTCTT
Source organism: Capra ibex (assembly GCA_006410555.1). Lineage (NCBI taxonomy): Eukaryota > Metazoa > Chordata > Mammalia > Artiodactyla > Bovidae > Capra > Capra ibex. The sequence continues at coordinate 35,462,105 of SJYO01020080.1, forward strand.
TGTGACCCTATGGACCATCAGGCTCCACTGTCCATGGGACTCTCCAGGCAAGAATACTGGAGTAGGTTGCCTTGCTCTCTTCCAGGGGATCTTCCCAACTCAGGGATCAAACGCTGCTGTCTCTTAGGTCTCCTGCATTGGCAGGTGGGTTCTTTACCACTAGCGCCACCTGGGAAGCCCAACCTCTTTGCTTACAGAACTGTAAACCAAAGGTTGGTTTGCAAACCCTAAGCAGTGGGCCAAATCTGTTCTGCTGTCTGTGTAAATAAGGTTTTATTACAAGAATACAGCTAAATGACTTTTTCACACATTTTCAAGGGGCTGCTTTCATGCTATAACTGCAGAGTTGTTCTCAACAATTTTACAGGCCACAAAGCCTAGAACATTAAGTATCTAACCTTTAACAGAATGTTTGCTGAACGCTGTTACAAGATAAAAAGACACACAAGAAACATGCCAACAGGATACAACCTGTGGAACTTTTCTGAATCCTGATTTGAACAAACCAAAGATAAGAAAACATTTTTAAGACAGGAGAATGGACATGGGCAGATAGATTATAATAAAGAAATATTGTTAATTTCATCAAATTGGTCATATTTTAAAAAATAAATAAAATGGCAACAATAGCAACCATTTATGCTGCCAGAAGGAAAATAATTTTACTCACATGCAATTAAGATTACAGGATAATTGGGAGCCATTAGGTGGTTCCTCCCGCATTACATCGGCTTGAACTTTCGGCCTAGGTTTACTGAGGTCTTAGAAGAACATGCAGGAATTTGGGGTTAGCTATAAAGTTCATTCAGGTTTTTCCATAAGATGTTACCAAAAAACCCAAAGACACTCTTTGGATTGGCCAATATCTTGGGAATTCAATTCCTGACTTGAATAAAGAAGTCCACAACTGACCTTAAAATCAAATACATAATCACTAAAAAAAAAAAACTTCCCCATGTTAACCAAACACTCATCTATAATATTATTGCAGATGGAACAAGTCTTTTTAGCGATAAAGAATCATTACATATAGCGCTATTATTAAATGATTCCTACAAAGGGTGAACTTTTGGGATGATTCAGTTCAGTTCAGGTCAGTCACTCAGTCGTGTCCGACTCTTTGCGACCCCATGAATCGCAGCACACCAGGCCTCCCTGTCCATCACCAACTCCCGGAGTTCACTCAGACTCACGTCCATCGAGTCCATGATGCCATCCAGCCATCTCATCCTCTGTCATCCCCTTTTCCTCCTGCCCTCAATCCCTCCCAGCATCAGAGTCTTTTCCAATGAGTCAACTCTTCACATCAGGTGGCCAAAGTATTGGAGTTTCAGCTTTAGCATCATTCCTTCCAAAGAAATCCCAGGGCTGATCTCCTTCAGAATGGATTGGTTGGATCTCCTTGCAGTCCCAGGGACTCTCAAGAGTCTTCTCCAACACCACAGTGAAAAAGCATCAGTTCTTCAATGTTCAGCTTTCTTCACAGTCCAACTCTCACATCCATACATGACCACAGGAAAAACCAGAGCCTTGACTAGACGGACTTTAGTTGGCAAAGTAATGTCTCTGTTTTTGAATATGCTATCTAGGTTGGTCATAACTTTTCTTCCAAGGAGTAAGCATCTTTTAATTTCATGCCTGCAATCACCATCTGCAGTGATTTTGGAGCCCCCAAAAATAAAGTCTGACACTGTTTCCACTGTTTCCCCATCTATTTCCCATGAAGTGATGGGACCAGATGCCATGATCTTCGTTTTCTGAATGTTGAGCTTTAGGCCAACTTTTTCACTCTCCACTTTCACTTACTTACAGATCCTTTCACTTGTTTTTCTTTACCCCTCTCCACCAAAATGTCCAGCATGTAAATGAGAGGGCCCTTAGGACCCAAAATTACAGTTCACCTGCTGCTGCTGCTGCTGCTGCTGCTAAGTTGCTTCAGTCATGTCTGACTCTGTGCGACCCCATAGATGACAGCCCACCAGGCGCCCCTGTCCCTGGGATTCTCCAGGCACGAACACTGGAGTGGGTTGCCATTTCCTTCTCCAATGCATGAAAGTGAAAAGTGAAAGGGAAGTCGCTCAGTCATGTCCGACTCTTAGCAACCCCATGGACTGCAGCCCACCAGGCTCCTCAGTCCATGGGATTTTACAGGCAAGAGTACTGGAGTGGGGTGCCATTGCCTTCTCCGACAGTTCACCTCCATCAGTAATATTCCTGATTGACGTTGGAGAGCAGCCAGCAAGGGACTATCCTCCGGTTACAAATGATTCTGTGATTAAGAAATGACAAGTCCCTGGATGCAGCAGAGCAGAGCAGTTGGCCTGATGATGAAGAAGACCAGCCACTGGCTACAGCGAGGACCAGGCACCCTCCTCCTTTCCCCAGCTCATCCCCACTCACCTGGATCTCTGAGGCACATCCTCACGCCAGGCCGAAGGATCTTTCTGGAAATAGATCTCATTCCGTTTCTCCACAGTTTAAATACTTCAGTGGCTCCCTATTGCCCTCTGGTTCAAACTCCTCCATCTGCGGGGCCTCCGTCTACCTCTGTCACCTGCCACTCCTCACCTCGTCACCCCACTGGGTTTGCAAGTCCCTAACCCCTGCATACACCTCCCCTCCTGTCCTTTGCTCTCTGCTTGGAACACACTCCACTTCCTCCACGTAGCCTACTCTTATCCTTCTTCCTTTTTTAAAAAAAAGAAAAAGCTACGAGTTATACAAACAGAGATTGCATGAAGCACATATGAAGAATTTAGGGAAAAATTATTCAAGACAAGCATCCTGGATTCCCACATCCCAGAATCCTCTTCTATGCCTCTCCAGAAACATAGCCCCAACTTGCCCCCACTTTCTCTGCTTTTCTTTTCTTTCTTTCTTTTTTTTTTTTTTGTTTTTGATATTTATTTATTTTATCACTGCAGATCTTAGTTACAGGGCTCAGGCGTAGTTACTTTGAGGCATGTGGGGTCTTGGTTACCGAACCAGCGATCAAACCCTGCACTGCAAGCACTGCAAGACAGATTCTTAATCACTGGACCACTAGGAGCGTCCCTCCTTGTATTTCTTTATGGTCTTACCATCTATGCATACATTTCCTAAGCAGTATCTTATTTCTGCCTCCTTTTAAAATGTTGCGTTCGTGACTTGATTTCCAGCCCCCAACATTGTGTTCGTGATCCAAGTTATTGAGTGTAGCCGTAAATTCACTTCCTTTCCTTGCTGATATTATTTCATTGGCCCACGAGTCTTCTGTGCTGCTGATGGATGTGGACTGTTTGCTTTGTGGATGCTGAGTACCAGTGATACTGCTGGGCACATTTTTGTACACACAGACCAGAGCATCCATGTGCATGGGCAAAGCTCTCCTCTAATTGCCATCCTCAGGGGTGGAGCGCTACCTGCCAGGGCATGTAAAGACTTCCGCTTCCTACATACCACCAGTGGCTTTCACAGGTGGTGGTACCAGTAGGCACCTGCATTAGCGGCACGTGTGGATTCGCTAATTCCTCTCTCAGCTCCTGTGTCAGTTTTGACTGCTGCACTGCAGAAAAGGAAAGGAAAGTGAAGTCACTCAGTCATGTCCGACTCTTTGCTACCCCATGGACTTTAGCCTACAAGGCTCCTCCGTCCATGGGGTTTTCCAGGGAAAGATACTGGAGTGGGTCGCCATTTCCTTCTCCAGGGGGTCTTCCGACCCAGGGATCGAACTCGGGCCTCCCCCATTGCAGGCAAATGCTTTACCATCTGAGCCACCAGGAAGCGCTGCAGAAAGCTTTGCCCTCACCCTAAAGGTCTGGATTAGATGCCTTTGTGCTCCTTTAGCCCCTGTGCTCACCTCATGGCCACACGAATCTGACCCTATGGCATATGCCTGACGGATGTGAAAAGATGCGGCTCGGCTCCCTAGCTGCTGGCCCCCGGGACCCCCTGCTCCACTAGTGCTAAGACCACACGTCCCTCAGCCTGCTCTCAGCCCAGGACTGAGCACAGAGGGGCTACCATTCCAGGCTCAGTTCTATTACCCCCAGCACTCCTCTGATGGATGACACGGGCTCAAGGACTTCTCAGTGAGCTGGCACGTCCTTTCTTGGAATTGCACTGCCGCGCAACGCTCTCTGTCCCCACCTCCTTTTCCCCACCTTGCACAGCTGTCCTGTAATGCAATCTGAAAGCTCTTCCACCTTCTCTGGTTCCCTCCTTCATAGGTCTGTCCTTGACAGGCATTTCCTCCAAGAAATCTCTTACGTGAACATGTTTCTAGTGTCATCTGAGGGCAGAAGAAAACTGCTCGGCCCAACCTTGATACCTCTTTTATTTCCATGGGTGTAGTCCGAAACTGTACTTCCTTAATTAAAAGGTGTGGCCAATGTGCAGCAGTGAATGAAGGAGCTAAGGTTCTCTTTCTTTTCAGGAGGAGAAAGCAAAGTCTCCTCCTAGGTCATTGGCTTGGGAATGCTCTGACCTCTCATTCCACAGTTCAAAAACCTCTGAGCACAACCCCACCTATCAGACTTGTGAGAATCCTAGAAAGGGGAAGGGGCCAGTCATCAGTGGCCTCCCAGCTGGTCTCCTGTGATCCCCACCTACTGGTGTTAGACTTCAAATAATTCCGTCCTTGAGTGTGAGCCAGATTTAAAGACTAGCTTCTAGAGTAGTGAATACAGCAGAAGTGACAGAAGATGACTTCGGAGATTAGGTTACAGAAAGACTGGGGCCTCCATTATAGTCTCAGAGATGGAGTAGAAAAGACGCTAGGTTCTGTATCAGAAGACCTAAGTGCAGTTTTTCTCTGTGTGGCATGGCCAATACTGATAATACCCCTTTTCATCTTAAGTTCTTTATCTGTTAAAAGGAACAATAATACCTAACTAGCTCCTATGATTGTTTTATACAGGAAGTTATATAAGAGAAAACTCACTGAATGTTGCTTTATATACCTTTTTTGGACCAACACAATGATCACAGCAATCTGATGAGTGGATACTCTCATCATCCCCATTTTATAGATGAGTAAACTGAGGCTATGAGTAAACAGAGATAGTAAAGAATTTGCCTAAAGTAATATCTGAAGAAGGGAAAGGCTACCCACTCCAGTATTCTGGCCTGGAGAATTCCAAGGACTGCATAGTCCATGGGGTTGCAAAGAGTCGGACACGACGGAGTGATTTTCACTTTTCAAAGTAATATAGCCAGTGGGCTTGCCTGTTGGCTCAGCAGTAAAGAATCTGCCTGCAATCCAGGAGCTGCAGGAGATGCAGGTTTGATCCCTGAAGAAAGATCCCCTGGAGGAGGGCATGGCAACTTATTCCAGCATTCTTGCCTGGAGAATCCCATGGACAAAAGAGATTGGTGAGCTACAGTCCATAGGGTCACAAAGAGTTGGACATGACTGAAGCAACTTAGCAGCATGCACAATAAAGCCAACAGTGTTAGAGCCAGGATTTGCCCAGAAGTAATTTGGCTCCAGAGTCCACATCATGAACACAACCCTAAGTACTTTATCTAAAACACTATAGGAATATAAATCCTGTGTGACATATTGGTGTAAAGATAGACACAACAACTGGAGCAGATAGAGTCCATAAACAGACCCACACACATATGGTTAACTGATTTTCAACATGGTTGCAAAGGCAATCCAGTGGAGAAAGGATCTTCTTTTCAACAGATGATTCTGGAGCAACTTAATGTCTTTATTTGAAAAAATGAACTTCAATCAGTACCTCACACCATAGGCAAAAGTAACTAAAAAAATTTATCATAAACCTATTTAGGTAAAATTTAAAGCTATAAAACTTTCAGAAGAAGAAAATCTTTGTGCTGCTGCTGCTGCTAAGTCACCTCAGTCGTGTCTGACTGTGCGACCCCACAGACGGCAGCCCACCAGGCTCCTCTGTCCCTGGGATTCTCCAGGCAAGAATAGTGGAGTGGGTTGCCATTTCCTTCTCCAACACATGAAAGTGAAAAGTGAAACTGAAGTTGCTCAGTCGTGTCTGACTCCTAGCGACCCCATGGACTACAGCCTACCAGGCTCCTCCATCCTTGGGATTTTCCAAGCAACAGTACTGGAGTGGGGTGCCTTCTCTGAAAATCTTTGTGACCCTGAATTCAAGATTTCTCAGTTGCAACACCAAAAGCACAACTCATAAAAGAGAATAGTGATAAACTGGATTTTATCAATATTTAAACCTCCTACAACTTGAAAAGACATAGTTAAAAAGGAAGCCAGGGACCATGAGAAAATATTTCCAGGTCATATGTATGATAAAAAATTGTGTCCAGAATGAACAGAGAAACTTGAAACACGACAGTAAGAAAACAACTCAATCTTAAAAATGGACAAAAGATATGAACAAACACTTTGTCAAAAAAGATGATGAATGAGCTCGTGAAAAGATGTTCTTCATTAGTCATTAGGAAAATGCTAATTGAAACCACAGTGAGCTACCACTCACTACAATGGCCTAAGCTTGTTTTTTGTTTTTTAAAGCAACTGTTGGTTAGGAGAAGGAGCAACCGCAATTCTCCTACATTGCTGATGGGAATGAAAATGGTGCAATCATTCTTGCCATTCTTTAAAATGTTATACATAGACCTAACCTAAGGCCCAAGCATTCTACTATTGGGTGTACCTCAGTACACTGTACCTTAGGTGTAAATACCTAAGATGCATGAAAACATGTGTCCACATAAAAAGACTTGTATAAATGTTCACAGCAGCTTAACTTGTAATAGCCAAAAACTCGAAACAACTAAACAACTCAAATGACCATCAACAGACAAATAAATTGTGGTATGCTTATGCAATGGAATACTACTCAGCAATAAAAAGAATAAGAGTGAGCTATTGATCTATTCAACAACATAGGTGAATCTCAAAATAATTATGTGGAGTGAAAGAAACCAGACAAAAAGAGTACATACTGAATGATTCTGTTTATATAAAACTGTAGGAAATTCAAACCATAGTGACAGATAACAAATAGCAGTTGCTTGAAGGCTTGAAGTAGAAGTGAATGAGTCTATGAAGGGGCATAAGGAAACTTTGGGGAGGAGATAGATAGATCTATTATCTTGATTAGGGTAATGGTTTCGTGGATGTATACATATGTCAAAACTTAACAAGTGTGTGCAGTTTTGCATATCAATTATAACCCAAAAAAGCTGTAAAGCATAAATCACTCACAACATTATTATAGCCTAAGAAGTAATTGTAAGTCATTGCCTGACTTACCTCTTCCCTCATCTTCTGCTTCCTCTTCCCTGAATTCCTGGATAAGGAGTCAAGACCATATTTACCTCTGGTATTCATATCAATTAAGGGAGGAAAAAGTCCATGTGGAAAGAATTTTGTTAAGTTCTACAGGAGATACAAAGTTGGATAAGAAATAGTTCATGTCTTCAAGAAGTTATAATGCAGATAGAGAAAATATAAGTATGTTTAAAGTTAAATTAACAAAGTATAAATATCGATTCTAAAAAATAGAAAACATTTAAAAAGCAAATGATTAAATGCCTTGTGAAGCATACAGGCAAACAATTTCCAAAGAGTTACTTTGGGCTGGGATGGTTCAGGAATGTTTCGTGTAGGATGTGGGATCTGAGCTGGAATGTGAAGAATGGATAACATTTAGATAGACAGGAGAAGTAAAGAGAATAAACATAAGATGTTTTGATGGGGTCAGAGGATGGTGACATTGAGTGAATAAGTTGGATGGGAAGAAAGGCTTTTATAGAAGAATCACAGAATTTAACTGTTCAAAAGTAGAACCAGAGTTGGAGGGTCTTGAGGATCAGGCAGTCTAAACCCCCAGCCTTTATTTCATCTTAACATGAAGAAGAACGCGTGAACTAGTGAATCTTTCAGGGTTGGAGTCATTCAGCAGAGAGTATACACGCATATGTGAGGAATACAGAGATAACTTCCCTGCACAGACAAGTTCTTCCCAATCACAAGACATGGGTCACAAATTCACAGGCTTCGCAAGAATCATTAGGGGTGGCCCTGGAAATTTGTCTGATAGTATCTTGGTTTCCTGGAGGTGGTGCCTGACTTCCACGTGAGAGTCAACATGATTTTTCCCCTAATCCACCCTGCCTTCCTTCAGCCAGGGAATGGATGATCTAGGTGCAACCATAAGACTCTCTCACGTGATTCTGACTCCCGAATGAATGACTCAGGGACATGAGGAGCAGTTAGAAGTCATTCATCATTCTGGTCAGACCTTGGTGTGCTCCAGGGCTGTGGCTATTCTTCCTGCTAACCAGCAGTCCGGATACTATTGATCCCTGGCCAGCGCTCTGTGTGCTTGTTGCTCAGTCACGTCCAACTCTTTACCACCCTTTGCGCTGTAGGCCACCAGGCTCCTCTGTCCTTGGGATTTTCCAGGTAAGAATACTGGAATGGGTTACCATTTCCTCCTGCAGGGGAATCTTCCCAACCCAGGGATTGAACCCTCATCTCCTGTGTCTCCTGCACTGCAGGCAAATTCTTTGCCTGCTGAGCCACTGGAGACAAGTACTCCGGTATATGGTTAATTCTGTGATTCACCCCCAAATACCATTCCAGCAAGTTTTGTTTGTGCCTAAGACATTAGAGTCTATTTCTATTGCTTAAAGCCGAGAACCAGAACTGATGCGGACCCCTTTGGATCTTAGTGCTTCACTTCCCTACATGCTTTACTGGCCTTTCTTCAGCCACCTGGGATCATATGGAGCAGATGGAGCTATTCTCTTTTCCACACGAGTTCTTCCTAAGTCTTGTGACAGCTCTGCAACCTAGCCTAACCTTTTCCCTCCCTGGGCTAAATGGTCCGTGTTCCTTTGGGCGCATCTCATTTCGTATGAGCTGGATTGCTTCACTGGCCTGCACCCTTTTTCCAAGGGTGCTTCACATCCACATTCAGACCTCTGAGATTCAATAAATCTTTGTTGAACAAGTGTTTCACGAATTTAAAGTTTTACTTTTGGCTGCACTCCCTTTTGTAGAAAACTATGTAAAGACTGTGTTATGGTTAAGGGACCGGCTCAGCTACTGAAACAGAAGTCAAAATAATAGGAACTTAAAGAAAATGGTTTATTTCTCTCACATGGAAAGGTCTAAACGTAAGTAGGTCTGGGGACCCTAGCTCTTTCTAGATTTTTGATCTCTATTTACAATACATGACTTTCATCTTGAGTTCCAGCATGGCTGGACCTGCTGCCAGAACCACGTTCAAATTCCAGGAGAAGGAAGGGAAAAAGAAGAAAAGGACATTCCTTTTAAGGAATGTTCGGAAAGTTACTTCTGTCATGTCCACTCCTTGTTTATGGGTCAGAACTTAATCTTATCCCCTTGCTTTGCAGTCAAGAGGGGCTGGGAAATGTAGTTTCTCCTGGGAGGGAATGGTGAACTAACAGCTTTAACTGCAAACTATGTAATGCAATTTGGGGATCTCCCAGTAGACTAAGTACAATGAGATGCTATACAAGTCACAAGTGGTTAATTGACTGTAACTTTCTTACACCAGTTCTGGGCATTTTGTAAGTGAAGAACTGACTCACTGGAAAAGACCTTGATTCTGGGAAAGATTGAAGGCAGGAGGAGAAGGGGACAACAGAGGATGAGATGGTTGGGTGGCATCACCAACTCGATGGACATGAGTTTGAGCAAGCTCCAGGAGTTGGTGATGGACAGGGAGGCCTGGCCTGCTGCAGTCCATGGGGTTGCAAAGAGTTGGACATGACTGAGCCACTGAACTAAACTGAACTGTCAGAAGTTACAAGTGGTTAACTGACTGTGACTTTCTTATACTCAGCATTGGGTATTCTGCAAGAATTATCAGGCCAGAGTTACTCTAATAGATTAAGTTTTAGGCAAATACAATTTTGTGAACTTCTCAGGGGACACACCTTGGACCAGTACTTATAATCCTAAGGTCAGATCCACACCAGAAAGTTCCTCTCATTGAGACAACCAAGTAGCTATTTCTTTTTAAAATAAAACCCTTGAGTTTGCTTCATATGAAGAGTTTAATATCTTTTCAGGCATATTAGATAACATTTTTTGGTTACAAATAATAGAAACTGACTCTGTTTTGTTCAGAAGGGAGAGATGAATTATTATTAGTGTACCAGATGTCTCCCAAGACTCAAGGCTATGTGCAGCTGACTGGGCTTCAGGAACAGACTAGAACCCAAATGCTCCCCATCTATCTTTGTTTCAGTTTCTCTGCCATGAGCTTGATTCTTCTGTCTCTAAAAGGACCCTTTGCCCCTGCTCTCCAGTCTACAAGAGTAGACGAGAGCTAGTCCCAGTTCCTTCTTCTACAGATGATCCTTCTAGCCACCTAGAGAGAGTCTGAGGCTCTCTTTCAACTGGCACTGTTATTAACCTTGCTTAGGTTAGCGGTCACCTTGGACCAAGGTGGACCAAATCATATCATTATGACAGCTAAGATACCTCTGAACTCTGTAGATCTGGGGATTTGGAGTGGGGAGAAACAGTATGCAGCCAAGAGAAGTCTAGACAAGCATCCCAATAGGCATCTTGTCCACCCATGTGTGCGTGGAGGGTTATCATAAGCAGAATGAGATTTAGAAATATAACCATGAGATCTATGACACTGAGACAAACTGGAAACGTGATGTAATGAATGGGGTTAGGGAAGAATCTGATTCTCTCTCAAGACATTCTTGGTTGTAAACGACAGAACCTACCGAAAGGTTCGTAAACACGGCACTTGAGATTTCTTTAATGTCTGATGAAGGCTCTTACGTGCCAAGGATCAGGCTTCCCTGTGGCTCAGTGGTCAAGAATCTGCCTGCCAGTGTAGGAGACATGGGTTCAAGTCCTGATCTGGGAAGCTCCCACGTGCCACAGAACAACTGACTCTGTGCCCCACAACTATTGAGCCTGTGTCCTAGCACCCGTGAGCTGCAATTACTGTGCCATGCGCCTCCGCTACTGAAGCCTGGGTACCCTGGAGCCTGCGCTCTGCAACAAGAGAGACCACCACAATGAGAAGCCCACACAGCACAGCTGGAGAGCAGCCCCCTCTCGGCGCAACTGGGGAAAGCCCACCTACAGCAACGAAGACCCCAGTACAGCCAAAAATAAAATAAATAGATGCAGAGAATCACCTACACACCTAAAACACCTATTAATTGTTTTAATTAATATTCAAGTTGTTGGATTTTTTAGATTCCTGGCACTTATTTATCTCAGATTCCTTGTGCTTTGGAGAAGGAAATGGCAACCCGTTCCAGTATTCTTGCCTGGGAAATCCCATGGGCAGAGGACCCTGGCGGACTGCAGTCCACAGAATCTCAAAGAGTTGGACATGACTTAGCAAATGAGCATGCCTAGTACTTATTTATCTTATAACTGGAAGTTTCTGCCTTTCGGCTATCTTCATCAAATTCAACTCCCCCCAGCAGCCACCCCTGGTAACCACAAACCTATATTTTTGTCTTTGAGCTTGTTTGTTTGTTTTTGAGGTATAATTGACCTACAAAACTGTGTTATTTCCTGTTATACAACATAATGAGTTGATATTTCTATCTATCTCAAAGAGATCACCATAAGCCTAGTTATGATCTGTCAGCATATAAAAATGTTACCTAATTACAAAGATATTATAATTATTCTCCACATTGTACATTTTATATCTGTGACTCATTTATTTCATAAATGGAAGTTTGTACCTCTTAATTTCTCTCACTTCTTTCTTTCCTCCCTCACTCTCTCCCCTCTGGCAACCATCTGTTTATTCTCTATAACACTGTTTCTATTTTGTTCTGTTCATTTGGTTTATTTTTTCAGATTCTCCATATAAGTGAAAGTGTGTAGTATTTGTCTTTTTCTGCCTGATTTGTCTCACAGAGTATAATACTCTGTAGGTCCATCCACGTTGTCATAAAGGACAAGATTTCATCCTTTTTTGTGGCTGAGTAATATTTCCAAACATCACACACACACACACACACACACACACACACACACACACACTCCATATCTTCTTTATCCATTCATCTATTCATGAGCATCTGGTTGCTTCCACAACTTGGCTATTGTAAATAATGCTACAATGAACATAGGGGTGCATATACCTTTTCATGTTAGTGTTCTTGTTTTCTTCAGATGAATACCCAGGAGTGGAATTGCTTGATCACATGTTAGCTCTATTTTTAATTTTGGGGTGGTCTCCATACTGTTTTCCATAATGGATGCACCAATTTACATTCTCACCAACAGTGCATGAGGACCCACCTTACTCCAAATCCTCTCCAGCACTTGCTGTTTCTTGTTTTTTCTGATAATTGCCATTCTGACAGGCATGAGGTATTCTACACTAATGGAAGTTCAAAGAAAGCTGGAGTAATAATACTTACATCAAGCAAAATACATTTTAAAACAAAGACTGTGACAAGAGACAAAGAAAGATATTATATAATGATCAAGGGATCAACCCAAGAAGAAGATACAGCAACTGTAAATATATCTGTACCGAACACAGGAGCACCTAAATACATAAAGCAAGTATTAACTGACAGAAAGAGAGAAATTGACAATAACACAGTAATAATAATAGGACTTAACACCCCGCTTACATCAATGTCACAGATCATCCAGACAGAAAAATTAATAAGGAAACACTGGTTTTAAATGACACATTAGGACTTCCTCAGCGGTCCAGTGGTTAAGAATCCTCCTGCTAATGCAGGGGACACAGGTTCAAACCCTGATACAGGAAGATTCCACATACCGTGAAGCAACAAAGCTCATATGCCACAGTTACTGAGCCTGCTCTCCAGAGCCTGCGAGTTGCATGAACTACTGAAGTCTGCGTGCTCTGGGGCTCATGCTCCACAGCAAAAGAAGCCACCACAATGAGAAGCCCACACATTGCAGTGAAGACCCAGCACACAGCCTCCTCCCTCATGTTAGACCCAATGGACTATGTATATATAGAGAGAGAGCATTTCATTCAGAAGAATACACATTCTTTGCAAGTGCTCCTGGGAATATTCTCCAGGATAGATCACATGCTAAGTCACAAAACAACTCTCAGTAATTTTTAAGAAAATTGAAATCATATCAAGCATCTTTTCCAGACACAATGGAAATCAACTATAGGAAAAAAAAAAAACACAAACAATTGGAGGCTGAAAATGTGGTACTAAACAAGCAATGTTTCACTAAAAAAAAAACAAAGAAGAAATTCAAAAATACCTGGAGAGAAATGAACATGAAAACACACTGATCCAAAATCTAGGGAACACAGTAAAAGTAATTCTAAGAGGGAAATTTATAGCAATACAACCCTACCTCAGTTCAGTTCAGTCGCTCAGTCACATCCAAATCTTTCCGACCCCACCGACTGTAGCACACCAGGCCTCCCTGTCTACCACCAACTCCCAGAGTTTACTCAAACTCATGTCCATTGAGTCGGTGATGCCATCCAACCATCTCATCCTCTGTTGTCCTCTTATTCTTCCACCTTCAATCTTTCCCAGCATCAGGGTCTTTTCCAATGAGTCAGTTCTTCACATCAGGTGGCCAAAATATTGGAGCTTCAGCTTCAGCATCAGTCCTTCCAATGAATACTCAGGGCTGATTTCCTTTAGGATGGACTGGATCTCCTTGCAGTCCAAGGGACTCTCAAGAGTCTTCAACAACACATTTCAAAAGCATCAGTTCTTTGGTACTCAGCTTTCTTTATAGTCCAGCTCTCACATCCATACATGATTGCTGGAAAAGCCATAGATTTGACTAGATGGACCTTTGTTGACAAAGTAATGTCTCTGCTTTTAAACATGCTGTCTAGGTTGGTCATAACTTTTCTCCCAAGGAATAAGCATCTTTTAATTTCATGGCTGCAGTCACCATCTGCAGTGATTTTGGAGCCCCCCAAAATAATGTCACTATTTCCACTGTTTTCCATTCTATTTGCCATGAAGTGATAGGACCAGATGCCATGATCTTCGTTTTTTGAATGTTGAGTTTTAAGCAACTTTTTCACTTTCCTCTTTCACTTTCATCAAAAGAGGCTCTTTAGTTCTTCTTCGCTTTCTGCCACAAGGATATGGCTTTCTGTCATCTGCATATCTGAGGTTATTGATATTTCTCCCGGCAATCTTGATTCCAGCTTGTGCTTCATCCAGTCCAGCACTTCTCATGATGTACTCTGCATATAAGTTAAATAAGCAGGGTGACAATATACAGCCTTGACATATTCCTTTCCTGATTTGGAACCAGTCTATTGTTCCATGTCCAGTTCTAACCGTTCCCTCTTGACCGGCATGCAGATTTCTCAAGAGGCAGGTCAGGTGGTCTGATATTCCCATCTCTTTAAGCCTACCTCAGAAACAATAAAAATCTCATAATAATTTAACCTTATGCCTAAAAAAACTAGAAAAAGAATTACAAACCAAAAACAAAGTTAGAAGGAAATAGATCATAAAGATCAGAGTGGCAATAAATGAAATAGAGGTTAAAAAACAATAGAAAAGATCAAAGAGCCAGTTCTTTGAAAAGTTAAACAAAATTGGTAAACCTTTAGCTAGACTCTTCAAGAAGAAAAACAGTCAAATCAGTAAAATCAGAAATTTAAAAAAAAAGAAGTTACAACTGAAACCTCAGAAATCCAGAGAATTATAAGAGATTAGTACAATTATGTGCCAATAAAATGGACATCCTAGAATAAATGGATGAATTCCTAGAAATGTACAATCTCCTGAGACTGAACCAAGAAGAAACAGAAAATACAAAGGGAGACTAATTACCAGTAATGAAACTGAATCAGTAATTTAAAAAATTCCCAACAATGTAAGTTCAGGGCCAGAAGACCTCACAGGTAGTATTTATTATTTCTTCAGAGCTGTTTTCAATTCATAGAAAACTTGAACAGAAGGTACAGAGATTCCTCATAGACTCCCTGACCTCACACATACATAGCCTCCAGCACAGTCAGCATCCCCCACCAGAGTAGTACTTTTGTTATAACTGATAAACCTGCGTTAACACATCATCACCCAAAGTCCGGAGTTGTATTAAAGTTCACTCCTGGTATTACACATTCTATGGGATTGGACGAATTTGTAATGCCATGTTTTCACTGTTACACTATCATACAGAGTATTTTCACTTCTCTAAAAAGCCTCGTGCCCTGCCTATTCATCCTTTCTAACCCACGGCAATCACTGATTTCTTTTTACTGTCTCCATAATTTTACCTTTTCCAGACAGTCACATAATTGAAATAATTCAGTGTGTAGCCTCTTTAACAGAGAAGGCAATGGCACCCCACTCCGGTACTCTTGCTTGGAAAATCTGATGGATGGAGGAGCCTGGTAGGCTGCATGCAGTCTGTGGGATCGCAGAGTCTGACATGACTGAAGCAACTTAGCAGCAGCAGCAGCCTCTTTAAACACAATACCAAAGGCACAATCTATGAAAGAATAACTCAGTTGTGAAATAGGCCAAAGACCTTAACAGACACCCTATCAAAGAAGATATACACATGGCAAATAAGCATGAACATACGCTCTACATCATGGGTTACAGGAAAATGCCAATTAAAATGATAGGAAAATATCACAACACACAGATTAGAATGGTCAAAATCCAGAACACTGAGAGCATCAGATGTTGGTGAGGATATGAAGCAATAGGAAATGTAGGAATTCAAAATCATACAGATCACACAGCCAGTATGGAAGACAGTATGGTGACTTCTTATAAACTAAACACATTTTTAACATATAATCCAGCAATCGTACTTCCTGGTTTTAACTCCCAAAGGAGTTAAAAACTTATATCCACACAAAAACCTGCACATGAATGTTTATAGCAGCTTTATTCATAACTACCAAAATTTGGAGCAACCAAGATGTCCCACAGCAAGTGAATGAATGAAGAAACTGTGAAGTAAAATGGAGCCACTTTTATAAAAAGGTTTTTAAATGAAGCTGAGAGAACATTAAGATCATACATACTCATCCTCCCCAGGTGGAGCCATGAACTTTTGAACTAGGCCAAAACACAATTATTCCAAGGACTCTGCAAAAACACCTGCAACTTATCACATTAATGACCTTTTTCTTCCCTCTAGCAATCAATCATGTCTAGCCAAGACTTCTGCTTCCAACTCCAGATAAAATTCTTTGTAATGCAAACTTCTCTTCTTTACCTTTAAAAGCCCCTGACTTTTACTCCCCAGTGGGACTCTGTTTGGATTGCTACCTGAACTTATGTGTCTCGAATTGTAATTCTTCAATCCCAAATAAACGCTTTTTGTTTGATTATTGCCTCCTAAGTTTATTTAGGTTGACAAAACTATGGTACATCCAAACAATTGGATATTACTCAGCAATAAAACATACATGGACTGTGAAGCCACGAAAAGACATGGAAGAAATGTAAATGCTATTAGTAAGTCTAAGATGTCCATCTGAAAAGATGTTAACATCTTTAAAAGGTAGGATTTTTGTAACCATTTACGTTTAAGTGGTTTTGTAACCATTTATGATTGAAGGGAGAAATATCAATAACATCGGATATGCAGATGACCCCACCCTTAGGGCAGGAAGCAAAGAGAAATTAAACAGCCTCTTGATGAAGGTGAAAGAGGAGAGTAAAAAAGCTGGCTTAAAACTCAACATTCAAAGAATGAAGATCATGACATACGGTCCCATCACTTCATGGCAAATAGATGGGGAAACAGTGGAAACAGTGTCAGACTTTATTTTCTTGGGCTCCAGAATAACTTTGGACAGTGACTGCAGCTATGAAATTAAAAGACGCTCCTGTGAAGAAAAGCCATGACAAATCGAGACCATGTATTCAAAAGCAGAGACATCACTTTGCTGACAAAGGTCCGTCTAGTCAAAGCTATGGTTTTTCCAGTAGTCATGTACGGATGTGAGAGCTGGACAATAAAAAACACTGAGCGCCAAAAAATTGATGCCTTTGAACTGGTGTTGGAGAAGACTCTTGAGAGTCCTTTGGACTGCAAGGAGGTAAAACAAGTCAATCATAAAGGAAATCAGTCCTGAATATTCATTGAAGGGACTGAGGCTGAAGCTGAAGCTCCAAAACTTTGGCCGCCTGATGCAAAGAACCGATTCATTGGAAAAGACCCTGATGCTGGGAAAGAGTGAAGGCAGGAGAAGAAGGGGACGACAGAGGGTAAGATGGTTGGATGGTATCACCAACTCGATGTACTTGAGTTTGAGCAAACTCCGGGAGCTGGTGATGGACAGGGAGGCCTGGCGTGCTGCAGTCCATGGGGTCACAGAGAGTGGGACACGACTGAGCGACTGGACAGCAAATGTTTAACACATAATTTTTTCTTAATTAAAATAACGTTAATTGCTTCCACTTTTCTCTGATTAATGTTGAACTGACTCTTAAATTTAATATAGTTCAGTTCATTTGCTCAGTCAAGTCCGACTCTTTGCGACCCCATGAATCACAGCAAGCCAGGTCTCCCTGTCTATCACAAACTCCTTCAAGTCTGTGATGCCATCCAGCCACCTCATCCTCTGTCGTCCCCTTCTCCTCCTGCCCCCAATCCCTCCCAGCATCAGAGTCTTTTCCAATGAGTCAATCCTTGGCATGAGGTGGCCAAAATACTGGAGTTCCAGCTTCAGCATCAGTCCTTCCAATGAACACCCAGGACTGATCTCCTTCAGAATGGACTGGTTGGATCTCCTTGCAGTCCAAGGGACTCTCAAGAGTCTTCTCCAACATCACAGTGAAAAAGCATCAGTTCTTCGGTGCTCAGCCTTCTTCACAGTCCAACTCTCACATCCATACATGACCACAGGAAAAGCCATAGCCTTGACTACATGGACCTTAGTTGGCAAAGTAATGTCTCTGCTTTTCAATATGCTATCTAGGTTGGTCATAACTTTCCTTCCAAGGAATAAGTGTCTTTTAATTTCATGGCTGCAATTACCATCTGCAGTGATTCTGGAGCCCCCAAAAATAACATTAGCCACTGTTTCCACTGTTTCCCCATCTGTTTGCCATGAAGTGATGAGACCAGATGCCATGATCGTCATTTTCTGAATGTTGAGCTTTAAGCCAACTTTTCACTTTCCTCTTTCACTTTCATCAAGAGGCTTTTTCGTTCCTCTTCACTTTCTGCCATAAGGGTGGTGTCATCTGCATATCTGAGGTTATTGATATTTCTCCCAGCAATCTGGATTCCAGCTTGTGCTTCTTCCAGTCCAGTGTTTCTCATGATATACTCTGCATACAAGTTAAATAAGCAGGGTGACAATATACAGCCTTGACGTACTCCTTTTCCTATTTGGAACCAGTCTGTTGTTCCATGTCCAGTTCTAACTGTTGCTTCCTGACCTGCATACAGATTTCTCAAGAGGCAGGTCAGGTGGTCTGGTATTCCCATCTCTTTCAGAATTTTCCACAGTTTTTTGTGATCCACACAGTCAAAGGCTTTGGCATAGTCAATAAAGCAGAAATAGATGTTTTTCTGGAACTCTCTTGCTTTTTCAACGATCCAGCAGATGTTGGCAATTTAATCTCTGGTTCCTCTGCCTTTTCTAAAACCAGCTTGAACATCTGGAAGTTCACAGTTGATGTATTGCTGAAGCCTGGCTTGGGGAATCTTGAGCATTACTTTACTAGCATGTGAGATGAGTCAGTTGTGTGGTAGTTTGAGCATTCTTTGGCATTGCCTTTCTTTGGGAATGGAATGAAAACGGACCTTTTCCAGTCCTGTGGCCACTGCTGAGTTTTCCAAATTTGCTGGCATATTGAGTGCAGCACTTTCACAGCATCATCTTTTAGGATTTGAAACAGCTCAACTGGAATTCCATCACCTCCACTAACTTTGTTCATAGTGATGCTTCCTAAGGCCCACTTGACTTCACATTCCGGGATGTCTGGCTCTAGGTGAGTGATCACATCATCATGATTATCTGGGTCGTAAAGATCTTTTTTGTACAGTTCTTCTGTGTATTCTTGGCACCTCTTCTTAATATCTTCTGCTTCTGTTAGATTCTCCTAAATAAGCAACCCTATTTATAAACTTATAATTTAATTTCCTGAAACATTTTATGTGCATTTAAAATTAAAATATATCTGTCTCCCTAAAGCACTTCAAACATCTGCCATGACAAACATATAAAACTGACAAGTGAAATCTTTCTACGTTTTTAAGCAATTACTGAAATTTAATAATTTAATCTACTGAGTGAAGTTTCTTAAGACTCATGGTGGATGACTGCCAAATATTTTCTATTGTTCATTCTGTCGTTTCTTCCTTTAGCTAGAATCCCTGGGTTTCAGCTGGACACATGTCCACCCAACAATAGGGTGCGTTTTGCAGCTAGTGTGACCATGTGGCCAGTGAGACATGAGCAGATGTGATGTGTGCCCCTTTAACATTCTTGCCCTGGACTCACTGCTTTCCCACTTTCCTTGGATGTAGTGGTGTGCCAACACTATCCAGGTTGATAAAGATAACCCCTCAGGCCATGGCAGTGCCAAAGTACAGAAGGACCCAATTTCCTAGAGCCCTCACATAGCAAAGTTGCTTGGTCCAGTGCTCTGGACCACACACCACCTGACTGTTACAGGAGCATGAAGTAAACTTCTATCATGTTTTGGCTATTGTACTTTAGGAAGCCCCTTCCCTGATAGCCTAGCTTATTCACAAATGAATGGCTTCCCTGATAGCTCAGTTGGTAAATAATCTGCTTGCAGTACAGGAGACCCTGGTTTGATTCCTGGGTCAGGAAGATCCGCTGAAGAAGGGATAGGCTACCTACTCCAGTATTCTGGCCTGGAGAATTCCATGAACTATATAGTCCATGGGGTCGCAAAGAGTTGGACACAACTGAATGACTTTCACATACACAAAAGAACGAATTGTTCTAAAACATTTATGTCATACAGTATTACAGTCACAGTCATAATGCAGTATTGGAAACATCATTACATTCTTTAAAAAACACTAACCTATGAACATAGGTTGATACACAATTTCTCCAATTACAAAGGAGAGGGGTGTTCTGTAAGATAATGTAATTCTTCTGAAAGTAAAGTGGTAAAACAGTAATAAAACTAATGTATTACTAACTTGATGTTCGCTATCACTCACCCTATGTCCACGTAAGGAGAGGCTATCCACTTCTATCTTAGTCTTGTCCGTGATGTTCTACATGATGAATGCTTAGGCCATGATCATGGCATGAGTGTTCCACACAGTTCTTGAGGCACAGTTATTAGATTTTCATACAAAGACACTCACACACAAAAGATATGTTCATGAACTGTATGGCTTGATGATTGTTTGCTGTACATTAAGTGGAAGTGGATCATCATAAAAGTCTTTGTCCTTGTTGTCTTCATTTTCAAGAGGCCAAGAAGAAGAGAAGGAAGAGGCAGCAGAGGCAGAAGAGGTGGAGAAGTGGGGAGGGGAGCAAGGAAGTACAGACACACACGGTGTAACTTTTTGGAAATACATCCTAAGTTCTATCTGACTTCTTTGCTTTTTCATTTCTCTAAAAGTGTTTCTACCAGGTTCTGATCATGCTCCCACTGTTTGTTTTAGTTTTGTCCATATCATAAGAGGATACATGTCGCAAAAGAAGTCAAAAGCAGTCTTCAATAATCAGAACTCTTCTATTCTTCTGCCAGATTATCTGACATCAACTTGTTTCCTGGCGCTGTCTTTTCTGTCTTCATCATCCGGCACTCATCTCCATCAAGTCACCTTTTGTTCATTCCTCTGGTGTGGTGCCTATTAGCACTTGAATTTCTCCAAGACCCATATCTGGGAACCCTTCATCCCAACTTTTTAAAAAAATTTTTCCATATCCACAATCTCTTTCATGATTTCCTTGATTGGCTCCATCATGAGTCTTGTGAAGTCATACACAACATCTGGACACAGTTTTCTCCAGCAGGAATTCATTGTTTCAGGCTTGATGGCTGTCACAGCTTTCACTACAAAAACGATGCCATCTTCGATGATGTAATCCTTTCAGACATTCATGATGGTCTTTCTATTGGGGGTCTCTTCTACAGCATTGACAATCCCTTCCACAGAGTACTAGATGTAATGATCCTTCAAGGTTCTTATGATCTAGAGGCTGAATTAGAAATACTGTGTTTGGTGGCAAATAGACCAATTCAGTACCTTCATGGTGAATTCATGGCGTTCTGGGTGGCCAGGAGCATTGTCCAATAACAAAAGAATTTTAAAAGGCAGTCCCTTACTGGCAAGGTAACTTGCTAACTTTAGGGATAACACATTGGTGGAACCAATTCCAGAAAAAAGGGTGGTTGTTCAAGTTTTTTTTGTACAACCAGCAGTCCTGATCAGAAACCCAACTGTATTTGCACAAAACACTAGAGTTGGTTAGTCTATCACTTCCTACCTTAAATCATGGTGCTCACTTCTCTTCTTTACTAATAAATGTTCTTTGTGGCATTTTATCCCAGAATAGGGCACTTTCATCTGCATTTAAGACCTTCTCAGGCACATTTCTTTCTCCTCAATGATGTCTGGAAGGTCATCTGCCTCTTGGTCAGCAGAAGTTGCTTCTCCTGTTATCTTGACCTTTTGTACGCAAAGTCTCTTTCTAAAATGATCAAACCATCCTTTGCTGGCATTAAATCCTCCTGTTTTAGATCTTTCACCTTTCTTTTGCTTTAAGGTGTCATATAATGACTATGCCTTTTCTCAAACTATGTTAGAGTCCATAAGAATGCTAATCGTGCTTTCTCACAACAGCTGCATTTTCAATACCAGATAAAAAGATACTTCATAAACCTCAAGGTTTTCACACGTACTGATGTAGCTTTAAAAAAAAAAAAAAAAAACAGAGTCCTTACATTGGATTCATTTATCTTGAGATAGTGGGCCACTGCCATCTCCATGGCACATGTCAAGTAAGTCAGTCTTTTCTTGTAATGTCATGGCTTTCCTCTGCTTCTTGGGAGCACTTCCAACATCACCAGTGGCACTTTGTATGGGTCCCAGTGTGTTATTCAAGGTTTACAGTATTGCACTAAACCCAGTGAAAAATGAGCCAGAACCATGGTGACTTTTTACTTTGAAACACATTATATTGGAGAGAGGAACTGCTCACTTGGAGATGATAAGCATCACATGGTGTTTTAACCAGATATCACAGCTCTGAGCTCACATACAACAGAAGGGGGCTATGAAACTGTTACAGGAGTGCAGTATGTACCACAGTTCATTTTATGCAGTTGTGATTTATTACTGTATCTTTACAGTTGTTTATATTTCTCTTAGAAGCAAATGGTACCATGTGTGGTGTGTAAGTGTTGGTGTACATGCTTTGATAAAATTTAACTCTTTATAATAGGTTTTTGCATATTTTATAGTAATAAATGATCAAATTGACTGGCATTTATGTGTATTTTGTACATTCATGACTTACCTTTTCCTTTCTGTCTTTTTTTCTTTCTTTTGGCTATGCAATTTACAAAAAAAATTATGTAAAATTTTCAAATTATTGCAAATAGCAAGAAAAATCTTCCAATGTATTTATTGAAAAAAACCCACATATAAGTGAACCTGTGCAGTTTGAATCTGTGTTGTTCAAAGGTCAACAATATTTCATAGGATCACAATAAACTGTGGAAGATTCTGAGAGAGATGGGAATACCAGACCACCTGACCTGCCTCTTGAGAAATCTGTATGCAGGTCAGGAAGCAACAGTTAGAACTGGACATGGAACAACAGACTGGTTCCAAATAGGAAAAGGAGTTTGTCAAGGCTGTATATTGTCCCCCTGCTTATTTAACTTATATGCAGAGTACATCATGAGAAACACTGGACTGGAAGAAACACAAGCTGGAATCAAGAATGCCGGGAGAAATATCAATAACCTCAGATATGCAGATGACACCACCCTTATGGCAGAAAGTGAAGAGGAACTAAAAAGCCTCTTGATGAAAGTGAAATTCAGAAAACGAAGATCATGGCATCTGGTCCCATCACTTCATGGGAAATAGATGGGGAAACAGTGGAAACAGTGTCAGACTTTATTTTGGGGGGCTCCAAAATCACTGCAGATGGTGACTGAAGCCATGAAATTAAAAGACGCTTACTCCTTGGAAGAAAAATTATGACCAATCTAGATAGCATATTCAAAAGCAGAGACATTACTTTGCCGACTAAGGTCTGTCTAGTCAAGGCTATGGTTTTTCCTGTGGTCATGTCTGGATGTGAGTGTTGGACTGTGAAGAAAGCTGAGCACCGAAGAATTGATGCTTTTTCACTGTGATGTTGGAGAAGACTCTTGAGAGTCCCTTGTACTGCAAGGAGATCCAACCAGTCCATTCTGAAGGAGATCAACCCTGGGATTTCTTTGGAAGGGATGATGCTAAAGCTGAAGCTCCAGTACTTCTGCCACCTCATGCAAACAGTTGACTCATTGGAAAAGACTTTGATGCTGGGAGGGATTGGGGGCAGGAGGAGAAGGGGACGACCGAGGATGAGATGGCTGGATGGCATCACGGACTCGATGGACATGAATCTGAGTGAACTCCGGGAGTTGGTGATGGACAGGGAAGCCTGGTGTGCTGTGATTCATGGGATCACAAAGAGTCGGACACGACTGAGTGACTGAACTGAACTGAAGATATCTTCAATTATAAGATGCAACATTATTTTAATATCATTCAGTTCAAATCAGTTGCTCAGTTGTGTCCAACTCTTTGTGACCCCATGGACTACAGCATGCCAGGCTTCCCTGTCCATCACCAACTCCCAGAGTTTAATCCTGGAACTCTTAATATCATTAAGAAAGGAGAAATAGCACCATTTATAATTATATGATATCATTGACTGTAGAATGCACTCCAATTTCCAAGATGCTAAAATGGAGAAAATACAGCAGTACTCTGGTCTTGATTAGTTCATTTTCTATTCTGATCTCCACATTTTCCAAAGGTTACAAAATCACTAACCCAACAACCAAGAAGAGGATATTTGCTATCTCAGGCCAACTGAGTCTAGTTGTGAAAAATTCAGGACCTTGAAGTAGTTGCAGATTCAAGTTTTTGGTAGAGACGTGAAGACTGGTAGTGGACGTGGGAGCATGGTAATTCTAGAATGATTCTTCCTGAGCAGCTGTGAAAACTAAGGTTGAGATATTAGAGTTGGAATCTATCTTCTGGGTCAAAAGGAATTTCCTTGCCTACACCTTTCACCTACAATTTTGTTTTCATTAACACTATATCATGTATTCTCCGGGTGGCTTTCAAGTTTCTCATTTATGCTATTTTAATTGAAGCCTCTTTCAACTTTTTGTTCCCTGATATGAGTAGACATACCCTATAAATATATGCAGACTCACACCTACATACAGATAGCTGATTGCAGCTCATCACTTATCTGTAAGATGAGAGTTAATTGAATGCTGACATTCTTTTTATGTTTTTGCCTGTCTCATTGACCATCATTTCATAATTGTTACAACGAAGAAGCAAAACCCAGGAATTTACTAAAGGATTCCAGAGTATATCCTAGAATCCAGAAACAGAATGTGAAGCTGAGGCTACTAGAACTAGATGAGGCTAAGGAACTAGACGTGACAGTCTTGGTGTCTCTGGGACTACATATATCCTCTCTGCTCCAGAAGTATCTGATGCTGTCTCCCCCTTCCCCCACCCCATCTTGTCTCTCTGCTTTTCCACCCAGCCCCAGCTCCCACTGTGGAAGGCGGCTGTCCCATAGCCCGACTTCCCTGAGCACACGTGCGCTGAGTTCAAGTGATTGTTGACATTGGCCATCATCTTTGTTCTGAAGAAGGAAACTCACTTGAGATCCACCTTGGGAGATACCTCCACCTTGAATCCAAGGGAGTGTGGCCATGAATTTCAAATACTTGATCCTCAGGAAAGAGTTGTCCTCGGCGGTTTGGGGATAATAGAACTTGCCGGCAAAGGGTATGGCGCCAAAGCTAGACTTTCTGAATCCAAACTCATGGTCCCACTACTTCATGACTGTGTGGCCTTGGCCAGGTGGGTGGATTTTCTGGGTCTCAGTTTCCCCATCTACAACACAATCAGGCCCAAGGCAAAGGATGGTGTTGAGGATTATACGGTAGCATGTGGAAAGCGTGGGAAAACCTGCCTGCCATGTAGGAAGTGTTTCATAGCTGTTTGCTGTGTATTCTGATCAAAAAGACAGACAAGAAAACAGATGGATATTGCATAAATTTATTCCCCATCACAGGCTCTGGAATTACTGTATTGACTAATTAACCTATCTACCTACATTCAACCTAAATCAGATTCTCTGGTTTGGCTCCCACCTACCAAGCCTGACGAGGGACTCTATCTCAGTCATGATTTGCCCCTGGGATGTTCATTCTCCAACTAGAGCAAAGGGATGCATCCAAAGGGAGCAAAACCCCAGGCCAAGCACTAGTGTGGAGTTCACTGATGGATTCACCATGGAGTGGTCAGTATACATGCTGGGGGGCTGGACCCAAAGATGACCCAAACCACACACCTTTCTGCCTCTTGAAGAAAAACATAAAAGGTAAAATCAGCAAGGCTTATTGATTGAGTGGACGTGGAGGATGAGGCAGAAGAAGGTGTCAACAGGAACTTCTGGGCTCTGATTCTCTCATTGGATGGACACTGGTGACATTTAGGGAGATGACATGAGAGGGAAATCACAATTTCTATTTAAGGCAAAAAAAACAGGCAGTTTGGTAGTGTATAGAGTCAGGCTGCCCAGGTTCCCGTCCAGTTCTGCGCCCACTAACAGCACATCCAGGCAAGCCCCTTGGCCCCTTTCTCAGGTTTCCTCTCTGACAGTGAGGAAGGCAGTGTCGTGAAGATGAAATCTGTGTCCATGTGCGAAGCCTCTGAGACAGAGCTGGCTCCATCAGCATCGGCCTACAGAACATAACGGGTTGGTGGTGCCTCTGGGACGTCAGAAGGATGCAGGCTCCCCGGAGCAGGGGCTTAGTCTAACTGCTGCTGGTCCTGGCTCCTGTAGGACGCCCAACACATAGAGGGCATCCAGTAAGTATCTGTAGGCAGCACAAGGCTGCCTTTCTCGCATTTTGTCCAGGGGAAGGCTGTGGGTGTCAATCTGTGAGTCCCGGGATGGGAGGTCCCGGAGCCCTTAGCTCAGTGAAGCTCCTGGGAACGGAGACGAGAGGAAGAAGAAGAGCATCAAACTCGAGGCTATGGGTTCCGTTTGGGACACAGATCACGGCCATTTCTGCCCCTAGGCCCCCTCCCCGTACGGAGTCCCATGACATGCTTAGTCGTGTCTGACCCTTCTCCAGGCTAGGCCAGAATACTCGAGTGGGTAGCCTTTTCTGTCTCCAGGGGATCTTCCCAACCCAGCGATCGAACCCAGGTCTCCCAGATTGCAGGCGGATTCTTTACCAGCTGACCCACGAGGGAAGCTAAGCTAAGCCTCAGGGGGCCTAAATTAAGAATATTCTAGGAGGAATTCCAAGACAGCTCAGTCTTCAGACAAGCGGCAGCCTCCCCATCCTAGTGTCGTGTGGAGGAGGGGGGCATCCTCCTTTCTTGGGTCCACAGCTGTGCAAATGTGGACCCCGTGGGCATTTCACATCCCTGGTAATCCAGCCCCCACAGTGCCTGCGCGCCTGCTAAGTCGCTGAAGTCGTGTCAGACTCTTTGAGACCCCATGGACTGTAGCCCGCCATTCTGCTCTGTCCATGGGATTATCCAGACAAGAATCCTGGAGTGGGCTGCCATTTCCTTTGGTGTTTTATGTCCCCAGTAATTCGTCGGGCAGAGAGTCAGCTCTAACCCGGCTGGCTGCCCTGTTCCTGTGGTCCAGCCCTGCTTTACCACTCCACCCAGTTCCCCATCCCCCTTCCTGCCTCTGCCGCCATCCGCACACCTCCCGGGTGGAGAAACTGGCCTCGGACCCTGCTGCTGCTGCTGCTGCGCCTTCCTGGGCCAGCTGTCTGCTGGCTTGCCGCCCCAGAGTCTCCTGTGATACCATCCCCCTGCCTTTTAAACTGGAGGATAATTGCTTTACAATGTTCCATTCGTTTCTGCTGTA
This sequence comes from Capra ibex, assembly GCA_006410555.1. Classification (NCBI taxonomy): domain Eukaryota; kingdom Metazoa; phylum Chordata; class Mammalia; order Artiodactyla; family Bovidae; genus Capra; species Capra ibex. Next base: position 35,489,164 of record SJYO01020080.1, read on the forward strand.
AAACGAAGTGGATCAGCTGTACGTGTATCTGTATCCCCACGGCCACCACCCCAGCCCCTGCCATCCCACCCCTCTAGGGCACCACAGAGCACCAAGCTGAGCCCCCTGTGCCATGCAGCCCCTTCCCACAACAGCAGGTCTAGGAGCGGGCTGCCATGGCCTTCTCCGAATCTTAATCTCTCCGTTCCTCCCACCCTTCCGTCCCCACCCCCAGCTGTGTCCTCAAGTTCATTATGTCTTCGGCTCTATTCCGGCCCTGTAAATGGGCTTCTCTGTATCATTTTTCTAGATCCCACATATATGTGTCCATATGCGACAAACGTCTTTCTCTTTCTGACTTTGCTCTGTATGGATGGCCTGGGAGTCCACTATGGGTGAGTCGGGGTGGGGTGCTAAGGGGCTCCAGACTGGCCCCAGGAGACTGAGTGCTCCACCCCCAGGAGTGTCCTGGGGTGTGACTTCATGACAGGTGTCGGGGACAGGGTGTGGGAACGGCCCTCAGGAACTTTCTGGTAGTTTTCCCTGCTCAGTGTGCTCTTCACAGCCTGTGTTTAATAGCTTTTGCATATTCTGAATGCCAACACCCCAGGACAGAGCCCTGCCTGCCCCACCTGGAGGAGGGGGTCTAGTCTCCAGGGGACACCCTGCCTAGAAGGTTCGAGCCTACTTCCATGAACTTCCCCAGATCAATAGACAAAGCCCAGACCACAGAGGACAGAGGGAGTCGAAGGAAGCCCGGGACAGCTCTGTTCTTCAAAAGCCTGAGAAGAGAAGATAGCTTTCTGATTAGACTTCAGGGCTTTTAAAGTTATTTTTATTATGTGTATTTTCCATTGCTAGATCAAATAACCTCATTACAGATAAATTGAGAAATAGTAAAAAAAAAAAAATGCCCATAATCCCACAATCCAAACCCAGCCACTGTTGACATTTTAGAGTTTCCTTTCTAGACTTCTTGTGCATTTTTATTTACATAATTTTAATCACACTACACACATCATTTTGTATTTTCTTTCCTTCCTTAATATCTTACCAGCAACATTTTCAGGTTCTTTAATTACTTTTGTGACTATTATAAAAACTGTTGCACTTCCTTGGTGGCCAGTGGCTAAGACTCCACACTTCCAATGCAGGGGGCCTGGGTGTGATCCCTGGATAGGGAGCTCGATTCCACATACTGCAACTAAGACCCTCCAGAGCCAAATAAATATTTTTTTACACCGATGTGTTATATTCCATCCAAGAAAATGCCATTGTCCTCGTAATCATTCCCCTGCTTTTGGCCATTTCACTTCACCATTTTTCATGCTTCATTTTTCTTTTTTNGTGATCCCTGGATAGGGAGCTCGATTCCACATACTGCAACTAAGACCCTCCAGAGCCAAATAAATATTTTTTTACACCGATGTGTTATATTCCATCCAAGAAAATGCCATTGTCCTTGTAATCATTCCCCTGCTTTTGGCCATTTCACTTCACCATTTTTCATGCTTCATTTTTCTTTTTTGATTGTAGGCTAATTACTTTACAATATTGTATTGGTTTTTGCCATACATTGACATGAATCCACCACGGGTGTACATGTATTTCCCATCCTGAACCCCTCTCCCACTTCCCTCCCATCCCATCCCTCAGGGTCATCCCAGTGCACCAGCCCTGAGCGCCCTGTCACATGCATCAAACTGGGACTAGCCATCTATTTCACATATGGTAATATGTACGTTTCAGTGCTATTTTCATGCTTCATTCTTAAAACCAATCCAAAGATGAACATCTTTGGGCATCTGTTTTTTTCTGCATTTAGGAAGGCCTCCTTCACTCAGCATCCCAAGGAAGAATTTCTTAAGGTCACTCGGTTTTCCCAAAGAGGGCACAGCAGGGTGGAGCAGCCCTCAGAGGAGAGCCAGAACTGGAGGGGAGGGGGATGAGGCCCAAATAGCAAGCATCCTAAGTTCCCAGTCTCCAAGAAACTGCAACCAAACTTCTCCAGAACTAAGGTAAGAGGTCAGAGGACCCAGGAAGAGGAACTGGGAATGGCTGAAAACACCTGATTAATGTGGAAATCTGTGCCAGAGAATGTGAGTAATGAGTCTAGACGTGTAATTGCCCACGTGTGCAGACGGTGCACTTGGACCTGCTGCACCACCCTGAATTGCTCAAGTGCTCTGCTGCAGAGGCTGGGCGGGGGAGAAGGATGGGTGAAGGCCACGCTCCCAGGGGCATGACACTTAGAGAAGCTCTACTTTCCTGGGAGAGGGCATCCAAAATTACAAAAACACAGAAACCGCCCCAACCCAATGTTTCCTCCGTTGTGTCCAACACTTTGCGACCCCGTGGACTGTAGCCCTGCCAGGCAACTCTGTCCACGGGATTTCCCAGGCAAGAATACTGGAGTGGGTTGCCATTCTCTTCTCCAGGGGATCTTTCCAACCCAGGGATTAAACCTGGATTTCCTGCATTGCAGGCAGATTCTTGACCATCTGAGCCACCTGGGAAGCCCTGACCTCACCCAGGGCATCATGTAAAGAGGGAGCCCCTGCTTGTGCCAGGCTGCTTGCCTTGATCCATTCCTTCAGGCCACACTCCATCCTGGATTCTATCCTTTCAGCTTTCATTCTTATTGGTCATTCTTGCATGCTTCAACTGTGTTCATAGGCAAAATCCTTTTGCTTTGGACTTTGGTTCCTTCAAATCATAATTCTCCGTCCACCAACTTCTCTGAGCCTGTCGTGGGCACCTCTCTGCTTTGTCCTTTCACATGCCTCCAGGACCTCTGCAGTACCCACCTCAGAGGGCCCCCTCCCTGGGTTGTCTCCTCACTCACAGGCTCCATGCGCTACCTCGACACTGCTGGCGCCTAGAGAGATCTTCCAGCCCGGATCTCTCTCTTGGGCTCCAGGCCCACATTTTAGCTGACTATTGACATCTCTACCAGGATGTTCCAAAAGCGACTCAGATTCAAGACTCCAGCTGAATCCAGTAACTCCTCTTTGTGTCTTGTGCGTGGCACTAACAAACATCTAGTTCTTAAGCCAGAAATTTGCAACCCTTCTAACCTTGACTCTACTTCTTACTTTCCATCATCTAATCAGTTGCCAAGTAACTCTCAAATCCATCTCATCCTTCTGAGCTACCTCACTCCAGGGTCCTTAAATTCACTCCTGATCACCCCTCAATGACTAGAGTCTTCTTCTGCTTCCAGAGTGGTCTCTCTCAAATGGCATTCTGATCAGGTCCCACTCCCTGATGACACTCTCACTGGCTCCTGGATACTCTGGAGTAACATTCCAAATCCATCCACTCACTCAAAAAATATTTACCGAAGTCCTACCACCCGACAGGCACTGTGCCAGCAGTGGGTACACATTGGTAAATAGAGAAGACATGGTGATATAAAATCCAATGAAATCCAACGGAACCCTTTACAGGCTTCCCCACATATCTGGATGATTATTACGGTCCTCCTAACTCAGCTGCATTCTCAGCTCCTCTTGAAACTTCCCTCACACCCCACTACAATCCTGTTCGTACTCACCTGCCCTTCCTCTATGCCACCAGCATCTGTGCTTAACTCTACAACTGCACTTGCTACGCAGTGTAGTATTCTCTTTCCCACCCACACCCTGCACACACACACACACATACCTATAAGCTCCTTAAGTAATGGTTATTTTTTTCACCCATACCCAACAATGTGTGGTACATAGTCAGCATTTGGTAAATGAACTAGATACAGATAACAGACTTCATTCTTGTTATTGAATTAATATCATATTTAATGTATGGTGACTCTTGAACAACACAAAGTTGGACTGTGGGAGTCTACTTATACACAGATTTTTTTTCATTAAATATACTGCATATTTGGGGGAGATTTGCAACAGTTTGAAAAAACTCACAAACTGTGTAGCCAGCCAAGAAAGATCTTAAAAATTAAGAAAAAGTTAAGTATGTCATGAATGCATAAAATATATGTAGGTATACATACAACATATAATATATGTATTAACTGACAATTATTTTGTCAGCAATGCCTCTGGTCAGTGAGGCTGCTAGTAGTTAAGTTGAGGGGGAGTCAAAGGTTATACACAGATTTTCGAATGTTGCAGGGCATCAGTGTCCCTAACCCCAGTGTTATTCAAAGGGTAACTCTTTTATTTACATAATTCATTATAAACGCAAGCAATTATATTAATCACTTTGGATGTAACGTAACAAGCTCCAGAGGGACTAGCATTAAGCTCACCTGTTCAGTGCTTAGTGAACAGTTTTCTTGACTGCCCACTGTATGTCAGGCATCATTCTGGCACTTCTGCAAAGTTAGCAAGTCCCTCTCCTCTTGAAGGTTGTATTCTACTAGGGAAAGGTGATGTATAAACATGTGCTGTTGTTCTTGTTTAGTCACTAAGTTGTGTCTGACTCTTTTGGGACCCCATAAACTGTAGCCCTCCAGGCTCCTCTGTCCATGGGATTCTCCAGGCAAGAATACTAGAGCAGGTTGCCATGCTCTCCTCCAGGGGATCTTCCCAACCCAGGGATAGAATCCACTTCTCTTACATCTCCTGCATTGAGGGTGGGTTCTTTACCACTAGCACCACCTGGAAAGCCCCTGTAAAAACATTTTGTTGTTCACTTATGCAGTCGTGTCTGACCCTTGTGACCCCATGGACTTCAGCACACCAAGCTTCCCTATCCGTCACCATCTCCCCGAGCTTGCTCAAACTCATGTCCATTGAGTTGGTGATGCCATCCAATTATCTCATCCTCTGTCATCCCCTTCTCCTCTTGGCTTCTCTCTTTCCCAGCATTAGGGTCTTTTCCAGTGATTCAGTTCTTTGCATCAGGTGGCCAAATTATTGGAGTTTCAGCTTCAGCATCAGTCCTTCCAATGAATACTCAGAACTGATTTCCTTTAAGATGGACTGGTTGGATCTCCTTGCAGTCCAAGGGACTCTCAAGAGTCTTCTCCAACACCACAGTTCAAAACCATCAATTCTTTGGTGCTCAGCATTCTTTATGGTCCAGTTCTCACATCTCTATGGAAATTTGTTGGCAAAGTGATGTCTGCTTTTTAATACACTGTCTAGGCTTATCATAGCTTTTCTTCCAAGGAGCAAGCGTCTTTTTAATGCCGTGAAGAAAATCTCAGGACAATGGGAGAGAGCACTGAAGGAGGCAACGGAGAGGCACTCAGAATTAGCTAAAGGATTCATGAAGGCCAGACTGGAAAAGGTCAGTTTTCATTCCAATCCCAAAGAAAGGCAATGCCAAAGAATACTCAAACTACCACACAATTGCACTCATCTCACATGCTAGCAAAGTAATGCTCAAAATTCTCCAAGCCAGGCTTCAACAGTACTTGAACCGTGAACTTCCTGATGTTCCAGCTGGATTTAGAAAAGGCAGAGGGAACAGAGATCAAATTGCCAACATCTGTTGGATCATTGAAAAAGCAAGAGAATTCCAGAAAAACATGTACTTCTGCTTTATCGACTATGCCAAAGCCTTTGATTGTGTGGATCAAAACAAACTGTGGAAAATTCTTCAAGAGTGGGAATACCAGACCACTTGACCTATCTCTTGAGAAATCTGTATACAGGTCAGGAAGTAACAGTTAGAACCGGAGGTGAAACAACAGACTGGTTCCAAATAGGGAAAGGAGTATATTGTCACCCTGCTTATTTAACTTATATGCAGAGTACATCATGAGAAATGCTGGACTGGATGAAGTGCAAGTTGGAATCAGGATTACTGGGAGAAATATCAATAACCTCAGATATGCAGATGACACCATCCTTATGGAAGAAAGTGAAGAAGAACTAAAGAGGCTCATGATGAAAGTGAAAGAGGAGAGTGAAAAAATTGGCTTAAAATTCAAAATTCAAGAAACTAAGATCATGGCACCTGGTCCCATCGCTTCATGGCAAATAGATGGGGAAACAGTGGAAACAGTGGCAGACTTTATTTGTGGGGGGCTCCAAAATCACTGCAGGTGGTGACTGAAGCCATGAAATTAAAAGATGCTTGCTCTTTGGAAGAAAAATTATGACCAACCTAGACAGTATATTAAAAAGCTACTTTGGCAGAGCAGCTAAAATGGCAGAGATGCTACTTTGCCAACAAAGGTCCATCTAGTCAAGGCTATGGTTTTTCCAGTAGTCATATATGGATATGAGAGTTGGACTATAAAGAAAGCTGAGCACTGAAGAATTGATGTTTTTGAACTGTGGTATTGGAGAAGACTCTTGAGAGTCCCTTGGACTGCAAGGAGATCCAACTAGTCCTGAATATTCATTGGAAGGACTGATGCTGAAGTTGAAACTCCAATACTTTGGCCACCTGATGAGAGGAACTGACTCATTTGAAAAGACTGTGATGTTGGGAATGATTGAAGGCAGGAGAAGGGGACGACAGAGAGTGAGATGGTTGGATGGCATCACTGACTCGATGGACAAGAGTTTGAGTAAACTCCGGGAGTTGGTGATGGACAGGGAGACCTGGTGTGCTGCAGCCCATGAGGTCTCAAAGAGTCAGACACAACTGAGCGAACTGAACTCTTTATCTCGACTTCCTCATCAGTGAGAACCTTAAGAACAGCTCAGGGTGCTTGAAGGACTGAATGAGAAAATATGGACGCAGCAGTGACATTTGATAAAAGTCACCTTATTGCAGGGTTTAAAGCCAGGGAGAGAGGCAATCTAATTTTTGCTCTGACAGGAATACCCAACTGCAGATGGGAAATTGTTTGCATGACCGGGAGGGGCATCATGGAGGCTATTGTGATGGCAAGGTGAAGTTTCTGACTTCAGGTCTCTGGAAGCCGTTCTCGTTAGGTGCCCCTGTGCTTTACTGGCACATCCCACTATAAAGGCAAGTTGAGAAGATTTCCTGCTGGGTACGACAAGCATGTCTGTGCCTGATGGGATGTGTGAGAACAAGCCTGGGTTTCCAGCAGCTCCCGGGAATCACACACTTGCCCAGCATCAAGCTCTGTGTGGATCACCCCTAGGCAGACGTTCACATCTGGCTCTCCAGTGTGCTTGTGTCTCTGCTGGTCCTTTCCTGTCTCCTTGGAGTTTCAGAGCCATCACTGTGTCTATTTGGATCCATAACATTTGAACATTTCCCCTCGAGTTTCCCAGAGTTCTAGAAGCTCCTCTGCCATCACTGCACTTTGAAGACTTTTAAAACTTTGATGAACTGAATGAAGAAGGACATGTGCAATCTTAGATTGGCTAACGGAATACTCAGAAATGCACACATGTCTTATAAACATGATCTACCTATCACCTGTTAATGGTGAAGTTTTTGAATGTCATCAGGCGCCATGCTATGATCAAATACTTGCCCGTTCAGTGGTTGGGCTGAAACATGAAAGTTACAAACACGTTTACTTCAGGAAACACAATTATATACACGCTTGTTGAATGAATGAATGAACTAACTCTTGACTAATGGCACCCCCCAAGCGTGGAAGTAAGAAAGAAGCTACTACTGTTTCTGCTTCTCTACTTCTGCTTCATTGACTATGCTGAAGCCTTTGTGTGGATCACAACAAAGTGTGGGAAATTCATCAAGAGAATGAATTACCTGCCTCCCGAGAAATCTGTATGCAGGTCAAGAAGCAACAGTTAGAATTGGACATGGAACAACGGACTGGTTCCAAATAGAAAAAGGAGTACGTCAAGGCTGTATATGGTCACCCTGCTTATTTAACTTATATGCCGAGTACATCATGAGAAATACTGGGCTGGAAGAAGCACAAGCTGGAATCAGGATTGCCGGGAGAATTATCAATAACCTCAGATATACAGACGACACCACCCTTATGGCAGAAAGAGAAGAAGAACTAAAGAGCCTCTTGATGAAAGTGAAAGAGGAGAGTGAAAAAGTTGGCTTAAAACTCAACAATCAGAAAACTAAGATCATGGCATCCAGTCCCATCACTTCAAGGTAAATATATGGGGGAAAAGTGGAAACAGAGGCAGATTTTTTTCTTGGACTCCAAAATCACTGCAGCGACTGCAGTCACAAAATTAAAAGACGCTTGCTCCTTGGAAGGAAAGCTATGACAAACCTAGACAGTGTATTAAAAAGTAGAGGATATTACTCTGGCAACAAAGGTCCATCCAGCCAAGGGTACGGTTTTTCCAGTACTCAGGATGGTTGTGAGAGTCGGACCTTAAAGAAGGCTGACTGCTAAAGAATTGATGATTTTGAACTGTGGTGTTGGAGAAGACTCTTGAGAGTCCCTTGGACTGCAAGGAGATCCAACCAGTCCATCCTAAAGATCAGTCCTGAGTGGAAGGACTGATGCCGAAGCTGAAGCCCCAATCCTTTGGCCACCTCATGTGAAGAACTGACTCATTGGAAAAGACCCTGATGCTGGGAAAGATTGAAGGCAGGAGAAAAAGGGGACAACAGAGGATGAGATGGTTGTATGGCATCACCGACTCGATGGACATGAGCTTGAGCGAGCTCTGGGAGTTGGTGATGGACAGGGAGGCCTGGCATGCTGCGGTTCATGGGGTTACATGGAGTCAGACATGACTGTGCGACTGAACTGAATCGAACTGAAGAAAGAAGCAACTAGTGAAGCCGCTCTATCTCCGCTTTAATCTTGTGTGACTTGGTCCAAATTTCTGGGCTTGGTCCTTCCTCCCTCCCTCCCTTCCACCTTTGTTTACTTTTAGTTGTGCAAGTGATACATACAGCATCCACACACCAACAAGGACTCAGGCCTCTCCTTAGAAGTCACCGCTGTTTTTAGATTTATATAAATACTTCTAAAACTATTTCTATGTACTATAGAAGTATATGTGGTTGGATATGTATGTATGTACCACACAAGTGCATGTATGAATGTACGTACAAAAATATATAGTAATGTTTTAATTTGATAGAAATGTATCACACTGTGTGCATCATTATGAAATTTGCTTAGTTTTCTCAAGGGTAACAGTATGTCTTCAAAAGCTCTCCAATGTCACTGTGTATAATTCTACTTCATTTTGTTAAACTGATGCTCAGTATCACTAGACACTATAATTTACATGTATCGGCAATGGCAACCCACTCCAGTACTCTTGCCTGGAAAATCCCATGGATGGAGGAGCCTGGTAGGCTGCAGTCCATGGGGTCGCTAAGAGTCGGGCATGACTGACTTCACTTCAACTTTTCACTTTCATGCATTGGAGAAGGAAATGGCAACCCACTCTAGTATTCTTGCCTGGAGAATCCCAGGGAGAGAGGAGCCTAGTGGGCTGCCATCTATGGGGTCACACAGAGTCAGACACGACTGAAGCGACTTAGCAGTAAGTAGCAGCAGTAGCAGTAACGTATTTAATCATTCTTTTTTTCTTTTTGTAATTGTGTGTGTGTGTGTGTGTGTGTGTGCGCGCGCGTATGAGAGAGAGAACCCAAATACAGGAAAGGGAAACAAACCAAAAACATATGGCTTAATTGTTTAAGTGAACATCTCTTTAGTTCAAAACAGAATATTACCAGCAGCCTAGAAGTCTCCTCAATATCCCAATCATCGTACCTGTTTGATAAGAGTAGCCATTATCCTGGCTTTTACAGAAGTTTCTCCCTGAATTCTAAAAAGTTTTTAACCTCCTAAGCTTGTATCTCTAAACATTATAGTTTAGTTTCACTTGACTTTTGAATTTCATATAAATGGACACTTGTAGTATGCCTTCCTTTGCATTTGGTTTCTTCGTTTATGTTTATGACATTAATCCATGTTGTTACATACAGCTGAAGATCATTCATTTTCATTGCTCACTTTATTTTGTGAATATGTTCTCATTCATCTATGCACCCCACTGTTATAGGACTTTTTCACTGTTTAAAGTTTGAGGTTCCTGGGAACTTTTTCCTGGACATTCTTGTGCATACACATGTGCATGTATTTCTATTGGGCATAGATATAAGATTGGAGCTGTAGGAATATAATGTGTGTGTACTTTCAAATTCAGAAGTAATGCTAAACTGTTTTTTAAAGTGGTTGCAGCATTTATTCTCTTATTAGCCTTGTATGAGAGTTCCCTTTGCGTTATTAATTCACCAACACTTAGTATTATCAGTCTTTTTAATTGAAGCCATTTTGATGAATCTGTTGATTCTCACTGTGGTTTTAATGTGCACCCTTTTGATTTAGAGGTATATTGGCCATTTGGATTAATGTCTTTTGCCCATTCAAATTGTTTGCCTCTCACCTAGTTATCTTTTTCTCCTGTGCACATGTGCTCAGTTGCTAAGACTCTTTGTGACCCCATGGAATGTAGCCTGCCAGGCTCCTCTGTCCACGGAATCCTCCAGGAGAGACTACTGGAGTGGGTAACCATTCCCTTCTCCAGGAGATCTTCCAGATGCAGGGATCAAACCCAGATTTCTTGCATTGCAGGCAGATTCTTTACCATCTGAGCCACCAAGGAAGCCTTTTCTTATTGGTTTGTAAAAGTTGCTTTTAAGAAAAATCTTGAATGGTTGCTTGCCCTTTCTCTATGTTAATGATATCTTTGGTTGAACAAAAATTCTTAATTTTAATAAAGTACAATTTTTTCATCTTTATTTTGATGCTTAGTATATTATGTGCCCTCTTTAGGAAGGTTTTTGTTCTCTCTCAAAGTAGGAAAAGAGTATACTATATTATCAACTAAAAGCTTGGTTTTATCTTTCACATTTAGATCTAGAATACATCTGAAACTGAATTTTATGTATGATATGAAATATGAGTTGAGCTTTTTTCTTTCCATGTAGATATTCTTTGTCCTATATCATTTGTTGGAGAGAGTTGTATTAAATATCTAGGCTCCAAATATGCATGAGTGAGTTTCAAGATCTCTTTATATTGTGCCGTTGAAACATCTGTTTACCCACCCACTAATACACATTATTTTAATTAATGTGGTTTCATAACTTGATATCCAGTAGAGCAAATCCTTCTGCCCTATTATTCTTCTTAGGAAAGTTTTGCAGTTCTCTGTCCTCTGCATTTCAATACCACTAGGTCTTTTTGACACATGGTATGATATTATTTATGAATAATTAGATTTTTATATTTTCTTTTCTAATTCATATCTATTTCATTTCCCTATCTTGTTTTCTCTACATTGGCTAGGAGCCCCAGCATAATGCTGAATAGGAGTAAGAGTGGACATTTGTGTCATATTAACATTTTCAAAAGGAAACCTTTCAACATTTCATCCAATAAGTATGATGTTGGCTACTGTAGTTTTTTTTCCTTAGATAACTTTTACCACCTTGAGGGAGTTCTCTTCCATTTCCAATTTGCTAAAACAAAATTTTATGGATGATAAATTTTATCAAAAGATTTTTTTCCAAATCCCTGAGGTAGTCATAATTGTTTTAATCTCTTAATATAGCAAATTACAGTGATTATTTTCTAATGTTATTCACAGAATAAGTTTAATTTAGTCAAGATATCATTTTTTCATAATGCTGAATTTGATTGGCCAGTGTTTGGGATTTTTTTTTTTAGTTTTGTCAACTTTATTTATTTATTTATTTATGTAAATTTATTTCTTTTAATTGTAAGCTAATTACTTTACAATATTGTATTGGTTTTGCCATACATCAACATGAATCTGCCACAGGTGTACATGAGTTCCTAATCCTGAACCCCCTCCCACCTCCCTCCCCAGACCATCCCTCTGGGTCATCCCAGTGCACCAGCCCCGAGCATCCTGTATCATGCATCAAACCTGGACTGGCGATTCGTTTCACATATGATATTATACATGTTTCAGTGCCATTCTCCCAAATCATCCCACTCTTGCCCTCTCCCACAGAGTCCAAAAGACTGTTCTATACATCTATGTCTCTTTTGCTGTCTCACAGACAGCGTTATCGTTACCATCTTTCTAAATTCCATATATATGCGTTAGTATACTGTATTGGTGTTTTTTTTCTGGCTTACTTCACTCTGTATAATAGGCTCCAGTTTCATCCACCTCATTAGAACAGATTCAAATGTATTCTTTTTAATGGCTGAGTAACACTCCATTGTGTATATGTACCACAGCTTTCTTATCCATTCATTTGCTGATGGACATCTAGGTTGCTTCCATGTCCTGGCTATTGTAAACAGTGCTGTGATGAACATTGGGGTACACATGTCTCTTTCAGTTCTGGTTTCCTCGGTGTGTATGCCCAGTAGTGGGATTTTGGGGTAGTATGGCAGTTCTATTTCCAGTTTTTTAAGGAATCTCCACACTGTTTTCCATAGTGGCTGAACTAATTTGCATTCCCACCAACAGTGTAAGAGGGTTCCCTTTTCTCCACACCCTCTCCAGCATTTATTGCTTGTAGACTTTTGGATAGCAGCCATTCTGACTGGTGTGAAATGGTATCTCATTGTGGTTTTGATTTGCATTTCTCTGATAATGAGTGATGCTGAGCATCTTTTCATGTGTTTGCTAGCCATCTGTATGTCTTCTTTGGAGAAATGTCTGTTTAGTTCTTTGGCCCATTTTTTGATTGGGTCATTTATTTTTTTGGAATTGAGCTGTAGGAGTTGCTTGTATATTTTTGAGATTAATTCTTTGTCAGTTGCTTCTTTTGCTATTATTTTCTCCCATTCTGAAGGTTGTCTTTCACCTTGCTTATAGTTTCCTTTGCTGTGCAGAAGCTTTTAATTTTGATTAGGTCCCATTTGTTTATTTTTGCTTTTATTTCCAATATTCTGGGAGGCGGGTCATAGAGGATCTTGCTGTGGTTTATGTCGGAGAGTGTTTTGCTTATGTTCTCCTCTAGGAGTTTTATAGTTTCTGGTCTTATGTTTAGATCTTTAATCCATTTTGAGTTTATTTTTGTGTATGGTGTTAGAAAGTGTTATAGTTTCATTCTTTTACAAGTGGTTGACCAGTTTTCCCAGCACCACTTGTTAAAGAGATTGTCTTTTCTCCATTGTATATTCTTGTCTCCTTTGTCAAAGATAACGTGTCCATAGGTGCATGGGTTTATCTCTGGGCTTTCTATTTTGTTCCATTGATCTATATTTCTGTCCTTGTGCCAGTACCATACTGTCTTGATGACTGTGGCTTTGTAGTAGAGCCTGAAGTCAGGCAGTTGATTCCTCCAGTTCCATTCTTCTTTCTTAAGATTGCTTTGGCTATTTGAGGTTGTTTGTATTTCCACACAAATTGTGAAATTATTTGTTCTAGCTCTGTGAAAAATACCGTTGGTAGCTTGATAGGGATTGCATTGAATCTATAGATTACTTTGGGTAGTATACTCATTTTCACTATATTGATTTTTCTGATCCATGAACATGGTATATTTCTCCATCTATTAGCATCCTCCTTGATTTCTTTCACCAGTGTTTTATAGTTTTCTATATATAGGTCTTTTGTTTCCTTAGGTTGATGTATTCCTAAGTGTTTTATTCTTTTCGTTCCAGTGGTGAAGGAATTGTTTCCTTAATTTCTCTTTCTATTTTCTCATTATTAGTGTATAGGAATGCAAGGGATTTCTGTGTGTTGATTTTATATCCTGCAACTTTACTATATTCATTAATTAGCTCTAGTAATTTTTTGGTGGAGTCTTTAGGGTTTTCTATGTAGAGGATTATGTCATCTGCACAGTGAGAGTTTTACTTCTTCTTTTCCAATTTGGATTCCTTTTATTTCTTTTTCTGCTCTGATTGCTGTGGCCAAAACTTCCGAAACTATGTTGAGTAGTAATGGTGAAAGTGGGCACCCTTGTTTTGTTCCTGACTTTAGGGGAAATGCTTTCAATTTTTCACCATTGAGGATAATGTTTGCTGTGGGTTTGTCATATATAGCTTTTATTATGTTGAGGTATGTTCCTTCTATTCCTGCTTTCTGGAGAGTTTTTATCATAAATGGATGTTGAATTTTGTCAAAGGCTTTCTCTGCATCTATTGAGATAATCATATGGCTTTTATTTTTTCAATTTGTATGGATGTGAGAGTTGGACTGTGAAGAAAGCTGAGTGCTGAAGAATTGACGCTTTTAAACTGTGGTGTTGGAGAAGCCTCTTGAGAGTCCCTTGGACTGCAAGGAGATCCAACCAGTCCATTCTAAAGGAGATCAGCCCTGGGTGTTCTTTGGAAGGAATGATGCTACTTTGGCCACCTCATGCGAAGAGTTGACTCATTGGAAAAGACTCTGATGCTGGGAGGGATTGAGGGCAGGAGGAGAAGGGGACAACAGAGGATGAGATGGCTGGATGGCATCACCGACTCAATGCACGTGAGCTTGAGTGAACTCCGGGAGTTGGTGATGGACAGGGAGGCCTGGCATGCTGCATGGGGTCGCAAAAAGTCAGACACGACTGAGCGACTCAACTGAACTGAACTGAACTGAAGACCATACATATAAGACTGGTGTTATTTCTTTGCCAAATGTTTGAATTCACCACTGAAGTTTTCAGGGAACAGAGTCTGACTTTCAGAACTGTGGAATTATGTAGTGACTGTTTGAGTTTTCCCAATTTAATCCACACTGCATCATATCTGGATAATATTATTCAGAGTTTATATTATGTTAGTGAAAGAGTAATTGCAATTTTGGATTATGAATTTTCAATCATTGTAACTAGACTGAAACACATCTTTACTAGTCAAAATAGGATCCATTACAATGAACACATTTTTGCCAGTAAGAAATAATTTTGTTTATTCCTGCAATGTAACGAAAAGCATTTTCGGCATCCTGCTAACTGTGGAAGCGCTTTTCTTGCAAAAAGTTGTAGAGATGCTTGAAGAAGAGGTAGTTGGTTGGCGAGAGATCAGGTGACTATGACAGACGAAGAAAAACTTCACAGTCTAATTTGTTCAACTTTTAAAACATGGGTTGTGCAACGTGCTATGGTTGGGTGTCATTGTGGAGAATTGGGCCCATTCTGTTGACCAATGCCAGCTGCAGGCATTGCAATTTTTAATGCATTTCATCAGTTCGCAGAGTGTACTTATCAGATGGTTTGACCAGGATTCAGAAACTTGTAGTGGATCAGACAGGCAGCAGACCCCCAGACAGTGACCATGACCTTTTTTTGGCACTAGTTTGGCTTTGGGAAGTGCTTTGGAGCTTCTTCTCAGTCCAGCCACCGAGCTGGTGGTCACCAGTTGTCATATAAAATCCACAATTTTGTCGCCCGTCACAATCTGAGAAATGGTTCGTTGTCACACAGAATTAGAAAAGACAACACTTCAAAATAACATTTTTTTTTTGATTTCCAGTCAGCTCACCAGGCACCCACTTATTGAGATTTTTCACTTTTCCTATTTGCTTCAAATGCTGGATGGCCATGGAATGGTCAACACTGATTTCTTCAGGAACATCTCATGTATTTGTAAGAAAATCAGCTTTGATGATGGCTCTCAATTGATTGTTGTCAACTTCTGATGGCTGGCCACTTCACTCCTCATCTTCAAGGCTCGTTTCCTTTGCAAAACTTCTTGAAGCATCACTGCCCTGTACATTCGTTAGCAGTTTCTGGGCCAAATGCATTGTTGGTCTTAAGAGTTGTCTATGCTGCTTTAAGACCCATTTCGAACTCAAAAACATCACTTATTTATTTTTTTCTAACATCATTTCTATAGTCTAAAATAAATACAAAATAAACATCAAATAACAAGTTATTCGAGAAAACAAAGCTAGAAATAAACATTAAAATAATGTGTAACATAATTACATATATTAAAGAATGTATTCCAGTATCAAATAGCAAAGTTCAACAAAAAAAGGGGAATTTTCTTCATCCAGTTAAAATTTCTTCTGTTTGCTTATTTCTTCCTCTACAGTTTTTTAAAGTGAACTGTATAGTTAACCTTTTACTACGTAAGCTTATTAAACTCATACCTTAATTTTTGTGTCAACAGAGACCACGATGGAGGCTAGTATGATGTTTGACAGAAACCAACACAATTCTGTAAAGCAATTATCCTTCAATTAAAATATAAATAAATTTTTTTAAAAGGGTGATGGGTTTTTGTGATTCAACTAGGCCTAGTGCAATGGGACAGGCAAGCCTGTTTGGAAAGCCACTGAAGAAGGAAAAACAAAAAGTTACTACAGAAAACATGAAGAAACTTTCAAAAACATTCTTATTTTCATCCTCATCTTAGTCTGTTTGGGCCACTATAACAAAAACACCATAGCCTCATCTTCCCAGGTAGCACTAGTGGTAAAGAACCCCAACATAGGAGACATAAGAGACGTGGGTTCAATCCCTGTTCAGTGCTCTATAGTGACCTCCATGGGGATGGAGTCTAGAAGAGAGTGTATATATGTATATGTATGGGCTTCCCAAGTGGCCCTAGTGGTAAAGAACCCACCAGCCACTGCAGGAGACGTGATCGATGTGGGTTCGATCCCTGGGTCAGGAAGATGCCCTGGAGGAGGGCATGGCAACCCACTCCAGTCTTCTTGCCTGGAGAATTTCATGGACAGAGGAACCTGGCAGGCTAGAGTCCATGGGATTGCAAAGAGTCAGACTCAACAGAAGCAACTTAGCATGCACACATGGCTGATTCAGTTTGCTGTATAGCAGAAACTAACACAGCAGTGTAAACCAGCTATACTCCAGTTTAAAAATCAGTTAAAAAAAAGAACATTAATCATATTCACGAAAGATAATTAGGGAGTTTGGAATGGTCATGTACATACTGCTGCTGCTGCTGCTGCTGCTGCTAAGTCGCTTCAGTCATGTTCGACTCTGTGCGACCCCATAGACGGCTGCCCACCAGGCTTCCCTGTCCCCGGGATTCTCCAGCCAAGAACACTGGAGTGGGTTGCCATTTCCTTCTCCAATGCATGAAAGTGAAAAGTGAAACTGAAGTCGCTCAGTCGTGTCCAACTCTTAGCGACCCCATGGACTGCAGCCTACCAATTTCCTCCACCGTGGGATTTTCCAGTCAAAAGTACTGGAGTGGTTTGCCGTTGCCTTCTCCGCATGTACATACTACTATATTTTAAATGGATAACCCACAAGGGCCTACTGTACAACACAGGGAATTCTGCTCAATGTTATGAGGCAGCCTGGATAGGAGGGGATTTGGGGGGAGAATGGATATGTGTAAATATACGGCTGAGTTCCCTTGCCATCCACCTGAAACTATCACAACATTGCTAATCAGCTATACTCCAATATAAAATAAAAAGCTCCAAAGAAAAAAATCTTAACAACAACAACAACAAAAAATCCAAATTATAGAGCCTGNAGGGGTGGGGGTGGGGGTGGGGAATGGCTCATCAGTTGAAGAACTGAAGCTTCCAGCCAACAGCCATGGGAGTAAACCGGGAAGCCAGTCCTTCAGTCCTGATCAAACCTTCAAATGAATGCAGTCCCTGCTGAAATCCTGAGCCAAAACTACCCAGCAAAGCCGTTCCTAAATTCCTGGCCACAGAAATTGTGAGATAATAAGTATTTGTTGTTTTCAGTTCAGTTTAGTTGCTCAGTCATGTCTGACTCTTTGTGACCACATGGACTGCCCAGGCTTCCCTGCCCATCAACTCCTAGAGCTTGTTAAAACTCATGTCCATCGAGTTGGTGATGCCATCCAACCATCTCATCTGTCTACCCTTTCTCCTCCCGCCTTCCATCTTTCCCAGCTTCAGGGTCTTTTCCAATGAGTCAGTTCTTTGCATCAGATGGCCAAATTATTGGAGTTTCAGCTTCAGCATCAGTCCTTCCAATGAATATTCAGGACTGATTTCCTTTAGGATAGACTGATTGGATTTCCTTGCAGTCCAAAGGACTCTCAAGAGTCTTCTCCAATACCACAGTTCAAAAGCTTCAGTTCTTTAGAGCTCAGCCTTCTTTACAGTCCAACTCTCACATCCATAAATGACTACTGGAAAAACTATAGCTTTGACTAGACGGACCTTCGTTGGCAAAGTAATGTCTCTGCTTTTTAATATGCTGTCTAGGTTGGTCATAGCTTTTCTTCCAAGAAGCAAGTGCCTCTTAATTGCATGGTTGCAGTCACCATCTGCAGTGATTTTGGAGCCCAAAAAATAGTCTGTCACTGTTTCCATTGTTTCCCCATCTATTTGCCATGAAATGATGGGATCAGATGCCATGATCTTTGTTTTCTGAATGTTAAGTTTTAAGCCAACTTTTTCACTCTCCTCTTTCACTTTCATCAAGAGGCTCTTTAGTTCTTCGCTTTCTGCCATAAGTATGGTGTCATCTGTATATCTGAGGTTATTGATATTTCTCCCAGCAATCTTGATTTCACCTTGTGCTTCATCCAACTCAGCATTTCTCATGATGTACTCTGCATATAAGTTAAATAAACAGGGTGACAATATACACAGCCTTGACATACTCCTTTTCTGATTTGGAGCCAGTCCATTGTTCCATGTCCGGTTCTAACTGTTGCATCTTGATCTGCATACAGATTTCTCAGGAGACAGGTAAGGTGGTCTGGTATTCCCATCTCTTTCAGAATTTTCCACAGTTTGGGACTTCTCAGGTGGTGCTAGTGGTAAAGAATCTGCCTGCCAGTGCAGGAGATCTGGGTTGAATCCCTGGGTCAGGAAGATTCCCTGGAGAAGGAAATGGAAATCCACTCCAGTATTCTTGCCTGGAGAATCTTATGGACAGAGGAGGCTGGTGGGTTATAGTCCCTGGGCTCGCAAAAAGTGAGCCTGAAGTGACTTAGCATTTAGCACAACTGAAGTGACTTAGCACAGCACAGCACAGTTTGTTGTGATCCACACAAAGGCTTTGGTATAGTCAATTAAGCAGAAATAGATATTTTTCTGGAACTCTCTTGCTTTATCAATGATCCAATGGATGCTGGTAATTTAATTTCTGGTTGCTCTGCCTTTTCTAAATCCAGCTTAAACATCTGGAAGTTCTTGGTTCATGTACTGTTGAAGCCTGGCTTGGAAAATTTTGAGCATTACTTTGCTAGCATGTGAGGTGAGTGCAATTGTGCAGTAGTTTGAGCATTCTTTGGCATTGCCCTTCTTTGGGATTGGAATGAAAACTGATCTTTTCCAGTCCTGTGGCCACTGCTGAGTTTTCCACATTTGTTGGCATATTGAGAGCAATGCTTTCACAGCATCATCTTTTAGGATTTGAAAGAGCTCAGTTGGAAATTCATCACTCCACTAGCTTTGTTCGTAGTGATGCTTCCTAAGGCCCACTTGACTTCGCATTCCAGAATGTCTAGCTCTAGGTGAGTGATCACACCATCGTGGTTATCTGGGTCATGAAGATCTTTTTTGTACAGTTCTTCTGTGTATTCTTGCCACCTCTTCTTAATATCTTCTGCTTCTGTTGGGTAGCAGAAAGATATTAATAAACCACGTTTCTGTCCTTTATTGTGCCATCTTTGCATGAAATGTAACCTTGGTATCTCAATTTTCTTGAAGAGATCTCTAGTCTTTCCCACTCTGTTGTTTTCTTCTATTTCTTTGCATTGGTCACTGAGGAAGGCTTTCTTGTCTCTCCTTGCTATTGTTTGGAACTCTGCATTTAAATGGATATATCTTTCCTTTTCTCCTTTGCCTTTAGATTCTCTTCTTTTCTCAGCTATTTCTAAGGCCTCCTCAGACAACCATTTTGCCTTTTTGCATTTATTTTTCTGGGGGATGGTCTTGATCACCATCTCCTGTACAATGTTAAAAACCGCCATCCTTAGTTCTTCAGGCACTCTGTCTAGCAGATCTATACCCTTGAATCTGTTTGTCACTTCCACTGTATAATCATAAGGGATTTGATTTAGGTCATACCTGAATGGTCTAGTGGTTTTCCCTACTTTCTTCAATTTAAGTCTGAATTTTACAATAAGGGGTTCATGATCTGAGCCACAGTCAGCTCCTGGTCTTTTTTTGCTGCCTATATAGAGCTTTTTCATCTTTGGCTGCAAAGAATATCTGATTTTGATATTGACCATCTGGTGACGTCCATGTGTAGAGTTTTCTCTTGTGTTGTTGGAAGAGGGTGTTTGCTATGACCAGTGTGTTCTCTTGGTGAAACTCTGTTAGCCTTTGCTCTGCTTCATTTTGTACTCCAAGGCCAAATTTGCCTTTTACTCCAGGTATCTCTTGGCTTCCTACTTTTGCATTACAGTCCCCTATAATGAAAAGGACATATAAGTCACTAAAAAAAAAAAAAAAAANAGGTATCTCTTGGCTTCCTACTTTTGCATTACAGTCCCCTATAATGAAAAGGACATATAAGTCACTAAAAAAAAAAAAAAAAAGGCAAACAAACAAAAAAACACTAATCATATTCACAAGGATTCTACCACAATGACTTAATTGTCTCCCAAGGGCCCCATCTCCCAATATACTGCACTGGGGATTATTAGGTTTCAACACATGAATCTTAGGGAGGACACAACCATTCCATCTACAGCAAATTTTTTGTTCACAAAGCAAGCTGCTATAAAAATGGAGAAGATATCTCAGAAGCTTTTTTTTTTTAAGTACATCAAAATAACTTCAATGGGGATGCTGAATAGTATAAAGAACATTTCTGAAATTTAATGCATGAATAACTAAAAAAAATTTTCAAAAAAGCAAAAGTCAAAGAAATAGACATTTTAAGACTAAGATAAGAAATATGAGGAAAGATCTAAGAGAGTCAGACACTTAAATGGGTTCCAATAGACAATAATTTACTTGGAAGAGAAGCCATAATCCAGTAAGTAATAAAAGAAAATTCCCCTGTACCAAAGAAAGACTCACATTTTCACATCAAAGGAACACAACAAACACAAGTCAGGAATACTAAATAGAAGACGGTCAACCAAAACTGCCAGGGTGAAATGTCTTTCATTTCCCCCAGTTTCTTTGAGGGATAATTAACACATAAAATTATACATATGTAAAGCATATAATATAATGAGTTGACAGATGTGTACACTGTGAAATGATTGGGTTTGGAGACAAGATCGTAAGGAGGCAAGAATGAACCAAGATAGTCTATTGCAATGATCCAAGAGATATGTGTTTTGGACAAGGATGGTGTCAGAAGAAGTGGAGATTTACACTGAAGACAGAAACAACAGAATTTGCTAGGGTGCTGTATGTGCAGACTATAAGAGACAGAATGCAAGTTTGATTCTCAAGTTGTTGACCTGAGTAACTGGATTAATCATTTAATTAATTAACATAAAAACTGGGTTAATAGGGTGCCATTCTCTGAGATGGAGAAGAAGAGAGGAAGACCGAGTCTGGATTTGGTTTGGAACATGTTAAGTTTGAGGTGCTTACTGAACATCCAAGTGGAGATGTCAAACTGGCAGGTGGAATTTAGGAAAAAGGTCAGGACTGAGGATAGAAGCTTCAAAATCTGCAAAAGATGTTGTTTAAAGCCATGGGACTGGGTGAGATCACTTAAAGTGTGAGGTACATGAAGACCAGAGGTCTGAAGGCTCACTCTTGTGGCATTCCAGTATTAAGAAGTTCAGAAGAAGAGAGAATCAAGGGAAAGAGAATGAGAGGAAATTTGTTAGAAGTAAGAGAACAGTGGGATTCTATGGTGTCTTAGAAGCCACAGGAGGAAAATGACTTTAAGAAATCAATTCAGGGACTTCCCTGGTGATCTGTGGTTGAGAATCTGCCTTGCAATGCAGGGACAAGGGTTCGATCCCTGGTTGGGGAACTAAGATCCCACCTGCTGCAGAGCAACTCAGTCCATATGAGCCACAACTAGAGAAGTCTTCACACTGCAACAAAGATCTGGCATGCCACAACTAAGACCCAACACAGCCAAATAAATAAATAAATATTGAAAAAAAAAGAAATCTGTACAAAACATCATTGACAGTATAGTTACACAACTTAATTTAATATTGTTTGAAGGAGGCTTGAAATAAGATGGTGTTTTTCAAAAAATTTTCTAAACAGTCTGAAAAGTAGCTTGCTGCTGCTGCTGCTGCTAAGTCACTTCAGTAGTATCCGACTCTGTGCGACCCTATAGACAGCAGCCCACCAGGCTCCTCCATCCCTGGGATTCTTCAGGCAAGAGTACTGGAGTGGGTTGCCATTGCCTTCTCTGGAGGAGTAGTTTGAGGTAGTAGTTAAGAGCTTGGGGAAAATGAGACAAGGTGTATAAAACAAACAAAGTACCTGGCACGTGGCACTCAGTAAGTAATACTTATATGTCCACTATCATTATCAGCTACAAAATCTGGGTGGTAGAGAGGTGAGTAGGGAGAATAAGAACACTAAATTCTCAGACTGTGGAAATAACAGAAAGGAAGGTGATTTATAAATGCTATTTAATTCTTGATGTTGATGGATAAATGAAATGTGGCTTAAAATAGGTTTGTTAAAAACTTAGAATATCTAGGGACTTCTCTGGTGGTCCAGCAGTTAAGAATCCACCTGCCAATGCAGGGGAGAGAGGTTCAATCTCTGGTCCAAGAAGATCCCACGCCAAGGGACAGCTAAGCCAGCTCCACCCAACTATTGACCCATGTGTCCTAGAGC
This sequence comes from Capra ibex, assembly GCA_006410555.1. Lineage (NCBI taxonomy): Eukaryota > Metazoa > Chordata > Mammalia > Artiodactyla > Bovidae > Capra > Capra ibex. The sequence continues at coordinate 35,511,609 of SJYO01020080.1, forward strand.
CTGTGCTCGACAACCAAAGAGGCTACCCTGTGAGAAGCCTGAGCACCACACCTGGAAGGTAGCCCTCGCTTGCTGCAACTGGAGAAAGCCCACATGCAGCAACAAAGACCAGGTAGGGCCAAATTGTAATTAATTAATTAAAATTTAAATACCTAATAGTAAATTTTTTCCTCCCACCTTTTTAAAATTTTCTTTTCTTATTTTTATATAAGTTTTATTGTGGTTGTTCAGTCCCTAAGTCATATCCAACTCTTTGCAACCACAGTTCAAAAGCATCAAGTCTTCGGTGCTCAACCTTCCTCATGGTCCACCTCTCACGTTTATACATGACTACTGGAAAAACCATAACTTTGACTATACAGACCTTTGTCAGCAAAGTGATCTCTCTGCTTTTCAATACCATCTAGGTTGTCATGGCTTTTCTTTCAAGGAGCAAGCATCTTTCAATTTCATGGCTGCAGTCACCATCCACAGTGATTTTGGAGCCCAGGAAAATAATCTCTGTCAATATCATTGGTTCGCCATTTATTTGCCATGAAGTAATGGAACTGGATGCCATGATTTTAGGGTTTTTTAATGTTAAGTTTCAAGCCAGCCTTTTCACTCTCCTCTTTCACCTTCATCAAGAGGCTCTTTAGTTCCTCTTCACTTTCTACCATTAGAGTAGTATCATCTATATATTTAAGTTTATTGATATTTCTCCCGGCAATCTTGATTCTAGCTTGTGCTTCATCCAGTCTGGCATTTCACGTGATGTGCTCTGCATATAAGTTAAATAAGCAGGGTGACGATATACAGCCTTGATGTACTCCTTTCTCAATTTGGAACCAGTCCATTGTTCCATGTCCAGGTATAACTACTGCTTTTGACCTACATACAGATTTCTCAGGAGGCAGGTCACGTGGTCTGATATTCCATCTCTTTAAGAATTTTCCACAGTTTGTTGTGATCCACACAGTCAAAAGCTTTAGCACAGTCAATGAAGCAGAAGTAGATGTTTTTCTGGAATTCTGTTGCTTTCTCTATGATCCATCATTTGTTGGATATTTGATCTCTGGTTTCTCTGCCTTTTCTAAACCCAGCTTGAACATCTGGAATTTCTTGGTTCACATACTATCGAAGCCTAGCTTGGATAATTTTGTTATCATAGGGGATGAGTGCAATTGTGAAGTAGTTTGAACATTCTTTAGCATTGCCTTTCTTTGAGATTGGAATAAAAACTGACCTTTTCCAGTCCTGTGGCCACTGCTGAGTTTTCCAAATTTGCTGACATATTGAGTGCAGCACTTTCACAGCATCATCTTTCAGGATTTGAAATAGCCCAACTGGAAATTCCATCACCTCCACTAGCTTTGTTCGTAGTGATTCTTCCTAAGGCCCACTTGACTTCACATTCCAGGATGTCTGGCTCTAGGCGAGTGATCACACCATCGTGACTATCTGGGTCGTGAAGATCTTTTCTGTACAGTTCTTCTGTGTATTCTTGCCGCCTCTTTTATATATCTTCTGCTTCTGTGAGGTCCACAGCGTTTCTGTCCTTTATTGTGCCTGTCTTTGCATGAAATGTTCCCTTGGTGTCTCTACTTTTCTTGAAGAGATCTCTAGTCTTTCCCATTCTATTGTTTTCTTCTATTTCTTTGCACTGATCACTGAGGAAGGCTTTCTCATCTCTCCTTGCTGTTCTTCTGAACTCTGCATTCAGATGGGTATAGCTTCCCTTTCTTATTTCCCTTTTGCCTCTCTTTTCTCAGCTGCTTGTAAGGCCTCCTCAGTTAACCATTTTGCCTTTTTGCATTTCTTTTTCTTTGGAATGGTTTTGATCACCACCTCTTGTACAATATTACAAACCTCCATCCATTGTTCTTCAGGCACTCTGTCTATCAGATCTAATCCCTTGAATCTATTTGTCTCTTCCACTGTATAATCATAAGGGATTTGATTTAGGTCATACCTGAATGGTCTTTCCCTACTTTCTTCAGTTTAAGTCTGAATTTTGCAATAAGAAATTCATGATATGAGCCACAGTCAGCTCCTGGTCTTGTTTTTGCTGACTGTATAGAGCTTCTCCATCTTTGGCTGCAAAGAATATAATCAGTCTGATTTCAATATTGACCATCTGATGATATCTATGTGTAGAGTTGTTCCTTGTGTTGTTGGAAGAGAGTGTTTCCTATGGCCAGCGCGTTCTCTTGGCAAAATTCTGTTAGCCTTTCCCTTGCTTCATTTGTACTCCAAGGCCAAACTTGCCTGTTACTCCAGGTATCTCTTAACTTCCTACTTTTGCATTTCAGTGCCCTGTGATAAAAAGGACATCTTTTTTGGGTGTTAATTCTAGAAGGTCTTGTAGGTCATCATAGAACTGTTCAACTTCAGCTTCTTTGGCGTTAGTGATTGGGGGCATAGACTTGGATTACAGTGATAATGAATAGTTTGCCTTGGAAATGAGCCAAGATCACTCTGTCATTTTTGAGAATGTACCCAAGTACTGCATTTCAGACTCTTTTCTTGACGATGAGGGCTACTCCATTTCTTCTAAGGGATTCTTGCCCAAAGTAGTAGATATAAAGGTCATCTGAGTTAAATTCACCCATTCTGGTCCATTTTAGTTCATTGATTTCTAAAATGTCGATATTTATTCTTGCCATCCCCTGTTTGACCACTTCCAATTTACCTTGATTCATGGCCCTAATATTCCAGGTTCCTATGGAGTATTTTTCTTTATAGCATCAGACTTTACTTCCATCACCAGACACATCCACAACTGGGTGTTGTTTTTGCTTTGGTTCCATCTCTTCATTCTTTCTGGAGTTATTCCTCCACTCTTCAGTGGTATATTGGGCACCTACCAACCTGGGGAGTTCATCTTTCAGTGTCCTGTCTTTTTGCCTTTTTGTACTGTTCATGGGGTTCTCAAGGCAAGAATACTGAAGTGGTTGGCCATTCCCCTGTCCAATGGACCACATTTTGTCAGAACTCTCCACCATGACCCATCTGTCTTGGGTGGTCCTACACAGCATGGCTCATAGTTTCATTGAGTTAGACAAGGCTGTGGTCCATGTGATCAGTTTGGTTAGTTTTCTGTGATTGTGGTTTTCTGTCATATTTATTTACACACTATAAAAATCTCCTTTTTAAAGTTTACAGTTCAGTATACTTTAATAATAGTCACAAAGTTGTACAATGGTTACCATTATTTTACTATAATCAGCACAAAAAGGAACCTCCATACCCCTTAGCAGTCCAGTCCCATTTTCCCTTCCCCACATCCCCCTATCCCTGACCAGCACAAATCTTCTGTTTATCTCTGGATTTTCTTATTCTGGATATTTTATACTAATGGAATCATACAACTTGTGGTCTTTGATATTTGATTTCTTTTAAGATTCATCATGTGGTATTATGAATCATTACTTCATTCCTTTTATTAGTGGAATAATATTCCATTATATGGATATAACACATTTTGTTTATCTGTTCATCAGTTGATGGGATTTTAAGTTGTTTTCACTTTGTGTGTGATACTCTGAACAATGTATGAACATGAATGAACATTCATGTATAAGGATTTGTGTGGACATATGTTGTCATTTCTCTTGAGTATGTATTCAAGAGAAGAATTTCTGGGTCATATGGAAACTACATTTAACTCTTTGGTGAAATGTTAAACTCTTTTCCAGAGCAATTGCACAATTTTGTGTTCTTGTGAGTAATGTATGAGGAGTTTAGTTTCTCCACATCACTGTCAACACTCATTATTGTCTGTCTTTGATTACAACAAACCTAATGAGTATCTTATTGTGGTTTTTATTTGCATTTCCCTAGTGATTAATGATATTGATCATATTTTCATGAGCTTAATAGCCATTTGTAATCTTTATTGGAGAAATATCTATTCAGTTCTATCCCCACTTTTAAATTGGATTATTTGCCTTTTTATTGTTGAATTTTAACAGTTTTTTCACATTCTGAATACTAGACCTTTATCAAGTTTATGATTTACAAGTATTTTGTCCCATACTGTGGCTTGTCTTTTCACTTTCTTGATAGTGTACTTCAAAGCACACATTTTAAAATTTTTTTATAAAATCCAATTTATCTATATTTCCTTTAATTGCTTATGGTTTGGTGTCATATCTAATAAAAAGTTGCCTATTCCAAGGTCATGAAGATTTACACCTATATTTTTTTCTAAGGGTCTTTCCTGGTGGCTCTGATGGTTCTAAGAGTTCTTCAGTTTTAGCTCTTACACTTAAGTCTTTGATTCATTTTGAGTTAAATTTTGAAGATGGTGTGAGGTAATAGGTACAATTTCATTTCTTTGCACTGCGGATACCCAGTTGTCCCAGTATCACTTTGTTGAAAAGATTATTTTTTCCTCATTGAATTGTCTTGCAGTGCTGTTGAAAATTAATCAACCGCAAATGTGTGGGTTTATTTCTGGACTCTCAATTCTAGTCCACTGTCTACATGCCAGTACCACACAATCCTGACTATTGCAGCTTAAGTTTCAAAATTGGAAAATGAAAGTTCTCCAGCTTTCTTCTTTCTCAAGATTGTTTTGGCTATTATGGATCCCTTGTATTTTCATATGAATTTTAGGGCAACCTTGACAATTTTTTCAAAAGGCAAAAACTTGAGCTGTGATAGAACTGTGTTGAACCTGAAAATCTCTTTGGAACATATTGCCATCTCCCTATCTGTGAACATAAGGTGTTTACTTATATAGGTCTTCTCCAGTTTTTTCACCTAGTATTCTGTAGTTTCTAGTGTACAAGACTTGTGCTTCTTTTTTTAAATGTATCTTGTGGATGCTATTGTAAGTGAAATTGCTTTATTAATTTCATTTTTGGAATGTCCATTGCTAGTGTATAGAACTACAATTGGTTTTTGTATACTGATTTTGGTTTTCTTTTTTGTAGATTCCTTAGGATTTTCTATATATAGAACCTTTTTCCTTTTAGTTTGTTAGCCACGGTTTCCTTCAGTTTTTTAAAATATATTTAACAAGACTGACTTACTTTGCATAGTAAACCCAATATCTGTGCTGCCTGAGAGACTGCTTCTATCGACTGCTTTTCTGCCTATGTGTGGTACTTCCTTGCTTCTTGCATGTCTCATAATTTTTTGTTGAAGATTAAACAAATAAAATAGCAAATTGATTGCTAATAAAATTGAACAGATCTGATTTTCAGATTCCATCCCAGATTTTGTTGTTCTTGTTGTTTTTTGTATGTTTATTGAATTTTCTGAACTAATTCTGTGAAGTGTATATTCCTTGTTGTATGAGAACACTGAAATCTCTGATTAGTGGTCAGTTAATGATTCAGGAAAGGAGTGTGTCAAGGCTGTATATTGTCACCCTGCTTATTTAACTCATATGCAGAGTACATCATGTGAAATGCTGGGCTGGATGAAACACAAGCTAGAATCAAGATTGCTGGGAGAAATATCAATAACCTCAGATATGCAGATGACATCACCCTTATGGCTGAAAGCAAAGAAGAACTAAAAAGCCTCTTGGTGAAAGAGGAGAATGAAAAAGTTGGCTTAAAACTCAACATTCAGAAAACAAAGATCATGGCATCCAGTCCCATCACTTCATGACAAATAGATAGGGAAACAGTGGAAACAGTAAGAGACTTTATTTGGGGGGGGGGGTGGTTTCCAAAATCACTGTAGATGGTGATTGCAGCCATGAAATTAAAAGATGCTTGCTTCATGGAAGAAAAGCTATCACCAACCTAGACAGTGTATTAAAAAGCAGAGAAAGTACTTTGCCCACAAACGTCCATTTAGTCAAAGCTATGGTTTCTCCAGTGGTCATGTATGGATGTGAGAGTTGGACCATAAAGAAAGCTGAGCACTGAAGACTTGATGCTTTTGAACTGTGGTGTTGGAGAAGACTCTTGAGAGTCCCTTGGACTGCAAGCAGATCCAATTAGTCCATCCTAAAGGAAATCAGTCCTGAATATTCATTGAAAGGACTGATGCTGAAGCTGAAACTCCAATAATTTGGCCACCTGATACAAAGAACTGACTCATTGGAAAAGACCCTGATGCTGGGAAAGATTGAAGGCGGGAGGACAAGGGGATGACAGAGGATGAGATGGTTGGATGGCATCACCGATTCAATGGATATGAGTTTGAGTAAGCTCCAGGAGTTGGTGATGGATGGGGAAGCCTGGTGTGCTGTAGTCCATGGGGTCGCACAGAGTCCCCTATGGGTATCCATTGCCAAGTTTTTTGGTTAGCCTCTTGCTTGTCCCAACTCTTATTCTACCATCTCAGGTGATCATGCTGTTCAATAATTGCCTCTGTTTTCAACACACACCTCTGTGGAAAAGACTGTTGGCACTAGATGAACTCTTAATGAGATAAAATAAAGACAGTCTAACAAGGTGGGGGTTCTCCCAAAGAACTATCAGACAGGTCAATTATGACATCACTCAAAGGATGGGGCTTCGAAGGAGCTTCAACCCCATTCTGCCCCCTCCAGTAGCTGTTGGGCTGCTGGTTTTCACTGTGATTGAAGGCTGTTGGATTTTGAGGCTGCTGTGGTGCTGGGGGGCTCTAATGGAATACGACAGGAGGAAATGACACAAAGCTCATTGTTCCCACCAGGATTCAGCTATTTTTCTTGAACAAATGTTCCCAGATTGCTGCAAGCTTCTGGTTAATTTCCAGAGTTCTGAAAATGTTGATTCTAACATTTTTGCCAGCATTCTTGTTGCTTTTATGGAGGAGAGAATTTTTGGAGGTCTTTATTTCATCATTTTTTGCTGGCATCCTAAAATGCAATTTTGATGGAGACCTTCAAGCCTCTAAAAGTATGCTGTCTAGTACCGTAGCCATTAGCCACATGGGGTGATTGAACCCTTAAAACACGGCTAGTGCAAATTGAGATGTGCTGTAAATATAAAATACATACTGAATTTCAATACAGTAAAAGGCAATACAATAAAAAGCAATTCTAAATATCTTAATGACTTGTCACTTTGAATATATTTTTTAAATTGGAGACTAACTGCTTGACAATGTTGCATTCGTTTCTGCTGAACAGCAGTGTGAATCAGCTGTAAGTATACGCACATCCCCTCCCTCTTGGACCTCCCTTCCACCCCGCCCCCACCCACCCATCTAGGCCATCACAGAGCACTGAGCGGGGCTCCCTGTGTTATACAGCAGCTTCCCACTAGCTACCTATTTTGCACATGGCAGTGTATATCTCGACGCTACTATCTCGATTCATCCCACCCTCTCCTCCACGCACTGGGTCCACAATCCATTCTCTACATCTGCATCTCTATTCCTGCCCTACAAATAGGTTCATCCGCACCATTTTTCTAGATTCCATATATATATGCATTAACATGTGATACTTGTTTTTCTTTCTGACTTACTTCATTCTGTATAACAAGCTCTAGGTTCATCTACATCACTGCAAATGACCCAATTCTATTCCATTTTTATGGCTGAGTAATATTCCATTATATTTATGTACCACAACTTCCTTTTTTTTTTTTTTTTTTTAGTAATGATTCCATTTAGCTTGCATAGTTGTCAAGCCCAAAGAGACTTACAGGTGTCCTGATCAAACAAAAAAAATCACAAAGAATCAAAGAAAACAAGCAGTAACTCCCATGCCCCTCTGTGACTCACCTGCATGTTTGGAATTCAGCACCTGCTGCCCTAGTATTCATAGCATTGCTGCATCTGTTTGCATGCATCCACATAGACTCAAGACAAGGCGTGCACCACAACTTCTTTATCCATTCATCTGTCAGTGGACGTTTAGGTTGTTTCCATGTCCTGGCTATTGTAAATAGTGCTGCAATGAACTGCACTGGGGTACTTGTGTCTTTTTGAATCATGGTTTCCACAGGGTACATGCCCAATAGTGGGATTGCTGGGTCAAATGGAGTTTTATTCTTGGTTTCTTAAGGAATCTCGATACCATTCTCCACAGTGGCTATATCAATTTACATTCCCACCAACAGTGCAAGAGGATTCCCTTTTCTCCACATCCTCTCCAGCAGTTATTGTTTGTAGATTTTTTTTGATGATGGCCATTATGACCAGTGTGAGATGACACCTCATTTTAGCTTTGATTTGCATTTCTCTAATAATGAGCAATGTTAAGCATCTTTTCATGTATTTGTCAGCCATCTGTATGTCTTCTTTGGAGAAATATCCATTTAGGTCTTCTGCCCACCTATTGATCAGGTTGTTTGTTTTTCTGATATTGAGCTGCATGAACTGCTTGTATATTTTGGAGATTAATCCTTTGTCAGTTGCTTATTTGTGATTATTTTCTTTCATTCTGAGAGTTTTCATCTTATTTATAGTGTCCTTTGCTGTGCAAAAGCTTTTAAGTTTCATTAGGTTCCATTTGTTTATTTTTGTTTTTATTTCCATTACTCTAGAAGGTGGGTCAAAGAGACTTTTGCTGTGATTTATGCTAAGTATATGTTGAAATAATATATTGATTATCTTGGATTAAGTAACATATGTTATTAAAATTAATTTCATTTTTAAATAAACCATTTTTAATGTGTGTGGGAGTCAAAATTCTCAGATGATCCCCAATGAGTCATGTCTTCATGGCTGCTAGAAAATTTTAAATTACATATGTGGCTCTCATTAGCTTTCTATTGGAGAATGTTGTCTGGAATGAAAAAAGCACTAAGGAAACTACTAATCTGGTGAAATGAAACAAAAAATCTATTAAAAATTAGCAGGAAATAGCAAGAAAGAATACAAAACAGAAAACACGAAACATGGCTACAGGAATGAGACTAAACATATTTGTTAGATTCTGTATGATGGAAGGAGAAGTGAAAGTTAGTTGCACAGTTGGGTCCAACTCTGCGATCCCATGGACTGTAGCCCGCCAGGTCCTCTGTCCATGGAATTCTCCAGGCAACAGTACTGGAGTAGGTTGCCATTTCCTTCTCCAGGGGATCTTCCTGACCCAGGAATTGAACGTGGGTCTCCTACATTGCAGGCAGATTCTTTACCAACTGAGGTACTAGGGAATTCCTAGTATGATGGAATACTCTGCAGACATTGAGGTGATAGGCATTGTCTTGACTGGTTTGTGGGACACAGACTTTGAGATGGAGGTTTGAAGGCTGGAGCTTCGGTGGGAAATGCCCTCAGAGACAACACCTATACAGGAGTGAAAGTAGCAGGATGACATAAAAGCAGAAATTCAACTGAAATACAGGTGGAGCAGGAGTCTCAGCTGTACCCACAGGAGACTCTGAAGCTGGGAAGGCCTGTCAGAGTGAAGGCTGAGCCTTTATAACCCTGCACTGACCAGCCCCTGGATGTGATCCGTCCCCTGGGAGAAAGCGTCACTTTGAACAAGGGCAATTTCAGGGCGAGGACTTAGCTGTGATCTGTCACCAGTCAGCTTCCAGACAGCTGAGGAAATGAGTGTCTCAGTTTTGAAACAGGACATGGGGAGCACACAATACCATGCACTGTAATGTTGTACATTAAGTGAAAATAAGCAGGTTTTACATACCAGTTCATATGTTAAGTATTAAAAACTATGTTTATATGCAGGCAAATCACTAGCAGAGACTGTTTTGGGAGAGCTAATGTAGAGCTTCTTGATGTGGGTGAAAGAGGAGAGTGGAAAAAGCTGGCTTAAAACTCAACATTCAAAAAACGAAGATCGTGGCATCTAATCCCATCACTTCATGGCAAACAGATGGGGGAAAAAGTGGAAACCGTGGCAGATTTTATTTTCTTGGGCTCCAAAATCACTGCAGACAATGACTGCAGTCATAAATTTAAAAGATGCTTGCTCCTTGGAAGGAAAGCTATTACAAACCTAGACAGCATATTAAAAAGCAGAGACATTACTTTGCTGACAAAGGTCCATAGAGTCAAAGCTATGGTTTTTCCAGTGGTCATGTATGGATATGAGAGTTGGACTGTGAAGAGGGCTGAGGGCAGAAGAATTGCTCCTTTTGAATTGCAGTGTTAGAGAAGACTCTTGAGAGTCTCTTGGACTGCAAAGAGATAAAACCAGTCAATCCTAAAGAAAATCAAACCCAAATATTCACTGGAAGGACTGATGCTGAAACTGAAGCTCCATACTTTGGCCACCTGATGTGAAGTCTCATTGGGAAAGACCGTGATGCTGAGAAAGGTTGAGGGCAGGAGGAAAAGGGGGCAACAGAGAATGAGATGGTTGGATGGCATCACCAACTTGATGGACAAGAGTTTGAGTAAACTCTGGGAGATGATGAAGGGCAGGGAAGCCTGGCATGCTATAGTCCATGGGGTCACAAAGAGTCAGACTGAACAAGAACAAAGGAAGGGTTGGCAGGGCCTATGATGGGGAAAAAATTCGTACTTTCAGCTATGCTAATTTTTTATAATCTTCATAAATTATGGGGATGCCTGCATGTGTGCTAAGTTGCTTCAGTCATGTCTGACTTTTTGCAGCTCTATGGACTGTAGCCCATCAGGCTCCTCTGTCCATGGAGATTCTCCAAGCAAAATACTGAAGTGGGTTGTGGGCCCTCTTCCAAGGAGATCTTCCCGATCCAGGGATCGAAGCCACACCTCTTACATCTCCAGCACTGGCAGGTGGATTTTAGACCACTAGTGCCACCTGGAAAGCCAGTGGTGGATGGTGAACATATGGAAATAAACAGGTTTCCAGTATGCGTATGCCCTATGGTGATCAACTGTGGGTCAGGATTGAAAAGCTTCCAATTAGAATTGCCTTCTGAATTTTGTCTCCAACGTGTCCCTAGACTCAAAAAATAGACAACAGCCCAGGTAGTTCTGACATTAAATAGAATGATCCCATCTTTACTGGCCCTTCTGAGCCAGCTGACAGCTGCCTCATTGTACAAAACTCATCTAATTTAGGCCATATGTCTGCTTATTTTATTATTTCAGTGACTTTCCTGCTGACCCCTGCAAAAAAAAAAAGAGGCTAACATCACTTCTGGACCTTGTCAGTGGAGGGTCCTTTCTCAACTTGATTTTCTCAATCATCTAAACAAAGGCAACACTTATGGAGTCCTTTCATCCTGAAAGAACCATGGAAGCTTTTTCCAAGCAAAGGAATGCATGGCACCTGACGCCACCCCAAATGACAACTATTTAATGACTATTTGCCCCAAACAACAGCAATTTAACGATCGGTGTAATAAAAGCATTGACCAATTAGAATGAACACAGACCCTTGCAGATATTGGAAAGTGTCCAGTCAACGGTTATTTGGCAACCAACGTGAAAGTAGTTCAATATTTTAATAGACTGAGCTGAATGTGCCAAAGATCAGTCCTGACCACAGGTGCAAATGCAGACACATGACCAGGAGTGGAGGTCAGTTAAGCTTACTGGGTGAATAAACGGTCTCAAATCCACAGTGGCCTCATGATCCTTCTAATTAAGCCCGGGAACATGTCAGATGGACAGGAAAGCACACGCACGTCATCCACTTATGGCTCGCCCACCTGGTTCCCCATGATTTAACTTGAGTCACCAGCGTCTGCAGCTCTGTCGTGCACTTCAGTTCAGTGAAGATGGAGGAGCCCAAATACAGGGCGAATAGTCTTCATGCGATGGAGAAAGTCCGTGTGTGCGCTACCGGCTCCAACAAACCAGGAGTGGGAGGCAGAAAAAGCAAAGGGGAGCGCAGTTGTTACACTTTAAAATTCCTCCGGACCTGGGATAAATTGAAACATTGTTTTAAGGAATTGTAGGTATTTCCAGGCAGGAGAAACAGGAGATCAGCTCCAGTGAACAAATGTTGACTTTAATTTTAAGTAGTGTTCCTTGGGCAGAAATCTAAAACCATTGTGGACAAATGGCTGTTCTAAAACACCTCACCGTGGGCAGAGCACTGAGGGCTTGGGACGTGCTGTTGCTTTTTATCTAAATTGAAGAACTGCACAAGCTGTCTCTTTCCATCGCCTCTGAACTTGGTCCTTTGACCCCTGAGCCTCGCCAAAGTCTCACCTCCCCACTCAGCCCAAATTGCCTCCCTGGGTATCCTTCTCCTCTCTGAGTTATAACCTTCTCATTGCATACGACGGAGAAGGCGCTGGCACCCACTCCAGTCCTCTTGCCTGGAAAATCCCATGGACGGAGGAGCCTGGTGGGCTGCAGTCCATGGGCTCACAAAGAGTCAGACCCGACTGAGCGACTTCCCTTTCACGTTTCACTTTCATGCACTGGAGAAGGAAATGGCAACCCCCTCCAGTGTCCTTGCCTGGAGAATCCCGGGGACGGGAGCCTGGTGGGCCACCGTCTATGGGGTCGCAAAGAGTCGGACGCGACTGAAGCGACTCAGCAGCAGCAGCAGCATTGCATACCATCCTCCCAAGAAGCTACACCCCCTGCCTGAGTCCCAGCCTCCTCCCAGGCTCCCACTCAATCTCTGGGTGCTCATCTCCCCACTGGTGCCATTTCCCACCAAGGACAAACGCTCTCTCATTCTGCCTGAATGAGTACTGCCTCCCAACCAAGAACAATTATCGCCCGCTTCCGTGTGGCCTTGGCAGTTGACCAAGCACGTTCATTCACGAGGTCTCTTGGACCTTTATCATCACCCTGGGAGGAAGTCAGGGTGGTAGCACCTTCCATTTGACAGATGAGGATGTGAGGACCTAGCGAGAGTAAACAACTCCGCCCTTTTCCCCGCCTTCAGACCCTGGTGCCCTGGTGCTCTGCGGCATCACGGCGCCCGCCGGGGCATAGACTTTGTCCCACCTGAAGAGGACACGTGTATGCCCATACCCCCACGAGGCTGGCACATTCCAGAACTACAGGGTCAGGCTCTGAGGGTGTCTAGTTTGAGAAACTATGGGGAGGTGTGGGCGCCTGAAAGGAGTTGCCCTACTGTTTCCCTGCCTCACTTGCAGAGAAGCTGAGAAGATCAAGAGATGATGCAGATCAAGCGTGTATTGTCAAGACTGGTCCAACAAGTGGCCAGTGTTTTTGCGAGTTTGGTAGAGACAAGGCTCAGGAGGAAAATCTCCAGGTAAACCCTGCGCAGCCCTTTTCCCTCCAAGGACGGTTACCCAAGCAGTTCCAGCACTCACTTGGCAGTGTCAAGCCTGGGGCCCTGTCCAAATAACTTCCTTTGCAAGGCCATGCACCACACCTCCCAGGAGGCTTCCACTTTTGTGCAAGCTCATGCTCATACCACATGCCGTGCTCACATTCCAGAGCTTTATGACTGCGCAGCAGGGAGAGGACTTGTCCCGCTGTGTGCAAAGAGGGTGCCCAGGCCAACATCCAGCCAGGCTTGGCATGGGAGCCCCACTCAGTCACTGCCGAGGGACCATCCCTGAGTTCCAGGACTGAGATCCAGGATGGATCCAGCCCCCTGATATTGTACAAGACTCCCCTTGGCCCCAAGGGGTCCCAAACGACAGCCGGGATCTTGAGTTCCCAAGGTTATCAGAACAGCCAGCAGACCACGGAAATATACCAGGGTTTATACGGATGTAAGCTCAGAAGCTCCAAAGGATGTACCGAATTTAAGCTGGGCTCATAGGAAAGGTATGGCTTAGAAGGTTACAATCTATGCAGGTACTGCTATGTGGGTATTGTAAATGGAAAGAGATGGGAGTGGAGTTTCAGGAAGCTGACAGGCCATTAAAAAAAAAAAAAAACTCAGTGATCTGAATGGGCTTGAGGATCATGGGGGGATAAACCAGCTGACCCCCAAATTCCAGATCTCTTTCAGGTGTCAAAACTGGGCTCACCAAGATTGCATCTAGAAAACAATTGCCTCTTTGTTCTTGAGTTTAACCTCAGAAAACTACTAAATCTAGAGAGATCAGGGTTGGAAGTGGTCCTGGCAAATTTTCTATAGGTGAATAAAAAAGCAAGAATAACAGTGACGACAACAAACAACAACAGATCCAGCAGGATTTTCCCTCCCTTCCCTGGTGCCTTCCTCTGAGTGTTTTATCAACTACTGTTGTGGGAGGCATCTGGGCTACTGGTGTTTTTCTACTTAAAGGAGCAAGAAAATTCCATTCACTGAAGAATAACATGGTTGACTGCCCCAACGGGAAAGGCATTCAGCATGCTGCGTTCTTGCTTTCTGGGTTGCTGTCAGGACCCCGAGGTCCAGACTGGCTGGCTCCTGTTCCCTGGGTCACCCAGGCCTCTGGGGTTGTGACTCCCACCCACAGAGAGAGTACAGTGCGTGCTAATGGGGCACACAGGGACAGAGGGAAGAGGGAAGAGGGTGGGAGGCAGGTAAATTATTTCTTTTTCAAGAAATAAAATAAATAAAGACAAAAAAAAATCCTTGCATAAATCTGTCCTAGAGCTCACACTGTGGGCTCTGGAAATACAATCAGGTCCTGGAATCATCCAGAAAGGATCCAGGAATTGACTCCCACCCATCTCAGCAATCTCAGTCTTCTTATTTTTTGTGTGTTTTTTAAAAAGAGGATCAACTATCAAGTGTGTTGGTGGACATATAAAATGGTATAGTCACTATAAAACTGGACATTTTCTATAAAGCTAAACACACACCTGCTCTATGCCACAGCAATTCCGTTCTGAGGTATATTTACCCAAGAGAAATGGAAACACACGACACACAGGACCTGTATAAGAATATGCCTAGCAGCTTGATTCAGAAGAGCCCCAAATTAAGATGTATCAAGACGTGAATGGATAAATCAACTGTGATAAGCACCTCTGTCCATGGAATTCTCCAGGCAAGAATACTGACCCCTTCTCCAAGGGGTCTTCCCAACCCAGGGACTGAACCTGGGTCTCCTTCGTTGCAGGCAGATTCTTTACCATTTGAGCCACCAGGGAAGACCAGTATAACCATACAATGGAATAATAATAATTTCCTGTTGCTGGTATAACAAATTCACACAAACCAGGTGACTTAACATAGACTTATTCTCCGATAGTTCTGGAGGTCAGAAGTCTGAAATCACTTTCACAGGGTTAAAAAAAAATCAAAATGTTGGCACAGCTGGTTCCTTCTGGAGGCTCCAGGAGAGAATGTTTCCTTGCCTTTTCCAGCGTCCAGTGAACCTCCCTGTATTCCTTGGCTGATGCCCTTTTCACAATGTATCACTTCAATCTGTGGCTCTGGTCACATAGCCTTCTCCTCCTCTGAGGTCAAACCTCCCTCTTCCTCACATGTATTTGTGACTACACTTAGGACCTACTTGGAAAATCCAAGCTAATCTTTCCATTCCAAGTTTTTTTGCTTAATCACACCTGCAAAAGTCCTTTTGCGACATAAAGTAAGATCCATAGGCTCCAGAAATTAGAACCTGGATATCTTTGAGGCCAGTATTCAGTTGACCGCAGGAAATACTACCCAGGAGAAGAGGATGAGCTGCTAACACAGGCACCATGAATGAAGTTTGCAAATAGGATGTTGAGCGAAAGAGGGCAGACCAAAAAAAAAAAAAAGAAAACATATGTATGATTCAATTTATATGAAGTTTCAGAAGAGGCATAAGTAATCTATGCTGATAGAAATCAGAACAGTAATTGCCTGGAGGTAAGGTAATTTACTGGGAAAGGACACAGAGAACTTTCTTGGGGATGAAAATATTCTGTATCTTGACGGGCAAGTGTACATGAGTGTGTACATTTATCAAAACGCGTGGAGCTGTACACTCCAGATCTGCACATTTCATAGTGTCTGAATTGTTCCTTGGGCTTCTCCAGTGACTCAGTGGGTAGAGAAATCCACCTGTGATGCAGGACATAGTGGAAACTCAGGGAAGGGGGAAATGGCAACCCACCCCAGCATTCTTGCCTGAAAAATCCCATGAACAGAGGAGCTTGGTGGGCTGCAGTCCCAAGGGGTCACAAAGAGTCGGACACAACTGAGTGACTGGGCACAAACTGTTCCTTAACGGTAAAAAAAATGAGTGTAAACAACTAGGGAAAAAAGGAGAAAGAGGGCAGGCAGAGTAAAGCACAGCTCTATTTTGGGGGGAAGTTTTATTTTTTTATTTTGGCTGCGCTGGGTCTTTGTTGGGCTTAGTTGCAGGCTTAGTTCCCCCCGGAGTATGTAAAATCTTAGTTCCCCGACCAAGGATCAAACTCACGTCCCTTGCATTGGAAGGGGGATTCTTAACCACTGGACTGCCAGGGAAGTCCCAAGCCCAAAGTCTTTAGGACACATTTTCCTCCTTCACTATCACCAAGACGAGCTCCTGTAGTGGAAGGAACCCGGACACAGAGGAGGGAGGACCCAGGATCTCACGCACTTGAGGTCAGCCAACCTCCTGCAGCTTGTAGCATTTAAGGCACCTGAAGTCCATCTTGAATAAATTTGCAAGACAAGACACCCAATGAAAAACCTTAAATATACTGAAAACCTCCCTCCTCTCACAAGTGAGAGGATAACTATATTTTTTACATATCGACTGTTTTCACTTTCTTACTCCCTTCTAGAACTTTTTTTTTTTTAATTTTAAAATCTTTAATTCTTACATGCGTTCCCAAACATGAACCCCCCTCCCACCTCCCTCCCCACAACATCTCTCTGGGTCATCCCCATGCACCAGCCCCAAGCAAGCTGCACCCTACGTCAGACATGGACTGGCGATTCAATTCTTACATGACAGTATACATGTTAGAATTCCCATTCTCCCAAATCATCCCACCCTCTCCCTCTCCCTCTGAGTCCAAAAGTCCGTTATACACATCTGTGTCTTTTTCCCTGTCTTGCATACAGGGTCGTCATTGCCATCTTCCTAAATTCCATATATACGTGTTAGTATACTGTATTGGTGTTTTTCTTTCTGGCTTACTTCACTCTGTATAATCGGCTCCAGTTTCATCCATCTCATCAGAACTGACTTTTACACACTCCTGTGTATTTTCTAGATTGTTGCTGTCATGCCAGAGGGATCATTTATTTTCTGCTTTTTTCATTCAACATCACATAAAAAGATGTTCCTGTTTTGCTAGAGAGTCTTCATAAACATCCTCTTTGATCACTGGATAATATTTCAGTGAGGTGACTGAAATAGTAATTTAGTTAGCCTTTTCCTTTTTATTGGATATTAGGCTTTTTTTTTTTTTTTTTTTGCCCTCTATGGAAAAATAATGGAGCTCTGGTTGACTTTGTTCTTCTTTTGAATTATTTAAGAAATGAATATTGGAATAAGAAATCAAGAAGAGGAGAAGGAAACAGCCAAGAAACCTGTAGCACAGAATTCAGAGCTTAAGGGACCTCCAGAATTATCTAGTCTAAAACCCTAATTTTACAGTGGAAACCAAGGGTAGGGCACATCTGAAGTCCAACACGCAGTTGAGTCACAGAGTTAAGACCCAAGCTCAGAAGCCCTGAATTTAATTCAAACAAAATAAGCACAAGCTATGATCTCTACTTTGCCTATACGGCAAGCATCAACAGGGACAAATTTCTCCCATCTAATCTTGTCTTAAAGTTGTGTCTCTCAGACAAATTGTGAGAGAAGTTAACTTAAAGAAGAATAGTTGATTAACAGAGACACAGTGTTGTACATAAAACAGATAAACAACAAGGGCCTACTGTACAGCACAGGGAACAGTATTCAATGTCTTCTAACAATCTAGAACAGAAAAGAATCTAAAAAAGGATGGAGATATATATATATATAACTCAATCACTTTGCTGTACACCTGAAACAATGTAAATCAACTATACTTCAATTTTAAAATTACTTACATAAAAAAAAGAACCTATCATGCTGACCTAAGATTAGAATTTAAGTTACCCTTTAGTTCAGCTGGTAAGGAAAATACTCCATCTGAAAAATGGAGAGAAGAGACTTGTCTTTGCCTTTGTGTGTCTGGGAGAGCCTCTGATCACATGGGTGTTGACGTGAAAGACGGTTGGCTCTCAATTAACTGGACTAATAGCAGGAAACCCTGCGGTAGATCACAAAAAGGAGAACCAAAGGCAAAAATAATTTGCAAGTGCCTTACGTAATTTTCCAGCAACAGATTCACCTTCTTACCTTTGCCACAGAACTTGGGTTCCTAGAATATTCATCAGCTGGAGCGTAGAACGTGGCTTGATCTAGATCTTGCTAGGAGGAGGAAGATAACAGCTGTTTACAATGTGCCTACTTAGTGCCAGGCAATAAACCAGATACTTTACATACCCTCCCTGGTGGATTTTTATCCCCAGTAAGTAGGAATCTGAGCCTAGGCTACAGTAAGTAACTTTCCCAAGGTCACTCAGTTACCGTATCAAAGCTGCAGCCCTGTCTGAAGCTGAAACCCACATTTTCAACCCAACCAGAAAAATCAGATCACATTTGGTTCAATAAATACTTATGAGCCAACTATGTTTCAAATCCTGCTTGCTAAGTAGCAAGGGTGTAAAAATAAATAAGAGAAATAGCATTCCTAGGTAAAGCACAATCTAACAGGTGAAAAGAGAAGCAGTGACACGTAGTAGATTCTACATAAATATTGGATCAGTGAGGGAATGAGTCTTGTCAGGTTTGTGAAGCTGTTCATATCTGTCCGGTGGGTCAATGACAGACTGGGAGATTTTTTTTTAATTTTTTTTTTTCAAGTATAGTTGATTTATGATGTTGTGTTAATTTGTGTGTACATTAAAGTGATTCCGTGATACATACATACCTTTTCTTACATACGCTTTTCCATTACGGTTTATCACAGGGTGTTGGATATAGTTCCCTGTGCTATACAGTAGGACCTTGTTGTTTATCCGTCCTGCATATAATAAATTTGATCTGCTAATCCCGAACTCCCAATCCATTCCTCCCTGCTTCACTACCCCTGGGCCACCGCAAGTCTGTTCTCTACGCTGTGAGTGTTTCTGTTTTGTATGTAGATAAGTTCATTTGTGAATGACAGGCTTTAAAAAATGCCAATTGATCTAGTCATATTCTTGATTGTTTCTTATAAAATGTGACTTTCATGCAAATTTTCAGTCCTGCTCTAACTCCAAGACAAAAAGCATTTTGATTCCCACTTCCCAGTGTGTTGCAAAACATTATCCAAGTCTGAGTTTCCTAAAACCCAGACCAGTCTTCACCTAAAATAAAATACAACAATCTAAGGGTAATAACTTCTTTAAACAATGTAATTAAATTCATGATTGCTAAATGGGAATATTTTGTGTTGTTAAATTAAAAAAAACCAATTCACTAGTTTAAAACAGTTTCAGTTCAGTTCAGTTCAGTTTAGTCGTTCAGTCGTGTCCCACTCTTTGCAACCCCATGAATCGCAGCACGCCAGGCCTCCCCGTCCATCACCAACTCCTGGAGTTCACTCAAACTCATGTCCATTGAGTCAGTGATGCCATCCAGCCATCTCATCCTCGGTCGTCCCCTTCTCCTCCTGCCCTCAATCCCTCCCAGCATCAGAGTCTTTTCCAATGAGTCAACTCTTCGCATCAGGTGGCCAAAGTACTGGAGTTTCAGCTTTAGCATCATTCCTTCCAAAGAAATCCCAGGCCTGATCTCCTTCAGAATGGACTGTTTGGATCTCCTTGCAGTCCAAGGGACTCTCAAGAGTCTTCTCCAACACCACAGTTCAAAGGCATCAATTCTTCAGCGCTCAGCCTTCTTCACAGTCCAACTCTCACATCCATACGCGACCATAGGAAAAACCATAGCCTTGACTAGATGGACCTTAGTCGGCAAAGTAATGTCTCTGCTTTTGAATATGCTATCTAGGTTGGTCATAACTTTTCTTCCAAGGAGTAAGCGTCTTTTAATTTCATGGCTGCAGTCACCATCTGCAGTGATTTTTCAGTAATAGGAAAATTTGTTATTTCTCATTTTTAAAAAAATCTAGAAAAAGCACATGTGATTTTTATTTGATACAATGTTTTTAAATACTTTGACTTCTTTGGGGGTATATTTTATATAGCAAAACACTCAATATTATATATAACAGTAAAGAACACTGAAGTTAAAAAAAAAATCTAGAAAAAGCACACCCCCAGCTTGATTAAACTGGCTGTTTGGTGATGTCATCCAGGACTTAGTTTCTTTGTATTCCCCACCCACCCCGTCCCTGCAACGTTCATCTTTAGCTTGCTAGATTAATTGCCCTCCTGGTTTGCACTGCGGCGGCCATAATTCCAGACATCACACGAATGGCTTTTCAACTCCGGCTCCCAAACACCTCTCCCGAAACTGCAATGGTCCTAGTCCACATTGTCGCCATCCTGCTCCCAGACAATTGTAGGAGTTTCCCATAGTCCCCAGCTGGGGAAACCCAGATATTATTGTCATTTTCACATTAAACATTTCAAGTGTCCTTATTACCCTCGAAAGAAAATCCAAACTCTTTAACTTGGTTTACAAGGCCCTTCAGGATCCGGCCCAACCTACCCGCTACTTTCATTGCTCCGTATCTCAGCTTCCCAGGTGGCTCAGTGGCAAAGAATCCATCTGCCAATGCAGGAGACACAGGAGATACAGGTTCGATCCTTGGGTCCGGAAGATCCCTTGGAGCAGGAAATGGCAACCCACTCCAGTGTTCTTGTCTGGAAAACTCTATGGACAGAGGAGCCTGGCAAGTTACAGTCCATGGGGTCACAAAGAGTCAGACATGACTGAGCACACACACAGAGGTTAATACTCCAGCCAAACCAAATGCTATAGGGTAAATAGTTGTATCCCCCCACCTCAAACTCTTATGTTTAAACCTGATCCCCAGTGTGATGGTATTTGGAGATGGGACCTTGCTGCTGCTGCTGCTGCTAAGTTGCTTCAGTCGTGTCCGACTCTGTGCGACCCCATAGACGGCAGCCCACCAGGCTCCCCCATCCCTGGGATTCTCCAGGCAGGAACACTGGAGTGGGTTGCCATTTCCTTCTCCAACATGAAAGTGAAAAGTGCCAGTGAAGTCGCTCAGTCGTGTCTGACCCTTAGCGACCCCATGGACTGTAGCCTATCAGGCTCCTCCGTCCATGGGATTTTCCAGGCAAGAGTTCTGGAGTGGGGTGCCATCACCTTCTCTGATGGGACCTTAGGGAGGTGATTTGTTATGAAGGTGAAGCCCTCAGGAATGGGATTAGCGCCCTTATAGAAGAGGCCCCAGAGAGTTCCCAGTCCCTTCTCGTGAGGACACAATGAGAAGATGGCCAGCTGAGAACCAAGATGAGGGGCCTCACCACACATCAAGTACACTAGCAACTTGGCCTTGAACACCCAGCAACCAGATCTGTGAGAGATACTTGTCAGTGGTGTGTAAGCTCCCTAATCTAGGATACTCTGTTATAGTAGCCCCTACAGACCAAGACAGAGGATGAGATGGCTGTATGGCATCATTGACTCGATGGACACGAGTTTGAGTGAACTCCAGGAGTTGGTGATGGACAGGGAGGCCTGGCGTGCTGCGATTCATGGGGTCGCAAAGAGTCGGACGCGACTGAGCGACTGAACTGGACTGAACTGAACAGACCAAGACACCAAACCCATCTGTGCTCTACAGCTCCTGGTCCTTGCTTATGCTTATTCCTCACCTAGAATATTCTTTCCTGTTCATCTAACACTTACATTTCCCAATAATTCATTCAACAAATATCTGCTGAGTGCCTACTCTGCACCATGAACTACTCTAGGCACTGAGGATAAGGATACTGTAGGGAACAAAAGAAAGTATCTAAATTTATGACCTTATATTTTGGTTGAGGGAGACAGACACAAAGCATAAACAAGTAGCCATGTAGCGTGTGTCAGATGGTAATAAGAGCATTAAAGGAAAATAAAGCTAGAGGGGGGACAGGGTGTACAAGAGGCTGGGCTAACTTTTTAAGTAATGTGGGTATGAGAGTCCTCACCCAGAAGATGATATTCAAGCTCAGCTGGGACATTCCTTCTTCCTAGAAGCCTTCTTGAAATTTTCCAAGTCCAGGTTAAGTGCCATATTTACGAACTTCCACACGATCTCTATTTCCCCATTATAATACTTCACAGGTCATGGAGTATTTTCCTGTTTATTTGTGAGTGTCGATTGTAAACTCGGGGGCACAGGGAATTGTAGATGTTCATGCTGTTAGCTGAACCAACAAATGAAGTGACCACCTACATCATTTATAAGATAATTTATATAACGTTTATGGTAGTAGTGCTCTGTTAGGCACTCCTGCACACTTGGCCTCATGTGAGACAGGCAGGTGGCATTGTCCCCTTTTAACAGACTCTCCGAAAAGTTACATTTCTTGCCCAGGGTGTCACAATGAGAGGAAATTCCAGCTCAATCCCACCCCTCACATCTCCAGAACCAATGTGCTTTCCAGAAAAATCCCACTGCCTTCCTGAAGCATGTTCTGTAAAAACACCAGCCACTGACCCAAGCACACTTGGCCTGCTCAGCCAGCGTCTATCTATTCACTTTTTATCACGAAAAGACCTTGGCTGTTTCCCGGGGTTCCCATATTCCCACCTCCTAGGAAGCTTTCACCAAATGCTAAAGCCATTGTGTAAACCCAGAGGTAAATCTTCAGGAATTCCTTGATGGAGCCGTTGCACCGTCTGCCTGCCTTTCCACACTATTTTCCCAAATGTTTACTGTAAGCATACTCCTCCGAGTACGCTTCTAGCAGATCCAATTCAGACAACCACAGAGTGGGGATCCACTGAAATACTCTCATTGCTGGCACTTTTGAGCTGATGTTGCCTCTGCGATGTGTTAATTAAAACATGTGGGGTTCATAAAAGCTGCAGGCAGAATCGCAGACGGGAGTCATTTAGCAATAATGAACACCCTCCCACCCCAGCCTCCCCACCCGGCTTGCTGACAAAGTGTCACTCCGTTTGGACAAGAGGAACTGAGAAGGGGGCTGACTGGGCAAAAAAGTCAGTGTTTGGCAAAATCTCTGCTCCTTAGAGCTGTCCCTTGTCAAAGAAGCACAGGGGAGGGAAGTGAACCCAAGCTCCCCTCACTTCAGAGAAGTGATTTCAGCGGCAGGCGGGGTTGAACAGTTCTTGGTAGTTTTCCACTTGCTGCTCACAAGTCCTGACCCTCTTTGGTTCTTTGTCACTTGGCCCCATAAAAACACCCACTTCAGGGAACTTGAACACTTGCTCACACCACCCACCGCCCCACTGGCATGTGGGGAAGAGGGTTAGAAGTTCACATACTCTTATGCCTTTGTTTTCTTGTGTGGTTCTCTGCACAAGCACCTCTAAACAAGCCAAGTGGTTGCCATTGTTGCCACATGATTTTGTACCGGTGGCTTCCTTTCATCCTCCCATCCTCCAGGCAGGTGGACAGCAGGAGAGTTAACTATTTGATGAACAGTTTATAAAATGAGTGGGCACAGACAACAAAGCAAGCCTGGATGCTCTGAAATGGGCCGCTTGGTAATCGGAGGGCTTCTTTCCACCTGCAAGACTTCTTTGCAGTTGAATAGACACGGCACAGAATAAGCACTCTTATCTTTCTTGGGGAAATAAATGTGTTTTCTCAGGGAGCTGGAAAATTCTCCAGTAAGTATAAACATTTAGAGGGAGAAAAAAGAGATAAACTCCCTAATTCTAGTAACTAGGGGTAACCTATTGGATCATATGTTCTCGCCTCCATCACTGTTTATGTCTAAGGTCTGTGCAGCCCGAATTCTGCCCACGTTGGCTTTCAAGAAGGAAGAAGCAATCCTTCCATTCCTTTCCCTGCTTCCGACTCAGAGCGTTCAAACAGCTGGACGCCTTTGAAAAAAATGACTGTAATCATGACAAAAACATAGTACTTGCCACACAGAACTGAGAGAGGAAAGAAAGACATTTCCTACGATCGCTTTTCCTTTGCATTTCTGAAAAGTGAGGGAAATTTTCTTTTTAAAAAAAAGGCCATAAAACTGTCTCAGCATCCCCTCCACATAGATGAGAGAAGACAGCCAGGAAGAGAAATTACAGAATGAGAAAACAGCACTGTTCTGATCTTCCACGGCTTCTTCTCAGAAGTGGATCTTTCCAGAAACTTCTAAACATCTAATAAAAAGCCAAATGTTTTTAAGCTATGAGTGACTTTTCAGAAAGGTGTCCATGGCCTCAATTATATGACCAACAAAAATGAATAAGATAAATCCACATGGAAGCAAGAACTCGATCCAAATGAATCCGTTTCTTTCTCAGCTAGAGATTCGTCTAAAGGATTGTGTTGAGCCATTGTTCTTGATGATTGTGGACCGACATTTCTGGAAATAAAAGTGTCCTGACCATATGGGAAACAGACAGTGTGGTCAGAAGAGTTCCTTGGAGTCTGTACTCAGTTCAAATACAGAGTCATTTCCTAACTGTGTCCTCTTGAGCAAATCACTTGGCTTCTCTAACCTGAGTTTCCTCATCTACAAAACGGAAGTAAAAATAAATACAGCCCCATCCATCATAGGTTCTCAAAAAGATGAAAAGATAAGACAAAGAGCTTCAAGATACTAACTTCTTAAGATGGCACCTGGTATCTCTTACGCAGTTGTTAAAAGAAAACCTCCATTATTATTACCATCTGGAAGAGTCGCAAAGATGATTAACTGCTGCTGGTACAGCTGGCTTCGCCTCCTGGGCACAAGAACTTGAAGCTAAAGCAAATCGATGGAGGTTTCCCAGTATAGAAGCACGTTTAATGTAGACTCAAAACCAGACTGAATCATATTCGCAAAATCAGCTAACAAACGTCCATCGTGTCAGGTCCCATGGGGAGGTTCTCAGGGATGAGAAGAGGACTAAATTTTGTCCTCCCAAAACTCGTATGTTGGCTACTGAGTGAAGTAAGTCAGACAGAGAAAGAGAACTATCATATGATATCCCTTATATGTGAAAGTTTCTCAGTCGTGTGTGACTCTTTGTGACCCCATGGACTATATAATTCTCCAGGCCAGAGTACTGAAATGGGTAGCTGTTCCCTTCTCCAGGGGATCTTCCCAGCCCAGGGATCAAGCCCAGGTCTCCTGTATTGCAGACTGATTCTTTGCCGGCTGAGCCACAGGGGAAGCCCAGATTCCCTTATAGGCAGAGTCTAAAAAGAAATGATACAAATGAACATATTTACAAAGCAGAAACAGACTCACAGACTTAGAGAACAAATTTATGGTTACCAGAGGGGAAGGTTGGTGGGAAGGGATAGTCAGGGAGTTTGGGATCAATATACACACATTGCTGTATTTAAAATGGATAACCAACAAGGACCTACTGTATAGCGCAGGAAACTCTGCTCAATGTTGTGTGTCAGCCTGGATAGGAGGGTAGTTTGAGAGAGAATGGATACACGTATATGTATAGCTGAGTCCCTTTGCTGTCCACTTGAAACTCACAACATTGTTAATTGGCTATTCTCCAATGCAAAATAAAAATATTTTTAATTTAAATTTTAAAAAATTCATATGTTGGATGTCCAAACCCCCAAGTGATTGTTTTAGGAGCTAAGTAAACGTTACATGAGTTCACAAAGGTGGGGTCCTAGTCAAATAGGATTAGTGGCCTTCTCAGAAGAAGATGCCCCAAATGGTGCCCCAAATGCAGCCAGCAAAGAAAAGCCATGCAAGGACAGAGCAAGAGGGTGGCCATGCGCAAGTGATGAAGACAGCTCTTTCCAGGATCTGAACCAGCCGGCAAGTTAATCTTGGACTTCCCAGCCTCCAGAACTGATAATGAATGTTGTTGTCCAAGCCACCCAGTCTGCAGTACTCTATGTTTTTTATGGGAACTAGAAATAACTAAGAGAGAAAGATGTCATTTCTTCTTTCCCCACCAGCAATAAATTGAAAATGTGCCTTAATGAATACAGAATGCCTCCTTTCTCAAATAGTTCTGTCCTAGTCTTGAAGGATGGCCAGTGTGCATAAAATTTATAATGGTTTTATCTAATTTTGGAAGATAAATACATCAAATCCCATACTTTAGGTGAAGTAACTTTCACATGGGGAAGAATATTCACCTCCCACTGGAGAGCTATGATGTACACAACCGTCAACTGGAGAATATACTTTGTTGCACGATTTAAAACTCTTGGCATGGCTGAGCAAGAAAGCCGCTGCCGACGACTTTTGTAAGAAACCTCCTTCAAGCTTGGAGGCTTAGTTCTCTGCTGACACACATTTCTGCAACCGATTCACATGTCTGAAAACAGATGTTATCATCAGTTATGGAAATTATAGTTTCCCCAAGGGAGCGGGCAGTGTACCAAGAGATGAAAATATAGATAGAGGATGAGTAAATTCTAAAATGTTCTAGTAATTTCTGCAGAAACAAGTTAGGTGGCCTCCAGCTCTACTCTGAGCAAAATGTTGCACAGTCCTTTGAACCCTCAATGGGTGGCTGGTGCCAGATAGTGGCAAAGGTCCTGGGCTGGGAGCCAGGAAATTCCAGTTCAAATCCACTCGTTCGAAGACTATTCATTGAGGACCTAGTACACATTATGGTAGAGTGGAAGGGAACAGAGACAAAACAAAACTACCAGGTCAAGTGCTGGCCCTGCCCTTGACCTTGGGGGAGGTGGTCGTTCTTCCTGTGCCTTCGTTTCCCACGGTTGATGGGATAAACTAAGAACAGTACCTGCATATCTCCAGAGGCCCCGTGTGTGTTTGCTGCCATCATCACTGCCATTTGGGCCGGGGTCCATCCCAGGTTCTGGCCTTGGCACCCCCTTTCCAATACTTCACAGCTCTGTGTGACTTTTCATGAAACGTTTAGTCGGCCAGTGCTTCAGTTTCCTCATTCTTAGATTGGAGAAGGCAGTGCAGAGGAAGTGAAATAAACTATGCAAAACGCATGGTATAAAATGATTGTAAGGTTAATACTGGAAGGAAATCCAAAAAGAGGAGATGTACATACACATAGAGCCAATTCACTTTGCTGTACAGCAGAAAGTAACACAACATTGTTATAAGTATACTCCAATGAGGGCTTCCCAGGCGGCACTAGGGGGTAAAGAATCCACCTGCCAATGCAGGATATGCAAGAGACGCAGCTTTGATCCCTAGGTTGGGAAGATCCCTTGGAGTAGGAAGTGGCACCCAACTCTAGTATTCTGGCCTGGAAAGTTCCATGGACAGAGGAACCTGGCAGCCTACAGTCCATGAGGCAGAAAAGAGTCAGACACGACTGGACACTAATACTGCAATAAAAATTAATTAATAAAAATAAGGTTAATATTCTTTTTCCGTTCCCTTCCATCTCACCGACTCTCGCATCACCACTGAATTATTCACCGCAGAGAGTCCTTCTCAGACCCAGGCTACAGACACACCCTGATGATGTCCGTGGGTGAGAGAGGGCATTGTGATTTCTTTTGTGAGCTTTGTCTCTTTGATCATCTGTGTCAGGGTCTTACACACACAGCACACAGTCGAATAGAAATAATTGTCTAAATCAGGGGTCTGCAAATTTTTTCTGTAAAGGGCCAGACAATAAATATCTTTGGCTTTGTGGGACACGTGGTCTCTGTCACAACTATTCAACTTGTGGAACGTGTGAAAGCAGGCTTAGACAATCTATAAACAAATGAACACAGTTGTGTTCTAATAAAACTTTATTTACCAAAACAGGCAGTGGGCCAGATTTGGCCTGTGAGCTGTTTGCTACCCCTGATCTGGACTCATCCATTCAACAGATACTCTGTGCCTCATACATGAAAGATACTGTCCCAGGTGCTGGGGATACTGCTGAAAATGAAATAATGTCCTTGCCCTGGTCATATCATAAAGGTGTTAATTCTTGTCCATTTCTCACACTGAGGAGACCAAGTGAAGACACTTTTTCCAAAAAGGAATAATCATCTGTGTGAGAGGCTACTAGAAGTGTGAATGACCTGAGGACTGCGCAGTGATCATCTGATTCAACAGGAAGAAGCCATCAGGTGACGAGAGCTTGTTCCTGGAACAGTGGAGACAGAAGCCTGGTGAGTGAAATCCAAAGGGACAGGAGGCGAGGAAGTGAGGACAGGGCAGAAGTGGGCTGTACACGGAAGCACAGGAGCGGGCTGGAGGGCACCGGGGAAGCGGGCTCAGGGAGGATGTTCTCTTTCTGGTTTGTGCTGGGTCTTCATCGCAGCATCTAGGCTTCTCATTGCAATGCCTGCTCTAGCCGCAGTACCCGGGTTTAGCTGCTCTGGGGCATGCGGGATCTTAGTTCCCAGACCAGGGAACAAACCTACATCCCTTGCACTGGAAGGCAGATTCTCAACTACTGGACCACAGGGAAGTCACATGTTGTTTCAAGATGAGAAGCTTTGGGCACGTTTGCACAGAGCAAGATGCAAAAGCCACGTCTGACTCTCTGTGACCCCACAGACTGCAGCCCGCCAGGCTCCTCTGTCCATGGGGATTCTCCAGGCAAGAATACTGCAAGACGCTGCCATGCCCTCCTCCAGGGGATCTTCCCAACCCAGGGATCACACCCGTGTCTCTTGGCATTGGCATGTGGATTCTTCACCATCTGACCACCAGGAAAGCCCTGAGGGAGATAAAAACATTTAAGACAGCCATCTCAGAGGGTAGGAGAGTGTATGGATCAGTGACAAGGAACCAGCTTGCCAGGCAGCACTGAGGTCTCTCCAGAAGAGTGGCCAGCCAGCAGAACTATTGACCCTTATGGGAAGAATCGTCCCACTAGGACCCTTGCCAGACCACTGGCCAGCCTACAGAGTGTACCCCTTCAGGGTGGATGTCTACTTCTGGTGCCAGGAATCGCAGGCTGCTCCATCTTCTTGACTGTCCATGACTGTCCTGTGTTGAGTGGGGGTTATTTCCCAGAGGGATCTGTAGGCATCAGCCCTAGAAGTAGGTAAGAGTGGATAACAGTCTGGGGTAAGGTCTGGGAATATCCACTTTGCGTCATGTGAATTTGATTTCGCCCAGGACAATGAAATCCAGAAGTTGTGCAATACTCAGAGTGTCCAAGACAACACTCAAATCCTGCTCTTTTTTTTTTTTAATTCTTGCATATCTGAGGTGGGAGGCAACTCCAGTCTTGTACTACCATCTATTCTGCCCTTCATAGTCCTTAATATGCACCAGACATTGTGCTAATAGTCATTAAGATATGTTCTTCCAAGTCATCCTTAAAACAATACTGTGGTCAGAAGTGCTACTGAGTCCATTTCACAGATGAAGTATGCAAAGTTGAATATGCTCAAAGGCACATGGCAGAACACGTAACCAGGTCAGGCAGACCTCAAAGCCTGTGCTCTCAACCACAAGCATCAACTGAAAATACCTCCATTCAGTTAGATGTGGGATTTGACTGCAAGTAGCAGAAACTCCCAAAATATCAACTTAAACAAATTAGGGTTATTTTTTCCCCCTCATGTAAAAATTAAAATTCAGTGGTAAATAGTGCAGGACTGGTGTGGAAGCAGTACAACACCCCCTCAGAGTGACACTTCTCCTATCTTTCTGTGTGCCTATCCTCAAGTTGTGGACTTTGCACTCATGGTCACCTCATGGCTACAGGGTGGCAACTCCCCTTTCAGCACTGCATCAGCATTCCAAGCAGAAGAAAGAGACGGATGGAGGACAGAAGGTGTATGCCCATTTATTCCCTCCCACTTTACCTTTTTTTCTGTCTTCCTTTATAGAGTTTACCTGGAAGCCCCACCCCACAACATCTGCCTACCTCACGCTGGCTGCAACTGTCCCCAGCCGTCTCTGGCTGAAAGTGTAGACTCTTAACTGAGCCCAACCCTAAAGAAAGATGGGGCTCTGCTGCCACTTCCATTGTTTCTCCAGCAAACCCCCTTTGCCAGCATTGGTGAGGCACTGTGAATTCTTTAAGATTAAAAAAGCCACGTAGTATCACTGGAACGTTTCTACAAGTGTGCAGGGTGGTTATGTCACAGAGAAGCTCTTACTTACCACCTGAAGGAAATACTGAACTTCTTCAGAATGACTAATTGGCCCCCATGAGGAACAAGGTACCAAGAACAGCCCGACTGTCAAAATTCATCCACTGATTTCCCAAAGCATGCCCCAAGGGTCTGGATCTTCACAAAGGGGACAGGCACAATTCTTCCAGGCTCACTGCACCAACCCCTTAAGAGCTAGAAGAATTTCCTTCTCTTTCTTCTTGGAAAGAAGACTCCTCCCCTTTAAAAAAGAGACTAAGAGGAATTTATGCTTCCAAGGAAACAAGATGCTCTTAAATCAGTTCCATGTGTATCTGGAGGGTTGACGCTAATGTGTTTAGGGCTTGATGATAGCATCTTGCAATTTGTGTGGTCCCTTTATTACAATTGATGAGCCAATGTTGGTACATCATTATTAACTGAATTTCATAGTTTACATGAGGGCTCATTCTTTATCTGTACTTTCTATGTGTTTGGACAAATGTATAATGATATGTTTTCACCATTGTAGTACCATACAAAGTAGTCTCTTCACTGCCCTAAAAATCCTCTTGTGAGCCGCCTTTTTATCCCACACTTCCCCCAGCCCTTGAATTGACTTATTTACTGTCTCCATAGTCTTTCCTTCTCCTGAATGTCACACCATTGGAATCAAATAGAATGTAGCTTTTTCAAATTGGCTTCTTTTACTTAGTGATACGCATTTAGGGTTCCTCTATGTCTTGTCACGGTTTGATAGCTCCTTTCCTCTGACTGTGGAATAATATTCTATTGTCTGGCTATACCACACTATTTATCCATTCACCTACTGAAGGACTTCTTGGTTGATTCCACTTTGGGGCGATTAATAAAGCTGCTATAAGCCTACCTGTGCAGGTTATTTGTGTTGACATAAGTTTCTAATTCCTTGGAGTGAGTATGAAAAAGTGGTACT
The DNA here is from genome assembly GCA_006410555.1 of Capra ibex. Lineage (NCBI taxonomy): Eukaryota > Metazoa > Chordata > Mammalia > Artiodactyla > Bovidae > Capra > Capra ibex. The sequence continues at coordinate 35,542,336 of SJYO01020080.1, forward strand.
GTTGGATAGTATGTTAAGAGCATGTTTAGTTTTGTAAGAAACTGTCAAACTGACTGCCCACGTGGCTGTACCATTTCACATTCCCATCAGCAAGCAATGAGTGTTCATTTTGCTCCAAATCCTCCCCAGCACTTGCTGTTGTCAGTGTCTTGAATTTTAACCACTTCAGTATTTTTAAATTCATTCATTCAATAAATACTTAATGTGCACCTACTGAGTGTCATACATTAGAGAGAGTCCTCTCTTCAGATGCTCAGAGCTCAAAACACCTTTAGCTTTAAGGCTGAAAGTTTGGGAAAGTCCTGCATCTTTTTGACCAATGGTTTCTAAGCTTTATCTGGCATCTGAATCACTTAGAGGGCTTGTTAAAACATAGATTGTAATGGGCAGGGGCAGGAGGCAAGGCATATATCCAGGGTGTCTGATTCAGTAGGTCTTGGATGGGACCCAAGAATTTATGTTTCTAACAAGTTCCTAGAGGCTGCTGATGCTATTGGTCCAGGAGCCACACCTTGAGATCACTAATCTAGATGCTTCTTGAGTTAAAGAAAAACATCACGTGAGACAACCACAACCTCCATAGTAAACTCTATTTTAAGACTTTGAGGACACACCTGGTCCCAGTGAAAGTTCATGACATCTATGCTTCACCTGCCCCTAAAAGTTCTCAAGACTCTCTGAAGCACCTTAGTTTAAATACTGTTTTCCTTCCAGAACAGGAAACATTTGATAGGCTCATCATCACTGTCAGGGGAAGCAGCTCTGTGCTGGAAAACCCTAGCATGAAGATTCCTTCTGGAACATCAAGCATACATTGACATTGGAGGCTATGTAAATGTATTCTGATAAGCATAAATCACAGAGATGGAGGTGAGAGAAAGTGGCAACAGCTGTCTCGTCCCCCTGGTGCTGTTTTGTGCTGAGCCCCCACATGCCAGGTGACCCCAAGACCTCTGTCATTGATGGTTCACATCTCAAAAACAGTGTCATCTGCAGGACAGACCTGACTGGGACCCCAGAAGTAGGCCCATTCTGCAGCCACTTCTTGGGCTCTGCCTTTACAGCCTGTTTTACTCACAGCCTCATCTGCATCTCTGTCCTAAGAATCAGCGTCACACTCAAGGTAATGCTGCCTCCAGAGGGAATCCAGTTTCCGTTGTCATTCTGCTTGCCAGCATTTGTTGTTCCTGACTGTGCCAGACACTGTGCCAGGCACTCCACATGCCTTCCGCTGAATCTTCCCAAAGGCCTCCAAATGTGGGTCCTATTGGCATCACCATCCCCAGTTTACAGACGAAGAAACCAAGGTGCAGTACCGTGAAGACACAAGCTCCAGGCCACATAGCTAATAAGTGACAGAACCAGAATTTAAACTCAGCTCAGGCTGATATAACAGACTATAATGGAGAATGGCAGATATGAGCCAAGCTATTAAGATATGGACCTAGAAGATAGGACGTAAAGTCTAGAATCAAGAACAGAGACGTCTGTGAAACGGATCTCCAACTGGAAATCACCTTTCACCTTCCAGTTGCTGTGGAGCTCTATGCATACCCATGGACAGCACTTCTCTTGGGCCATGCAGTAATAGAATTATTTACACTTCATTCGTCTCTTCTGCTCTGGAGTCTTGTCCAAAGACGGCACTGGGAAAGGTATATGCTTAAGAAATGGGTGGATGGATGAAGAGTGGTCAAACTGAGCACGTCTAGCACTCAGACCTTGGTTTCTAAAGCTGTTCTCCAATATAAGGCTCCAGGGCTCCTTAGCGAAAAGGCTGACTGCAGGACGCGAGCAGGGAATGTACAAGAGGAGCCTAACCTGGGGTGCAGTACCAGAAAGCAAGTCTGAGCAAACAAGGTGGGGAGTCCCTGAAAAAAGAGAAACGGGAATAATGGATTTCTTGACAGAAGAGAAGCCATTTTTGCCTTAAGCCACTTTGTGATCTAAGCTTGACCACAGTGCTTGCCCTTGAAGAGGTCTCAGTAGCTACTAATTGTAGAGGAACAAAAGAATATAGAAAGAAAACGACTGGCTTCAGGCAAGAGAAGAAACCACAGCAAAGATAAAGTATCAGTTGTAAAGACTCTCCAGCTTCCCAAGGGGCTCAGTGGTAAAGAATCCGCCTGCCAGTGCAGGAGACGGGGATGCAATCCCAGTGTCAGGAAGATCCATGGAGAAGGAAATGGCTACCCACTGAAGTATTCTTGAAAGTCCCATGAACAAAGGAGCCTGGCGGTCTATAGTCCATGGGGTTGCAAAAATGGTCGAACTTGACTCAGCAACTAAATAACAACAAAAACTCCCAGTTCTGTTTCAATGCTAAATATTAGCCTGAAGGCTCAACCACCAGATCAGCTGGAATTTAAGGGATGATGGTGTTGGCCTTTTCTGACCCTCACGACTGCAATCCACTAAAGCTTGAACTCTGTCAACAACCCAAGCCTGTTCATGAATATGCATATACCCTTAGCTTAAATTGAGAAGGGAATGGCTACCCACTCCAGTTTTCTTGCCTGGGGAATCCCATGGACAGAGAAGCCTGGAGGGTTACAGTCCATGGGGTTGCAAAGAGTCGGACTCAACTGAGCGACTAACACTTAGCTTAAAACCTTCCCAGTTTTCTGTTCAGGGAGACACTGCTTTGGGAAAGATCTTCAGTGTTTTCCTTACTTACTGCAAGTAATAATAAATCCTTCTTTCTCCTGATCTTTGGCTTGGTTGTGTTTTTTGGCTGAACAACCACCAAGAGGCGAACTCAGTTTTGGGGTAACATGTGGGGGAGGGGATCAGTACAGAAAAAGGAAAGCATTTAAAGTTTACAACATGAATATTTTCCCATAAAGGATTCATGTTATAGATGGATCATTGCTCTATTAATTGCTATATTTTCCTGACCATATTACTTCAGTATAGCTAAATAGTATAAATCAGTACAACTATCCAAAGGCATACACCTTTCCTTGGAAAGAACCAGTATGGCTTAATAAAGAACCTCCATCCCAGATTCACAAACCCTGAGCAGAGGAGGATCTCTGAAAGTTGTGGTCCTTTTCTTAGAGGCCCTAGTTACATTTTTAACCTCTATCAGAACCACCACATTGCCCCAGGCAGCCACAACAGGTAGATGATGCCAAGCACCATGGTTATTCTGTGCAGTGGGTAAAGGTCTGCGCTTGCTTTGCCTGTATTGATGATCATGGTATATCACATTCAAGCAAATAAATGATTCAGAAGGAAAGTTGCCCTACTGTGGTTGGTCAGGATGCTGGCCAGAGTTCCAACAATTCAGTGAATTCTGTGTTTGACAGCAAGGAGTCAGTCCTGCCTTATTCCCAGCAGAGTGATGTGTCCATCCACTCCTCCTTCCCCTGTATGGATCACATGGAAACGAACCTCTGTCGATTGGCTTTTCTAGGCTTCCTGGCTGAAGAACAGCATTGGAAAGAGACTGAGGAGAAGAGGAAGGGAGAACCCAGGGGGCCACCCTCTTTCTCTCTTTGCTTCGCGGGCTGTCTCAGCAGCGGCTGCATCTCCAGCACGGCTCCAGCTCCCACCAGACACGCCCACCATGGGTACTGGGTGACTCAGCTCCTAACTCTGCTAACAGCCCTCCTTCCTCTGAGTCCCCAGCCTAGGGGACTGGGGGCCTCCTGCTCTTGCTGATTTTTTGATTCCTTCACTTCCTTTTGCTTGGCTTCTCAGAACTTTCATCATCTGTGCAACCAATTTCCTGTATTAAATATCCTCTATTTTAAATAGTTAGAGTGGGACTTCACTGTTTGTGCAGCGGTTAAGAATCTGCCTACTAATGCAAGGGGACACGGGTTCGATCCTTGTCCGGGAGGATCCCATATGCCGCAGGGCAGCTAAGCCTGTGTCCCACAACTACTGAGCCCATACCCTAGAGCCTGCTAAGCCTCAACTGCTGAGCCCACGTGCTGCAACCACTGAAGCCCGAGCACCCCAGAGCCTGTGCTGTGCAAGAGCAGCCACTGCAATGGAAAGGCCGTGAACCCTAACTAGAGAGTAGCTATAGCTCGTAGCAGCCAGAGAAAGTCCACACGCAGCAACAAAGACCCAGCACGGCCATAAATAAGTAAAACTTTTAATAAATAAATTTTTAAAAGACTCAGAGTAGATTCTGATTTCCTGATTAAACTTTGCAATGTCTAAGACCTGATATTTTTCATTTTAATCCAGATCAAGTAAAGGAAACACATATATTTTGAGATCACTTTTCATCAGCCCTGGACACTTCATATCATTTATTTCATAAGTGTTTATTTGAACAAGGTGGATCCCCATCACTGTGATGGAGTAATAAGAGGACCTGAGAGAAGGGTCCAGAGAAGCATGGCTGGACTTTATAGAACCTCCTGGCCCAACAACTTCAGCAAAATCAATGTATCTCCTCTAAAACTAATAAATTTGTGGGCTATACACTTTCAAGGGCTTCTCTGGAGGCTCGGACAGTAAAGAATCCGCCTGCAATGCAGGAGACCCAGGTTCAATCCCTGGGTCAGGAAGATGCCCTGGAGGAGGGCATGGCAACCCACTCCAGTATTCTTGCCTGGAGAATCCCATGGACAGCAGAGCCTGGCGGGCTCCTGAGCAGCTAAGCACGGCACAGCACACACTTTCAGGACTCTCCAAAGTCACACAGTGAAGGAAGCAACATTCTTCTTTGCTTGCAAGGTTGTCCAGGACACCACCTTGGTATTTCTAGGTTAACTAGACAAACTACAAAGAGTTTCTTTGATGGCTAAAAGATTCCTCCGTTCATAAGAAGAAAGATGTAGTTTTGGCCTAATGTTGATGTTTTCATTTTGTCTCATTGACTCCATGTGGCCGGTCCCTAGATGCCGTGGTCTGGGGTCTGTTAGAGAACTAGAGTGGTTTTGCAGTAATTAAGGACTTTTTGTTTGAAGAGCCACTTGTTACTTTGTAGGGGAAGGGTTGTCATTTGTTTCCATTGCTGTCTAATGCAATAGGCCTTGCCTAAGGTAACCAGACTTTGCCAAAGCCTTTGATGGTGGATCACAATAAACTGTGGAATATTCTGAAAGAGATGGGAATACCAGACCACGTGACCTGCCTCTTGAGAAACCTATATGCAGGTCAGGAAGCAACAGTTAGAACTGGACATGGAATAACAGACTGGTTCCAAATAGGAAAAGGAGTACGTCAAGGCTGTATATTGTCACCCTGCTTATTTAACTTCTATGCAGAGTACATCATGAGAAACGCTGGGCTGGAAGAAGCACAAGGTGGAATCAAGATTGCTGGGAGAAATACTAATAAACTCAGATATGCAGATGACACCACCCTTATGGCAGAAAGTGAAGAGGAACTAAAAAGCCTCTTGATGAAAGTGAAAGAGGAGAGTGAAAAAGTTGGCTTAAAGTTCAACATTCAGAAAACAAAGATCATGGCATCTGGTCCCATCACTTCATGGGAAATAGATGGGGAAACAGTGGAAACAATGTCAGACTTTATTTTTTTTGGCTCCAAAATCACTGCAGATGGTGATTGCAGCCATGACATTAAAAGACACTTACTCCTTGAAAGGAAAGTTATGACCAACCTAGATAGCACATTCAAAAGCAGAGACATTACTTTGCCAACAAAGGTCCGTCTAGTAAAGGCTATGGTTTTTCCAGTGGTCATGTATGTATGTGAGAGTTGGACTGTGAAGAAAGCTGAGTGTCGAAGAATTGATGCTTTTGAACTGTGGTGTTGGAGAAGACTCTTGAGGGTCCCTTAGACTGCAAGGAGATCCAACCAGTCCATTCTAAAGGAGATCAGTCCTGACTGTTCATTGGAAGGACTGATGCTAAAACTGAAACTCCAGTACTTTGGCCACCTGATGCGAAGAGTTGACTCACTGGAAAAGACTCTGATGCTGGGAGGGATTGGGGGCAGGAGGAGAAGGGGACGACCGAGGATGAGATGGCTGGATGACATCACCGACTCGATGGACATGAGTTTGAGTAAACTCCGGGCGTTGGTGATGGACAGGGAGGCCTGGCGTGCTGCGATTCATGGGGTCGCAGAGTCGGACACAACTGAACGACTGAACTGAACTGAACTGAAAGGTAACCACATAGCTTAAAACTAAATTTTTCCTAACATAAGCAGTGCAGATAGGGCTTCCCACGTGGCACAGTGGTAAAGAATCTGCCTGCCAATGTAAGAGGCACAAGAGATGCTGGTTCAACCCCTGGGTAAGGAAGATCCTCTGGAGGAGGAAATGGCAACCCACTCCAGTATTCTTGCCTAGGAAATCCTATGGATAGAAGAACCTGGCAGATTACAATCCATGAAGTCACAGAGAGTTGGACACAACTGAGCAACTAAGCACAACACACACAAGCAATTCAGATCATCCAAACTTTATCAAAAAATGTTCAACTCCCTGCTGTATTGATCTAACATGAGCATCCTTTCAGCAACCAAACGTCATTCTAGATTCAGGTATAGTGCAAATTCCAAAAAGCATGCTTTCTGAGGAGCAAGCAGCTCAGACTCTTGGATGATTATACGTGCAAGGATCTGCATACGAATACACAGGCCTGTATCCCTCCTATCATTAAGCTCCTGAACAGTAAGTTTCACTAAATTGCTTTTTTATCACTTGAAAACTGCTTGCTTCAGAAAAATGAGAAACTCAACAAAACAGTTTTATTGTCTTTCTCTTGCCTTTATCAACATGTTGCAATCACATATACTGAAGGACAAATTCTTTCCTGAAGACACACAGAAACAACTTCTTAGAAACACTGTATCTGGGCAGATGGTGACCCATAACTGAGAAAGGACAAGATACACGCGTTAGTCAGCAAACACAAGACTCAGAAGGATCCCTGTCTTTCGTGGTTCAAAATTTCCCGTCAACAGACACACAAGTTCAAAATGAAACCAATCTCGTTCTCTTTACATCCCCGGCTCACAAACTTCGGGGTATATCAGGATTGCCTGTGGGTTGGCACAGCGCAAATTTTTGGCTCCAGTTCTCACATACTCGGTAGTTAGGAGCCCTCAAATCTAACTGAAACAGATCCCCAGGTTTTGATGCAGGAGGATCTCAATAACATGCTTTGAGAAATGCTGAATGAGGTACCACTCGGAAGACACAGCCCCAGTGCCTGAACATAATGCATTTTTACCTTAAAGTCAATTTCAATTTTAATTGACAGGCGCCGCCAGCTATTCATGCATTCTCAGTCACTAAGTCAGGTCCCACTCTTTGCAATCCCACGGATGGTAGCTCACCAGGCTCTTCTGTCCATGGGATTTCCCAGGCAAGAATACTGGAGTGGGTTGCCATTTCCTTCTCTGGGGATCCTCCTGACCAGGGACCCAACCCATGTCTCCTACATTGGCAGGCGGATTCTTTACTACTGTGCCACCTGGGAAGCCCCTGCCACCAGCTGTGCTGTAGTTGAATTAGCCGATGAGGACAGGTATGCGAAGAATCGGACAAAACCTTCTTCACTTGGTTCAAACACAGGATCCTTTCTCTTGTCTTAAACTCTTGTGGGGACACCAGAGGTACACCGTGTACTTTCACCCCATGTGCTCTCTCCCAGGGGGGAGAGGTCATTTGAAGAGCAAACCACTTACTCTCCTCAACCGGATTTCCTTGGGAGACTCAGCAAGTATTTTTTTAGAGCACGGCTCTCTGCCCAGACCTGGAGGTCCTCTCCTAATCAGTGCCTGGACAAGGTCTGACAGCCTGGGCCAAATTTGGAACAGGTTTCTGAAAGCCAATATTGGAGTGTCTGTGATTGAGACCTGCCAAATCGTGTGTCAGGAATGTCTAGTTCCTTCCCCGTGAAGAGTGACAGTATTTAATGAAGAAACACAGCTCTGAAAATTGAGACATTCCCTGCATTATCCATATTCATTAAAACTGGACCAAAGCCCCAGGAAACACAGACATCTCCTGTCATTGACACCTCACATTTTCCAGTGGTTATTTAATATAAATGCCACGGAAGCTATTCTACAAGGACATACCACATGGCAGCATCTGCCAGGCTGCTGTTCCCTTTCTTCTTGTCCAACCTGATACTGGCAGGTGTCAGGAAGGGGGTGGTGCAAATTAAATGAAAACTTTAAGAACAAGATTCTGGCTGGGACATCTACAGCACGGATTACCCAGGGGATAGGCATTTTATTTTGCTAAATAAAAGGGCTAGTTTATGTCTTCCCTGGATCATTTTCTAACCTAACTGCAGTGAAAACATTCTCAGAAAGAAAGACTTACTTGTCTGCTTGCCCTTTATATCGCCACTGGTCATCCCACTCGTGGAACTTGGGCAGCTGGGTCTGCTCGTGGCCCAGGCCAGCGAACTCCTCCAGAAGGTGACTGACACCAGCATTTCACTGTATCACAGTCAACCCAGAAGCCCTCAGCAGTGCCACACGTAAGGGTAGATGGCGTTCCAAGCCCATCTTTCACGGAAGGACATGGCTTATTTCTGTGGCTCCTCTAGGCAAGGAATCACAGCTAACCCAAGATGGGCAAATTCTACAGACTGGGGTTTTTGCTTGCTGGTTTGAGGCTTTATTTTTGCTGTTAGGCATCTAGCAGTTTTCCTCTGAAAGAATCCATGAAAAGATGTTTTCTCTATATAGCACAGAGAACTATACTCAGTATCCTATGATAAAGAACACTTTAAAAAGAATGTATATATATGTATAACTGAATCACTGTACTGTATAGCAGACATTAACACAACATTGTAAATCAACTATGAAAGTGAAAGTGTGAGTTGCTCAGCCATTTCCCACCCTTTGCGACCCCATGGACTGTAGCCCACCAGGCCCCTCTGTCCGTGGAATTCTCCAGACAAGAATACTGGAGTGGGTTGCCATGCCCTTCTCCAGGGGGCCTCCCTGACCCAGGCATTGAACCCGGGTCTCCAGCATTGCAGGCAGATTCTTAACCGTCTGCACCATCAACTATATTTCAATAAGAAATGAACAAAAAGAAACAAAAGCAAACAACAAAACAAAATGAACAAAAAATAAAGGTGGCACTCCAAGAACCACAGGGCGTCCCCTGCACCTGGTTTGCGGTGGGAACACTCAGACGTCCTTCTCAGGACAGAAGCACGGGAGCGGGCATGGCCAGTGTCTGCCTCTGCCTGAGCCCTTCTACTTTCCTGCTTCTTTCTCTGACAGCAGCTGAGTGGCAAAAAGAGACCAACCCTAGAAAGCGCTTGCACCCCAGCCCTTCAACCCACGTGACTGTTGGCCAGTTTCTGAGCTGTTCGGAGCCACGTGGCCTCAACTGATAAGATCAGTGCAGGTAATCCTTCAAAGGATTGGGGAATGAATACAGTGAGCTAGGGAATTAAAAAAAGGGACTGAAAGGCTGGGTCTTTCTGTTTGGTCTTTTTTCCATGAGAGGGGGGAAAGAATCGAGGGTGGGAGGAAACCGTGGTTGTTCATGGGGTCCTTGGAAAATCTCCTCCTTGCTGACACATTGGGGTGTCTCCATTCCAAGCACACAGCTGTAGTGATGCTTCAGTCGTGTCTCTGCAGAGGCCTGCCCGTCTAGCTCCAAGGGCTCTGCACACAGTGTCCAGGGGGGCTTTCCATACAGCCTCTTTGATGACTATGATGAAGAAACCCTTTCCTGCCTGGAGGAACATGGTAATGTTTCTCACTAAAGGTGATCTAACATTCACAGGAACATTCTTCATGTGTATGTTGAGTGTAAATGGAAAACAACCTTTAAAACAGTCATTTTAGAGTTACATAGCTGAGGCTTTAAGGAGTGCCTCATGTCTGAAATTATACGAATGTTTATGTGTACTCTCAATAGAATGAAATTTCCAAAGAGAAACCCTAGAGCTGTACTTCCAGTGAAAATATCATGTGAGCCTTGTGTGTGTAGGTGTGTGTTAGTTGCCCAATCTTTGTGACCCCATGGACTATAGCCCACCAGGCTTCTCTGTCCATCGGATTCTCCAGGCAAGAAAACTGGAATGGGTAGCCATGCCTTCCTCCAGGGGAACTTCGCAACCCAGGGATCAAACCCAGGTCTCCTGCACCGCAGGCTGACTCCCTACCATCTGAGCCACAAGGGTAACCTAACGTGAGCCAAACAGGTAGTTTAAAATTTTCTAGTAACCATGTTAAATAAGTAATTCAATCAATTATAATATATTTTCTTTAACCCAATAATCCAATGTATTATCATTTGAACATGTCACCAATACAAAAAAAAAAAAATTGTTAGTGAGATGTTACTTATTTCTCTCTCTCTCTTTTTTCTTTTTTACAACAGTTCACATCCTCAGGTGCATCTGTCTCAGTTCAGACTAGGTCTATTTCAGGTGCCCTGCAGTCAGATGTGGCTCTTATACTGGACAGGGCATCTCTGTACCTTTTTTCAGCTTTTCCCATCCCATTGCTAACAGGGAGCATCACAACACAGCAGTCAACAGCAAAAGATTATCACTGAAAACTCCAAAACTGAATTCTTGGTGGTCCCATAACAATTTACATTTCTCCTTATGAGCTCAAAAGGGCTTTCAGATAAATGATCTCATCAGATCCTCATAACATGAACCTCATAACATGAACAAGAAAGATGTCATTTCCTCATATTACAGCTGAGAAAACTAAAGCCTTAAAAATATTAAATAGTTGGCCCAAACTCAAAGAGCTAGAGGTTGGTGAGTTAGGAACTTGGACTGACTCTTGGGATTTGAAATCCCTACGTCTGGCTGGGAAGGAGGAGCTACCTCCCTCTGTCATCACACTTCTGTGGAAGGGGCGTCTGTTTGCATCCCCGACCTAAACATAAGGTCCAAGAAGGCAGGAACTGACAGACTCTGTCCACAGAGCCTGGCATGAAGCAGGCACACAGATAATATACCTGAATTAAATCCAACTGAACCAAAAGACTCATCCACACCAGACCCCTCACGGACATCACCCAAATCACCCCATCTCCGGGAATTTTGGTGGAGCCCCAACCACAAAAACCATCTACATGCTAAGGTGCTGAATTGTCTTTGTTCACCCTTTGATGCCCCTGTATTTCCCAACACACAAAACATGGGGATTTTTTTTTTCTGGGCTTCATGTGGCTCTGTTTTAATTCTCACTTTGTACTTTTAAGTGGGAATTTACATCTCTAGTGGAAAACACACCTTGAAAGTAGATTCAAAGTTCCTTAAAAAACTAAAAATAGAAAAAACTACCATATGACTCAGCAATCCCACCCCTGGGTATATCCCCAGAGAAAACTATTCCTCAAAAAGATACATGCACCCAATGTTCACTGCAGCACTATTAACAGCAGCCAAGACGTGGGAGCAATCCGCACGTCCGCTGACAGAGGAATGGATAAAGACGGGGCCCATATACACGATGGAATATTACTCAGCCGTAAAAAGAAATGAAGTAATGCCACTCGCGGCAACATGGATGGATCTAACGACTCCCACACTAAATGACATCAGTTTGGAAAAGACATATATCATATGATGCCATTTATGTGTGGAATCTAAAAAATTATACCAATGAACTGACTTACAAAACAGAAACAGACTCACAGATTTTGAAAACAAATTTAGGATTACCAAAGAGGAAAGGCTGGAGGGAGGGATGAATTAGAAGTCTGGATTACCATACACACACTACTAAATATAAAATAGATAACCAACAGGAGCCTATTGTATAGCACAGGGAGCTCTATTCAATTCCCTGTAACAACATATATGGGAAAAGAATCTGAAAACGAATTGATATATGTATACGTATAACTGAACCACTTTGCTATACACCCAAAACTACCACAAAATTGTGAATACACTTCAATAGAATTTTTTTTAATTTTAAAAGAAAGGAGATTAAGTCTGACTTATGATTTGGATGCCAATGTCTACCCACCCAAGACCACCTGGAGGAGCCCAGGGACCACAAGGCACAGCACAAGGGAAACACCTCATTGCCCCTCCACACTGCCAGCTGAGCTGGGCTGAATCACGCACATTCAGGAGAGTGGTAAAACCCCTGACAAGCACTGTCAGAGGATAGCTTGAAACCTTGGTGGAGACACGAGTCTGTTCCCAGCAGCCTCTGGCACAATCTCCGGCTGGCCCCTGGCTCACTTCTCTGCCTCTGTCAGCACCAGCCCCCTTCAGTGAAGGTCCCTTGCCTGACTGTGCAGCAGCCTGGCATTTTGGGTGACTGTGCCAGGGTTTCACGGAGACCCTGGGCCAGGTGCTGAGAGCTGCTATCTTCCCCGAGGTGTTAGGATGTCAGAAGGCAGCAGAGATCCAGAACTGACCCTGTCTGCTCTACGCCTTCATCAGCTGCTTCTTGCCAGCTTGCCACCGGGCATGAGAGAGGAACTTAGAGGAGGAGGGTACAAGCAAAAGCTCATTCTGAACTTTGTGTGTGCTCCTTAAGTCAGACAGGCCAGCATTCCATAGCTCAGGACCTCACATGCGCGCCTACAAATGCAAACTGGCATCCAACTGAACCCCATACTATTTCTGTCAAATGAGTCTTGTTTTTGTGACGCTTCTCCATGAACTAGTTTCTCTGGAAAACACCCAAAATCATGTTCACATTTTGGTTGAAATAATCATTTTTAAAACTTTGTTAAATGAGCAAACCAAGCGAAGTACACTGAAAGAGTGTGATTAATTCCATCAATATCTGAGTACCTGTTTTTCCTGAATGTCAAAAGTTGCAGACACTAGAGAGACCGAGGTGGTTAAACCACAGAGTCTCTTGTGAAGGTTATAACCTAGTGGGGGAGGGCAGACAAAAAATAAGGAAACAAATCAATAAGATCACTGTTACAATCACTGTTAAAATGGTTATACAGCCAATGAAGAGCGCAAAACAGGGTAATGGGGCATAGGACCACGCTGGGATGGGGAAGACCACTTAGAACAGTGGTCTGAGAAAGGTTTTCAGAGAAGGTGACACTCCAGCCGTGGAATGAACGACTAGGAACAGACAGCCACATGAAGGTCTGGGGAGGAGTGTGTTGCACAGAAGGAATAGCCAAAGCAGGAGTGAGCTAGGAGCCCTGGGGGAGGCCAGCGTGGCCAGAGTGGGGTGAGCAATGGAGAAAATGGTGAAGAATGGTGTTGGGGGCTCACTGGGGGCCCCATGATGACAAGTATGGATTCTACTATGAGCAGCAAGCAAAGTCATTGGAAGGCACCACAGGGGAACAATGCAAGCGCAATCAGGCTTCCTGAGACCCACCCCAGCTGCCACTGGGGATGGATGGTGGAAGGGGCCAGAAGGAGAACAGAGAGTGGGGGGGCCAGGCCCGAGATGGCAGGGAGAACACAGCAGGAGTTGACCCTCCTACTGATGTGAATGTCTGTTTCTGCATGACATTAGTCTGCTATCAAATAATCATTCTCATTCTCTCCATCCCCACAGAGGGCACAATTAGTGTCTTCTAGAGCCTGATGGAAACAGTGACAGACTTTATTTTCTTGGGCTCCAAAATCACTGTGGATGGTGACCGCAGCCATGAAATTAAAAGACGCTTGCTCCTTGGAAGAAAAGCAATAGCAAACCTAGATGGCATATTAAAAAGCAGACACATTACTTTGCTGACAAAGGCCCATATAGTCAAAGCTATGGTTTTTCCAGTAGTCATATATGAATGTGAGAGTTAGACTATAAGAAAAGCTAAGCACTAAAGAATTGATGCCTTTGAATTGTGGTGCTGGAGAAGACTCTTGACAGTCCCTTGGACAGCAAAAAGATCAAGCCAGTCAATCCTAAAGGAAAACAACCCTGAATATTCATCAAAAGGACTGAGGCTGAAGCCAAAACTCCAGTACTTTGCCCACTTGATGGGAAGAGCTGACTTATTGGAAAAGACCCTGATGTTGCGAAAGACTGAAAGCAGGAGGAGAAGAGGACGACAGAGGATGAGATGGTTGGATGGCATCACCAACTTGATAGACATGAGTTTCAGCAAAGTCCAGGAGTTGGTGAAGGACAGGGAAGCCTGGTGTGCTGCAGTCCACGAGGTCTCAAAGAGTCAACACAACTGAGCGACTGAACAAGAACAACAACGGTTACCCTGGCCTGATACCCTGAGCTGATACCCTCATCGTGGGGTAGAGAGTCAGTCTTTCCATAGGAACAGTACAGTCGCTTCCATGTGAGTAAGAGCAACAGAAAGACATCTTTGTCTTTCTTTGATGTGGGGAATTCATAAGATGCTGGAAGCCACAAAGGGCCTTATTTCCTGATTAGATACTAAGACACATCCTGGGTGGAGTTCAGTTTGGTGAGACTGTGAAGCCCTCACTCTCTGCAGGAATCAGACTGTGACACTTGCTCTCCACGGTCCCCTGGATTTTCAGCTTACCAATCAATTCACTCTGAAGATTCTGCACTTCCCAGCCTTCATAATCACATGAGCCAAGTCTTTATAATGAGTCTTTAAAAAGTTCCTTACAATAAATATAAATATATACACATACAAATCATATAAGATTTAGATAAATCTTAAACTACATAAGATATATACATGTATCCTATAAAATAGTATGTTAGTCGCTCAGTCATGTCTCACTCTTTGTGACCCCCATGGACTGTAGCCTGCCAGGCTCCTCTATTCATTGCGATTTCCCAGGCAATAATGCTGGAGTGGCATGTTTATACTTTATCTTAACTTGTATAAATCTTATACTTTCTTAATATGTATATAATGTACATATATATGTATATAATGATAATGTATATAATTAAATATATAATAGGATAGTGCATATATCCTTTCTCTGGCCTGACAAATAGAACATGGTTGAAGAGTATCCTCCTGAGGTTCCCATTCCTGCCATAATGGAGAAGTCATACAAACCATTACCTGTCTCATTCAGAGTCAACTGAATGGAGATAGGAAACCCCAAATCTAGAAAACAAAAGAAAAACCAGGGACAGCAGCCAGTGTCATTCTAGGAGGATAAAGTAGGAAAAACAGTTTGAGTTCTGCTCTTTCCTACAGTCGCCTTGGAGCATTCAATAGCTGCTCTCCCCCTTCAGAAATTAATAGCAATAGCCCAGATTGCTGGTCTAGGAGCAAAATTGGAGGAAAAAAAAAAAACAGCTCAAAAGTCCTGTTCCTGTGAAGCATTTCTGAACACAAGTGAAAGCTGAGTAGACTGTGCATTGCCTGCTCTCCCAGCCCGGGACTGGGATGATCATCTCTGAGTTCTTTTCAGGGCTGCCTCTACCACAGAATCTGAAGGGGAAGACTGGGGCTCAAGAATTGCTTGGTGGATTATACCAAATATGAGTGTCCTATCTGGGGCTTTCTCTTGGACTTCCCCATTTTCTTTTCCTGTTCATGAGAACAAAGTGATAAAAAACAAAAATAGGGGGAAATATAAGGTATGAACGGAGAAAGCAATGGCACCCTACTCCAGTACTCCTGCCTGGGAAATCCCATGGGTGGAGGAGCCTGGTAGGCTGCAGTCTATGGGGTCACGAAGAGTCGATACGACTGAGCGACTTCACTTTCACTTTTCACTTTTCATGCATTGAAGAAAGAAATGGCAACCCATTCCTGTGTTCTTGCCTGGAGAATCCCAGGGATGGGGGAGCCTGATGGGCTACTGTCTATGGGGTCGCACAGAGTCGAACACAACTGAAGTGACTTAGCAGCAGCAGCATAAGGTATGAAAATTGAATAACGGGAATAAATAACACAGTAAGTCTTCTACCTGGTTAAATGGATACACCTGGAGAATGAATTAGTGAGTTGGAATATCAGATGAGATGTCTCCAGAAAGAAAATAGGGGAAGATTCAGAAATAGAAAGTATAAAAGAACAATTAAGAAATTTGTAGAAGCACCAGTATTCAGAAAATAGGAGTCATGGAATAGAAGAAAAAAATACAATAGAAATGGAGAGAAGAAAATATTTGAGGAATCAGAATTAAAGAAGATAAAAAAGGAGAGAGAAGGAAAATCCAACACTTACACACACTAGAATGAAATTTAAGAAAATCACACTTGAAAAAATTCTGAAAAAGAGCACTCTCCAAAAGAGCACGTCAACTGCAAATGAAGAAGAATAAAATGGACATCACATTTTTTAAACACAATGTTAAATGAGAAAAGATAATAGAGTATCAGTTTTAAAGCATTGGAAAAGATGCTTTGAACTAGAATTCCATTCCCGTCAAGGTTGTCATTCAAATATAAGAATGCAATAAAAATATTATCCAACATACAGGCTTGAGGAAATCTGCCATGCTAAGAGTCACATTAAAACTTTTTGAAGATGTTATACCCAGGAAAAACACATCCAGAAGAAACTGCGAGAACTATGTGAAAGAAAAGGGATCACACACCTTGGGATTTTTGTTGCTGTGGATATTAACATGGGGAAAATGTTCAAAGGATATGAAAGCATGTTTAAGCTATATAAAAGATACAGATATGAAAATGTCTAAATAACAGAAGCAGAAATCTTCTACTTTCAATCTTTTTACTGAACTTAAAATGAAGAAGACATACATCAAATAAATAAATATAAATAGTCTAAATTTTCCAATAAAAAAACATAAATTTTTAATAAGATTTTAAAAACAAAATTCACATATGTACTATTTGTGAGATATATCTAAAGCATTAAAACATGTAAAAGTTAAAAATTAAAGAATTTTTTAAAGGTAGCAGACATGTACTAGATAAAACATACTTCAAGAGAAAAGGCATAATTAGGACTTGAGGATCACCTCAGGTAGTGATGAAAGAGTTCTCCAAGAACAAGACGACACAGCAATTCAAAATATGATTGCATCTAATTAACTTCAAAATATAAAGAGAAAGAATAGAAATTCAAGGGAAAATGGGCAAATCCACTTCATCATAGAGGGAGATTTCAACTATTGACAGGTCTCAATTATTTAAAGTTGGGCAGACTAAAATCAACAACACAATTAACAAGCTTGACCTAATAACCACAAACAGAATTCTGTACCAAATAATTAGAAAATGCACAGCCTTCTCACACATGCATGAAACATTTTTTTTTTCATCTTCCAGTAATCAATGAAGGATTCAGTTGAGTTCATAGAAACTCAGGAAAAAACTACATTTCCCAGCTTCACTACATATGGTCACGTGACTAACAGCAAGTGGGATATGACGGAAGTGAGCTATGCGACTTCCCCACGAGGCCCTTAAACGGCATCCTACTGCCTGGCTCAAGAACCAACCAAGAGGTGTCTTAGATCACACAAAGGGAGCAAAGCAATAAGACAGGAGGATCCTGGGTTCCCAGACACTGAGGGCTGCTAGGCTGCTTATACTCGGGATACTTCGTGAGAAAGAAAATTCGATCAAGTTGAAATCTCCTCTCGCCATGGGATGAGGTCCTTCCAGTTTAGTCTCCCTCAGGACCTCTAGCACAGAGTATGTGTTGGAACTGGCACATCTAAAGCAAAGCACACCAAACTCACTCCAGAAAGAGAAGACATTGATAGGCACGGTAGACAGGAAACCGGTCTTTGTCTTGCAGCAAAAACTTTAGATGCTGGTGGAGATTTTGAAGGGGGATCTCCACATGAGATCAGAATCTTTCACCAGTCAGTTCTGGGACACCATCAGATAAGCAGGGCCCGGTGAGAGGAGTCCTGCCCACCCTCATTCCCACAGAGAGGAAGGGCAGAGAAACAAAGAGGAACCAAGGGGGAAAACACGTGAAGGAAGTGACAGCGACTGGTACGGGAGGGCAGCCGTTACAAGGCAGGCTCGTTATGCCAAAACCATATTTGTTTTGAGGTTGGATTGGAGGAAGGAGTGCTCCTTTGTAAAATAATAATAATAGTTTCTGAATGCAACAGGAAAACTGGGAGGCGGGTGGTCAGCGTAGGCCACGGTGAAAAAATAAACCCCTTCATCACAAATCGCTGAAGACGGTGAACACAAGACTGAAGAGAACTGAAGATGGCGAACGACTCTGAGGAGAAAAACTCTCTGTGGTGACGTCGACAGACCTGGAGTCACGTGATAGGGGGCAGCTCAAGCTTAAAGTCCCGGCAGAGAGCCCCAGCCCTCTCCGCAGTCACGGGGGCAGTCGTACCAGGAACTCTAGAAGCACAGGTCAACTCGTGAGGTTGAAAAGTAGCCATCGTTGATGGTTGTGCTGTCTTTTCTTTCCAAGGATTTCCTTAGCTGGCTAACATGTTGCACCCACCACTGGAAAGGGGCGAGGCTGGACATAAGCCTGCCCCCAGATTCAGGGGCAGGGCATGTGCAGCAAAATCCCAGCAGCTGGAGGCATCTTAAGTGCCTTCTCCTCTCCCTTCTGGAAGCCCTTCCTACCACCTAGACCTTCTCTACCTTGTCCTCTTCTTCCTCACCCGAATTCACCCAGCCCCTTCCAGAACACTCTTTCAGAGCCCTCTTCTGAACCCCCACGCTCCACACCATAAAGCCACTGAAATCCTACTGTGTCTGGGAAGGCAGCCATGGAAAGTCCAGAGCCGCACTACCTCCCCAGGGCTATTTGCAAGTTAAAATAGAACCCTATAGAACACCTCTTGAGAGTCTCTTGGACAACAAGGAGATCCAACCTGTCCATCCTAAAGGAAATTCATTGGAAGGACTGATGCTGAAGCTGAAACTCCAATCCTTTGGCCACCTGATACAAAGAACTGACTCATTGGGAAAGACCCTGATGCTGGGAAAGATTGAAGGCAGGAGGAGAAGGGGGCAACAGAGAATGAGATGGTTGGATGGCATCATCAACTTAATGGACATGAGTTTGGGTAAACTCCAGGAGTTGATAATGGACAGGGAAGCCTGGCCTGCTGCAGTTCATAGGGTCACAAAGAGTTGGACACTTAGAGTCACTAAGTCAGACTTAGTAACTGAACTGATCTGATGGAACACCCGTGGGTGCATACCAGCCAAGTCACTTCACTCATGTCAGACTTTGTGTGACCCTATGGACTGTAGCCCGCCAGGCTCCTCTGTCCATGAGATGCTCCAGGCCAGAATACTGAAGCAGGTTGCCATTTCCTCCTCAGGGGGATGTTCCCTAACCAGGGGTCCAACCCAAGTCTCTTGCATTGGCAGGCGGGCTCTTTTTCCACTAGCACCACCTGAGAAGCCCCATAGAGCACCCATGAGCCTCCAAGTTGGTACCTCAACCCTGGTGGGGCATCTGAATCCAGGTGAGGTATCTGAATCCCTGTGGAGCTTTACAAAGTATAGATTTTGGATGGCCACTCTCATCTGGGTAAACAGAATATCCAGAAAAGGCGGTGGAGTGGGAACGTGCAGTTTCCAGTCGTTTACCTAAGGGACTCTGATGTCTGCCAAGGCTGAGAGCCAGGGCTGGAGGCGGCATCAGACAGACTTTGATACTGTGTAGCTCCAGCTTCACTGACTCACAGGTCTAGAAGGTTAAAGAGATGGAGGACGTACCTACAGAGAGATTTCCAACTGTTGTTCTTGCCTGTGAAGGGCCTCAACTGGCTTGCTAATAGACATTCTCTGTTTAAGGACATGATCCTGAACACAGACGTTATCAACTCCAAATGTCATTTTCGTTGAGTTACTTGCTGAACTCGACTGTTACCCCCATCATGTCTTCAATTAAATTAAAACCAGATTTCCCATGAAGGCTCTCCACATGGCCCTCTCCTGCTTAAAAACCTTCTTCTTGCGTCCCTGTCCCCTAGCAGAGTTCTTCCATTCCCTCTTCCAGAATCTCTCCTCACTGTCCTACCACAAGCTCTCCTTCATGCTTTAGGATGGACACCTACACCTCCATCTTCCCTTTCTAGGAAACCTTCTACGTCTTTTCCAGCAAGGTTTGCATCTTCTTCCTCCAAGCCTGCCTCTACCAGAGCTCAGATATATTGTCCTGGGATATCTACACCTCCATCCTTTGAACTCCAAACTTTGAACTCTACAAGTGCTGGAAATGGGGCTTGATCATCACTGTGTCCCCAGTGTCCTGCACAAAGCCTGTGTGTAGTAAACGGTCAATAATAAATGCTGGAGGAATTAAATGAAAGTACAAACGAAAAGTTGACTCATTGGAAAAGACTCTGATGCTGGGAGGGATTGGGGGCAGGAGGAGAAGGGGACGACCCAGGATGAGATGGCTGGATGGCATCACGGACTCGATGGACATGAGTCTGAGTGAACTCCGGGAGTTGGTGATGGACAGGGAGGCCTGGCGTGCTGCGATTCATGGGGTCGAAAAGAGTCGGACATGACTGAGCGACTGAACTGAACTGAACTAAACAAATGAAAAAAGCCCACTTGAAGCTCACATACACAGTGCTGGCTCTCTCTTCCATCTTCCTCAAAATTTCATTCTTTTGGTGTGGAATAACCTGAAAACCACACTCCTACCATGAGGGCAATGATGGTGTCTCCTCTATTCTCCCCTGTATCCCCGGTGCCTAGGACCAGGCTTGGCATATTGTAGATGCTCAAGAGCGCTCTGTTAACTAGGAGTCAGTCCTTCAAACCTATTGCTCTAAATCCACCTCCTCTACCCAACTCACGGCACCCCCTCCCAGCACTGTCCCCAACAGTACCTGCCTCTTATTGCCACATCTTCATGGTGTGAGAGTCAAACAAACCCATGCCTGAGTAAACTGAACATTTCAGAAGCTTCCTGCCCCAAAGCAGATATGATCTGATGATCCACTCACCACTCAAGCAAAGACAAAAGTAAGTGTCAGAATGAAAAGCCACCATTTGTAAATCTCCATCCATTCTACCATTCTGTCTCCATCTAAAATTATGGTACAAATATACTGATTTGGAGCTCGGGTAAAATTTTTTCCAAGGTGATGCAATCCAGAAATAATTGATTATGTACTCATTTTCCCCTAAGTACAAAAGAGAAAAAAAGAGTCTGTTGTGCAGACTTTATAAGTAACTATTAGTTATTATTAATAGTCAGGTAACTATTTGAGTAGGTAGAAGAACAGAGTATTCTGCTCCGTTAAACATGGTGGTGGATTGAAAATTGCTGTTTACACCATTCATTCCCTAAGTTTCCAAGAATTAGAACATAATGAAATACACTTCCCAGTAAAAACCTATTGAACGTGAGCCGATCTTTCTTCTTTGGCTTCTGGACCTATGTGATCCCAGGATCACTGAGTGGCCTTATCTTTTTACAAAAGGTACAGAAGCCCTGTGGTTAAAGGACCCATTTGAAAGGGTGCTGTGTGCGTTGGCTGGGCACTCGCTGCCCCTTCCACACGCACTGGGTCTGTCTGTGCCTTGGCACTCACCCGGTAACAGCTTCACGTCAATAAACTCCAGTGACCCCTTGTACTGGCCTGTTTGCTAATGAAATCAGCCACTGACCTCCCGCTCTGGCTCTTGAACTCCCAGGCTTCATCTTCTTGCATATTCTAAGGGGAAGCTCAGTTGTTTTACCTTATACTACTTTTTCAGTTTTCTCCTCCTGGCATTTATATTTCTTAAGGTTAGTGCTACAGAGGACTTTGGGTACACCCAACAAGCCATAGCTTTTATGAAACAGTGCTAGAAGGCCACGTACCACAGGATAAAACAGCAAGAAAAACCTTATGCTTTGAGTTTAGCGTAATCCCTTTTATTAAAACACCTGCATTTTGATGGCTGTCACTGTGAGGTGAGAAAGATGAGTTGAACACCTGCGTCGGAGACACTGGTGAAAAATCTGGAAGACGAATCTAACGAGACCTTGTCATTAAGCCTGGAGTCCGTAACAGATGACTCACTGCTTGGCTCTCCTGATATTTCTAATAATAATATCAGTAATGGTAATAATAACGGCTACCATGTTATGAGGCAGGTATTATTATTCCCCTTTTACAGGTGAGAAAACTGAGGCTTAAACTGTAAAAAGCCAGGATCGAGAGCTCATAAGTAAGGCTGCTGATACTCTGACCCATCTGCATGATGCTAAGCTCATTCTCTTCGCTGCTCTGTAACGAGAGGTCAATGCCATCCCCGTCTTGTGCGTGTGTGCGTGCACACACACGTCCCATCGTTAGAGAGAGTCTGTGATTATTTTGATTACCCAGTGTCCCTGCATTTGGGGGATCCTTCATCCTGTGGATGCATCTGGTGGGAGGCAAGGTCAAGAATGTCCTTGTACAGAAGCTGAACACGTGAACTCCTCCCATTCCTGCTAAAGTCGCCATTAGGACTCAGGCACATGGCCCAGGCTCAGCCCATCTGGGATCTGACTCGGGAGTGATGGTGGCGAGACGCAGGGACCACAGGAAGCCATCCCAGTGAAGCCACAGAGGCTCCATGCCAAGGGCCAAGGGCCAGCGCTCAGGGTGTCTGTGTGGGGACCTGGCTACGGTCTTGACTTCCTTCTGTCCTGTCCGCCGTCTTCTGTTTTGCTTTATGAGCTTGGTTTGCAATCAGAGTGGGTACCCAAACCAAGACCAAGCAGCTCAACACAGGGTATCAGTGCCAACCAAGTATTTCATGAGGATGCCTGGGGGTGGAGAGAGACTGAATAGTCAGCAAGCCCCTCCAGCCTCCACCCCATGACTCCTTAACTCCACACGTGGCCAAAAGTGGGGATAGAGCCAGACAGCCTTTCCAAGCAGGACAGCCCCCTTAGTAGTCTGCTCGGGCTGCCATAGACTAGACAGGTTAAACAGCAGACCTTTACTGTCTCACCGCTCTGGAGGCTGGAAGTCCAAGATCAAGGTGCCGGGAGGGTTGGTTTGTGGGTGTGTTCCACATTTTCTGGCTGTGTTCTCATACGGTCATTCCTCTGTGCCTTTTTGTGTCTTATCTCCTCTTTTCATAGGACACAAGTCTGATTGGATTAGGGCCCCGCCCTTTATGGCCTTATTTTAACTTAATCACCTTTTGAAAGTCCTCCATCTCCAAATATGGTTACATTCTGAGCTACTGGGCCTCCTTAGGGACTCCACATAAAGATTTGGACAGGGAACACGATTTAGTCCATTGCAGTGTCAAATAATTTCGTTTGTCATCATTACACTTTTGTGTTTGTGTGTTAGTCGCTCAGAGGTGTCCGACTCTTTGTGACCCCACAGACAATAGCCCAGGCTTTGCAGGTGGTGCCAGTGGTAAAGAATCCACCTGCCAATGCAGGAGATATAAGAAACGTAAGTTCAGTCCCTGGTTGGGAAGATCTCCTGGAGGAGGGCATGGCAACCCACTCCAGTATTTCTGCCTGGAGAATCCCATGGACAGAAGAGCCTGGAGGGCTATAGTTCATGGCGTCACAAAGAACTGGGCATGACTAAAGCGACTTAGCACACAGACTGTAACCCACCAGGCTCCCCTGTTCAGTTGTGTCTGACTCTTTGCAACACCATGGACTGTAGCCCACCAGGCTCCTCCATCCATGGGATTCTCCAGGCAAGAGTACTGGAGTGGGTTGCGATTTCCTTCTCCAGGGGATCTTCCCCACCCACAGATCAAACCCGCATCTCTTAAGTCTCCTGCATTGGCAGGCAGATTCTTTGCCACTAGCGCCACCTGGGAAGCCCATGTATTGAATGGGGTGTATGTTAATAAAACATTGAAATTGGTATTTCATTCATCACAGCACCACCAGGATTTGAAATTTGTATTTGAGAAGGTGGGGGACACATTAGTCTTTAGACAACAACGGGGCACAGTCTGGGTCAGCCCCTCACAATATCCTCACATCCCAGGATCTGACACCCAGCGGCTGGGACCTGGTGTCCAGCCAGGGTGACGGTCCAAAATCCTCACTGGCTGCTGCAGCAAGGAGGCTTCCCAGAGAGGAACAGCACCTCCTCCCAGCCTGCCTGTCTGGCCTTCCTGTGTTGTATCCCAGCTTCTTACTGATCACCTGGGGCCTGTAGGCGTGGACTCTGTGCTCTCAGCCTCACATCCACCTTGAGGTCATCAGCTGCTTGCAGCCAGACTCTGTCTTGCTCCCTGAAGATGTCACACAGTAGAAACACTCACCTGTCACCAGGCTGGGTCCTCAGCCACCAAAGTGTTTTACCTGCCACATGAGCCTGCGTTTAAGCGGAAAGAAGTGATTACCAAAAGGGTTTTGTTTTCAACTTAGGTTAAACAGCACCTGTGGGACTTCCCTTGTGGTCCAGTGGTGGAGACTCCACACTGCCAATCCAGGTAGCATGGATTCAATCCTTGGTCAGGGAACTAAGATCCCACATGCTGTGCAACACTGCCAAAAGATTAAAAAAAAATTATCCACTGTTTAAAAAAAAAATGTGTTCAAAAGAGATTGAGGGGAGAACTGGTGTGTCCTTAGCTGAATTAGTTACCCATTACCACAGCCTTGTCTTTCTTCTTTATATTAAATGTAATCCACAAAGCCTCTCCTCCAAGCTTGGACAGTAGACACCATCTTTTTCCCCAGAAAAATGACTCCTGGGAGAATTGCAGACCTTCCAGGGAACTCTGATGCTCTTAGCAACACCCTCCTCACCCCCTTCCCTCTCCTTTTGCAGATTGAGCAGCCTCCATGGTGGGTCTTCTTCAAGGATATCTTCCTCTCTGAAAGAGCTGCCTCTAACCCAGAGGCCATGTCAGGCTGGGAAAGGAGACTTGGGCTGGATTTCTGAAGAGAAGAGCTTCTAACTCGAGGCTTACTGACTTGGGGACCTTGGGCAAGTCATGGCAGACTCTTCCCAAGCTCTAAAAATGGCAACAGCCAACCCAGGAAGCTCTTTGAGGAAGCAGACAAGATAACACACCAGTAAGTGTCTGGGAACCACAAAGAGCTCTTCAAACACTTGTGCCTTCCCCTTTTCTGCCTGCCAAGGTCCCGCCCATCCTATAAGGCTCATCTTTGCCTGCAGGTGGGGGGCGGTAGGAGGCCTAGGGGCCTGAGATTTTGCTGTGGGAACAATCCTAGAGGCTAGAGCCAGCATGACCTGCAGGCACAGCGGCAGATCACTTGCCTCCAAGGTTAGAGGGATTAGTGGGAATCCTGCCTCTGCTATGATTTAGAGGGGTGTTGAGACATGGGGCAGCAGAGGGTGTCCTTACAGAACCTCGAATCCAGGATGGACTCAGTCTAGCTTGGCGTCATCTTCAGGTTTACTTGCATTAACTGACACTCACCAGGCTACCAGGAGAATCTTGTCAAGGGAGGAGAGCTTAGAAGAGAGCTGGTTCTGTTGGCCTCAATGGGTTTGAGCCCCAATGGAGAGAAAGCTACAAGAGTTTCTATTTTTGAATAAATGGGGTAGACGGGTGACAGTGGGTCTTCTATTCTCTGTGGACTGCTGTAACAAAATACCGTCGCGGGGGCAGCTTATAAACAAGGGAATTTCTTTTCTAACAGTTATGGAAGTGGAAGTCCAAGCTCAGAGTGCTCGTGTGGTCAAGTGAGGGCTCTCTTCTGGGTTACAGACTTCTCACTGCGCCCTCACACAGTAGAAGGGCCGGTGAGCCCTCCAGGATCTCTGCTGCAAGGGCATGAATCCCATTCATGAGGGCTCCACCCTTATGGTCTAATCACCTCTGGACACACATTGAACACTAAGATTTCAACATAAGAATTTGGAGGGTGGCACCAACATTCACTCTCCAACTGAATACAGAGTTCCAGAGAATAACAAGGAGAGATAAGAAGGCCCTGATGGCTTAATGGTGAAGTATCTGCCTGCCAGTGCAGGAGCTGTGGGTTTGATCCCTGGGTCAGGAAGATCCCCTGGAGTAGGAAATGGCAACCCACTCCAGTATTCTTGCCTGGAAAATTCCATGGACAGAGGAGCCTGGTGGGCTACAGTCCATGGGGTCACAGAGAGTTGGACATAACTGAACAAATACACTTGCCCCAAAGTATCTGGCTGCCACTTTTACATGAACATTTTAAAGAGGTTTGAGAAAAAAACAGCGTGGAAGGGACAAGGGATCTCTTCAGGAGAACTAGAGATGTCAAGGGAACATTTCATGCAAGGATGGGCATGATAAAGGACAGAAACAGTAAGGACCTAACAGAAGCATAAGATATAAAGAAGAGGTGGCAAGAATACAAAGAAGAACTATACAGAAAAAGGTCTTAATAACCTGGATAACCATGATAGTATGGTCACTCACCTAGAGCAGACATCCTGGAGTATGAAGTCAAGTGGGCCTTAGGAAGCATTACTAATAAACTAGTGGAGGTGAGAGAATTCCAGCTGAGCTGTTTCAAATCCTAAAAGATGATGCTGTTAAAGTGCTGCACTCAATATGCCAGCAAATTTGGCAAACCCAGCAATGGCCACAGGACTGGAAAAAGTCAGTTTTCATCCCAATCCCAAAGAAGGACAATGCTGAAGAATGTTCAAACTACTGTACATTTGCACTCATTTCACATGCCAGTAAGGAAATCCTTAAAGCTGGCTTCAGCAGTACATGGACCAAGAACTTTTAGATGTGCAAGCTAGGTTTAGAAAAAGCAGAGGAACCAGAGATCAAATCCCTTGGATCACAGAGAAAGCAAGGGAATTCCAGAAAAATATCCACTTCTGTTTCACTGACTACACTTAAAGCCTTTGACTGTGTGGATCACAACAAGCTGTGAGAAATTTTTGAAGAGATGAGAATACCAAACCATCTCACCTGTCTCCTGAGAAAACTGTAAGTAGGACAAGAAGCAACAGTTAGAACCGGACATGGAACAACTAAGTGGTTCAGAATTGGGAAAGGAGTATAACAAGGCTGTACACTGCCACCTTGCTTAGTTAACTTAAATGCAGAGTACATTATGCAGAATGCCAGGCTGGATGAATCCCAAGCTGGAATCAAGATTGCCAGGAGAAATACCAACAACTCCAGATATGCAGATGATACCACTCTAATGGCAGAAAGTGAAGAGGAACTAAAGGCTCCTCTTCAGGAGGAATAAGAGGCTCTCTTTAGAGCCTCTTGATGAGGGTGAAAGAGCAGAGTGAAAAGCTGGCTTGGAACTCAACAGTAAAGATCATGGCATCTGGTCCCATCACTTTATGGCAAATAGAAGGAGAAAAAGTGGAAGCAGTGAAAATTTTTATTTTCTTGGGCTCCAAAATCACTGCAGATGGTGACTGCAGACATGAAATTAAAGACACTCTCTTCTTGGAAGGAAAGTTATTACAAACCTAGACAACTTATTAAGAAGCAGAGACATCACTTTGCCAGCAAAGGTTCATATAGTCAAAGCTGTGTTTTTTCCAGTAGTCATGTATAGATGTGAGAGTTGGACCACAAAAAAAGGCTGAGCACTGAAGAATTGATGCTTTTGAACTGTGGTGCTGGAGAAGACTCTTGAGAGTCCCTTGGACAACAAGGGGGTCAAACCAGTCAATCCTCAAGAAAATCAACTCTGAATATGCATTGGAAGGACTGATGCCGAAGCTAAATCTCCAATCCTTTGGCCACCTGATGTAAAGAGCTGACTCATTTGAAAAGACCCTGATGAAAAGACTGAAGGCAGGAGGAGGAAGCGGCACAGAGGATGAGATGGTTAGACAGCATCACTGACTCAGTGGACATAAGTTTGAGCAGACTCTGGGAGACAGTGAAGGACAGAGGAGCCTGGCGTGTTGCAGTTCATGAGGTCACAAAGAGTTGGAAATGATTTAGCAACTGAACATTAACAAACAAAAATTAAGGAAAAGTAAGAGAGTTAGATGTGGTGTGATGTGAGGTGTGTGTCTGTAGTATGGGGATGTGTATGAGGGGTGTATTGGGTATGTGTGGGGGGGGTGCTGGGTATGTGATGTATGTGTGTGTGAGGTGTGTTTGGTGTGGGGGTGGTATTAGGTGTGTGTGTGGTGTGATGTACATGTGGTGTGTGTATATGTATGTCTGGTGTTGGTATATGAGTAGTGTGGTGTGGGGAGTTGGTATGTGTGTGGCATGATGTGATGTATGTGTAGAGGATATTAGGTATGTGTGGAGTGATGTGTGTGTGTGTAGGGGTATGTGTGTGGTGTGATATGTTTAGAGGGTGTGTGTGTGGTGTGATGTGTGTGTAGGGTATGTGTGTGTGGTGTGATGTGTGTATGTAGGGGTGTCTGTGTAGAGGGTGTGGTATGATATGTGTGTGTGTGTGGTGTGATGTGTGTTTGGTGTGATGTGTGTGTGGTGCGATGTGTGTGTAGGGTTGTGTGTGTGTGGTATGATGTGTGTGTAGGCGGTGTGTGTGGGGTGATGTGTGTGTGCTGTGATGTGTGTGTCTAGCGGGGTGTATATGGTGTGATGTGTGTGTAGGGGATGTGTGTGTGGTGTGATGTGTGTGTAGGGGATGTGTGTGTGGTGTTATGAGTGTGTAGGGATGTGTGTGTGTGGTGTGATGTGTGTGTAGGCTGTGTGTGTGTGGTGTGATGTGTGTGTGGTGTGATGTGTGTATGTGGTGTGATGTGTGTGTAGGGGTATGTGTGTGGTATGATGTGTGTGTGTTGGGGTGTGTATGGTGTGATGTGTGTGTGTTTCGGTGTGTGTGGTGTGATGTGTGTGTGTTTGGGTGTGTGTGGTGCGATATGTGTGTGTAGGGGTATGTGTGGTGTTTTGTGTGTGGTGTGATGTGTGTGTGGTGTGGTGTGTGTAGGGGTGTGTGTGGTATGATGTGTATGGTGTTTTGTGTGTGAGTGCGCTGTGTGTGGTGTGATGTGTGTGTGGTGTGATGTGTTGTAGGGGTGTGTGTGGTGTGATATATGTGGTGTGATGTGTGTGTGGTGTGATTTGTGTATAGGGGTGTGTGTGAGTATGATGTGTGTGGTGTGATGTGTGTGTAGAGGTATGTGCGGTATGATGCGGGTATGTAGGGGGGTGTGTGGTGTGATATGTGTGTAGTGTGATGTGTGTGTGGTGTGATGCGTGATGTGTGTAGGGGTGTGTGTGGTGTGATGTGTGTTTGTGGTGTGATGTGTTGTAGGGGTGTGTGTGGTGTGATATATATGGTGGGATGTGTGTGGTGTGATTTGTGTGTAGGGTGTGTATGAGTGTGATGTGTGTGTAGGGGTGTGTGTGGTATGATGTGAGTGTGTAGGGGTATGTGTGGTGTTTTGTGTGTGAGTGTGATGTGTGTGGTGTGATGTGTGTGTGGTGTGATGTGTGTGGTGTGATGTGTGTGTGTGGTGTGATGTGTTGTAGGGGTGTTGTGGTGTGATGTGTGTGTGTGGTGTGATATATGTGGTGTGATGTGTGTGTGGTGTGATTTTTGTGTAGGGGTGTGTGAGTGTGATGTGTGTGGTGTGATGTGTGTGTGGTGTGATTTGTGTGTAGGAGTGTGTGTGGTGTGATGTGTGTGTAGGGGTGTGTGTGGTGTGATGTGTGTGTAGGGGTGTGTGTGGTGTGATGTGTGTGTGTGGTGTGATTCGTGTGTAGGAGTGTGTGTGAGTGTGATGTGTGTGCAGAGGTGTGTGTGGTATGATGCGGGTGTGTGTGGTATGATGCGGGTGTGTAGGGATGTGTGTGGTATGATGTGTGTATGGTGTGATGTGTGTGTAGGGGTGTGTGTGGTGTGATGTGTGTGTGTGGTGTGATGTGTGTGTGGCGTGATTTGTGTGTAGGGGTGTGTGTGAGTGTGATGTGTGTGGTGTGATGTGTGTGTAGAGGTGTGTGTGGTATGATGTGGGTGTGTAGGGGTGTGTGTGGTGTGATGTGTGTATGGTGTGATGTGTGTGTGTGGTGTGATTCGTGTGTAGGAGTGTGTGTGAGTGTGATGTGTGTGCAGAGGTGTGTGTGGTATGATGCGGGTGTGTAGGGGTGTGTGTGGTATGATGTGTGTATGGTGTGATGTGTGTGTGGGGGTGTATGTGGTGTGATGCGGGTGTATAGGGGTGTGTGTGGTGTGATGTGTGTGTGTGGTGTGATGTGTGTGGTGTGATGTGTGTGTGGTGTGATTTGTGTGTAGGGGTGTGTGTGAGTGTGATGTGTGTGGTGTGACGTGTGTGTAGAGGTGTGTGTGGTATGATGTGGGTGTGTAGGGGTGTGTGTGGTGTGATGTGTGTATAGGGGTGTGTGTGATGTGATGTGGGTGTATAGGGGTGTGTATGGTGTGATGTGTGTGTAGGGGTGTGTGTGGTGTGATGTGGGTGTGTAGGGGTGTGTGTGGTGTG
Source organism: Capra ibex (assembly GCA_006410555.1). Taxonomy (NCBI): domain Eukaryota; kingdom Metazoa; phylum Chordata; class Mammalia; order Artiodactyla; family Bovidae; genus Capra; species Capra ibex. The sequence continues at coordinate 35,572,410 of SJYO01020080.1, forward strand.
ATGTGTGTGTAGGCTGTGTTCTGGGGGAGCAGGAGCAGGGAAGCTCCCTGGAAGCAGGACAAGCTTGGAGGAACCACAGGCTCCCCTCCAGCCCCTCCTCCCGCGCACCCCTTCCCCGGGGCCCAAGGCTCCTTCTCTTCCCCTTCCCGTCAGCCCAGCTCAGGGAAGGGAAGAGGGAGCAGGAAGACACACCAGTCCGTCCAAGATGCCCCTCCATTTCTTCCTCCTCTCCTCCTGCCCCAGAGACCCTGTGCCCAGCCTCAGCCTGGAGAACAGAGGTGAGTGGACACTTTCTTAGCAAGCAGTTCAGTTCTGGGCCCTGCAGCACAAAATAGACCTCTGTTTTCTTCTTTGGCTGGAAAAAATGTTGGCAGGACAAAAGCACACACACACACACACACACACACACACAGTAAAAGCGGAAGATGCCACGTTGATGTCCCTTGCCTCCCCAGATGAGTTATCTCCAGATGTAAAGTCCTGTGCGCGCCAGGCCTCCGGCACAGCCTGGGAGACGGGAACAGACTCAGGGGACAGGCAGCGCATGCACTGGGGGGCCGTGAGGGACGCTGGCGGCGTGTCCGCTGCCTTTGGAAGCCTGAGTGCCGCACAGACACCCCCTACACCCCCCAGAGGTGAGACCAAGGCCAAAAGCCAGGCCCGGAGGCTGAGTCCTGAACACACAGCCGGGCTCTCACGAGAGCCACGGAGCAGGGGCCCACGGAAATTATGCGGCCTCATGTGCCCAGCGGGGCGGCTCATGCGCCTGCATATTTTGGACCTTTCCCGGGCAGGTGCGGATGGTTTGCGCAGAGTGACCGGGGTGCGGCAGGGCCAGGGGCAACTTTGTTTTTTGCAAACATCATTTCCGTAATAGCTTGGGAAGAACTGAAAACCAAAGTGGAATGCATCCAGGCACCAGAAACACTCTCCTGCTGCATTCCCTGGGCTGGGACCATTCTCTCCTCCGACATACTGCCTCCTCAAACTTCCTCCTGCGGCTGCTTCCAGCCAGGCCTCCCTTCACTTCCAGAATGTTCTTCAAAGGACATCCCAGCAGGAACATACAGCAGGCTGTTTCGTCATCCAAGAAAAAAAAGGCACCGTCAGAGATGGCTCCAAGGACTTCACTGCTGGTCCAGTGGTTCAGACTCCACGCTTCCAATGCAGGGGGCACAGGTTGGATCCCTGGTCCAGGAACTAAGACCCTCCAAGGCCATTTGGTGCAGCCAAAAAGAGTAAAAGACATGGCTCCAATCCATCCAGGAAATTTAAAGTCTGCCCTGTGAGAGGATTCTTTCCATTGACTCCCTCATGGTGCCCTGGGGGCGTGATTTCATGGGGGTTTTACCCCCACGTAAGAGGAGAAGTGGAGAGGTGATGGGTTCACACTGTCAGGCCAAGGGATCCTTTGACCCCACATTCTTTGCACCCCTCTAGAACACTGAGCATAAATAATACATTTACCTACATAACTCAACCCATTTGGTTGTATATCGATGTTATTGTGAGTTCCATGTGAGTTATTAGGAGTTCATGGTGTGTGTCTGAATCTAAACTGAGATGCCTTGGGAGGGAGGTGGGAGTGGGATTCAGGATGGGGAACACATGTACACCCATGGCTGATTCATGTCAGTGTATGGCGAAAACCACTACAATATTGTAAAGTAATTAACCTCTAATTAAATGAATAAAAATTTTTAAATTTAATAAAGTAAAAAATAAATAAACTGAAATGCCTTTTCTGCTCCCCTAAGAGACAGTAGAATGTTCTTTGAGGATCAAAGAGCTGTAAGAGCCAGCCCACAGTGCACTGGAAGAATAAGGGGCTGGAGAATAAGGGCAGGAGAAGAAAGGGTTCAGGACAAGAGGTAGCCTGAAGGGGCCAGCAGACCCATTACAGCAGAGTAAGGAGTTGTCGGAGATTGGAACCGGGAGTGAACAGATCCCGTAAGCTTGACTCTTCAGCCAGCAGGGCCAGGCAGCCAGGAAGAGGGACTTGATTAAGATCAAGTCCAAGACCAGGGGACTACCCCATGCTGACAGGCCTGTCCTCTGCCCCCATGAGTACTGCAGAGGCTCTAGTCGGCTGCACCCATATCCCCACTCGAGAGTCAGCTCTCTGGTCCTGGAAGAGCTGCATGAATGATAGCCATGAGTGACCTACCAGGAGAGGTCCCCGAGGAGACCAGAGCGGGGGTACCGCTGGCTACCCCCAGGGCCTCCAATCACAGCACGAAAGGCAGAGAACAACAAGCAGCTGGCTTGTCCAGGAGTCATTATTGTCTTTAACAAACCAGGTGTTCAGACATTATCCAGAGAAACTGAAATCCTGATACACGCTGATGGAAGTGCAAGATGGTGCAGCCACTGTGAAGAACATGCTGGCAGTTCCACCACAAATTAAACATATATATATGCCAGCTGCTCAGTCCTGTCCAACTCTTCGTGGCCCCAAGGACTGTAGCTTGCCAGACCCTATCCATGGGATTTTCCAGGCAAGAACATTGGAGTGGTTGCCATTTCCTCTTCCAGGGGGTTTTCCCGACCCAGGGATCGAACCCGTGTCTCTTGTGTCTCCTGCATTGGCAGGCGGGTTCTTTACCACTAGCGCTACCTGGGAGGCCCCAAAAGAAGGATGCCTACCAACATTGTTTCTGCCCTTATGAGAAGCCCATGTGACCCGCTCCTAGGTGTGGACCCAAAAGAACTTGAAAGCAAGTGTTCCCACAAAAACGTACGCAGGAATGCTTGTAGGAGCAGTACTCATAAGAGCCGAACAGTGGAGCAAGCCGAAGGTCCATCAGCGAACGAACAGATAAGCAAAATGAGGCATATTTACAGTATTATTCAGCCATGCAAAACGAAACACACACGCTGCAGCGTGAGTGAGTCTTGGAACCATTATGCGACGTAAAAAAGCCAGACACAAAAGGCCACATTTTGGGCCCATTCATTTAAAGGAAATGTCTAGAACAGGTAAATCCATAGATACAGAAAGCAGATTTCTGATTGCCAGGGGCAGGGGGTGCGGCTGAGCAGAAATGGAGAGTTACTGCTTGGCAGAAACAAGGCTTCTGTTCAGGATGACGAAATATTCTGGAACTAGAATGTCCTTAATGCCACTGCATTGTACACTTTGAAATGGTTAAAAAGGTAAAGTTTCTGTTATCTCTATTTTACTACAACTGGAGAGGAAAAGGGAGGCTGGAGAAAAAACAAGTTATCTGGCAATTTTTCGAGTTCGCAAAATTTGATTTACTGGAAAGAAGCTTGATCCACGACAGATGAGATACTAAGTGTCAGGCTTTTAGTTATGCTACGATGGCAGGTTTGCTTCATCTGGAAACAACACTTTGCGGAGTGCGTGCTGAGTCCAGGGCTCAGATTTCCGCTCATCCTCATGGTGACACCGAGAGAGAGATGGGCCCATGGTCATTTCCTTCCTGCAAAAGGAGCTGAGATCCAAGGGCAGCAGAAACAGTGACTTGCTGAAGGTCACACAGCCTCGGGGTGACAGCCCCTAGTCTCTGGGTCCAGGGCTCCTTCCCCCTCAGTCTCCTCGCTGCCTTTTCCTGTGGCATCTCAGGCCTGAGACTTGAAATTCCTGGCAGAGAACCTCTACTTGAAACTCAAGAAACTCTACAGTGGGTTGCCTGAGCTCACTATGACATCACCAGGGGACGTAACGTCCGTCTAAGAAATGGTCGACTCGATGACGACGACGACTCAGTGAAGTCAGTACAGGGTGAGACGTTAGGGCATCTGCCGTCGGGTGGTCCGAGGGGGCAGGGACCCTAAGAGGTCCGTTCTTGTGACCTCACCCAACGGTAAAGGAAGAGGTTACGTATTTTCACTTTCACTTCAGCGAGTCAGTAAAGGTTTAGAATCGTTGGGGTACCTGACTTCGGATGGTCCGAAGAGGTAGACACCCTAAAAGGTCCGCTCTCATGACCTCACCCCACGGTAACGGAAGAGACCTGACTCGGTGATCCCTTCGGGTATAATTAATAACGATATGTCGTTTCACTGAGTCATTATGTATATATATGTAAAAAAGTATAATAAAAGGAAATACCAAATAGTGTCTCATAACTTATGTCAAGGGACATAATGTCTCATCTTGGAGCAAATAGGTAATATATACTTTAAACATCTATATTATAATCTGTTATGTCGTGATGACGGTAAAAATCCCCACTTTTAGTGAATTTAGCGATTAGTATTTGTACCTGATCCACTGAAGAATCTAAAGTGTTATCTGTATTGTAGTTGGAACATTCAATCTCACTTAATTTCCATCATCGGTACTTTTTCCGTTAAATATGTTCTACGGTTTGTTTACAGTTTGACAAACTAAGAACATATGAGACATAAAACCGGGATTTAATCTATAGACCAATATCATTCTGAAGGGGACGGACTAAATGACCAGATTGGACAGAGTCAGTTATTAACCGTCTACATTTGAGTCTAATACATTCAGTTCAATCATAGTCACGTCGTCAAAGAGATGAACGGATAAAGAGTATGAAACAGTAGATCAAAAATTAAAACACTAATAAAATTTCCTATTTCGGTTATCAAGTGAATTTACATGAAAGTATAATTGTATAGTTTCGGGAACTTATGGATACAATGTGTGTTATAAACATGTAAGTGTTATATCAACATGAGTGACTGATATCATAGAGGAGTGGTCTAGTCTACGGTTTATAGTTCATATACAGATAACCATCGGGCTACAACTCGAGGACGACTCGAGACTATACCGAAAGACTGTTCACACTGTAAACATTATATTTAGACAAAGACGTCCACAAAATTTACCAATGCTCACGTCTTGAAAGACTAGGTACAAACACCTCGAACTAAACACTTTAGACAGGGACTGGAGTTCATACCAGACGGGTTCACTATGTCAATCCGTGAAAGAAGAAGGAAAAAGGGTACATACAGGGTGAAAAGTACAAATAGTGTGACAGGACATCAAACATTGACAGTGAAGAGAAAGAAAGAAACTCTGATCAAAGAACTCCCACCTAGTGTAACACATAAGATTAGTGGTTTGTGTCCTGGATCTTCATAAGTTATTTACAAGAAACTCGTCCATCTTCCGGTATTTTATGAAGACATCTACCCTATAACAAACCCCGAATTTTTTAAAAAAAAATTATATATAAGGAGGGTGGTTGAAAAGATTAGGTCAAACTCCGTCGATCATGATCTTCTTACTGATGATCCAGTTACTAGAACTAAATCTGAAATAGATCTAGAAATAAAGTCTTAAAAGGTAAAAGAACAGAAAACAAAAAGACTTTATATCTGACTAATTATTTGAAAAGTCATTTATGTATAACAAATTTTCAAAGACTGAAAGGTCATCGATGAAGAATTTAAAATAATTTTCTAAAGTGGTTTAAAATGATTTTTAAAAGAAAGATTAGATCTAACACAAAATAAACTCGGTGTCTCTGATTTATATGGATACGTACGTACGTACGAGTCAACGAAGTGAGTACATGTTGAAATACTGGGACACCTGATATCAGGTGAATTCACTATCCGTTTAAGTCTCACCGTTTATCTACCCCTTTGTCACCGACTGAAATAAAAAAACCGAGGTTTTAGTGACGTCTACCACTAACGTCGGTACTTTAATTTTCAACGAATGAGGAACCTTCCTTTCAATACTGGTTGGATCTGTCGTTTAATTTTTCGTCTTTGTAATGAAACAGTTGTTTCCAGGTAGATCATTTCCGACACCAAAAAGGTCATCAGTACATACCTACACTCTCAACCTGATATTTCTTTTGACTCACGGTCTCTTAACTACGAAAACTTGACACCATAACTTCTTCTGAGAACTCTCAGGGAACCTGACGTTCCTCTAGGTTGGTCAGGTAGGATTTCCTCTAGTCAGGACCCACAAGTAACCTTCCTGACTACAACTTCGACTTTGAACTCATGAAACCGATAGACTACGTTTCTTGACTGAGTAAACTTTTCTGGGACTACGACCCTTTCTAACTCCCGTCCTCCTCTTCCCCTGCGCAGTGACTGAGTTACCTGTACTCAAACCCATCCGAGGTCCTCAATCACTACCTGTCCCTCCGGACCGCACGACGTCAAGTACCCCAGTGTTTCTCAACCTGTGCTGACTCACTGACTTGACTTGACTACCTAAAAAAACGTCCCCCCTTCCACCGAAGGAAGTATCGAGTCAGCCATTTCTTAGACGGATGTTACGTCCTCAGGGCCCAAACTAAGGACCCAACCTTTCTACGGGACCTCTTCCTTTACCGGTGGGTGAGGTCATAAGAACGGACCTCTTAGGGTACCCGTCTCGTCGGACCGTCCGATATCAGGTACCCAAACGTTCTCAGTCTGTACTGAATCGTTGATTTTGTGGTGGTGGGACCTAAAAAACAATGATGTAAATCGTTATAAAACATTCCTTTAAAATACTTTCGAACAATTACTATAATAACAAAAGATTATCTGATACCTTCCAAAGGTATCCATTCTTAATCGTGAAATAGTGAGGTCTTATATTTGTTTCACCTATCTACAGTTGAGGTAGATATGTTTCTTTCAAGGATACTTCCTTTATTACCATTAGAGTTAAAATCTAATCCATCTTAAGGGTACACTTTTGACACCAAGTAGAATATACTGTCGTACATCGTATAGGTCGACGAAAGAGAAAGATTAGTTTTGTAAACGAACGTTAATTGTCGACGGAGAGACGGAACAAAAATTGTTAAACGTCGTTCAGTTTGACCCTTGTCGCACAGGTGTCATTCTCTTGAGTCCTAAGACCCTGTACATAAAAGATATTAAAGTTTTATTCTTTTTTCTTTACGGTTAAGTGTTTGACCAACAGAAAAAGGAGATTTCGAAACAAAGTACTCGGGATTCTTCGTTTTAAATGTTAGTTGCGATCATATGACTTCAGGTCTCTAAATATTTGTTAAAAGAAAAGTTTTAAACAAAAACAACAAGTCAGCGATTCAGTACAGGTTAAGAAACGCTGGGGTACCTGACGTCGTGGGGTCCGAGGAGACAGGAAGTGGGACCCAAACGAGTTTAAGTACAGGTAATTCAGTCACTACGATAGATTGGTAGAGTAGGAGACTAGGGGGGAAAAGGAAAATGAAACTTAGAAAGGGTCGTAGTCCCAAAAAAGTTTACTCAGTTAAAAAGTGTAGTCCACCGGTTTCATAACCTAGAAGAAACCGTCGTCAGAAAGGTTACTTATAAGTCCCAACTAAAGGAAATTCTAACTGACCAAACTACAGGAACGTCAGGTTCCCCGAGAACTCTCAGAAGAGGTCGTGTTAAGTTTTCGTAAATTTTAATACATAGTCTATACAGGTTATGTCACGTATTGAAGACATGAGTAGTTAGTAAAACCTTTTTGTCTTATATCCTTGACTCAAAAAGTATATTACCATTTAATAAGAAGACTCGGTAATAGACACAGTACAAATACTTTTACGTAAAGATTTTCAATTATGCTGATGATGTATACTGATATAATATCCATCGTAAACTGAGTTTGTGTTCTGTGTAGTTTGACTTAATCATACTTATTCAAAACCTTATGTAAAATATTAGTTACCAAACCATATTCGTTTAAAACGTCAAAAACTTCTTTTATAAACTAACAATTACAGTATTAAATCATTTCGTAAGTAAATATTCATAGTAGTAGTATAGTTCCGTTCTTTTCTCCTATACATTAAATCCAGTCTGGTTGTGTAGAATTCGTAATTTTCTACACACAAACTTTCTACAGTCAGAGGCGTACAAGATCTTTATTTTTGGTCTGTTTGTTATGTTATCTTGAAGTACGTAGGGGTATCTTCAGACTTATTGGTTAATGAATTTTAAAGTGGTAGACGAGAATGACTTCGTCGTTCTAACTCCGCAAAAGACCGGTACTACTAGTCTACATTGTCTTACTCTTTGTCATTGTCTTAAGGGGGGTGTGTAGGAAAGAATAAATGACAACACCAAGAATTACTTTTGGACCCGATATGTTTCTTTTCCCCTCCTATAGGGGGCGGGGTAGAGGATTAACTCACGAATATGGGTCATTATCGAAAAGCGACGGGACCCGTCGTACTGTAACGGAGTAAACCGGAGTGTGTCGATAATAAGGTCCTCCGTCGATCACTTCACGGGGTTAGGTAGACGAACGAAAAGTACCCGACCACGAAAGGAACTACAACTGTCGACAGAATTATAAGGACCCGGTGGACGGTGTATCGTTTATGACACGGCATTACGTATGTGTCTTTACATAGGGAGACCACCTGAAAAATCTTGTTTTTCGTAAAGATTTGGTACGAACGTAGGAACAACTTTCCGAAGTCCCAGTCGTGAAACAAGAGTATGAAAACTCCTCATTACACGAATACGAAACCCTTACCATCAAGTCAATGTCACACTACTTGAACTCGAAAAGAGTGTATAGTTTATTCGATAACTTAACATGAGAAAAACATCTTCAGTACCAGTGTCCTTCGTCTCCTTCTCTTGTTTGACTGTCAATAAAGGAGATCACTCGGAAGTACCTTTAAAGATCTGATTCAACCGTACACACGTACCATTCAACGGAGTCAACACAGACTGAGACACTCTGGGGGACATGACATCGGGTGGTCCGAGGTGACAGGTACCTTAAGGGGTCCGTTCTTATCACCACACCCAACGGTAAAGGAGGAGGTCCTCTAGAAGGGTTGGGTCCCTAGTTTGGGTACAGAACATACAGAGGACGTAACCTCTGATTCAACCCCAAGTAGGATGCATACGATTATCTTCCTGAAAGAGAAAAGGATAGACGAAACGAGTAGACAAGTGGGGTAGTCTGAACACAGAACTCCCTTTCGAGAACCAGAATAGTGACATAGAGATTCTTACTCACACAAAGACTAGGTATCAGTCGTGAGTTCCTGTTTAGGTCCAAAATTCCATGGACTTCTAAAAACGTTAAAGAGAAATTTCTTTTTATAAATTTTAATTTTTATTTTTAATCTATATTTTCACTTACTTTTTTTATTTAGTATGTTTACTGGTTAAAATTTACTAACTAATTATAATATTTACAGTGTCAGATCTTTGTCATGAAAAAGGTAATAGACGGATAATATGAAAATATTAAAAAAAGAATATAAAAACAATCACATAAGAAAGTATACTGTAAAAGATTATAAAAGATATGTATATCACCTTTCTATTTCAGAAAGGAATTTAAACCTACTCGTATGAATAACGATCTTTCCGATCCATTCGTATGTTGTAATATATGGGTATATGTGTGAGTAACACCATAACGATATCCAGACACGGGATGTTTGTTTATAATAGTATTCAAGATAAAATGTACTAAAAGTAAATTTTCAAACGACGTAAATGTTAATATTTTTAACATACATGATGTAATAAATTGTATATTGACAAAACTCTCTTTAATGTAGTTAGTCTTCACTAAGAAAATTCAAAATAGAAGACAACGAACTTTATCAAAAGGTGTTGAGTGGAAAACGACAACATGTAAAACTTAGAACAAAGTGGAGATGATGGGTGGGTAAAAGTCACAATCTCCTGAATCCGATACAAATACAGTGCTATCACGAAGACCAGGACATAGAATCCACATTACGGACCACTCAACGGGTTACTTGTTTGACTTTAATTTCGTCATTGTCGATAAGAAACCTCTTTGACTGTTGGTGTATTTATGTAAGGTGATTTAGGTTTGATTTTAGGTGTGGTGTGGAAAGGGTCGTACGGGATTTCCCGGAGGTCATTGAGATTATGGTCGACTGAGATCCTTATTCCACTACCTCCCTTTTAGGTTCACCTTTCTCTAACACCAGAATTAACACGTCAAATTTGTAAACGAAAATATTTAAAGTATTTGTGGTGGTTCACTAGTGTAAGGACTTGAGTGGAACCTTCTCTGGTACGGTTACTCCACGGAACTTCGAAACTAAAGTAGTCGGAGTGTCATATATACGAAGATTGTATGAGTAATTTACTCCTTGACTAGTCAAGAACTTTTCATTTATTTACTATTAAGTCCTCAGTAACTAAATACCGAAATTCGATTAAAAAGTATCTCAAACGTTTCGTAAACTTACTTACGTTCACATGGACCACGGGACGGAGGTAATTCCGTTTGAAATACTTTTTAATCGAATTTCGGTATTTAGTTACTGGGGGCTTAAAAGTAAATAAATGAAAAGTTCATGACTAGGTAAGGATCCACAGTAGACGAGAATGCAAGACTTGAGTATTATTACTTAAAGACTTATGACTCAAGATTCTAACGTAATCTTTCAGACATTTTTCCAACTTAAAATCTCAAAATTACTAGAGTCTCTAAAATTAAATCGTGTCAGTAGAAGTAAACAAGTAAGTCAAAAAGAACTTCTGTAAATTTCTCACAGATACCGTCTTCGTATAAATGACACTTCGACTACTTCGGTTTCGAAGTTCCGTGGAGTAACCGTATCAGTAAAAATTACACTTAAGTCCTTACACTAGTGAACCATATACCCCGAAGGGATTACCGAGTTTACCATTCCTCAGACGGACGTCACGTCTTGTGGGTCCAAACTGGGGACCCAACCCTTCAAGGGGACCTCTTACCTTACCGATGGGTTGAGTCATAAGAAAAGACCTCTTAAGGTAATTGTCTCCTCGGACCACCCGATATCAGGTCTCCTAGTGTTTCTCAGACTGGGGTAACTCGCTGATTGTGAAAAAAAAAGTGTACTTATGTATATATAGTATCCAAACATAACCGGGTTGACAAATAAAATCCCCAGAGATTATTGTAAATATGATAGAATATGGAAACGTTCGACAAATAATTATCTCCCTAAGATCGACCTACTTGTAAGATGATGGAGTTGATAGTGGTGGTTATGATATCTATTTATCAAAGATCTATTTACTTCCTGAAATGGACTGTACTAAGACTACGGAAGAGGGTGACTCCTATCACTAATAACTTTTTGTATACTGATCGGGTCGAAAGGGGAACTCCCGATAAAAAAATCTCTTTAATAAAAGAATTTATCGTAATAATCTATTCGGGTATTCATCACTATTTGACATGACCGGGGTTATTCTAAAATAGGGGTCTCTTTGTAGGACCTGTCAGATGGGAGACCTATCCATCATCCCACATCCTGGACGAAACCAGTATCATGTTCCCGACCTGTGTAGACCATCGGTAGATCCTAAGGAAACCCCTCTAATTAAGAGGTCCGGAAGATCGACCTCCCTTGTTGACCGAAGGATGAGAGAAACGAAAGTATAAGAGACCCGAAAGACCGTTCGTCCGGAAATTACCTCTAAGGAGGGGTTTTGTCATTCTGAGTTAACCCTTGAAATGAACAGAATAAGATCAAATAAAAAGATCGAAAAAGGAGTGTCCTCTTCCAAAAGTTTTCTCTTTCGCGACCAGTCAGAACTCCCTATCAGACCCCACTTGGGTCGTCTTCCTTAGGCATGACTAAATTGAAACCATCCAATTTGACTCGGTCTTGTTTAATTCCACTCATTGGAACCAGAGACGACGTCAACCATCCCCAATCTCACGAAGATCCTCCGTCGATGGAACACCGTCCTTTCAAGTTATCGGGAGTCGACTACGACTTTACCCCGAATACCTGTAGGACAGATGGGTATTTGTTGGAATAGGAGGTCTTGAGGTCAGTCTTGTCCGGTTGGAGTCCCATGGAAGGAAGGGGGAGGGAGTTCAGCCTTGACGGAACCGGTAAAGTAAAATAGAGTAAATGAACATATCTTAAAAATCACTTGTCCATATTCTATTAGTGAAAATACTGAAGATGTGGGAGAGTCCCCGTCGACCGAAATTTTTTTGGTGGATCCCACTTACCCGGGGAACTACAAAAGAGATGATCGGTAGTCCTATATGTTTTGATTTTTTTTTTGGTTTTTCTTAGATACGATGATATAATCACTTTATTCAGTCTTTGTCTTCCTGTCTATGAGTGATATAAACCTAAGTGAATATGACTACTTAGATTTTGTCAGTTTAGGTATCTTCGTTACACCTTTCCCTCAACGGTCCCCAACCCCCTCCCCTTTGTCCCGTAATAATTATTTGCCATAATAAGTTTCCCTTTCAGCTTCAATACGTGCTACTCATTTAGAAACTCAAGATGAATGTCGTGTCACGGACATCAAGTGTCATGACATAATGTATGAATTTTGAAACGATTCTCCCGTCTAGAATACAGTATTAACAAATATTATTCTCACCCTCCTTTCAAGACCTTCAGTACCTACCAAAATATCGTATCTAACACTACTGTCAAAGTACCACACATGAATAAAAGGCAGAGTAGTTCAACGTATGCATTTAATAATGTCAAAAAAACATACATATTTTTTGTTTTGATTCTTTTCAGTTTGCTGACATAAATCTGTATTAAGTTTGATTTAGAATTCCTGGAAAACCAAAGGTCTAAAGTCACTACAGACACATTATTGATGTTTTATAAACAAAGGGGTATCAAACTTAATATGAACAAAAACTAGTCTCAGTAAAAACGTTCTCCCAAGCGGCCCCTCGTCATACATAATGATTGTGCCTCACAATTTATAGTACCTCACTCTTTATAGTTTCGTGTAGACCCAATCCCAGTCAATGGGTGTCTATCATTCGGTCAGCTCGGTCTTTTCTCAGCAACTGTCTGGACCTGCCGTGGAAGCCGTGGCACCTCACACTCTTTATAGTTTCGTGTAGACCGAATTCCATTCAATGGGGTGTCTATCATTCGGTCGGCTTGGTCTTTCCTGGACAACTGTCTGGACTTGTCCGTGAATACCGCGGGAGTTGAGGACTCTGACCCGGTGCCCCATCGGCGTTGAAAAAGTCGGGACCCTTTGACAAATTCCTTAATGACAAGCAATCGACTTTCCGTCGGATCCCGTGAGACCATGGCGTCAAATCAAGTACTCGAAGAAAGTTTGAAATTAAGTACTTGAACAAAGTTTTCAGACTTTTGGCACGTGACTGACCTGCTATCTTTTTGTTTAGTTATTATCTTTTTCAACTCTCTTTTCTGTTTACCCGACCGTCCGACTCGAGAAAACCCGCCCTTCGGACCTCGGGCCGCAACGTCCCACCGCGCAGGGGGGGCGGGGCCTAGAGTCCGGGTGCGGCTCTCGCTCCTGGCCGGCCGCCGCCGCCGGCCCGGGCCCGAGCCCCGCCTCGGCGCCGGAGACCGAGGAGGACCCCCGCCCGCCGGGCCCGCACCTCCCTCCTCGGCGGACTCTCGTGCTCTTCCTCATCACGCCCTTCGGCCAGCGCGGGCGCGAAGATGGCGGGCCCTACCTGACTCGGCGCGGCCGCCGGGCGCGGCTCAGCGAGAACGGGAGCGGCCCAGGGTGCCGGGGCCCGGCCCGAGGGCTGTCGCGGAGTGCGCAAGGGGCGGCTGCCGGAGCCTGGCCGACGGCGGGGCCCCTCTACAGGCCGCCGGCCTCCTCCCCGCCGCGGGGGACCGTATCGAAAAGGGCTAAGAAGCGAGGGGCTTCGGGAAGGGCCCTGTTCCTTCTCCTTCTCCTCCTCTCCGGCCCCTGTTCGGTCGGCGGGCGCGGCCCGGCCCTGCGACGGTCCACCCTCGGCGCCCCAGCAGCCCCCGGGGCGCGGCTGAGTCCTGCCCTCCCAAGGACCGGGGCGACAGCCGGTTCGACGCGAGGGGTGAAAGACAAGAGGAAGAAGGTAACGAGTTCAAAAAAGGAAGAGAGTCAAGGGCGCGGCGTAGTGAACCAGACATTTAGCCCCACTTCAGGCACCGGTCGCCGGCCCGGTCGGGCGTCCCGCGAGTCGGGGGGTAGAGGGCAAGGGCCTGACCCAAGCCAAGGGCAGGGTGTGAGCGCAGACGAGATTCAAGAGGCCGTCTTCGCTCAGGGGGCCGCAGGACGGCCGCCATTACGCTTTCTCATCACTCGGGTCGGCAGGCGGTCCCGCTCCTCCCGCGCTAGGCTTTTGGTGAGGCTATCCTTTCCATTGCGAAACCTCGCGGTGGGCGAGCCGACCCTAAAACGGCAGAATTAGCAGCAAAGAGTTTCATTTTAAAAAAAAAAAATTTCTTACTACTACAAGTCAAGGGTTCTGCGGTAGTTTTATAGTTTGGCAACGATCCGAATAAATGGTAACGGACTGTAAATTTACTACGGTGGGAAGAAAGGGTTTAGAGGAACCTTTTTTGTAGACGGAGTTCTAGGGTCTGCCTAAGGTCTTTGGACCTGAGCTCGACAGAACCAAAGACACTATTATTTTTGCACGGGGGGGGGGAAAAAAAANACTATTATTTTTGCAGGGGGGGGGGGAAAAAAAAAAAAAACGTCAAAAAAGAGGAAGGAGGTGGACGACGACATTTTAGCTCGAAAAATTTTTTAAGTACTGATTATTTTTATGGACAAGGCCTCAGAAAAGTAGACAGGACTCCCTCCTTCTCCCCAATTCACTATATGTTGAGCGACAAATTTTGAAATCGACCGATCTCTCCGAATGACGACGGAGAAGAGGGTGTAACGTGGTCTTCTAGTGAGCACTAACCTTCCTGCGAGAGGACTTTCGACACAAATGAAGTCAGCAATTTCCGAAGGACCGCTCGAAGTTTCTTTTGACCTATCCTTCGTCTTGACATTGACTAACTCGACGAAGGTAGTCATAAGTAAGGACAGAACACTAACCTAGGACCCGCAAATACACAAGGAGTCAAAGGAACGAACACTTCGTAAACGAAATACTGGGAGAATTGTTTTGACGGTGTAGAAAGGTTCTTCCAAGGATAATCTTGACCTTCTGAAGAAGTCACTCCGAAGTCGCTAATAACGGGACAATTCTCTCTTAAATTTTAAGTCTGAATGTATCATCAATTTTTATCAAAACTTCAGACTGTCCCGAGTTGGTCTTACAGTCTTACGACCACATCCGTCTGTCGGGAACCACGGACGGCAGTGACATTGTCGTGACTGTTAGAACCTACTATTATACCTTCGTCATAAATTCTCTTTGGGCTTCATCTGAGCCTTGATCGAAACTCAGTCCTAATCTTCCCTTGTCCGTCCGGTTAAAGTCCAAGGATAGTCTTAACAGGACTTTCGAACGGGTGGAGGGACGGGATAAAACCGAAAAATCGGTGAAGAGTTTAGATTAGAGAAAAAGAAAGACCACGATCGGTGAGGGCGTTGAACAGAGAACAAACGAATGGTGAAGAGGTAAGAGGAATAGAGGTCTCTCCGTGTCTGACGACGAAAAACTGTTAGTATTAAAATTAACACGAATATACTTACGATTAAAACAGGAAGTAGGTAAAATCTTGAACGGTCTACAATTCCCATGTCGCCTATTAGAAAACACACCCACAAAATGGAAAATTTACTCGAATTTGGAAAAGAAAAGTTCCTGTATTTGTGTTTCGGAAATAACTTTCAAATTACTTTGTTTACCTTTGCGAATCATCATGGCTTACAGGATCATTGTGTTGTGGGACCACAATTATTCTAACCTTTGTCTTAACACTAAACAGTGACACTAGAATAAAGTTTTACATTTTCATAAAACCGACAAAGAAAATCTCCGTCATTTTTGAGGACCAAAATCACCCTCGGACCAAATGGAAAACATGACCACTAAAATCTACGTCCCCTCAGACAAGTCTGTACCCTGACCCACACTATCCTTACATTTCTACTGACTCTTTTCCCGACAAAGTTCCTTAACCCTCTTCGACTCTGGTGAACTTTTGTCGGTAGGATCATGGATACTACACAGAACAAATCAACAGTTCAGCACAGGTTGAGGAATTTTGGGGTACATCGGACCGTCCGAGGAGACAGGTACCCTAAAGGGTCCGTCCTTATGACCTCACCCAAAGGTACCACACAGACCGTGTAATGTTAATTGTCTTATGAAATTTTTTATGATATGGACTCCAACCTGTCTGGACATACTAGTCATAACATCAAAATGATATTTTTTGTCGATTTCTTTGTACGGGCCTCAGTGTATCGACGAAAAGTCAATTTCTTGTTCAAACACGTCATGGACGTTGAGTCTTCGGTGAATTGTAAATAATTCCTAATTACAAACGTAGCACTGAAAAAGAACATGAACTTCACGTAAGAGAGTTTGAACTCAACATGTCAGAGTAAAAAACGTGAGGGTCACAACTGAATGTACTCAAAGCACCACATTGAACACATCCATGTTTATGTTTACCCTGTATTTAAGGAATTCTTGTCTTAAGGAATTGTTAAGGAATTCTTGTCTTAACTTTTAATTTGTGTCTGCATTGGTGTTCTGGTTATTTTCATTTTAAATGTCGCAATAGGACTGTCGACAAAAAACTGATGAGTGTTTTACGTATACCATGGTTGATCTTTTTTTTTCAAAAACTCCTCAACGGTACTGACATGGTGACACATGGTACGGTACTAAGTCCAAAAGGTTATAAAGGGGTGAACTTAGTGTCCTTTTGAAAACGAAAATGCCACACGACATTCTGTAAACCTGTAGTGAACGACACTTGTGCAGTAGATATATGACACAAGCGACGACGAGAGTAATTGGACGTCGTCAATTTTCAGACAAACGTAGTTGTGACAATGCATACACTTAAGGCCACAACCGTCAACGTAACGAACAATTATGAGAAATAGAAGTCACCAACTGGTGTAGGTCTTTCACGAATATAATTAAACAAAAATTAATATATCTTTACTTTTGACGTCAACTTAAGTTAAGTGTCGACATTACAAATCGGGTCAAATACTCACACGTTACTTATCCGAATCGTTTTCACTATCCCCTCTCGGTCCTCCCGAAGTACCCCCTCCACCAAAATAGACCCGGAAGTCCCGTGACCACCACAAAAGGTGTCCATCTCTTGAATCGGTCCTTTTACCTTTATTCCCTACCCAGAAGATCCGACTCGTTTCCGGACCCTAATACTAGGGAATTCCCGACATATGTAGTCACGCCCGTCTGACTTTCTCCGCAATTCTTTTAATCTAAATTGTGACCCAGTATTTCTCGCAAACCAGAGTTAAATCTCTTAAAAACACTTCGGGGCAAGTTGTCTATGACGATTTGACACTTTAAGTCTCCTATGGACGGAAGATTAAAAGGAACGAAACTCTTTTATTAGAGAGTTAAAACAAAGAAACGACATAGTGTGTACTATCACTCCGTTCTTGTCGTAAATAGTTTTCGGCGGACACGTGAGGAAACCCGACCCATGAAAATGAACATAGCAGAAAAATTTACAGTGGGAGTCGGACCTTACAACCATACGAATAGTGATAAGACTGTTGACTCCTTTGACTCCTATTCTCTTAAGGGTCTCCACCTGTGACAGTCGTAGAATCTTCCTTGTCAAGAAACGACTTGACCTGAGAGGACAGGAAACGTCTAGTAAATCGTAGACACCGGGACGGGTGATTAACGGTCCTCGTAGGACGTAAGTGACCCTCTTGGGTCTTGTGGAGGGGGTTCCACGCACCCTCCCTCTCGTAAGGGTCCCCTCTTGTCAAATAGGGTTTAGTATTGACCCTGTTCAAAGTCCCCACTCTAAACTCTAACCCAGAGAGACTGAGTCTTTGAGACTAAGAAAAAGGTGTGGTAGAACGGGTGGTTGGAAGACTTGACACGAGGAAGTTTTATGTAGACTTATACATTAAGTCGACCTGGAAAGGAAGGAAACAAGGTTTTACCCATTGTCACACCGGATAAAGTGTATATGAGAAAAACTGACAAGGAAACTCACAGGGTTACATCACGGTAACTATCTTCCATTCTGTCCTAGTGATCTGGGTTCCTTGTCCCCGACACCGAGCAAATAGAACAACAGGAGACATGGATCGAGTCCACTCCCCCACTTAGAGACAAGCACCTAGTAATTTTGTAAATAATCACCGAAACTGATCTCTATTATGTGAGGACGGGAATTTCACCCGTAAAAACTCTGTACTATTCCCCACCCATGGTATTTCAAGAGATCTCTCACAAACCGAGAATTAAAGTTCAAGTCTCTAATAAACGAAAAGTGGTACCGATTCACACCAACTATTTACCCACCTCGGTACTATGATCACTCGACTTGACATCCTCTATCAAAGTAGTTTACAATTATCACGGAGACTATGGTCGAGAATTCAATTTACAACTGGTGTCGTAGTAAATACATTGTTTTTTCTCGAAACACGAGACTTAAAAGTACCACTAATGTAAAGTTTATCACTAAACTTTCGTGACATATTTCATTAGTCATTATCAAACCACCTTATTCTACGGATACACCACAACTTCCCGTTGTAGACTCCGAGTACGGACGTCGTTATTTCTACTGACCTTTTAAGGTCTTCAGGAGTCGACACACATAAAACACTCTTAGAACTCGAAGGTCCAATTACCTTTTGTGTCTTGGATGAAAACCGTCACTCATCTTTATATCTGACAAAATCCCATAACTTTGATATGAAAAAAAGTTCACTCTTAGATAGAAAACCCAAATTGTCCCACAGATGGTCTACAGATTGAACTCCTAAGACAAAGAACGACACCTGTAAAGGAACTTTTGATTGAACTAACATGTGAGATTTACACACAACTCAACGTTCACATGGAGTTTAACTGGACGTTATTTAAATTAGTGTTGAAGATTGAAAAAACTTCGTTTGTAAAGTAGAATCACCTCTTATACATTTTTTCCTATTATCACTTCTTCTTTTGTTAAAAGGGAGTTTCATAATGGTCTCAAGACTACTTCATGTGAGCACACGTCTATATGGTTTTTACGGTCACGTCGATACTATTGATCTTTTGTCTAACTGCATGTAAGTTTGAGTCCTTCCATCAGGTCTGACAGATGACTTCTCTCTCCTAATCGTACTTTATTTTCAAGTTCTTCAGTACAAATAGAACTCAGACAGGCAAGGTCTTTAAACTGACGACACACAACTCATATAACGATTCCACACCCTATGTTTCTACTTATTTTCTGGTTTTGACGGGAGTTTATCAAGAATTTAATCACCTCCTCTATTTGGACGTGTACAGACAAAAGGTCTACTTGAGTACTATTCGGTTTGCACGTAAACCACACACACTGAACACACCAAGTTTTGTGTGAGTGACAAAGTACTCACAGTGTGTAACATGCTCCTGAAAGTTGTCCGAAAGTTTCATAGAAGAGTGAGAGAAGAGAGACTTGTATCAAACTACTCGTAGGAAACGGCTCCGTCTGAGGACCCCTCTACCCCATCCTCGACATGGTCGTCCCACTCACCTGCACTAAAGGGAGCCAGGGAGGACGACGAGGAACTGGGTCGTTCAGAATCTACCTCCGTCTTTTCGTGTAAGAACGTTTTTTTAGCTGTAAGGTTCACTCACCTGTAGGAATATGTCTTACCAACCTGCAACTGTCTCTTTGACCAAAACACTGATCTTTATTAAGTAACACACCGTCAGTACTTCCGGTTCATGACCATGTCGAGGTCGTCCCAATAGGGAGTTACAAATTGGGGACCCCCATAAATTGACCTTTATACGGTTTCGCCACTTTGTTGATTTCAAACGAATCAGTCCACAGGGAAACACGTACTGTCCAATCACTACTGTTTTGATTTGGTGGGAATTAACTCCGAGATCATTCTAGGTCCGGGACACGAACCTCGAAAGTTGTATATGTTAGTGAATTATGAGTCTCGTTGGAATACTCTGTCCTTAGAAATGAGATAAAATGTCCGTGTATTAAATTCCGAACCTCTCCAGGTCATCGATTAGTTTTCAGAGTGTCTAGAACACCATCTCACTCCTCAGTAGGAGGAAGGACTTAAGTTTTGGATGTCGTAAGACACCGACGAAGAAGACGAGGTGAACCTTTCTTCTGGGTTTGTCTTCCGTCCGGAATCTTTTACAAAACTGACGTTTATTTCTGGTACCGGACGTCGACCCATAGACGGGTCTACCAGACCCAGTCACGAGTCATGTCATTTCTTAACTATGAGGACCGTCAACTCTCTCCTTTAATATACATGAAATATTTAAATATAAATTTGTGTATTTTTCCCAATCAGAGGATTTTTCTAAGTCTACTTCGGATATGCATAAGGTGGACAGACTATTAGTTTTGGACTCAAGTCACATCCATCCGTCCTTGAGACCATGGATGATCGTCTTCACATTTAACTCTGTGGTAAAACCTCCCTTGAAACTACACGAGATAGTTGTAGCATGTAAGTGTATGGGACTAAATTGTCAAGGGAAAATCTTTAAGGTGACCTACATATGTCGAACGTTTTGTTCGGTTTTCAACCGTGACGTTTAAATCAGTAACGTCACAACAAAATTAATCGTTCTCTACTTCTAATTTTACTTCAGAATAGTTATCACCTGTCTAACCATCTAGTGGTACATAGGTACAGCCTCTTCCGTTACCGTGGGGTGAGGTCATGAGAACGGACCTTTTAGGGTACCTACCTCTTCGGACCATCCGACGTCAGGTACCCCAGCGCTTCTCAGCCTGTGCTGACTCGCTGAAGTCAAAGTGAAAAGTGAAAGGACGTAACCTCTTCCGTTACCGTTGGGTGAGGTCACAAGAACGGACCTCTTAGGGCCCCTGCCTCCTAGGACCACCCGACTACGGATACCCCAACATGTCTCAGCCTGTGCTGATTTCACTGAATCGTACATAGGTACATCACCTGATAATACACCGACAGTTTTTCTTACTATTTCGAAAAACATATGACTATTCTTTTTATGTAAATTTTTAGAAAAATTCCGTTCTATGTTTGGTAACACATATCATACGAGGGTAAACGTAAACTTTTACCCCCTCATACTTTTTTCAGACAATGATCACAACACAATTGACAAACCCTTCCTACTCTCTGACCCACTTCCTTACTCCTTATCCTCCCTCTGAAGAAGTAAAATCTGGAAAAATATGAATTTTTTAATATACTTAATGAATAGAGTCTTTTGACCAATACTGGATCACTTATAGAAACATATTTTCTCCGATTTTCTCCTAAATACTAGGAAACAACCGTGTTTGTTTTTTTTTTTGAAACGGCTGATTCCAGGTAGATCAGTTCCGGTACCAAAAAGGTCACCAGTACATACCTACACTCTCAACCTGACACTTCTTCCGACTCACGGCTTCTTAACTACGAAAACTTGACACCACAACCTCTTCTGAGAACTCTCAGGGAACCTGACGTTCCTCTAGGTTGGTCAGGTAAGACTTCCTCTAGTCGGGACCCTAAAGAAACCTTCCTGACTACGACTTCGACTTTGAGGTCATGAAACCGGTGGAGTACGCTTCTCAACTGAGTAACCTTTTCTGACACTACGACCCTCCCTAACCCCCGTCATCCTCTTCCCCTGCTGGCTCCTACTCTACCGACCTACCGTAGTGCCTGAGCTACCTGGACTCAGACTCACTTGAGGCCCTCTACCACTACCTGTCCCTCCGGACCGACGACGCTAAGTACCCCAGCGTCCCTCAGCCTGTGCTAACTCGCTGACTTCACTCACTCACTCAACCGTGTTTAAGAGGTTTCCTTCTTACTTGAGGCAAGTGAACGAGTTCACTCTTTTCAATACTAGCTCCGATGTTTATTTACCTTATAAATATTACGTCTTATTAACCTATAAATCTATGAAAGACGTCCATACTCCCTCCATATACATAAAAATTAGACGTTGTACTTTGACCCATCTCCATTGTCTCGGAGTTTTTATGGTTGAGTAAAAACACTCTAGTGGATTTAGTAGGTGAAACTCATGAGTACAGTGAGACTCGACTTTATAAGAGAGTCAGAAACTAATATTTCCTTTCCTCTATCGGGAGTATCGATTCTAGAGAAGGTCGAAATCTTACGGTCGGTTTTGAGGCATCCCATTGTCCGCATACGTCATATCCAATCCTTCTGAAGACAAAATGACCTTTCTAGTGTATACTTTTACGAAACCCATAAAGGAGACACACAAGGATTGCAAAAGTAGTAAACTAAACTTTTCGAGTGGTTACAAAAATTGTTCTTAGGGAAACCATGGTGAGTACGGTCCGCGACACGATTGGAGACCCTTAGGTCACGTCGTACCGTAACCAAGTTTTGTGAGGACGTCAAAACACCCCTTCCGTCTGTATCGTGTTTAGAAAGAAGGGAAGAATTTTATTCATGGTCGTACAGAGTGCCCGACACCTCATAAACTGTCCCCACCCGGGTGAGGATCTCCTTTGACAAAATTAGAGGAAGTCAGACAAGGAGACTAGAAAGACATGTGCACAGATAAACGATAAGAAATAAACATTTGAAATCTGTTAGACATAACCAAAGACCACTACCATCTACTCCTAACTCGATAAAATATAGAGAAAGGTGAAGAGAAATAAGTAAGTCGGTTTTATTCACAATATTAAACCCCTAATTTAGTTTTCAGTTGAAAAGGTACATATATTTTATGTCGACAAATCTTATCGTGTTGTATGAAAATTTCCTCGTGTAGAATGTACAGGAAATACTATTTATTGTGTTTACTGTCTTTACTGTACTTTTACCATAAACTTACGAGAGTACTCATGATTCAAATACACTATCGTCGTACTATACAATCTTTAAAGACGAAATGAGAAATATAATTTTAAATACGTTTTATACCTATAATAGAAACGTCCAGTATTAAAAAAAAGACATTGACGACACGAATATTGTTCCTTACTTTAAGAAACTTAAAATATAAAACTATTGACCCTTGTCCATCGCACTCTACATTTGAGAATCGGAAAATAATAGAAACGACAGTTTCATGATTTCTCGTATGGGACCGACCTGTCCACCGTAACACGATATATTTAGTTTCGACTTTTACACACACCATTAGTTAAATTAAAAAGGTAACAAGATAATATCTATCCGTCTATTCTAGAATAAACCGTTACAATGTAAATAATACTATGTTTCTTTAACGATAATACATGATAAACATTATAAATCGACAAGGAGAAGAGATCCAAGTAACGAACGTAAAAAGGTGACTGAACAAGAATAAACGAAAAATCTTAGTTGATGTTATAAAACCCTAAAAAAACAAACAAAACGAACGGAAACTTATCATTATATACAAGAAGATTTTGTCCATACTTTAATTTCTTTTTAGTTTTTCTTCTTTTTTTGTGTTCAGCATGTATTGGGATAGGTGGGTCTCTGTTCACGATAAGACGATCTAGTGAAGACTATAAGCACAGATGTACATATGTATAAAAATCTTTTTTATTTTCAGAAGAAGTCCTAAAACTTTGAACTAAAAAAGGGGGTGAATTGTAACCACGGAATAGTAAAATATGTTATCATGTATATGAGAATCTTTATTAGTTTTATTAAATTAAAATTAGAAAACTTTCTAGAATCTACCCAGTAGTGAAAAGTCTTAGATCACACTTACAGAATTACACAGAGACAAATGTCTCCCAGACATAAGACTACCCTTTCAATGTATCTAAATATATACTACACGAAACGTCATTTTATTTCAGTCTACTCCCTTCTCCTGCACTGTCTCCATCACTCACACCTCATTCTATATCTCTCCTACGAGCACTCCGGACAGACAACCCCCTGTGGACTGGGTTCTGGATGCACTATAAACTTAATTACACTTACTTACAAATAGCAAGTCACTACAGGTTGAAATACACTGGGGTACCTGACATCGGGTCGTCCGAGAAGACAGGTACCCTAAAGGGTCCGTTCTTATGACCTCACCCAACGATAAAGGAAGAGGTCCTTTAAAAGAACTGGGTCCCTAGTCCTTTACTCGTTTAGTCTCGTTTCCTGAAAGGTCCGTCTCCCTTTTCGGACACAGTTCTAGGACCCCGTCCGAGGACAACCGTGTCCACAGTCTTATCCGTCTTTGTTGTCTTACCTTTCCTCGGCCCCGGTCTACTCCAGTCGGAACCAGTCCTCAACTCTACTTTTCTAATGAAAAATTCTTTTGATAGTGAACTCGTACCAAAACATACACGTATATATAAACATAGGAGAATTTATCAAATAATCGAACAACCAGAGTCTTCTGAACTGTCTCCTCCTTCCCAAACTCAGCCTCCACTCCAGTCAGAACCAGTCGGTGACCCTTCCAGGTCCGAGTGGACAAGACCCCAGAGGTCTCGAGGAGAGAGTCCACCACACAGTACACCATGTGCTTACTCACAGGGTAAGATCTGCCGTCGATCTCATGACGAAACTCAAGTACAGCGTCGTTTTCTACTCCCATAACTAGGAACACTCCAACCAGTGTTTACAAATCTTAGACTCCCCAAACTCCTTCTCCTGAAACCCTCTTATGTCGTCAACGACTACAGTGCACATCTACCTGTGGAGTCCAGTGCAGTTTGGCGGACTCTCAGAGTGAAACATCGGAGACTAATTTGACATTAATACCCAGAGTAAAACCCTCGTACACTATCCTAGTTTTCATTTAGTCGAAGGTCCATCTATCTTTTTAATATCCTCTCCCAACTGTAATACCCCTTTCTTGACAGTCTTCGAGATTCTGACGTTTCGGTATCTCGAAGTACTAGTATGGATAATGACAGGAGGGACGAGGATCAAAGAGAGGTTTCTCCAGATTGTAGCTCTCTGGTCTACAAACTCGATTTTACGTACGATAAACTGACAGAATTTTCACGTCGAAAATGAATGGAAAATTAAACTTTGGGTCTTTATCGGTATTGGTGGACAAAATATAAGACGATTACCAGTAATTTTTTTTACGTTCATGATGAGATGACGACCGTCAGTGACAAATACTTACCTGTCAAAAGGTCTACCAACAAACCTTTAACAGTCACACCTTGAGACAAAAATAGGGGTGTCTTCGTCCCAACCTCTACGACCCACCCCGAGGTCCGGTCATCTATTTTCAGTCAAATTAGACATTATATGACATGGAAGTCAACCCGAAGGGACCACCGAGTCTGTTCACTTCTTAGACGGACGTTACACCCTCTAGACCCAAATCAGGGTTCCAACCTTTTTAGGGGACCTCCTACCGTACCGTTGGGTGAGGTCATAAGAACGGATCTCTTAGACGTACCTGTTTCCTCGGATTATCCGATATTAGACACCCAGTGTTTCTCAGCCTGTGCTGACTCGCTGATTGGTGTTGGCGTGTCATGGAAGTCATGTTGTCACTCGTTTCTCTTGAGATCTCGAACAGACCACTTCTACACAAAGATTCTTTTCTAGGGGTTCCATCACATCCACGGGGTACCGCACTCGTCCGGGAAATCTCCCATAACCCCATTTCAAGTTGGATATAAAGTCGTGTACTCACCGTCACTCTCCCTCTTTAGGTTCCCTTATCTCCTGTCCGGGGACCACCGGAGTCAGTGAAACTTCAGTCCCTGTCATCTTCGAGACAGATGAACAACAGTGCGGGATTATAAAATTGACTTAACCGAAGAACTAGCGTCAGAAAGAGAAAGAAATGGTGTTTTCGGAGTTCTAAGTAGACGGAAAAGGAGAAAGAGAGACGAATAACCTCCCAGTATACACTAAAATCTAGACCGTCTCCCGACCAGACTGGGAAAATTACATGCACAAACTTTTTCCTTCTAGGTCTTTCCCCGTAAAACTGACTTCTCGGAAAACAGGTATTCTACGGTAGGGACTTTGTCTGGAGACAGGTAAAACTCAAAAACGTCTCGAAAAGCGAAGACCATTGTCGTTCTTTCCCTCACCCAACCCTTCTCTAGGGGAGGAACAAGGTATCAGAAGAAGTAAATCAGGAGGTTCCGAAATGACTTCACTACACCTGGTCCGAAGGTCTTGATAGTCCCAAAATACAATCACTCCCTTCTCTCTTTGTCTAATTGGACATAAGAGTAAGGGCCAGGAGTCGATATAACGATCATGACATCTGACGGGGAAGATCCTACTTTCACTTTTGGATCTCACCCTTTCTCTCCTCCGTCTCTTCAGGAGTCGTGTCCGGGGATCCTTACCACCGTTCAAGGACGCCCATCACCCAACCCCCAGGACGAATCTTTATTCCGGTACGGGTTTGGTCCGTACACACAAGGTAGCGAGGCAACACAGGTTGAGAGACGTCCGTGTACCTGACATCGGGTGGTCCGAAGAGACAGTAACCCTAAAGGGTCCGTTCTCACAACTTCGCCTAACGGCCAAGGAAGAAGTCCCCTTAGTAGGAAGGGGTCCCTAGTTTGGACACAGAGGACGTGATGTCCTCCTAAGAAATGGACGCCTCGGTGATCCCTTCGGGGTTTGTTCCGTGGTGGAAGATACTTCAGTGGAACTCAAACTCTTACGAGTCCTAGTACCGGTACTACAATGGTGATGGTCTCTAACGGGAAGACCTTTATCGTTCTTTAGTGTCCGAGCTCTTAGGTGACTTTTCACCCGACCGGAAACCTTCCGTCAATACCTGCGACATAAGTCAAGAAGTTATAAAGGTCTAAAAAGACTACGTCGGTGGTATCGTCACACACTCTCTTTGTCGTCTCATTCTCCACCATGAGGCGACGGAACAACGTCGTCCCCCTCCTCACTTCTTGAAACAGAAGGAGTGGGACGGAGGTCGGTGTAGGCGAGGACGTACTGTTAGGTCACTGGCAGATCCTTCACCGTAAGAATGGCGAACTCCCTGACTGAGACCTTCTCCCGTCCGTCGTAGGGAATCCAAAGTCAGGCACCATTTGTCAGTTTCTCCCCTGAAAAAAGGGCAGGGAGACCTGAAGCGTATGGGACGTACGAGTAACTCCGTTGTCGAGAAGTGACCCTGGTAGAGACGACTTGTAGTCACAACGTTTTACCCACGATAAAGTGTCCTCACTCGAAAACTTTTTTAACTATGGATAGGAAATTAATAGTGGTACATTGTGTAACTTTATTACCTATAGGGAGGTTGGTCTAGTAAGAGAAGAGACACGTTGAGAGCCAACGACCAAAGTCGAGTCATTTCTCCGAGAGTGCGACAACAAATAGTTCTTGCACTAGTCTCCTACCGGACGTAGACTTGTTGGGTCCCTTCCCCCCCGGCCAACACCTTTTACACCTAAGGACCCGGGGTGAGGTCGACCTTAGGAACTGACGGTCCGGGGGTGTAGACAAATTATTTGTTGACACGTCCACTAATACCACGGAGATCTCTCCCTAAGAGTCCCTTTCTCCCGGTCCCACAACAGACCGAACAAGTGACGAGCAAAGGATCACACATGGCTCTTGTCGCAGACCGTGGATTTTTCACGTTCCTACACAGACCACTGACTCAAGAACCTGGATCAAAAGAGAAGGAATGAAAGACACTCAACCTCTTAGAACAATCTTAAACTAATTTTCATTATCACATTCTATAAAATTCACTATCCTATCCCTGAGACATTTAATAAACTCGAAATCTTACATTTATACGGAGGAAAAAAGAATACCGGGCTCTCCAAACAAAATAAAATACAGACCGTATTTCATTCACCTAAGAATTACCGACATGTAACCTAAGGACCAAAAGTCGATACCAGATTTATTCCGACGTATTCCGACGTAGTTTTTACTCCTCGAAGACACAGTGAAACTGGAACTACCAATAGATCTAAATTAAAGGGCTCAACACAATCGATTCAATCTACTCCTACAATTTTAAGTTCCATTAGAATAAACATGGGTTCACACTAGTACTACGGACGGGGGAGTTGAGGGACGGAACTCGTCTTACACACGAAAGATTTTTATGACGATAACTTTATGAGGGTCCAGGGTTTCCCCTAATTTAACACTCTCTTGTTATCCTTTCCGAACAGAAAGAATTCCAAACTCTAGTAGACTTAAACTTTTCAAAAAGAAAGAGAACATAAAATAAAAACTCAGACTCTCATGGTAAAGGTTCGGAAAACTCTGAAAAGACAACTATAAAGAAGAAGAAAAGGAAAAGAAAGAAAAAGAAAAAAAATTTAGATCCGACTGTAGATTTATAGGTCACAAAGCTCATAGAAATACTTAGGACAGGATTAAAAACACACAAAACAAACATTCAGTCAACTTTTATGGGAACAAGGATAGCTCATTAGAAGAGGGTCGGGTTGAAGAGAAAAAATATAGAAAACTCTTTCAACAACGACCTACTCTCACCTACCATATAAGAAAGTTCTCTGAATTTATGATCACACAGTAATTCCTTTTTCCTGATGACACATAATAATATAACAAGAATTACCGTGTCACAAAAGACTAATTCGTGTGTGTTGGTCTTACAAACTATCGTCAATAAAAATGTCAGGTAGACTCTTTGTTATGAACTTACGGAAGTGTCACGGTTCGCGCTACGATCCGAAACCCTATGTCGGTACTTAATATGTCAGGGACCCAATATACTCAAGTTTAGATCAATCTGTTTACCTGTTGGTTGGTCGGTAATACCATTAATGATCGTCCTTACAAACTCCCCATAGTGAGACACATCACCCCCGTGTGTTTAATGTCCAATTGTATCTTTAGTTAACCCTTCCTAATCTTCAACCTGTCCCACCCCTTCCCACAACGTCGGTCCTCCTCTTTCATCAAACGACCATACACTTAAACCACACAAGACTCTTACCCAAGATCCACTGTCCACACAGACGTTGGTCCAGTACTTCTTGAAAGATATCAATGTGATTCCTGAGAAGTAAAGTAAGTAGTCGACTACCTTTTAGTGACTTCCTCAAAAACTCGTCCTCTCATAGTACCAGTCTAATTACTAGTGACATAGATTCTTCTTACCTAACTTGGTCTCGGTAGGTCTCCTACAGTCTCTGTCTCTGCTTACCTCTTCCCTGAGGTCTGTAGGTCCTTCCTGCACCCCTTTCGAAATTGACTTCGTCACTAAAAAGTGAATTAGGTCTTAAAATTTTACGACAAAATTTTGAACTGTGTAAAATTTTAAAGCCAAATCGGTATTCTAAGCACTTTCCATTTGGAATCCTATATTGAAAGTTTTTCAAAATGTTTCACAGTTCATAATTGACAAGAACCACTAAAGTCGAAATTTAAGAAGTCAACAAACGCGTTACATCTTATGAATACAAGACTGAATTTTGAAAAAAAAAAAAAAAAAAACCGTAAAACACACACAAATGTCACACCTTTATTAATATCGATGAACTTTTAGGATTGAAGACGGAATTTAGGGTACCTGGGACTCGACGTAAAAGACGTCTCGAAAACATGACCCTTTCTGTGAAAAATGACAAAAGTATATGTCAAAGTCATTCCGTCATTCGAATATCACAATCAGCAAGTCAGTACAGGCTGAGAGACACTGGGGTACCCGACTTCGAACGGCCCGAGGAGTCAGGTGCCTTAAGAGGTCCGTACTTATGATTTCACTCAACGGTAACGTAAGAGGTTCGAATATCTTATGCGACACTTGTGAGATTTATTCATAGGAAAGTCTTTAGAACTTGATCCTATGATTTGACAGATAACATATAAATCTATCTAATATAAATCTTTAATTGATCTAAGTTTTATCTGACATCAATCTTTTATGTGAATAGTTTAGTGGTTCCAGTCATCATAAGTACCAATATGGGGTTTACAAATATAGTACGAGAAAAATACACATAAAACGGTCAGAGAAAAGAAACTAAACTCGAATTTATCTGTTCATAACTGTAAATTAAAAAAATTTTTTGACTTAATATTTATTGGAATACCGTTTTCTATTCGGATCATTTCGTCCTTTTTTGTTTCTATTGGGTGAGTGTAAATTTTACAATTGGTGAACTCTGTAATAAAATATCTGTACAGGTACATATATCCAGTGTCAAGACTGAACATGTAAAAAAAAGATGAAACAGGGATAAAAAGGGATACCTCAAAAGTATAAAATTTGTGTCGAATACATAAATAAATGTACGAATTAAAAAGAATGACCGTAAACTCGTACCGACATAGAAAAGACAGGAACATAAGGACGTATCTCAGACTCTGACTTACTTTAAACTTAGGCAACATAAAAGGTCCACAAGTAGTAGATAAAAAAGGAAAAAAAAAAAAAAAATTAGTAACAGTAAACAACGGACCTACCTATCAGACGAGTTAACATGACTTAATATACCTATCTTTTAGAATTCATCGTGTTTACCACAGGAACGAATCATAGGATCACCCTCGACACCTTGGGGAGAAACGTAAGGGAGAGGACGGTCAGTGGTGCTAAGGTAGGTACACAAAAAGGGGTGGGTCAGTAAGAGGACGGACTTCCGAAGGGTCACGATCGTCTTGTTTCCAGTGTAAGACACTACCCAGTCTGTCCAAGAAGAACCAGACCGTAGGTGATTGGAGACAAGAGTAAGAGTAGAGATCGTCCTAATAGCGACGGACAGTGTTCTAGAACACGAAGTCAGAATGGAATTTTGTTTGTTTGTCTTGTACCACCACCACCACCAAATCAGCGATTCAGGACAGATTGAGAACGCTGGGGTACCTGACATCAGACTGTTCGAGGAGACAGGTACCCTAAGAGGTCCGTTCTTATGACCTCACCCAACGGTAAAGGAAGAGGTCTCCTAGCAGGGTTAGGTCCTTAGCTTAGGTCTAGAGGACGTAACGTCCGTATAAGAAATAACTGATTCGATGGGGAGTTTATGGCATAGTAATAGTTGGGGACGGAAACATGGAGGACGTACCCGTGAACTGACTCACCCGTATCAGAGACGGAGAACGGAGGAGACACGAGGTACCGTGGAGTAAGTAAGTCGTCAATATTGAACATGGTTTGACATAATAATCAAATAGTCAGAGGGGATGATCTAGAACAAAACGTTTCTAGGACTGAATGAACAAGAATTTAGGAGTTCCGGTACGTACTAAGAGTCAAGTACCATCTCACGGTGTTATTAGAAATCTCACTTCGATGAGTTAAACAGAGTCTAATACTTTTATACTTTTGTTTTATTGTACAGTTGCATTTCTCAATTAATAAATCTAGATTTTACATATACATGAATTATCCGTTTTATCCAATAATACTGTAGAATATTCTGTAGACACTTCCATAAGGTCTGTTCTGTCAATTTTCACTGATAGACCTTTTAGTCTAAAAATTCCGTGGTAGACCCTGTGTGAATACACATGAATCAGCAAGTCAACACAGACTGAGAAAAACTGAGGTACCTAATATATCGACGGTCCAACGAAACAGGTACTCCTAAGAGGTCCGTTCTTATGACCTCACCCAACGGAACGGGAGAAGGTTCCCTAGAAGGGTTGGGTCCCTATCTTGGGTCCAGAGGGTGTAACGTCCGTCTAAGAAATGACAGACTCGGTGGTCCCTTCGGGTTCTTGTAAGCCTAGTCTATTTGGATGTAGAGAGAGAGAAAGAGAGAGAGAGACACAAAAAACTTAGAGAAAATTCATAAGGGTCTTTAGAGATCTACTGGGACATACAAAGATTTTTAAACGACTCACCTTTATATAAAGTTTATTGAGAATCGTATCCCAATTTTTTCTGACTCGACACCTCTTTGAATTATATTTGTCTCAGTTTTTTCTCACGGTTGTGAAAGGTTCTAATACTATCAACATGTGAGAACGAGGCAACGAGTCCACGCAACAACCACACTACGACCAGTATTTCGTCTTACCTGAGTGGTTTTACAGACCTCGGACTACTCGTAAAAACTTACACACAAAGTTCATATCTGCGAGTTTAGTTATCGAAGAATCACATTGTGAAACATACACTTAGAAACCCCGTAATGTCTAATTTTTCCTGGAAAGTCAAAAACGTAATTTGTGTCTTTGACATACTAAAATCATTAAGAGAAAATTAATTTTTTTTTTTGACAAACAAAAAAAGGTCACAACTTTTACTCGGGTACTCGTGTTCAGTCTTTTTCCTTTTATATGAAAGTAGACTTCGTTATTTCCATATCAAAATTTAATTATAATAAAATATAGTTCGTTTATTAAAAAAGAATTAAAGAAGAGTGAGAAGGAAGACTAAGACAGTAGAGTAAAGTGTAAAGTTTTTCTTGTATTTCAGAATAAGGAATAACCTTTGAGATCGGGTCAAACCGACCTATAAACGTAGAACGTCACCTCAACGCCCATCTCGTAACTTCTTTCCGAACTCTGTCACGACGAGAATGGAGTCGGCTTGGTGATTGGTCGACACTTCGGAAGGTGACTCTGTAAATTGAAGAGACACGGAACCAAAAGATTAGACATTTAACCCAGTAGATTGGAGGTGAGAGGGAAAGGGGATCCTTCAAGAAGTTAAATACAACACAAATGAGTTTACGAGAACTGTTAATTCTCACGAAGACTCTCGTGTCTTCAATTACTGGATAAACATGTACAGTAATCATACACTATACAAACAAATCGAGTATTCACTTGACCGAAAGAGACGTAGATGTCTTGTTGGTACTTTAGTATATACGACGTGAAGATGTGTCTACCAATAACTATTCACACCAATTTTTAGAGACGTTTGATGATTTGGAATATTATGAAGAAAAAGTAGTATTCACTAAAAGATCTTTAACCTACAAACACAACCAACCGTCACACTCCGATCCCAGTTCAAGACTATCGACAAGGTGTAAGTACCTCAGACCCGGGTCAATGAAAGAAAAATTTACTGAACCCTGTCAGTCAGTTCCTCTTTCGAACAGTCCCTAAGGGCCCATGTAATCGGACCAGTCACCTTCCTAGTCTTTCAGTTGACTTAGGAAGCAATGACTATTAGGAAGTAATGAGAATTTGTACTGTACTCCAGGTCTCCGGAATTTATACCATTTCCATTTCGACGAAAGTTAAAAATAAGGACCGAACAGGTGGTGTCAATTGTTATATTTATAAAAACTTTCTTTTTTTTTTAGTCTTAGACTAAAAATAAAAAATAAAAATTTGAAACAACTTTCTGTTTTTAGTCTTAGTGGAACGAAGGGAAGGGAAAGAAGAAGGAATCACTCAAACCGATGATTGAGGACGGGGGGCCCAAAATATCGTGAAGGACGGACAAGAAACCGTCGACCAGCAATCATTCGAGCGACCAAATGGTGACGTACCTGAGACATCGAAAGAGACAGAACAAGTCAAAAATGTACAGGACTCAACGGGTCAAAGTTCTAAAAATGAAGAGTAAAATACACGTCGAAACGAGAACTCAACAGAGTGCCCTTCGTACACAAAATGAAGACTTTAGAGGTTGACTCTCCAAAGAAATAGTTGGTCAACGACAGTAAGGGACAGAATCAAGAAGTAACGGAGACTCGGGTGGAAACTCGAAGTCGTTTGGAAGTACGAAAGGGACGAGAAAAGAGAAGAGGACCAGTGATGAACACACGGAAGAGTTGGACCTTGACTATCCATAGTGAAGTCGACAATTAGAGTGACTTTTTTTACAACCAGAAGTTTGAACCGGGACTCTGACATCAAGGTCATCTTGACGAAAGATAGACGTCTCTAAATGAGGTCTTTAATAAGACCGGAGTCATTCACATATACTACCCGTCATATCACCGACCCGGAGGTACCAATGGTAGAAGAGATAGGTAAAAATTATATAACCATACTTACAAGTCTTATGAAAGTCAAACCCTAAACTCGGGGGTTCATTTATCCCGAATATCAGTACTTTCAAAAAGAGAATACCAAACTCCGGATATCCTAATGAATATAGTTATGTACCCGTCAGACCAATCGGAGAGTGACCACATCACCTTCGTAAAACCCGGTACATTCGAACAAACAAACGATATGAAAGACCTGTGATGACCATCCGAACGAGTAGAAACGACGTGTCTGGGTCAACACCACCCTGGATGATAACGGTCCGTAGTTTTTATACATAAAACATCTAATATAAGGTGACATTCAATAATGTACTATAACCCATATTAAGGGACACAATATACCACTTAGAGACAACGAAGTCAATTTCTTTTCTTTTTTTCATGTATAAAACTATTATAGTTATCAATTCGGGTGTGAAACCCCCGGTTTTTTCAATCGTTGCTATAAAATTTATCAGAGTAAATTTCAAAAGAGTGAACCGTTCATCGTATTTTGTAAGTAAACAAAAGAAAGATTACTTACCAAAAGACTTTGTATCACGAGGTAACATTACACTGTAAAGAACGGTGTGAAGGTAGAAGTATTGGACTTAAAATACTATTACGGAAGGTACTATTCCTTTTTACACGTGGTAAAAAGGAGAGGTCACATTTTACATTGTCTAAATACATGTTATTTATAAAAATATGTAAAGAAAAACATAAACTGGAACTCTATGGTTTAGTTCCACAACTTCTAACAAAACAATATTTAAATTCGATGTTTTTTTTTAAACATAAAAAAATTTGTTGACCTCTGATATCTTCGAAACATAATAAAAACCTGTATTAATCTAAGAACCAAGAATTTTATATATACGATACGTTTAAAGTGTCAAAACGATTGTAACTTTAGATAAAGAGTGTACACGTAGATGGTAAGGTGACTTTATATATAAAGAAGACATAATTAGTCAAAAATATAGATCGACCATTTTGAAGGTCTATAAATCAGAATAAGTTAAAAAGAAATCCCTTACACATAAGAACAGAACATCGGAATCTGAGAACGATGCAAGTATAGATAACAAAATTTCTCTCCCTTCCGTACAATATTGTGGGACGAGGGAAGACGGATGAAGTCTCTTGACAAGTAGGGAAGGGTCAAAGGTTCCGAGTGGGGGATTTTCGGGGGTGCCCACCATGACCAGAGATTAAAGGACGGAAGAGGACCTGGAAACGAAACGTGACACAAGTAAAGAGGTAGAAGTGACCTAAGAAGAAAAGTGAGAATTATACATTTTATTGAAAAAAAGAAAGTAACCAGACCAAAGGAGAGTCAGATAGTAAAGTAAAATAACGATGGGAAATGGTTTCTAAGGAATACCTTCCGACAGTATTAGTCACAAATTAAGAATTACGAAAGAGTAGACTGAGACCAGGGGGAAGGACCAAACGAATCTGTACCCTTTTGATCATAACACGGACTGTATGTACAGTATCCATAAGTTCAGTCAGCGAGTCAGCACAGGCTGAAAAACGCTGGGGTCCCTGACGTCGTACGGTCCGAAGGAACAGGCTGTGGTTGAGAGCCTCGAATGAGTTTGAGTAAAGGTAGCTCAGTCACTACGGTAGGTTGGTAGAGTAGGAGACTACAGGGGAAGAGGAGGGTGGAAGTCAGAACGGGTCGTAGTCCCAGAAAAGGTTACTCAGTCAAGAAGTGTAGTCTACCGGTTTATAACCTCAAAGTCGAAGTCGTAGTCACGAAGGTTTCTTTTATGTCCTGACTAAAGGAAAGCCTACCTGACTGACCTAGAGGAGTGTTAGGTTCCCTGAGCGTTCTCAGAAGTGTGGTGTCAGGTTTTCGTAGTCAAGAAACCGTGAGTCGAAAGAAATAGCAGGTTGAGAGTGTAGGTATACATTGATGACCTTTTTGGTGTCGAAACTGATCTATCCGGAAACAACCGTTTCATTATAGAGACGTAACATTATACGACAGATCCAACTATTATCGAAAAGAAGGTTCCTTGTTCACAGAAAATTAAAG
Organism: Capra ibex; assembly: GCA_006410555.1. Taxonomy (NCBI): domain Eukaryota; kingdom Metazoa; phylum Chordata; class Mammalia; order Artiodactyla; family Bovidae; genus Capra; species Capra ibex. The sequence continues at coordinate 35,608,086 of SJYO01020080.1, forward strand.
TACCGACGTCAGTGGTAGACGACACTAAAACCTCGGGGGGTTTTATTTCAGACAGTGACAAAGGTAACAAAGGAGTAGATAAACGGTTTTCACTACCCTGGTCTATGGTACTAGAATCAAAAGACTTACGACTCAAATTTCGGTTGAAAAAGTGAGAGCAGAAAGTGAAAATAGTTCTCCGAGAAATCAAGAAGAAGTGAAAGACGGTATTCCCACCACAGTAGACGTATATACTCCAATAACTATAAAGAGGGTCTTCAGAACTAAGGTCGAACACGAAGTAGGTCGGACCGTAAAGCATACTACATGAGACATATATTCAATTTATTCGTCCCACTGTTATATGTCGGAACTGCATGAGGAAAGGGCTAAACCTTGGTCAGACAACAATGTACAGGTCAAGATTGACAACCAAGAACTAGACGTATGTCTAAATAGTCCTCCGTTCAGTCCACCAGATCAAAAGGGTAGAGAACTTCCTAAAAAGTCTCAAACAACACTAAGTGTGTCAGTTCCCGAAACCGCATCAGTTATTTCGTCTTCATTTACTAAAAGACCTTAACAGAATGAAAAAACAACTAGGTCACCTACAACCGTTAAACTAGAGACCAAGGAGACGGAAAAGATTTAGGTCGAACTTGTAGACCTTCAAGTGTCAAGTGCATAACGACTTCGGACCGAACCTCTTAAGACTCGTAATGAAATGATCGTACACTCTATTTACGTTAACACGCCATCAAACTTGTAAGAAACCGTAACGGAAAGAAACCCTAACCTTACTTTTGACTGGAAAAGGTCAGGACACCGGTGACGACTCAAAAAGTTTAAACGACCGTATAACTCACGTCATAGTAGTGTCGTAGTAGAAAGTCCTAAACTTTATCGAGTCGACCTTAAGGTAGTGGAGGTGATCGCAACAAGTATCACTACGAAGGATTCCGCGAGAACTAAAGGGTAAGACCTTACAGACCGAGAGCCACTAACTAGTGTGATAACACCAATAGACCCAGTACTTCTAGAAAAAACATGTCAAGACACATAAGAACGGTGGAGAAGAATTATAGAATACGAAGGTAAAAACAGGAAATAACTCGGGTAGAAACGTACTTTACAAGGGAACCATAGAGATTAAAAGAACTTCTCTAGAAGGGTAAAACAACAAAAGGAGATAAAGAAACGTGACTAGTGACTCCTTCCGAAAGAATAGAAAGGAACGACAAGAAACCTTGAGACGTAAGTTTACCCATACAGAAAGGAAAAGAGGAAACGGAAAGCGAGACGAAGAAAAGAGTCGATAAACATTCCGGAGGAGTCTATTGGTAAGACGAAAAAACGTAAAGAAAAAGTATCAACAATTTCCTCTCATTAAGGTACTTTGGACTGGAGAACGATGGGTAGGGTAGTCATTGAAGAGTCAAGAGTGACACATATTCAACTGTGTGAACTAAAAGGTTCAACAGAAGAAAGATCTTCAACACACAAAAATATAAACGAGAAGACTGGAACATGTAACATCAAAGACAAGGACGGAGACCGGTAAGGGAACTCAAAGGAAGTGACTAAGAAAAAACCCCCCCTCACTTTATCTTTTCTTATCGAAATAACGAAGTGGACCGTTTCCCTCGGTATCGTCTGATTACGGAAGTTTTAAAACAACCGTATTCTCCTCCATTACTCTAAATATCATTTACCAAGTTTCTCCTCCCACACTAGTCAAGTATCGGTAAGAAACTAACCAACCACCACTCCATTAACCCTCAGTCGTAGTAGTTAGAGGACCAGGTTGGTTAGACCTCAATCTACGAACACCCTTCGTGTGCCAATTGAAGAAAACCATCCCCAAAGTCATAGACGTTTTATCGAGTTTATATAACAATACATATAAGTAAATCCTCCCATGGTCCTGTGACGGGGTTCCAACAAGATAACAAAATATCTTAAAAAAAGACAGTTTGGAGTCGTACTTTATCGGTATCCACATACATATATAGGGGAGAGAAAATTTGGAGGGAGGGTAGAAGACGGGGAGATCTACCTGTATCTCTGGGACAAACTCAAGGGACTCGGTATGTCGTTTAGGACAACCATAGATAAAATGTATACCATTACATTCAAAAATACAATGAGAAAGGTACGTAGAGTGGGAGAGGAGGGGAGAGGGGTGTAGGTCTTCAGATAAAAGATACAGAAAAAGGTGACGACGGGACTTTTATTTAAGAAGTCATGGTAAAAAGATCTAAGGCATATATATGCAATCTTATACTATAAATAGAAAGAGAAAGACTGAGTGAAGTGAGACATATTATCCAAGATCCAAGTAGGTGGAATAGTCTTGCCTGAGTTTACGTAAGGAAATATTCCGACTCATTACAAGGTAACACATATACATGGTGCTGAAGACATAGGTAAGTAGAGAGCTACCTTTAGATCTGACGAAGGTACAAACTCGATAACATTTACCGCGACGTTACTTGTCACCTTATGTACACAGAAAAAGTTAAAACCAAAGGAGTCCCACATACCGATCCTCACCCTAACGACCCAGTATACCACCAAAATAAGTATCAAAAAATTACTTAGAGGTATGACAGAAAGTATTGGCGACATAATCAAATGTAAGGGTGGATGTCACGTTCTCGTAAGGGAAAAGAGGTGTAGGAGAGGACGTAAATAACAAACATCTGAAAAACTACTACCGGTAAGACTGACCACACTCCACTATAGAGTAACATCAAAACTAAACATAAAGGGACTATTACTCGTTACAACTTGTAGTAAAGTACACAAACAATCGGTAGACATACAGAAGAAACCTCTTTACAGACAAATCCAGAAAAAGGGTGAAAAACTAACCCAACAAACAAAAAGACCAAAACTCGATAAACCTGTTGAACATACAAAACCTTTAATTAGGAAACAGTCAACAAAGTAAACGATAATAAAAGAGGGTAAAACTCCCAACGGAAAAGTAGAACGAATATCAAAGGAAACGAGACGCCTTCGAAAATTCAAAGTAGTCCAGGGTAAACAAATGAAAATAAAAATAAAGGCAATGAGATCCTCCCCCCAATTTCGTTCTTCTAGAACGAAACTAAATACAGTAGTTCACAAGACGGATATAAAAGGAAATTCTCAAAATATTAAAGACCAGGATGTAAATACAGAAATTAGGTAAAACTCAAATAGAAACACATACCACAATCCTTACAAGATCAAAGTAAGAAAATGTACATCGACAGGTCAAAAGGGTCGTGGTAAATAACTTCTCCGACAGAAACGGGGTAACATATAAGAACGGAGGAAACAGTTTTTATTCCATGGGTATCTACGTACCCAAATAAAGACCCGTAAGACAGAACAGGGTAAACGGATATAAAGACAAAAAACATGGTCACGGTATCACAGAACTACAGACATCGAAACATCATATTAGACTTCAGTCCTTCCAACTAAGGAGGTCGAGGTAAGAAGAAAGAGTTCTGACGAAACAGACAAGTCCCAGAAAACACAAAGGTATACTTAACACTTTAAAAAACAAGACCAAAACACTTTTACGGTAACAATTAAACTATCCCTAACTTAATTTAGACATCTGACGTAAACCATCAATCAATAAAAGTGTTACAACTAAAAAGGATGGATCCTTGTACTTTACAGAGAGGTAGTCGAATACAGTAGAAACTAAAGAAAGTAATCACAGAAAATTAAAAGACACATGTCAAGAAAACAGAGGAATCCATTCAAATAAGGATCTATAAAGAAAAACAACGTTACCACTTACCCTGACTAAGGAATTAAAGAGAGAGACTTTAGAGTAACAATCATATATCTTTACGTTCACTAAAGACACATAACTAAAACATAGGACGGTGAAACGATTTTAGTGACTAATCGAAATCATTAAAAGACTATGATAATAAATACCAAAAGATACATATCATAGTACAGTAGACGTTTGTCACTCTCAAAATGAAGAAGAAAAGACTAGACCTAAGGAAAATATAGAAAAAGAAGAGACTAACGACATCGATCCTGAAGGTCTTGATTCAACTTATTATCACCACTTTCCTATGGGAACAGAACAAGGACTAGAATCCCCCTCCCGAAAGTCAAAAAGTGGTAACTCTTATTACAAAGGGCATCCGAATAGTGTATACCGGAAATGATACAACTCCATCCAAGGAACATACGGGTAAAAAACTTGTCAAAATTAGTATTTACCTACGACTTAAAACAGTTTCCGAAAAAGACGTAGATAACTTTACTAGTATACCAAAAATACAAAGTCAAACAATTATATCAGATGGCGTAACTAGTTAAACGTATATGACTTCTTAGGAACGTAAGGACCTTATTTAGGTTTAACTAGCACCACATACTCGAAAAACCACACAACGACTTAAGACAAACGATTTTAAAACAAGTCCTGAAAAATTAGATACAATAGTCACTATAACCGGACATCGAAAGAAAAAAACACAACAGAAACAGACCAAAACTATAACCCCACTACCACTGGAGCATCTTACTCAAACCTTTACAAGGAAGGAGACGTTAAAAAACTTTCTAAAAATCTTCCTATCTATAATCGAGAATTTTACGAACTATCTTAAGAGGACACTTCGGTAGACCAGGACCCGAAAACAAAAACCCCTTAAAAAAAATAGTGCCGAATTTAAAGTTACAAACATTAATCCAACAAGTATTAAAGACAAAGAAGGACCAAGTCAGAACCTTCTAACTTGAAAAGGTTCTTACGTCACTTTCACGACGTGAGTCATACGGTCGTTTAAACCTTTTGAGTCGTCACCGGTGTCCTGACCTTTTCCAGTCAAAAGTAAGTTAGGGTTTCTTTCCGTTACGGTTTCTTACAAGTGTGATAGCGTGTTAACGTGAGTAGAGTGTACGATCATTTCATTACGAGTCTTAAGAGGTTCGGTCCGAAGTCGTTATGTACTTGGCACTTGAAGGTCTACAAGTTCGACCTAAATCTTTTCCGTCTCCTTGGGTTCTAGTTTAACGGTTGTAGGTGACCTAGTAACTTTTTCGTTCTCTCAAGGTCTTTTTATAGATAAAGACGTAATAACTGATACGGTTTCGGGAACTGACACACCTAGTGTTGTTTGAGACTTTTTAAGAAGCTCTCTACCCTTGTGGTCTGGGGGATTGGACGGAGGATTCTTTAGACATACGTCCAGTCCTTCGTTGTCAATCTTGACCTGTACCTTGTTGTCTGACCAAGGTTTAGTCCTTTCCTCATGGATTTCCGACATATAACAATGGGACTAATAAATTAAAGATACGTCTCATGTAGTACTCTTTGCGACCCGACCTATTTTGTGTTCGACCTTAGTTCTAACAGTCCTCTTTATGGTTATTGAAGTCAATACGTCTACTGTGGTGGGAAGACCGTCTTCCACTTCTTCTTGATTTCTCGGAGAACTATTTTCACTTTCTGCTCTCACTTTTTCAACCGAATTTCGAGTTGTAAATCTTTTGATTCTAGTACTATAGACCAGGGTAGTGAAAACCGTTTATCTACCCCTTTGTTACCTTTGTCACCGTCTGAAATAAAACCCCCCGAGATTTTAGTGACGTCTACCACTGACGTCAACACTTTAATTTTCTGAGAACGAGGAACCTTCCTTTCAATACTGGTTGGATCTGTCGTATAATGTTCTGTCTCTGTAATGAAACGGTTGTATACAGACAGATCAGTTTTGATACCAAAAAGGTCATCAGTACATACCTACACTCTCAACCTGACACTTCTTCCGACTCGCGACTTCTTCACTACGAAAACTTGACATCATAAACTCTTCTGAGAACTCTCAGGGAACCTGAAGTTTCTCTAGGTCAGGTAGGATTTCCTCTAGTTAGGACTCACAAGTGACCCTCCTGACCACAACTTCGACTTTGAGGTTATGAACCGGTGGACTACGTTTCTTGACTGAATAAACTTTACTGGGACTACGACCCTTTCCAACTTCCGTCCTCCTCTTTCCCTGCTGTCTTCCATCTGTACTCAGACTCATTTAAGGTCCTCAAACCACTACCTGTCCCTCCGGACCACACGACGTCAGGTACCCCAGTGTTTCTCAGTCTGTACTGACTTGCTGACTTGACTTGATTTCTTAGACAGGTAAAGAAGGTCCAATAGGTAAAACAACCCTATATCAACAAGTATTATCAGAGAATATTAGGAAAAGTAAATAAAAACGAACGTAGAAATAATAAAGAATTGAAGATGATTAAACCCCCCAAAAAACAAAAAACCTTTTCTTCAAAAAAATCCACGTCGTTACTTTACTTTTCTACAAATGAGGAACTTTCCTTTCAATACTGGTTGGATCTGTCGTATAATTTTTCGTCTCTGTAATGAAATGGTTGTTTCCAGGTAGATCAGGTCCGATACCAAAAAGGACACTAGTACATACCTATACTCTCAACCTGATATTTCTTTCGACTCGTGACTTCTTAACTACGAAAACTTGACACCACAACCTCTTCTGAGAACTCTCAGGGAACCTGATGTTCCTCTAGGTTGGTCAGGTAGTATTGCCTCTAGTCAATATCTACAAGTAACCTTCCTGACCATAACTTCGACTTTGAGGTTATGAAACCGGTGGATTACGCTTCTCAACTGAGTAACCTTTTCTGAGACTACGACCCTTTCTAGCTTCCGTCCTCCTCTTCCCCTGCTGTCTCCTACTCTACCAACCTACCGTAGTAGCTGAACTACCTGTAACCAAACCTACCTGAGACCCTCAACCACTCCCTGTTCCTCCGAACCGCACGACACCAAGTGCCCCAGTGTTTCTCAGTCTGTGCTGACTCGCTGACTTGACTGACAATTTAACAGATAAGCTACAAAAAGAACAAAGAACTCGATCCTAACATAACGATATTTGAAGGGAGAATCTTGAGGAAAACGACGTAGGGTATCAAAAACTCAACACTATACAAGTGACAGTAAACAAAAGTCTTTAAAAAACTAAAGGGAAAACTAAAGAAGTCATTGGACAACTCATAAATCTTTACACAACAAATTAGAGGTACACAACCACAAAGAATGTCTAAAAAAGACCATTAACGATAGATCAGAGTATCGTAACACCAACCTCTTCTATGAACTACTAAAGTTAAAAGAATTTAAAGGACTCCAAACTAAACACTGGGTGTTACAATAGATAGGACCTCGTACAAGATACACTGAACTCTTCTTCTATTTAAGAAGACGTAAACCTACCTTACAGGACTTTTATAGTTACTCTGGGTAGAGTAGATTACATAGTAAATCCTGAACGCAAAGGAATGAATAAAAGACAAAACTACTAGACAGGTAACCACGCTCACCCCACAATTTCAGAGGATGATAATAACACAATGAGAGTCAAAGAGGAAAATACAGTCAATCACGAACACAATACATAACTTCACGAGGATACTACCCGTGTGTGTATAAATCTTAACAATACGGAAGGAGAACCTAACTAGGGAACTAGTAATACCTCATAAGAAGGAATAGAGAACATTAGAAATAAAATTCCAGATAAAACAGTCTATACTCCTAACGATGAGGTCGAAAGAAAACGAAGGGTAAACGTACCTTAAATAAAAAGGTAGGAGAGTGAAAGTCAGATATACACAAAAATCCATACTTCACCCAAAGAACATCTGTCGTATATATACCCAAAACAAAAACATAGATAAGTCGGTAAAACATAGATAAGTCGGTCAGAGACAGAAAACCAACCTCGTAAATTAGGTAAATGTAAATTTCATTAATAACTATATATACAAGGATAACGGTAAAAGAATTAACAAACCCCAACTAAAATATCTAGAAAAAAGAAGAGAACATAAAAAACTGATATATTCAGGGAAATTGTAAACAACATTTCGACTAAACCACCATGACTTAAGAGAATTGAAAACGAACAGACTTTTCGAAAAATAAAGAGGTAGTCAAAACTTACTCTAGAAACGACCCATGTCATTAGAACCGACATATAAAAAGAGAAAGTCATGAAATTTATATAGGACGGTAAGGGAAGACCGGACGTCTCAAAGACGATTTTCTAGTCGGAGAGTCGTATACCCCAAAGGGAACATACAATGAACAACGAAAGTTAGAAGAAAGAAACACAAATCAAAAACCATCAAACTAATTATAGACAGAACCACACAAAGAGGAACCCAAATAGGAGATACCCTGAGAGACACGGAGAACCTGAACTGACTGAGAAAGGAAAAGGTAAAACCCATTTAAAAGTTGATATTAGAGAAGTTTTTAAAAGAGTATGGAAAAGAAAAAGAGAAGAAGAAGACCCTGGGGGTATAAATGTTACAACCACACAAATTATGACAGGGTCTCGAGAGACTCTGATAGGAGTCAAGAAAAGTAAGAAAAATAAAATAAGACGAGAAGTCTTCAATAAATGTGGTAAAACAGAAACTTGAGTGACTATCCAAGAAGACGAAATGTATAAGACGATAACTAAGGAAGATCTCATAAAAATTAAAGTCATTAACAAACAGAGACATACAAATAAGAAAGTAAGAAGATCCAGAAACAATTGACTAAGAACGTAAAAGAGGTAAAACAAAAGTTCCAAAAACTAGTAGAAATGATAGTAATAAGACTTAAGAAAAAGTCCATTAAACGGATAAAGGAGGAGTAAATAAACCTGAAGACACAAAGATCAAACAAGGAAGTAAACACATCATAAAGAGCGGAAAAGTAAAACAAAAAATTGAATGACACAAACTCCAGAGGGAAAGGGTCCGAAGTTCCAACTTAAGAAAAAAGGAAAACCAAAGACGGGAGGATTCCAACCAGGTCACCAAACACATTCGAATCATATCCTACTCTAAACACGACTCAACAAACAAACAAAAAGGAGACTACCCGTTCCGACTCACTCCACCATTAGGACAGACGACTACTAACCCAAACATAAAAACAAAACAAACAACAAATCTACTCCGTAGGACATGTCCCACAATGACCACCAACCCACTACGGTCCAGAACATAAGTTCACCAAAGGAAACACACTTTTCACTTTCACTTTCTTTCACTTCAACGAGTCAGCACAGGCTGAGAAACGCTGGGCACCTGACATCGGGTGGTTCGAGGAGGCAGGTACCCTAAGAGGTCCGTTCTTATGACCTCACCCAACGGTAAAGGAAGAGGTCCCCTGGAAGGGCTGGGTCCCTAGCTTGGGTCCAGAGGGTGTAACGTCCGTCTACGAAATTGGAGACGTGGTGGTCCCTTCGGGGATGTGATAAACTATGGGGGATCCCAATCAAGAGACCATCAGATTCCAGAACCTCAGTCAAGAAGGTGAGGTTTCCGAGTCCCGAATTATAGATGAAAACGTACCAAGATATATAAAACAAAGGAGATCAGTCCATGAGGACAGGTGAGAGTCGATCACAAGACGTACGTGAAGACACAGACTTCTACATAAGGACTATATAGACACGTCTCTCGACATGAAGTACAGGTGGACGAGGAGGTGGTAGAACAAGAGGAAGGAAGTGACTAAGAAAAGACCTATTTAAAGAAAAACACTTCTACAAAGAGTTTCAGGAGTTGGGAGTTGTAGTCTGAAAGTTTCACCATAGAAGGTCAGAGTAATGAAGTGAAGTAGAAAGTCGAGAGTGTAGAGATAGGTTGTAGGGAGAACTCGAGGTCTGAACTAACAGTTTCAAGGTTTGTAAAGATGTATGACGTTTAAGTCAGACGGGGTTTCGGAGTCATAAAAGTCTCCGCAAGAGTGATATATAACTATGTAAACAAACCCTCCTTCATCTCTCGTAGTACATTGACGGACCCTACCCTCTTCTCGGACCTCGCTGTTCATGAGATAAACCTCTATAAGTTGGTTTGAGAACAAAACTAGGGTACAGAGTATAACAGGATTCACCATGGTTCCCAGAAGTCTAGGACTCGAAAAGACCACCAGACAACTGTCACACAGATAACTAATAAAGGGGAACACCAGTTTCAAGGGACAACGACGGTGAACCACCTTCGAAGGAGACCAGTCAATGGTACGAAAGTAGACGAAAACGGTAGATTCGGAAAAGACTTTAGAGAATAGACGATTATAGATACAAGAAGGAGAGAAACATGAATATTGAAATTTTTGTTTTTGTTTGTTTTTTTTTGGGAATGACAGTAAAGTCTCACAAAACGTGTTCTCTTCTTTAGTCACAAACACCAAACAGAGGTCATAATTAGTCTTAAAAATAGAGAGTCATCAGCTTTTACACCTCTCTAATAGTGAGTTGTTTGAGTGTGACAATATCTCTCCTCCGTCCTCTTAAGTCTACGTCAAGATGTGGTATTACCAAGGGTAAACACTTGAATTAAATATTGAATGTCTGAATTAAATGACTTTTCTTTAGGGCAAATTTTAATGTCCTCGATACCGTTATTCAGACAAAAATCTTACTCACTACTCGATTTATTTTACTTAATTTAGATCTAGTATCCAATACCTTAGAGTTTTGGTCCGGATTTATTTAAATACTGAAAATCTGAACAAGAGTCATCGAATCGTGGACGAAATACATTTCAAACTGAAAGTGGAATAAAATCTTAACAACAAGTATTGGTTAGTATGTTGCGTCCGCTTCCGGGACCGTAGAAAATTTTCCGTCCCTAACTACATACGGACACTACAAAGATCCCTATTGATACCTCATAGTTATAACACGGATAATGACAATCAACAATTATTAAGTATCGACAATAAAAATTATAGTAGTATTCATTTAATGACTTTTTTCGTACGAAAAATTTAACAACGGTGACAAATGACTACGTATTTTCATCTTCACACTGAGTTCTTATTGAGTGACTTCTTTTCATCAGCGTTTAATAAGAATTACAGTTATGGATATAACTCCCATGTCATGACAAATCATTCTACTTATACAATTTAATACGTAAACAAGTATAAAACTAAAGACATCACGAAGGAAGGAATAACCAGAAAAAGTTGTGAAAAAACCGGTCTCCCTCTCCCCTTTACCATCAGTTTAAATTTGTCTGACCTACAAAAGTATAAATCCTCTTTAAATTAAAGACTTCATTAAAAACCTTATTTAATACCGGATTTACGTACGAACGATGGAAATAAGAGTAGTCACGTTTATCGGTATACTGTAGTTAAATTATAGTTTTAATTTTCACAAAGAAAAAGTTCGTATTCTTGAGAAAAATTTTTAAAATTGACATTAACCTGAACCTTGGGGTGTATATTTGTCCAATTTCGTTTCGAGGGGGCAACCACTACCCTTACTCATCGGACCTCGGAGTCTCAGTCGGTGATGAGGGACGGAGACGTTCAGAGGAACCTTGTTCAAAAATTTAATGTTCGTCACTACCTTTCTTGTCACAAACCTTAGTATACATAGACCCGAATTTAGGATCCAGAGGTACACCATCGAAAGATTGGAACCTTTTAAATAAGTCGGAGAGACTTGAAACGAACAAGAGAAATCAATCCCGTCCGTCCCTCTCCCCTTTCCCCACAGAATGAGAATAAAATGTCTTTACAAAATCTTACTTGACTCTATTGTACCCGACATGACATGTTATGGACTGTGTCTCCTCCAGGAGTCCTCTTCTCGGCGGAAGAACAGTGCACTTCAGACTGAGGTCGAATCTTAGATTGCGAAACAAATTCTTACCATGATGAAAAAGACACACAGGTCTTTAGTTGATAACCTTCGTAACTAAAAAGACAGTGTGAACTTCCGTGTGTACTTGTATACATGTGTGTGACTTAAAATCGATCTTCAGCCTCGTAGAGTGGGGAACTAACGAAGAAATTTCTGATTCACAGCAGTTCCACGGACTTCACCTCTACTGTTACACACAATGACAAGTGCACTGGTTTGACGGTCTCGACTTCGGATAGTCACATCGACTGTGACTAGACCCCGGAACTATAGGGTCGCAAGAACTTACAACTTACATAACGTACCATAGACCACACTAAACGATGATGAGGTTGGAGAATATCTGGAGTGAATCAGGATGAGACACCAAACTACCTCATGGAACAGTCTCACCTTTGACCCCTACTTCCCAGTACATGGATGAGGTCTAAAAACACTCATTTATGTGGAGGTCTTTACGGTCTATGACTAAACTCTTGTAGTCTTCCTCGAGTTCTTTCGAGAGGATCTTAATTTTTGTAAATAATAGCACCGGGTCACAAAAGTGACCTCTTCAGAAATATGGTATTGTCCTCCCTTACCGAAAAGAAGACAATACAACAGTTGAAGAAAAGAATGGAATGTGTGGACGGGCACAACTAAAGTGAAAATGGATGTAAAATCGGATGTTGTTTCGACAGGAAGGTCGGGTCATACAACAAGACTCGAAGTCCCACTACCTCGACCAAGAAACTACCCGGAAAGGATACTTACAGTGACCCATACTCTAAACTGAGTTTCAACTTAAGTCACATAAAATAGGATTGAAGGAAGACAAGGGTGTAAGGGACAGGACGGTTTTTTTCACTTTCAGTACAAGCTGAGAAACGCTGGGGTACCTGACACCGGACGGTCCGTGGAGACAGGCACCTTAAGAGGTCCGGTCTTATGACCTCACCTATCGACAAGGGAGGAGGTCCCCTAGAAGGGTTGGGTTCCTAGGTTGGGTCCAGAGGGTATAACGTCCGTCTAAGAAATGGCAGACTCGGTGGTCTCTTCGTTTTCAGGACGGTTTTCCACGGTAGTCAATGAGTCAGAACTGTAGTCTCTTGCTAAGACGGTTCGTCACACAACACCGGTCTATAGAATCCTCTTTTGATTGATCTTAAGAGATCATCCGTAGACCAAAATCAAATATTTACGGGTTAAACCCATTGGTAATCATTAGATCCATTACCAGGATGAGCACTACTTTCGTATTTCAACAAACGGAAGTGGAACACCACTAAAACAAATAACCTTCTATATACGTATGTGTACATATACACACACACCCGTCAAGGGTAAGACTTTTTAAACTCAACATCATTAAAGGGTCCGTTTCTCCCGTTCCCTATATACCACAGTCGTCACTATTATCACAACACGTTTCTGTATGGACATCATTCTCCTTCGTTCTCCCCTCTCCTCATCTTTTATCCAGAGCTCTTATAGACTCTTGTGTGTACCACTGTAGTCCGGGACATCCGTAATGTTCACTGCTCTCTACCTTAGTTTCCGCGTACCCCCGAGCTAGGTGGTCCTGGAACTTACGGTACGATCCTCCAGACCTAAAATAGGACTGTTCCCACGTGTCCGTACCCTCGGGAAATCCCTACCAGTCTAAACTTTAGCCTTTGTAACGACACCGAAAACACACCTCTCGTCTGATCCCTTGAAATCCTTACCTTCGTCCCTGTGTCCAATTCAATGAGTGACGGTCGTCGAAAGAGCCCCGCTCCAGTACCACAGGACCGCAAAGTAACTGACAGGTTGTTCACCCTTACAATGTCAAATGTCTTTTACCCGTTCTTACCTCTGTGTCGTACCAGTTCAAGTCAAACCTACATGACTCAACCTCCAAGGTCACTTCACAAGTCCACCGATCGACTACTAACCTATATGTCAGACTCAACTCTTATGTGCAGACCCTTACTAGTCTAACTAGTCATTCTTTACTCTTGAGAATTCTTCTAGTACTTCCATTTCACCGGGACCCGACCTTCGACCTCTTTGCACTATACATTTCTTTCCTACCGATCTTCCTCCGCCTCTCTTACAACTCTCTTCTTCGCTTTGGAGTCCCACTACAGTACCCTCGGTTTCCCTCTAACCGAAAGTCCTAGTCTAGGTCAGAGTGGAGGACATCTGTATGGTGTAATCTAGTCTCGTCTTTTTCATACAACCTACTTGTTCATACAACTTACTTGTTATACTTTCACAGAGACTTCGGTCTAACGTCCCCGATATTTCTCAGTGACTCTCCTTTCCCTTTCTTCTACCACTGTCAACCATTGAAGACAGTTACTCAACCATCACTTCTTTCCTCTTTAGAAAGGGACCTGAATTTGAAACTTACCACCCGAATACCTGTCCCCGTCTACTCCTTCACTCCCCCGACAAATCTTCTGTAGTTCGTGATACTTCATCACGGGACCACCTAGGAACCTCCTCCTCAGTAGGAGGGACGTAACACTCCCGTTTACTTCCTTCACCCTGACTACGAAAGAGACACTACGTCTATCTCCTCCCCACCCCCGTCCTGATACTCTCTCGTAGAGACACTTCACTTTCCATCCCAGGAGACGGGTCGCTCCCTACTCCACCACCTCCCCCGTACTGAATTCCCTACACCATTTCCAAACTTTATCGAAGGTACCCTTCACCCCTCCAACGTCTGACTAAAGGTCGTCTTTGATTTAGCTCTTGACAACCGGCTGACGTAGGAGAATCGACACCCATAGGGGTACCTAAAAATTTGGTTCTGTATCAATGAAACACCTTTTCTATTTTGGTCTTACAACACCCCACCCCTACTGGTTTCTTGTTTGTTTTCTTCGAAACTCACACAATCGGTACAAACTACTGACCTATCTTTTCTATACTTTTAAACACCGTTGACTCTGCCTTCTTCTCTCCGGACTTCGACACTACTACGTCTTTCTGACTACGTGGACCGTGTCACCTCATTGTCTCGACTTTTCTACTCTCCCACACTTATGAAGCCCTTACGGCCTCTAACTCTAAGAGTCCGACCCACGAATACCCATTTCTATTCCCAGTCCCAATCGGTTTGTCATTCCGGGTCGTCTTCACCTTCAGTAACCTCAACTCCTACGACTCCTTGACCCCGAGTTCCACAACATTCTTAGTACGGACGATACGTGCTACTTCCGTCTCGGACTCCCTCTTCCCTACGGGTTGAGTACACGGTCTCCTCAGTACACCGAGAAGTGACAAAGAGCGAGTTGTCCGCGAAACGACTGTGAGGGATAGGGAACTGATAGAACTGGAACAAGGGACACGGTAAGTGGTACAACCCTGTCGTGGACGGTGAACAATCTCTGATGGTTTCCTCCACTGTATGAATACGGGTAATCTGGACTTTTGTTCAAGAATGTAGTGACCTTACATGTGAGAATACTTTCGTCCTGACAACCCAAAACAAAGCAAAAAGTGACAACGTAGTTTCGTGTCCCGTCATAGAATGTTAAGTAGTGAATCTCTTCTTACTTATGGAACTGTAGCTGTAACCGGGACTGACGAGGAACCATGGACCAGTGTCGGGGACCGACGGAAGGGGGTTTGCGAGAAGGTTCAGGAGAGATAAACCCCTCGAGTCTAGGGTCGAGGTGGAGACGTAGGGAGGAAGTCGATTCGTAGAGACGAGAGTGAAGACTCCAGTCTCGGTGCACAATCTGGAACGAGTAGTAGAAGAGGGGGAATGTCTTAACGAGTCCGAAATCGACGAAGGAATAGTGACATCAACCTTCTCCTTCATAAGGACGTTGTGAGGCTCCGAGTACGAAGGAGAAAAAATCTGTATAATCCCTGACATGAGAAGTAGAGTAGTGGAAGACGAAAAGAAAGAACTTGGACAGTAGGAATAGAACAAGTCGTCAATGAGGAAGGGGTGGTCCATATGTCGACTAGGTATTTTGTCCTTATTTTTCTGCAAAGAAGACAGAACCTGGAATTTGACAGTGGAAAGGAGGGGAAAAAAGATCAATTTTTTTTAGAGAGTTTTCACAAGGAGAGATAAACGGTTCACAGGGACAAAGGAACGATACACAGGTGATAAATTGTGGAACTCAAATCCCGACAAGAGTGCTTAAGGACTCGAGAAAACTGATAAAAAGGA
This sequence comes from Capra ibex, assembly GCA_006410555.1. Classification (NCBI taxonomy): domain Eukaryota; kingdom Metazoa; phylum Chordata; class Mammalia; order Artiodactyla; family Bovidae; genus Capra; species Capra ibex. The sequence continues at coordinate 35,623,944 of SJYO01020080.1, forward strand.
CATAAGGATCCCTAAGGGACACCAGAAGTCAAGGAAACAAATAATTAGGTCGTTCATAAATTCGTGGAGAATAACAGTCCGTGTAAAGTTCTACGATTGGTATTGTCGTTACTTATTTTGTCTGTTTATTGGGACGGGAACACCGAAAATGAAAGATCTCTTTCTTTGTAGAGTTTATGACACACAAACACTTTATACATAAACTATGATCGTCCATGTATCCTCTTTTGATTTCGTCTCTTCTCTACGTCCGTCAAAGTCTCACCTCCTCAAATGACAAAATCTGACTCACTGACCCCTTTGAATGTCACTTCCCTACTGTCCATTCATTTCCAGACTCCCGCCACTCCCCCTCACTCAGCGATCGAGACACCCCCCTCTTTTACGACCGTCTCTCTTCTCACTTACGCACCAAGGACTCCACACTCACCCGGAGTACAAAGACTTCTTGTCACTCTTCGTGGTAGGAGGAGAAGGAACTGGAGCGTCACCGTGACCGGCAAACGAGGGGAAACGAAAACCTTTACAGACGACCCTACTGACAAGACCAAAACCGGAAGGGGTAGAGAGAGTGACTAACAAAGGAAGAAACACGGACGGAAAATTAGAAAAGAAAGGGGGGTTACGAAAAAACAATCAGGACGAAAGGGGACGTGTACGACACATAGTGGTTTAGTGTAAGAAGTGACCCGAGACTGACGAAGTGGCCCCTGGTGTCTAAGTTAAGCAGACTGTACCTGAAACAACGGAGTGGAGGGGGTTGGGGCTGTTTCCGAGAACGGAAGAAAAAAGGAACAGGTAAAAACCGAATTGATGAATCAGAGGGGTAAATCTTTTGAATCAACAGACACTGAAACAATAGGGAGTGGGCGGTGAAAATCAACCAGTAGAATAACTGGAGTAAGAGGGAGGAGACACGGACTCAGCAGAAGTCGCTGTGGGAACGGCATTATTTGAATGAAGTGTGATACACACGAGTTCCACACGAGGTGGGACAGACTTTATGAGAAGAGCGGAAAGTCCTCGTTCACGTTTACAATGGAGGAGAGACGTCACCTAAGAGGGCATACAGGTTGAGAAATCTCGGGGTACCTGATATCGGGTGGTCGAAGGAGACAGGTACCTTAAGAGGTCCGTCGTTATGACCGTACCTATCGGCAAGGGAAGAGGTTCCCTAGAATTCGTGATTGTAGGTAACTTAGTAACCTTTACTTTCACTCAAGGTCTTTTTGTAGATGGAGACGGAATAATTGATGTGGTTTCGGAAACTGACACATCTAGTGTTGTTTGAGACCTTTTAAGAAGTTCTCTACCCTTATGGTCTGGTGGAATAGACGGAGGACTCTTTAGACATACGTCTAGTTTTTCGTTGTCAATCTTAACCTGTACCTTGTTGTCTGACCAAGGTATATCCCTTTCCTCATGTAGTTCGAACATACTGAATATACGTCTCATATAGTACACTTGATGGTCTTACCTACTTCGTGTTCGACCTTAGTTCTAACGACCCTCTTTACAGTTATTGGAGTCTATACGTCTACTGTGGTGGGAATACCGTCTTTCGTTTCTTCTTAATTTCTCGGAGAACCACTTTCAATTTCTGTTCTCGTTTTGTGAACCGAATTTTGAGTCGTAAGTCTTTTGATTCTAGTACCGTAAACCAGGGTAGTGAAGTACCGTTTATCTACCCCTCTGTCACTTTTGTTACTCTCGGAAATAATAAAAAAAAGAAAAAACCGAGGTTTTAGTGACGGCTACCACTGACGTCGGTACTTTAATTTTCTGTGAACGAGGAACCTTCTTTTCACTACTGTTTGGATCTGACGTGTAATGTTTCGTCTCTGTAATGAAACGGTTGTTTACAGACAGATCAGTTTCGATACCCAAAAGGTCATCAGTACATACCTACACTCTCAACCTGATATTTCTTTCGACTCACGGTTTCTTAACTAAGACTTGACATCACGACCTCTTCTGAGAACTCTCAGGGAACCTGACGTTCCTCTAGGTTGGTCAGTTAGGATATCCTTTAGTTAGGACTTATAAGAAACCTTCCTGACTACAATTTCGACTTTGAGGTCATCAAACAGGTGGACTATTTTCTTGACTGAGTAACCTTTTCTGGGACTACGATCTTTTCTAACTTCTGTCCTCCTCTTCCCCTACTGTCTCTTACTCTACCAACCTACCGTAGTATCTGAGCTACCTGAATTCAAACTCCTTCGAGGTTCTCTCAACCACTACCTGTCCCTTCGAACCGTACGAAGTCAGGAACCCCAACGTTTCTCAGCCTGGACTGACTGGTTGGCTAACACATGTATCGAGAGGGCACGAGGTGTACCACCTACGTTACTACTCATAGAACGATCTGACAGTCGAGGAACTTAGGTGTTGATTCAGAATAATTAGTAACATGGATTACGAAAGGACACAAAGGGACAAAACCCGTGTATCGTTTCTCCTATCTGTCTGTCTGTCTGTCTACTTAAACCTGGATTCGTATGACGTAATGGTGTATAACTCATACATCCCCTTTTTTAATTTAAGGGTTTTTATGTATACGGAAGTATTCATCAGAAATATACAATATACGTCTCATGGTCGTAGAAACTCCTGTTGACCTTAGTTACAAAATAATCACAAACGAACTTAGGACTCACAAAAGTAAGACAAAGAGTGAACAACTTAGTCACCGTCTATCAGGTCAACCGTCCACTGTAACCGGGAATCGAACACCGTCCGACTTGAAGTAACGACAGATCCGACAATAAAATGTAGTCTGAAAATCATACATCAATATATTTATGTGTCAAACAGTACAATTATCGTCCCGGGAAAGGACGATTAAAAACAGAGATTTATGAAAACTCACAAAAACAACAATAAAACCACCACAACAATTTCCATAAAATTAATCACTGTGTTTAAAGAGTATCCTAATAATCCGTTTTTAATTCATTGATTATTTCCTTTGACTCTTTTACAAGAATAATGTAAATTCTATGTCCCTAAGACCCTATCGTTTCTTCACTAATAACTTTCCTTCCTCTTAATTCACCAAAAATTTTTTAAAAATATATATAGTGAGATTTTTCCAATTTACACTTCCGTAAGTGATCAAATCGTTTTATATAAAAGGAACGAATCCTTTGTCAGGTAATATATAAATTTTTTTAAAAAAATTAACTAACTACTAGTAAAATATTATAACCAAACTAAAGACAGTATGTAGTTGTACTCAATTGGTATCCATATGTAATCGGGGGAGGGAGAATTTAGAGAGAGGGTGGAGGACGGGTAGGGGTGGGGAGATCCAATAATGTCTAGGGGTCAAACTCAAGGGACTCAGTATTTGTCGTCTAGGGCAACCGATAGATAAATGCATACAATCACATATGCGTAGGTACGATCAGAGAGGCAAGTAGAGTGGTAGAGGGAGAAGAGGGACAGGGAACAGGGATTCAGACAAGAGATACAGACATAACACATAATTGTGTATATATACCGTAGATCTTCCTACGATGATTACTCCAAGTCATACACTTGGAAGATCTTGATCATAGGAAGATCTACGGTGTATATACACAATTATATGTTATAAACAAAAAGAGAAAGACTGAATGAAGTGAGACATATTATCCGAGATCCAAGTAGGTGGAGTAATCTTGACTGAGTCTACGTAAGGAAAAATACCGACTCATCATAAGGTAGCATATTTACATGGTGTTGAAGAAATAGGTAAGTAGACAGTCTTCTGTAGATCCAAAGAAGGTACAGATAGCCGATAATATTTATGACGACATCCCTTGTAACCCCATGTACATAAAAAAAGTCAAAACCAAAGAAGTCACATATACGGATCCTCAACCTAAAGACCCAACATACCACCAAAATAAGGATCAAAAAATTCCTGAGAGGTATGACAGAAGGTGACACCGAGATAGTTAAATATAAGGGTGGTCGTCACTTCCTCCCAAGGGAAAAGAGGTGTGGGAAAGGTTGTGAACAACAAACACCTAAAAGGTAAGAGTAACCACGTTCCACTATAGAGTAACATTAAAACTAAACGTAAACAGATTATTACTCTGTGTTCGACATTAGTTCTAACGGCCCTCTTTATAGTTATTGGAGTCTATACGTCTACTGTGGTGGGAATACCGTCTTTCACTTCTCTTTGATTTTTCGGAGAACTACTTTCACTTTCTCTTCTCACTTTTTCAACCGAATTTCGAGTTTTAAGTCTTTTGTTTCTAATACCGTAGGCCAGGGTAGTGAAGTACCCTTTATCTACCCCTTTGTCACCTTTGCCACAGTCTGAAATAAAAAAAGTTAGAAGTTTTAGTGACGTCTACCACTGACGTCGGTACTTTAATTTTCTGCGAGTGAGGAATCTTCTTTTCAATACTGGTTGGATCTATCGTACAACTTTTCGTCTCTGTAATGAAACGGTTGATTCCAGACAGATCAGTTCCGATACCAAAAAGGTCACCAGCACATACCTATCTGATATTTCTTTCGACTCGTGACTTCTTAACTACGAACACTTGACACCACAACCTCTTCTGAGAACTCTCAGGGAACCTGATGTTCCTCTAGGTTGGTCAGGTAAGACTTCTTCTAGTCGGGACCCTAAAGAAACCTTCCTGACTACGACTTCGACTTTGAGGTCATAAAACCGGTGGAGTACGTTTCTCAACTGAGTAACCTTTTCTGAGACTACGACCCTCCCTAACCCCCGTCCTCCTCTTCCCCTGCTGGCTCCTACTCTACCGACCTACCGTAGTGACTGAACTACCTACACTCAGACTCACTTGGGGCCCTCAACCACTACCTGTCCCTCTGGACCACACGACGCTAAGTACTCCAACGTTTCTCAGCCTGTGCTGACTCGCTGACTTGACTTGACTTATTACTCACACTACAACTCGTAGAGAAGTACACAAATAATCGGGAGGTATACAGAAGAAACCTCTTAACAGACAACTCCGGAAAACGGGTGAAAAACTAACCCAACGAACAAAAAGACCATAACTCAACATACTCGACGAATGTATAAAACCTTTAATTAGGAAACAGTCAACAAAGTAAACCATAATAATAGAGGGAAGACTCCCACAGAAAAGTGGAACAAATATCAAATGAAACGACACGTTTTCGAAAATGCAAATTAAGTCAAGTCAAGTCAAGTCAACGAGTCAGTACAGGCTGAGAAACGTTGGGGTATTTAGCGTCGTGCGGTCCGGAGGGACAGGTAGTGGTTGAGGACCTCAAGTGAGTCTGAGTGTAGGTAGCTCAGTCACTACGGTAGATTGGTAGAGTAGGAGACAGCAGGGGAAGAGGAGGACGGGAGTCAGGGAGGATCGTAGTCTCAGAAAAGGTTACTCAGTTGAGAAACGTGCTCCACCGGTTTCATGACCTCAAAGTAGAAGTCGTGGTAAGGGAGGTTTCTTTAGGGTCCCGACTAGAAGCCTTACCTGACCAACCTAGAGGAACGTCAGGTTCCCTGAGAGTTCTCAGAAGAGGTTATGGTGTCAAGTTTTCGTAGTTAAGAAGCCGTGAGTCGAAAGGACTGTCAGGTTGAGAGTGTAGGTATGTACTGGTGTCCTTTCTGGTATCGGAACTGATCTGCCTGGAAACAACCGTTTCATTACAGAGACGAAAACTTATACGATAGATCCAACCAGTATTGAGAGGAACAATCCAGGGTGAATAAATAAAAACAAAAATAAAGGTAATAAGGTCCCCCACCCAGTATTTCCTATAACGATACTAAATACAGTAAGTCACAAGACGGATACAGAAGAAGATGTTCAAAATATCAAAGACCAGAATGTAAATACAGAAATTATGTAAACCTCAAATAGAAACACATACCACAATCCTTCACAAGATTAAAGTAAGAAAATGTACATCGACAGGTCAAGAAGGTCGTGGCGAATAACTTCTCTCTAGTAGAAAAAGGTAACACATAAGAACGGAGGAAACACTTTCTATTCCACGGGTATACACGCACCTAATAGAAACCCGAAAGACAGAATAAGGTAACCAGATATGAAGACAAAAACACGGACATGGTATGTCGACCTTCGTCAGGTAACATAAAACTTTCCTTAACAGTTCATTGATTTTTATTAACTCCGTCACTCTATCACAAAAACTAAAATATCTTCAAAAACAGAACTAAAATAACTACAATTTTTACATTAGTAATATAAGACAAAAGGAAATTTTTCTTTTTTTTGTGACGGGATCAAAATATTTTGGGGGAACACTTAGACATACGTAAAATTCTTATAACCACAATAAAATCACTCATCGCATGTCAAGTGAATTCGTAACACCGACCGACAATGTTGTTTCATTTACCTCATTTCCTGTTTTTTTTTTTTGTATTGTGTATTAGTGAAAGTCTTACAGGAGATCGCATAAAAGACGACAGTATAACTCTCCGATAAATTCGACAACTGTACTCTTCTCTCGCGTCAAGTAAATATCTCGTCCGGGGGTATTTCTCGTCTTCCGACCCACCTACTCCACCTCTGTACACCCTAACTCAACGTCAACTTTGGTCATTTTCCACTCTGAAACTGAGATCTTCCGACCACCATAAGATTTACATTTTCTGAGTGTTCAATATAATTCCTGGATTGTGTATCCTTTTACGCTTACACAAATAAGTTTTTATCAGGACTGAGGATTCCAACCTTATCTGGAACTTTATACCAAGTGAACTTTGATTAAAGGATCCGATTACCCAAGATTTGTAAAGTGTTGGTAAGTATACGGTTCATAATAATCACCAATCACCTTGTGAGGAAATTCGACAAAACTTAAACCTAATTTTGTTCCTTCCTTCACTTGTTTACTGTAAACCTACAAGAACGGAAGAACTTCTAGTCGAAGAATGTTTTGAAGTAGGATACTTGGACGTCACCGGAGTCCACCAAAGTGGAACCGTACGACTATAAAAAGACTGAGTGTGAACTCGAAAGGAAAATATTTCTGGTCACTCACACTACAGACTGTCTATGATAATCTGCCGTAAGGAGCATGTTCATCCACTTACTCGTACAACCCTTTCCGTCCGACTCAACCGGGGAAACGGACTTCGATTCCTGCGAAATCCGTCCTCTCTCGCACCTGACGGTCGTGCCAGTGTACAACATGTGCACTTACCTCACACGAAGTGACGACGACGCGACGAAGTCAGCACAGACTGAGACACACTGGGGTATCTACCGTCGGGTGGTCCGAGGAGACAGGGACCCTGAGAGGTCCGTTCTTATGACATCACCTAACGGTAAAAGAGGAGGTTACGTACGTACGTACGATTCAGCGAAGTCAGCACAGACTGAGACACACTGGGGTATCTACCGTCGGGTGGTTCGAGGAGACAGGGACCCTAAGAGGTCCGTTCTTATGACCTCACCTAACGGTAAAAGAGGAGGTTACGTACGTACGTACGATTCAACGAAGTTAACACAGACTGAGACACGTTGGGATACCTGTCGTCGGGTGGTCCGAGGAGACAGGTGTCCTAAGAGATCCGTTCTTATGAAATCACCCAACGGTAAAGGAAGAGGTCACGAAGTGATCATCCAATTGATACTCGTCCATTTTGTGTGGGGAACGTAGACGTTCTTAAGGACCACGACGGGTGGTAGACGCAATTATGTATATAGTCCCGAAACACAAAATGGTACTTCAAAAAAAAAAAAGAATTAAACCTCATATTAACGAAATATTCGAACACAAAGACGACATGTTGTCTCACTTAGTCGAGGTTCATAATTGTCTGTATATAGGGGAGGGAGACAGGAAGGAGGGGACGGTGTAGGGTGGGTAGATCCAGTAGTGTCTCGTAGGCCGACTCGAGGGGTTCGACATGTCGTCCAAGGGTCCCGTCCTTATCTCTGCACATGTGTCCCTCCCCTTTCCCTCCTACGAGACTTAACCCTCTCATCCAAACTGTACCTATGTGAAGGTACGTATGGTACCTCTCAAATATCACCCGAAAAGGAGAGCAACTATGTGACACGACGACAGAAAGGAGTAGAAGAACTCTTTGTCAAAAGATAGTACACCATCGAAGTCCCCAATTGTGTTACGTCTTTACTACTTCAGACAAATCCACAACAGACATACCTCGTGTATTCTTATGATAATCAAAACATTATTATTTCCGATTTAACTCTATGTATCTTCCAAACGATACTACATAGGGAAATGAATAGAGAGGTATGAATGGAAAGCGAGAAGAGTAAAATGTTGGAATGGAGGTCAGTAAAATTTAATCTTCGACTGAGGAGCAACCTGTACCTCTCTTCTACCTACACACCCGACCCTTTCCAGTACCCCAACCCCCCTTCGTCTCTCTCTCCCCCTACTTGTCCGTAGGGTGACCGAGACAGACGTAGAGGAACGTTCCCGTGGAGGGTGGGGGGGACGGTTCATTGGAGGAGACGAGAGTGGTGGGGGTTTGGATCTGACCTATCGGGACCCGAGGGTGCACCTGACATGAACAGGGAAACACTGTAAATGGTATAGTACAACAATTGCGACACGACTGACACGGGAAATCATCCAACATTTGATGATTCTCCACCTTCGGTAGGCAGAGTAAGTGTCTTTGTAGGGACCGGAAATCGTGTCTCACAGTGCGTTATCCAATCGTCAGTCGGGCACAGTAAAAATTTTGCTACTACGAATTATAAGAGACAAAACAAAAGGTTCTAAGGGGTTTCACTCCTGTTTTCCTGGGTCCGGGTCGTCGACTAGTGACACGGTTGTGTCCTTCTAAGGTTTTTCGGGTTGCTGGAAAGGTCAAGGTGAAGTCTCCGGTTTTATCCTCTTTCGCTATTTGTCGGTTTTCTTTCGAAGAAGGTCAAAGATCCATTGAATAAGTTATAGAGTCCTTTCAGTAGAGAGACACTTCGGTTCGTCAGAAGAAAGTTTCTACTTGTACTGTTTGGACTCTTTCTGAATGCTTTAGGGTCAGCAGTACTCCTTCCCCCGGTTTCCCTTTTACAACCACCGAGGGACTCTTGGGTCCGCGAAGGTCGTCTCCTTGTCCTTAGGTCGAGTCGACTCGAGAGTCTACGGAAAAGAAACCTATGTTGTGTTCTGTCACTTGTCCTTCGGCCACTGAACGACGTCATTCAAATTTTAAATGAATCGACTTTTTAACTCGAAAACCTGGATCGGAATCAAGATGATAACTGATTCCCCTAAACTTTTTTATAACAATACAGGGACGATGATCCACTTTTTAATGTACTAAGACATATGGTATAGATCCCAGAAAACTCGGTAAAATCACCCACCATGATTATAGAAGACCACGATTGAACCAATATCATGTTCTAAATGAAGGAAAAAATTTTTTATTAAAATGAATAATTAAAAACGGACACGACCCAGAACCAACGACGTGTGTCCGAAAGAGATCGACGTCACGCGTCCGAAGAGTACACCACCGAAGAGGACAACACCTCGTACCCGATATCTCGTGTCCGAGTCATCAATACTGCGCACCCAAATCGACGGTGTGTCGTACACAAGGGAGGACCCGGTCCCTACTTTGGATACAGAGGACGTAGCCGCCCGCCCAAGAAATGGTGACTCTGTGGTTCCTCCGGGTTTTCTAAATAAAGAATAAATTCTGAAGAAATCTGCCCTCACAAAAGACAACAGACTTAAGAAGACATCAGTCTGTCCGTCACCCAAGTCATAGACACAAAACCCTTGTTTTTATCAGGATACTAAACACAAGTGTAAGATAGTTATAGTAAAGAAACACCTTAGGTTAATTTCCCTAATTCTCTTCTTTAACTGATATGAATATTTTCATCGGAAAACTTGGAAAGAGAATCGAGGTTCTTTGTTTAGAACGTGTTTAAATTCCTCGTAAAGTGGTGGGGAAAAAGGAAAGAAACTAATTGTTTACCCGTGATTGAACAATAAGAAAATAAGTTTACTCGATCTTTCTTATAAAAGATAGGTCTTTTATAAATATTGTTACAACTTACGTAATCTATAAAACACATTGTATATTCATAAGTAAGTATCGATCATTCATAGACCAAGTAACTAAAATTAAATAGGAGATCAACTCTTAATAAAAATAATAAATTTCTCTAGTAGTTATGGCATCCGTCTATTTCTACTGTTGAATCTTGACACACTAGGAAACATCAAAGTTTCAAAGGAGTCCGTACACGAAAGTCAGTCAAGGAGAATCATTCGAAAATTCCATCCACATCCGTGTCTGGGTAAAATACCAACACTCTTGACTCTGGGGTTCACCTAAGTCCAAACGGGTAGTCCTTACGACTCCCACCCCGAACGGGATGGTCTAGAATTTTACAAGGGTATTTCGATGTAAATAACTTTACTACAGTATTATGACCACATTATAAACGATCTACGAATTTACCTTGTCTTATCTGTCAGACCTTTACCTGGGAACAGATAAACTCGGAAGTTTACACTGTCGTAATACATAAGTACATCTTTCCTTTTGAACTCCTTTAACCCATTGTTAACCCTCTTTTTTTATTTTTGATCTATTAGTACAGTAAAATATAATTTTAATCTCGTCTTATTTTTACTAATTCTTTGTATGTTTTGATTTTCGTAGATTCACACTTAATAAAACTACTCTTCGTCAAAAGATTCGTACTATCGTTACCTTTCATAAACCTTTCTCTTTTATCTGTTTTAACGAAGGTTAAAAGCTTGAGAGAATACAGTCTTTGGAGCTCGTTATGTCATTTAACCGTTTACTCTTACGAAATTGACTGTTCGTAAAATCAATCGAGTGGTTATCTTATTTTACCCGTTTGTTATTTTTGTTCAGTAAGTCTATTCACTCCTTCTCTAAACAAGAGTGATCGTTAGTTCCTTTACGTTTGATTCCACTCTTGAAAAGAGGATGATTTGACTATTACCATTATTCACTATTATGAGACATCCTCAACCTCAACTGAACCGATTACGAGTATATGTCACGACACTCACCTCCCGACGTACATAGTCCTTGGAACTCTTCGAACATCCAATAATGATTACTATATGTTTCCACAAATAACTTTGTATACATCCTTGTGTAGTAACCATTGTTTGCAGGTTATCGTCTGTTTACCAATTTAAACCCATGTAATATTATTTCACTTTCCCTTCATCGAGTCGGTACAGACTGAGAAACGTTGGGGGTACCTGACATCGGACGGTCCGAGGAGGCAGGTACTCTTTCCTAATAGGTTTCGTTACTACAAGTTTCAAGTCAGGAACCTAGTCGTAGTGGACCCTTCGTAATCTTTACGTTCAATAGACTGAGTCTGGGTGATTTAGTATCAGAGATCCTCACCCCGGGTTGTTGGTAGATTGTAGAGAGGTTCACTGAAAAACAGAGATTTCTTCAAATTTTAACACGTATAAAACTCCAATGCACCCTTAACTCATCTTAGTTTCCAAACACCAAAAAGAAAAAAGAGGAGACCCAAACTAATCATCCAGTCCAATAAAGGAAACTATAATCTGTTATCTTTTACCTTCTCCTATGACACGGAGAAGAAAAATCATTTCGGGAGGAACTACTATCTTATTAACGAATTCCGTCAAGTGGTCTTGGTGGAGTCGTTTCTTGTCACTAAGAATCTCCTTTCTCTTTCTGGTAATCCGGGGGTAAAACTGACTCTGTGTCCGAAAGAGGTCGGGTCGAAGTCTTTAGGATGTCCAATAGTCCGAATCTTAATAAATATCACAATCATTACAAGACAATTTTTGACAGGTAAACAAATCCTTAATAATATATTTCAGTTTATGACAAAACCAATTATCACGTAAAACTGTCATATTAATGTCAGACGAATATGGACTAAAATCCGTAATAAAGTTATTATACAGACCTCTTCTATAAATGATTAAAACTCTTAGACGTAAAATTTCCAAATTCAAAATAAAGACACTATAGTCAAACGATTTTAGTGCCTGTAAAGTAAAAATAATTCTTGTACAACAACAAGTGAACGATTTAGGACAGGTACAGAAACGTTGGGACAAGTTGAGAAACGTTGGGACGTCTGATGTCGTGTGATCCGAGGAGACAGAAGGTGACAGAGGATCAAACGAGTTTAAGTACTCGTTCTCTGGATCTCATACCTCTGTTTTTCCTTCTTGGATTGAATCGGAAGCAGAGAGTCCTCCTCGTTCTTTTAAGAAGGAAATGATATGACATGCTTCTCGGGGAGGTTCTACTCCTGTTCATGCGATGGTGGCTCCATTCTGCTTGTGTAAGGGAGGACTAAGGAGTGTGTCGAGGACTGGCGTACGGACAGAAGCGGACACTTTCCAGACTTTCATCTTGACTGGAGCAGGTAGTAAAACGTTTCCTTTGGTTTAATCCACTACGTAAACTATCACTGTCAAGTCTTTGTAAAAATAGCCATCTCCGGTTTTCCATGTTCTAGATAGGGAACCGAAACAGAGGGTAAATGCTCCTGCTGTCGAGAGTCCTCCTGTAAGATAGGTCGCTCCAGAGTGGACCGGCAGTACCACGGAGCTTTAGTTCTCTCTTACGTTTGGTCGGGAGAAGACATAATAGCGAAGAGGTCAGTCATAGTCTCGCAAATTTCTACTTAAAACTACTTCTACTGTCTGTCCTCCCGCCTCTTCTCCTTCTTCTCCTGCTACTCCTTCTCGGTGACGTATTTCCTTCAGACTCTCGAGCTTCCGTCCTTTGACAGTGGAAGTTCGCCGGCCTAAGAAGAGAATGTAAAACAAGACTACTACTGGTCCTTTCATGACCTCAGAGATTCTTAAGAATACACTACAGTTTACTCGGATGCTGGAGATTAGACGTCTAACCAGACACCGGTCTTTTCCGGAGTAAAGATGTTTTTAGACTGGAATGAAGGTTTGATGTAAGAAGAGATTTCTCACGAATAGTAGTCATAAACGTCTGGAGATTTTGGGTAAGGAGTCTTTTTCCTCGGTCTAAACCACCTTAAAATGTCCTTGGTCACAGTTTCATAAAGGCGTGAGTTCTGTGGGGACCGGCTAATTCGGGTAAGTGTCTCCATTCAATAATATTAATAATTAATTACTTCATCACGAAACCCAGTACTTTATTGGTTTTCAAATAATCCTTTTAGTGACAAAACTCCAACACATTTCTAACAAATTTTTTTATGGTCTCTAATGAAACCAGAAATCAACTTCACATAGTATGGAGTACATAAAATCAACCTAACAATACAAACTCTTTTGTTTTGACGAAGTAGTCTTAAATTTTCCGTATTCTCTCTTCGTTCAATGTTAGAGTCAAGAAACGACTGAAGATCAGAAGTTTGATTTAACACTGTTGCAAAACTTAAAGAGTTCCATAACTTACATGTTTCTGACAGTGAAAGGCAACTTGATTACACAGAGTACTTTTCTAAAACGTTATAAATTTTTATGAAATTTATAAATTTTATAAAATTCACAAACGGACTGTTGTCAGAGTGACATGAACCAGAACAAAAACAAGCACGAATCGTCCCGTTATTCGTCTGATTAAACTCTTTTTCCTCTACTTTTGCAGGACTTTAAGTCAATGTGAAAATAAGTTGAATCTTTATAAACTTACAAATGATGTCTTCTAAGTGACCTGGACCCTGTAAAGAAAGACTGTAAGGGTTCTAGTACCTTGAAGGAAATCCTAAGGTTTATGGGAATCATCGTTCACGATTCTAAACTTATGGTCGGTCAACGAACATTCCGTTCCAGGAAAACTTTCTTTCCGACCCGAAACGTCTTTACAAAGAAATTACTAAGGACAACGGATAATTCAGTTCACGTTGGAGAAGTGAGACACAACGTTCCAGGGGTTCAAAACAAACAAGTCGGAGCGGTGAAACACGAGACCAATGTGTGGGAGATTCTACAGACATGAAACAGAGTTCTACAAGAGAAGGACCTAAAAAAAAAGAAATGATGAGGACGTGGTCCGACGGTGTAACAAAGTGAATGACTTTAGGACAAAGTGTTCCAGAAAAGGTATGGTGAAGGAGTGTGTTCGGAGGACCCTTGGAGACAGACGGTAGTGAAGTGGAGGTACGACCACGGTAAAGAGAACTGAAGGAATTGAACTGTAAAACTAACAAATCATGGACTCCCAAATTGGATTAGAGAGTGGTCTTCTCAGTGTCTTTACACTAGTAGAAAAGAGGAAAGGTTTGACATTCGAAGAACTCCTGTCTGTGTGTCGAAATAAAAGGAAACATGAATGAAAAAATAGGGAACATTACTACTAGTGATTTGTTTATACGTTATTTAACCTAAACGATTCTTTCACTTGGTAGAAAGACAAATACAAAGAATGCCGAGTGAAGAAGGTGAAAATAATAAAGTCTTACAACTGTTTGTTTGAAACTTTACATTGGGTTCTGGACCTTTCCATTCGTATTCAAAGAATCTATCCGATTTTATTTTCTTCATTCTAATCCAAATCCAAACCCCTCAAATTCCATCTTTGAAAATTGACTGAATCATTTACCAATAAAGCAAGTTCTTAAATCGTAGATTTCACCATAAATGAAAATACATAAATCCTATAAAATAAAAGACGTAAGATCCTGTAAAATCTTAAAATTTACGTAAGAATTTTAATCAATAATACGGACGAATGATATACAACGTCTACCAATAGATACTAGAGGTACCTTCTTTTATATTTGTTCTCTAGATGACATTATAAGGACTACGATGTAGAACCAGAATAGGTTTACCCCATGACTATTTTCAACATTCCCCGACCATTCTCTAGAGAATTTTAAAATATTATAAAAGGGGAATTCGACAAAAGAACGACGAATACGACATACAAAAAGAACATAATTCCAACGTAGGTAAAGAGAGGTCTATTAAAAAACTTTGTAGTAATCTCAAAATATTGAATTAATCTTTTATATCCAACAAAAATCATAAATGTCGGACGTCATTTTATCATGGTAAAGTATTGACGTACTAATCGTCCTATCTAAACTGTTCAACTTACGAAGTCAACTTACTTTGTATCGAAACTTTTACTCAAGTTTTAAACATCCTACCATTCCTTACACTTCCGGTGTACGAATTTCAGTAAACATAGTGACTGTATTCGTTGTTCACTTCCTAAGAAACATACCGCATTTCACTTTCACTTCAACGAGTCAGTACAGGCTGAGAAACACTGGGGTACCTGACGTCGGATGGTCCGAGGAGACAGGTACCCTAAAAGGTCTGTTCTCATAACCTCACCCAACGGTTTTACGACCTTTTAGAGCAAACAATAATACCTGGTGCAGAGTACCTGTACGCCCCTGGTCTTAAAGAAACAGGCCACAAACCCAATGGGTGACTAGTCATAAGTCCAATATTCGTCGCACTACATCACACAAAAGTTTATTATTTTACTCTGCGTCTACGAAAAAATAGGTCGTTGTCCTTTTAATCCCATCTTCACCTTAAACTTTAACAATTCGATGACAAAAATTACATTTACACATATATTGTAGATATTTTACATACATATGCATTTGTATCTGGGTTCGTATCTAACACCACGACATAAATCCTTCGTGACATTCAACCCACGTGAATATAAGAAAGAATCTGAGGAACCAGTCATGTAGTAACAAAGTTTTATCCAAATATGCGATCATCATCTTTTATCGGGTCTAAAAATGTAAACTTATCTGTTACATCAGACACTGAATATTGAGAGTATAAACAAAATACGGAGTAAAGAATCTTCTAATTAATATCGACTAGTACGAAAAAATATAAACAAGTCGACCTAAAATATACTCTTTGGTGTAAAGGTTCCAGTCTTTACACAAGACCTCCTTCCTCTTTTCCACAATTTAGCACTGACCGAAGAAGTCTTGTCTTTCGTAGGTGTTTCTTTGAAACACAACCCGAGATAGTTTGCACAGAATTTCCATTACATTGTCAACTAAAAATTTAAAACACAGTAAACAGTACATCATTTCGACATGAAACCGGGTCGTGACGAATATTTATCAAACATAATTAGTATTAACATCATTAAAACAATAAGAAATAATAGTATCACTATTAAAAAAAATGATCTATACGTATTTCATAATTCAACTTACTTTTAAAATTTACAATGTACTTTAAGCCGTGTATTTTACAATGTACAACATATACATAAAAATTATCATCAACCTTATATGGTAGGTCTGTAGAAATCCGATAAAGGTTTATACAAAAAGATCACCTCCATACACCCACACATATACACCCATACACACTACAAATGTTCTCTTCCCCTCTATCTACTCTCAATCTTCTTTAAATGTCTTCCATCCAACCCCTTTCCTTCCCCTTTTACAACGAAAAATTAAAAGACAAATAATTATTATTCTACTCCTCCTGGAACGTAAGGAGTATATTATTTTGTACGACACCCTTCACGGAATTACCAAATCTCTTCACTCAATCGCTATTCCTGTCTTAACAGGGTACATAAAGTTCCCAAGGAAGTCGTCATTACATCATTTACTAAATCACGTCAATGAGGACACTGTCAGTACCTGTATGTATAAAAAGTTTAATGTCTTTAAGATAAATATATGATTTTTACAGATGAAACTGCACCTGGGATAGTACCAAACCTAGTTACAACAATTTTGGGAACTATCAACGTCTGTCGTATGTCTTTTTGAGTAATAGTATTTCCCCATAGACGTACTTAATTATGAAAGACATTTTGACAATTCGGACACAGATTGTTTATAAACACAGACGGGAACCTGACTTACGACAGTATCCGTGACCCTTATCTTTGTGTTCAAGACATATCACAGAAGGACGTCTAACGAGTCTCAGGTCCTGTCCCTGTCCCTGTCCCTGTCGACTTAGTGTACGGACATACTACACTCTGTACGCCACGTCCCGGCGTGTACCCGTGCTTCTTCCGCGTGGAGAGGACCTCGTCCGTCGTCGACCGACCGCAGAACTCTCTCGTCTGTCCTCGATCCGTCGTACCCTCCACACTCCCTCAGGGATCGTCTCGGTGAACGCAGTGACTCCACCCGAAACCACCGAACGACCATCAAGCCCCTCTAACTACCGATATCCTATCTCCCGTCACACGCAAAAGTAGCTTTTTAAATTAGTGTCCGTAAAGTCGAGTAGTCCGTCGTAAACTCACGAGTGAAGTAATCGATTGAGCGAGTGTTCTTTAAGGAACTTCGTCCATTAGTGAAACATCAACCTTAGAAGATTTTAAATTATCGTACACCAAAACACAGACGGAACACTTACAGTCCGTGGTACGGTCCGGATCACTCCTCCTTTTTTTTTTTTCTACTTATTCCATAACATTCGTCGTTTGAAGTGTGGGAGTAGGGTTTAGTTTGTTATTTTAGTTTGTTTTTTAAGTTAGACAACTCGTACCCATAAATTTACCCATAAACGTGTAGGCGGTAAACGAAACCTACGTAATATTCTTTCTTATTCAGTACGAATGTAAAAAAGGAAGAAGGTAACAAACAAGTATCTCGGACAAAAAAAAAATTAACGTCACAATCACGGGTGAACTGAACTTGAACGATCGTTGAAATTCACTCCTTCCTTTTATTTTGATAACTCGCAACTTACCTTTTCCGTAATCGTAACAAGATTTATAAAATGTTTCATTCTTAGTCCGTAGTTTTACGAAGGAAAAACATTTGAACAGTGTAAAGTCGGACAACTATCGAAGTAAAAGTACCGCCGGTAAGGTTTAAGTGGATCCGGGTGTGGTCGAAATAGAACAAAGTGGTAGAAAATCACCGAAAGTAGAATTCATCAGTTTCGAAATTTCTGACGGAAATTTCTATTATGAAAGTACTGTAGAAGTGAACCGACATTTACCTCGTTCATTATCTTTTATGGAAGTCAGTAGACGTCATCAGCTAAGACGGGTTCCCAGTAGAAACCGGGACCACCTTCATTAACCTCCACCTCATTGTCACGTCACTCTGAACTCGGTTCACGAAAAAAAAGAGTTTATCTTTTTCACTTAGGACGTGTAAAGACAAATGATATGTAATATATATTCTCACTGTAAAGGAAGAAAGTCCTCAATTAATCCAAACGGGAAATAAATTATTCGACTCCACGTTCTCTCGGTAGCAATCTAATCCCTGACTTCCATAAAGGACATTCCGTCTCCGTTCATCAAAGAACCCAAAAACCAAAAACCTCCAAACAAAACAAAACAAAACAATGGTACATACATTAAGTAAGGATGGGACAAAGGGAGGGTATCGAAACAGAGGTAAGAATGACCAACGAAATTATCAGACTCGAATATCTAAAGTGGTTCTACATAAATCTTTCATATAGTACTGATCTTTTGAGTCTCCTTTGGTATATTTGAAAAGAAATGATTCTCATGTTTGACAAAGAACAACGATCCAAGGCCATTCCGATCAACAAATGAGGGAAACAGGTAGTTCTGAATGTGTTTAGAACGTTTGCTGTAATGAAGACACTTATCGGTGGTACCTCTTTTATCTTGAATAATCACTTTAGAAAAAGTCGGTTGATCTCTTTTTCTTTAGTCAGGAGATCATGCTATTAACTCTTACATTCGCTAGAACAAATATAAAAGTTAAAAAATCGGTAGTAATGGAGAAAAGGTAATACGACAAAGGGACACACTACATCTGAGTTTACGGAGAATCGAAAAAGGGAAAATTTTATGTGGTGGGTTTGTAACAAACATATTGTGTTACGTCTCCTTTGAATAAACACACTCTGTGAATCAATACATAAGACAATGACATGAAGTCTAGGGACCCCCTTGCAAAATTTATTACAATGATCTTGAGATAAAAATTATTATTTGTTTTCTCTGAACTTCTGACTGTCCACTGAGAAGACCTGTAAAGACCGGTAAAAAATTTTACTTTGAAATCTGTCTCTATTTGAAAAATATGAAATTTCCTATAAAATCCAATATGGAAGGATGACATAACACAAAATCTTGAAAGACTTTTGTTCTACATAATCAAACGAACGAAAATGTGTGATTAGTCTTACCAATTATTACTAATTATTATCTTGAGTCAAACCTTTTTTCTAATTTTTGAATCTATGGTACTACGTTAACATTTTGTCTATTATTATTATTTATATTAACAAGTCAGATTATTTACAGTGGAGATTATCAAATAACGTAAATGGATAAAGTAATTTCGTCTCGGTAAACTTAAGGTGTTACAGGATCTACTCTTAATACGACGACTTTGAACTCAGTATATTACTTTGTGAGTCCTAATGACTCTATCTAATCTGTCGTACTGATATCAAAGTCTCTTCCCTTTTTATTAACACCAAAACTAAGGAATTCTTTACTATACCAGAAAAAACTCAATCTTGATTAATAACTTTTGTTTGAATTACTAATGGTTTCCCCTTTGTACCGTCCTTCCCTATTTGACCTCGAACCCTAATTGTATATGTGTGATGATATATATTTTATCTCTTAGTTATTCTGGCTGACCTAACATGTCCCTTGAGAAGAATTATAAGACATTACTAGACGTACCCTTTCCTTAGACTTTTTCTTATTTATACACATATTGACTTAACCATACGATACATGGACTTTGATTGCATTCTGACATTTAGTTAATATAAGGTTATCATATAAAATTTTTTTCTAAAAGTATTCATTCTTATGTCTTTTAATACAGAAGTCAATCTTATTCCCTTTACAAATGTTTCGAATCTCTCCGGTACACGTCTCTATCGTACCTATGGTCATACTGGCTTCTCAACATCCATCAATCACATCAACACCCAATAACACTCAATCAACACCCAGCAACGGCATAAAATTTTCCTTTTGGTTTTATACTTATACTTAACGAACCCAGAGTTCAGTTCCTCATACTACTCCCTACACCACAAGGGTGCACGGGTCGATATATTTCTCATTCGAATGACCTAGTTACCAGATCCGGACATTAGTTTCAGAACCGGAACTACTTTCTGGAACTGTCACCGTTAAAATTTCTTTTTAAACTGTCCTGTACCACTGTCACCTACACACTACTTCATATCCTAGTTTAAAGTATTACAAAAAGAAGAAGTTTGATTGACTATGATATCTTTTATTTATGGTGTTCATTCTTTTGTCTAAAGGAAATGGGAGTGGAGATTAAGGATGAAGAAAACAGTGACATCAAATCTATTGGGTGACTCTCTCATCACGTAGAGACAATAAATAAAAAATACAAGGGGTACTCTAGTCGAAAATAAATTGAGGGAAGGAGGGATACCGAAACAATACGAAGACTCTTCCTTCCGAATGTTTGAGAACCGTGAGTATATAACCATTGAAACTTGTAACGGATTACCTCGTCCTGAAAATTTTTGTTTCGTCTTTCTTAGTCCCATTATAAAAAGTTAGTTATTATAAGCACATTAAAAGTACAACAGTTACATTGAAGAATCTTTTTAATCAAATTGTCTAACCATTCTTCTTTGTACCAGAGGAAATACGACAATAACCAATTTTTAAGTCGACTTACCACTCTTATTAATATTGACGTATAGGTCCCATAACTCCTATGACGTCACACACAGATCTATAAAGTTTCAGTCGAAAAAAAAAAGAAAGAAAGGTCCTAACGTCATAAGGTCTCTATCTTGAAACGGGTGTCAGTCTGGGCCGTACAACGGGATAGATGTAGGTCGCTCGCCAGGGGTTAAACCTTCTCGACTTATAGGGGTTTAGACACAGGAAGTGACACTTCAGTCCGCACATACATAGACGAAGAGAAGTGATGTCACTAACTACCGATGGTTGCAATTGAAACACAGTCTAAAGTTAACCACTGGATGTGTAAAGACTTCACAATTAAAACGACACACATGAAGACCTATGGATTCTTTCTGAAAAAGTTTATAAAATTTTGTCTAAGACAGAAAAAAAGTCTAGGTCAATTCAAAAAATATCTACTGAGTGTCTTTGTCTAGGTCCAAGGGTCTGTGGTAAAAACTGTCTACTTAGGTAACAGAAAAGTGGGTGGTCTAACACCCTGACTCTTTATTTATGTATAGGGACTGGATTTTGAGACCTCGGACTCGATAAACGTCTCACAGAACAGAGTCACGACCATCAATGTCTCCCGGAAATATCATGGTCACAAATAATGAGAAGATAAGGACCTTCTATCCATCTCGATGAGAGGACAGTGTCTACTTTTTTAATGCACCGACAGGATTCGACGGTCGACCATTTATACCTAAACTATGATCCGGAAAGATTAAGGTTTCCATAGAAGTCCTGACACCCAGACTCAAGTCACAATTAAGTCAGGGTCTAACTGAACTCAGTATTCAAAACACTAAAGACCAAGTTACACCTAGGAAGAAGGGAGAAGGAGGTAAAAGTAGACGAGACTACTACCGACTACAACTTAAATCCCCAGTGACAATCTGTAGAGGGAAGTAGAGAGGGTGTACAATCTTGACAACCCGTATGGGTCATTAATTATGTCTGGACTCTTGACAGACATTAATAGTTCAAATCGACCAAAGATCTACCAAGAAAATCCTTAGAATAAAGTTTATGAGAAGGACTCCCTTTGGTCCTTGACCATGACTAAGACTTTGACACCCAGTTTCCACATTTTACGTATCACCTTAGGGATGGAGACTAACGGGCTCAAATTTTGTCTTTGGATCCCCTTACTAAAAAGTCAATATAGGATTAACGTAATTTCCAAAGCGTTGAAAATTTATAACCTTTTGTATATTATCCTTTCACTACCGTCACGAACCTTTTGTATATTATTTGGTCTTATCACAGACTTACATTCATCACTTATTGTACAATTAAGTAACAATATACAACAGATCGTCACAGTGACACTTACACAAAATGATTTCATGAAGACACTGTCTCTAAAGAAGAAAAACATCGAAAAAAAAAAATCGAAAATTGAGAATATTTTGGTCTAATTTCATAAGGATCATATGAAATTGGTTGGTAAGTAAAGAAAAAAAAAATAAAAAAAAATTAAAATAAATAAATAAAAAAGTAAAGAATAAATCAACCGAACGGATGGGCCTATAATTAAAGTTCCCCGTTCGATATCAAAACCTCCTTCTGGTACCTGAGAAACTCTAAAGACGTCGTCTTTACTTTAGTAACGTAGGTGAAGTTTACCATTCGTCTATATTTTGCTTTGTAAAAGGGTTCATAGGTACTTAAGTTTTTATTCTCGAGACTACTAACCAGTACGTAGAACCAGAATTCTGTACATATACAGACGATGTCTTACCCGTTTGATAAGTATGTAATAACAAAACAAAGAAAGTCAGAAACACTTTTATAAAATTACAAAAGATCTTTGTAAAGGTAAAATTACAAAAAGATCTACAAACTTAAATGAAACATGATATAAATAGTGTTAAGTACGTCGAAGGAATATTCCATTATGAGACTGAAATTTTTTAAGATTTAAACAAAAAAACTACGAATAATCTTTTAACCAACAACATATAATATGAGAAGGTAACGTTATTACTTACTATTCAAGTCGTAATTATTATTTACCCATCCAGACACTTACCAATGAAAGAATTTTCATTATTTACAAACATAATTACTAAATACAACAACGTTTATAAAAATAAACTCGCCGTTTGACAAGTTAATTTATCACCAATACACTGTTTGGCAAAAACACGACACGGAATTTTTTTATGATTTTTGGTCGTTTTTGCCTTTAAAATTCCTCATAATGTTACGTCTCATCGTGACCTTTGTTTCTTTACTATGTGATCTCGAAAACACTCCTCACCCAATGGAAAATACGAGAATAGAGGTACACCAGTGTTTCTGTCGTTCACACTATCCTGAATCTTCTACTTTACGAGATTGTGTCTTTCGGGTTCGGAAACATCTCTTCTTTGACTCATAAATCACCAAATCTTTAGATGGGACGGTTTATTTCAAAAGTCACATGATTGTTGAGGTGAGAAGAAAAACTCTGTGAGACGACACCCTAATTTAGAAATTAACCAGTGTACATGAATTCGTGATTTCGAACCAAAGGAAGGAACATCACCAACATGAGACCTTTCATAGAAAGGTTCTAAAGAATGGGGTAAATGTAACTATATCTCATCAGACTGAACTAAAACTGACGACATCTTAAGATATGAATTTTAAAAATTTATGGTGTTGTATTTAAACCATACATTAGAAGTGGTTAGTTCAAAAATATATTGGATGTATGTAATGGATCAATGAACACCAATCAATATAAAATTTATACTTATATAGATTATAATTTTAAAAAACAGTAGAATTCCCACCTGACTTTCACCTTTACGGATACTTGAATTTCCACTCAGAACTTGTGAAACCATCGTCCGATTTTTCAAACTCTTAATTTAGAAATTGATAAACACACACACCATTCAGCGAAATCAGTACAGGCTGAGAAACGTTGGAGTACCTGACATCGGGTACTTCGAGGAGGCAGGTGTCCTAAAAGGTCCGTTCTTATGACCTCACCCAATGGTAAAGAAAGAGGTCCCATAGAAGGACTGGGTCCCTAACTTGGGTGCAAAGAACATAGAGGACGTGATCGTCCGCTCAAGAAATAGTGATCGTGGTGGACCCTTCGGGGAATTGATAAACCCTGATAATGTCAAATTTACACTAATGGACTTACATACGACCGTTATAGATCCATTATATAGAACCCAACCACCCGTCACCGACGTGTTTCCTCAACGACTCCCGGGTACGAGTTTACTGTTCTCCCGAGTCATGTCTTTCCACCTCCAGACAAGACTGTTGGGTCAGACTGGGTCATTCGTGGATGTCCGACCTTTCTACTATCCAAACTATAAATAAAATAGCCCCCGTTCCCCAACTCCACTATCGATCTGAAAGTTCACCTTTATGGGTCGTCCGAAAACCCTCACCACGAGTCCTACCTCTAGTTCCTACTAGTCCTCCTCTACGTTCCTCGAAATAGTCCACTACAGTCAAACTTTCATACTCATAGACTTCCCTTGTCATCTCCGTGACTTTTGACCCCACCGTCATTACGATCTTAATTCATGCAAAACCCTTTCTCTTTCTTTACCCTGACATCTTACGGACATTTCTCTCTATCCTTCTTTTAGTCACATCACTACTTTCTACGTTTGTCCGGAGCAAATTAATCTCGTTCGTGAAAGTCTCCGTCCGTTCCTGTGTCCCTAAGTAGGCAGGAGGAGAGGTTTGGTTCCGTGTTAAGGGGGTCGAAAGGGTAAAGACCCGAAGGATTAAACACCTTAACTGATGGTAAGAGGGTTAGTGTATCTACCTCAAAAAAAATTTCGAATCATAGACTTACTTAGATTATGTTAAACCGATATACAATCTTAGTATGTATACACTCAAGAATTTTTTTTTTACGAATACGGACCCAAGGTAACCTTTTCTATGAATAAACCGGACCCCACACCAATTTTATAAAGTCTCGAGGGGTCCACTGAGAACTGTACGTCGGTTCCAAAACTTGATCACTGGATTATTCACGTCTTGAGCAACACTGTGAGGGACTCACCGAACAGAGTCAGAGAAACGACGTAGTCTCGAAACCCGACCGAGAAGACACCTGTCAACGTCAGACTCCGTACACTTACCTTACCAATAGGATCTGTCAGTGTTAAAAATTCAACAATCTACAACCGAACACTGAATAAGTAGTTTCTTAATGACGAAGAATGAATCAAAGTTACACAAGTTGTATACATCGCACATAATTTGGGTTTATTATGAAGTAGTGAAGGTTATGTCGTGAGACTTTTAAATTATACATCTTTTGTCGTCCTCGTCATGATTTATAAAAAAAAAGTCTGACACATTACAAGAGTCACAATAACAACAAAAAGAAAAAAATTTATTTCTTCGATGTTGAACGACCAAGTCACACAGATTCGTACCCTGAAATAAGTGGTTAACATATGTTTAATACGGTAGTCGGTATTTATCCTGGTCCACTATTTCACATCCATCTACTCACGATAATGACAGTAGTGAAGGGACTTGGGGTTCCCGTCGAATACGAACCCTTTATTTTATTTTTTTTTATCTTCCCTTCATGAACATGGTTAGGTTCAAACTTCATTTGCTTTACGATCTTTAGACACAGGATGACGTAAGGGAGGAGGTAAACTTGGTTTATAGGTTATTCTTATGGTTTAAAAAAAGTTAGTAAAGATTGAAAATCCTTCAAAAATTAAATTTAAGCCCTTAAACATACACATTAAGAAGAGTCACTAATCATCATTGGTATGTTCGTTACAACGTTCTTTATCGTTCAAAAGAATTTGAGTTCTCTTAAAACCAAAGAATTATCTCCTTTAAGTCATTTATATATCGACCAGACATAGTTTATAACTTGTCTCTCTTTTTGTACCTATCAAGTTCTGTCAAATGAGAAACGTTACCTGGATCCTAAACCCATTTATCTTGTACATTAATATAAACTCATACAACTATATTCTCTTTGTATAATAGTTCTATAATATAGAAATATTACCTATTTCTGAGTGTATAAGGAACACTTACAGTCTGTCATAAGATATAAAATTCATATTTCCTTCTTTTACTTGTCACCAGGAAGTAAGTCCAACACCGGAAGTCACAGTATATTTAGTCATACATAGACAAGATTTTATACTCGTACGATTCACTAAAAAAAGTATAAAGAGTCCAATAATAAATACTTTTTGGAGTGAAGGTACCTGTCCGGTTTCTCAAATCACTTGTGTATCTAAGACAGGGATTAAAAAATTTTTTACTACATCTGAAAGTACCTTAACCTAGTTAGGCACAGTAGCCACCTCACACTCATAATATATAAAAGGTATACACTAAGTGAACAGATGAAAACTTCTAGTCGTGGGTTTTACACGACTCGTCTCGTTTTTGTTGGATGGAATTAGATTTTTATATGCAGGGAAGACTTTACACCCTTTATCTTGGATAATGACCGTCGAAAGACACTTGAGCACAGTCATAATCTTTAATACTCTATCAAATTTACTTCCCTTGTCAAAGATTTTGAATTCGAGAGTCATAAACATTCGTGTCGTATCTTCTATTCTTAACGTTCTGTTCTAATAAAGAGCTGTCTAATACGTGTACGTACCCTCAGGGTTAAAAGTGAGACAAGACGGAGTCAACTGAGTCAGGAGAGAGTAATTTCTCCACCGGACCCGACACACAAATGTTTTAGCTCCCAAGAACTGTAACCAATGGAAGACCGGGACGAGACAAAAATTCTTTCGAGGACTTCTTGTTTAGGTTCACATTGGTTACGTGGAGATGGGATGAGAGTTAGTCGTCAATGACCTGATCCCACTTTGAAACATAAACATAGGAGTGTCCATTTTGGTAGCTTTTCTTCGAAAGGAGTATTGAATTAACGGTACCAGTTGAGTCCCGATCTTAAGGAAGTCTGTTGTACAATTAGAGAGACAACTATCCAACTTAATAATTATAAACTTTACAACCAAATAAAAGTAAATTCATAGTTATAGAGAATAAACGTCATGTAGTATATTGAACAAGTAACATAAGATCGTTTTCTACGACGAGTTTATAAAGTAAGTTTCTTCAATTTTCTGAACAAATTCTAATGAGTTCCCCGATATAAATCTCTGAATCAGAAACGTCAAAGACTGTGATCAAGTTCATTACCTATGTGATTGGTTTTACCTTTACATGATGCGTTACGTAACCTATACATCCAGTACAGCCATTGATCAGAACAATGACTGATTCCAAGAACTGGAGGAATTAGTTATCCTTAACTAGTCTCTGGTCTGACCTTTAAGTCCGTTCCGAAATAATCCGGAGAACAACGTCGTCTCCCCTAGTTCTTGTTTGTTGTCCTAAGGGGACGAACGAACAAGGGACTCCATCTCCGCTCGAACAAGGAATACACCTCACTCCCATCTCGAACAGGCCCTTAACTGCCGAATCACCAAACGGGTGGGGAATCCACCATAGTAGACGTGTCCCGTACGTGTCAAGAGACGGAAACGAGGACTAGGGGACGAAAAAGAAAGAAAAAAAACCAGAAACACAGAAAACAGGTCTCAAACGGGGTTGACATGTACTTGTGTCACTAAACATCAGGGTATCAAAGAAGCATGAAACAAGGAGGTCCTCTCCAAATAAGTGCACATTCGTAACGTTGTGACGTCGTTTCCCAAGGTCCGGGGTCGGACAGAGTCAGACTTTATAATCAATAATAGGTCAAGGAGTGGAAACTTAAATTTTTTAAATAGTCTCTGAACTTTTTGTTTAGACAAAACCTATTTAAAGATAACACAACACATATCAGCATCACAAGAGACTAGACACCTGTACACGTGAATAAAAGATTCACATAAACACTAATAAAATATTTTAGAGTTTTATAATACCGATCATTTTGTAATATGTGTGAAAGTAAAAAATATACTGTGGACGACCTCTTCCGTTACCGTGGGGTGAGGTCATGAGAACGGACCTTTTAGGGTACCTGTCTCCTCGGACGACCCGACGTCAGGTATCCTAGTGACTCCCAGTCTGTGCTGACTCGCTGAAGTGAAAGTACGTAACCTCTTCCGTTACCGTTGGGTGAGGTCACAAGAACGGACCTCTTAGGGTCCCTGCCCCCTCGGACCACCCGACGGCAGAGACCCCAGTGCGTCTCAGTCTGTGCTGACTTCACTGAATCGTCGTCGTCGTCGTCCTCTTTTTACACTACAGGTTATATTTCTACTTGTCCACTGAATAAAAAAAGTGATTAAGATAAAAAAAAAAAAATGACGAAGTGATAAAGTAATAAAAAGTGAAAATTGAGAACTTGAAATAGACATTTATTATCCTTGAGAAGGAGTGGAGACAGGATTCCTCAGATCTCTTTTACTCCAACTACACAGAATTAAAAAGAGTCTATTGTAGATAAAAATTTATAGGGTCTATATACATTTAAAATTAGAATTAATTTTGAATTAGATAACTCTTTCCGACACGTCCAAAAACTTGACAATATGAAATGACTAAAGAGGAAATTATAATCCAGAAGACATAGAATAAAAAGGGTAAGTCCATATACTTTTCGTACAAAACTTATCAGGGTAAATATATTTGAATCTTAAGCTTTCAAGAGAACATTTTAAATAAAAGTGAATCATCAAATTCTTATCTTATTATCATCAAAGAAATATAAAATGTTTAAACGATTATACATATTTTACAAATAAGATTGAGTGTACCTGGGAATGGGAAAAGGGATGGTATCCGTGTGGATGTCTTTAATCTATACCCAAGTCATGACTCACCGATGACAATGGAGTATTGGATCCTTTTGTCAAGGATCCTTATGCAAAACATAGAAGGGTTTTCTTACATCAATCGGGATGGGCCGAAGTAAAACTGTTCGAGATCTTAAGTCTTCAGGGGTTGGGTCCTCGGGTGTCATCAGTGAGAACCTTAGACGGGGTAACCTCGCCCAGGGTGAGATCAATGTGTCACGGTCGATTCCCGTCTAAATTCGTCCCGTCGTACACAAAATAGATACGGGTGTGACGTAATCGACGACACCCAATGACGTCTAATTCCAATTCAAAGGACTTCTTGATTACTCATTGACACAAATAATCACAAGCCATGACTATTAAAGTTTAATCTTCAGTTCTTTAGAGACAGGAACCTTTCAGACGGTACCACGAAGGACAAAGGTAATAGTGGTGACTATTTTACCACCCTCGTTGCAAAGGATGGACATTTATAAATGTCTTCAGAAACATATATAAATCTGGTGGTCCCGATTATGGTCGGGTCAGCGTAAAGGATGAAAGAGGAACGATTTGGGAGGACATTACACAAAGACTAGGTTTCGACTACTGTCCAAGGAAACTCAATTTGGGATTTATGTACAAATTATATCACTAGTAAGACACTAAGGTCGTCCCGAATTAGTCTTTTTATTCTGACTAACAGAAACTTAGAGTAACACCGAAACGTCATAACGAGTAACAGACACGAAAGGTAATAAAAAAGGAACCGTCCGATAAGAGGTTGGTGCGACACTACCACCATATCCCAGTCCGGTGTTTGTAATTTACACAAGGACACAACGTTAGGACATTGTCGATTGGAAAACAACCGTTTTCGGAGGTTTGATATTTTTTATAACTAGGTACTTCAAATGTGGTAAGCAAACAGAGACATTTACGATCGTTTTATTCACATAACGAAAAAATTCTCTCCACTACACGTTGACCCACGAAATAGTACTAAAAGAGAGAAAGAACTGACACCAAAATAATTATTGAGTCAACATACAGGAGATAAACATCTACCCAACGGATACTTTTTCTTGTAAAATTTCCGGTCGTCAAGAACGAACTTCTTCCTCTAAAACTTCTGTCATTACGGAAACCCCGTAATTCACCAAGGTAGAACAGAAAGGCCATGAATGTTCGACACTCAATTGAAGGAATAAGAATTAAAAGAAAAAGAAAAAAAAACAAATCGAAAGGTACTTTTGACCTGTACTGGAGACCATCTTATATTTTACTATTTTACAAAGATGATGGACTCTGGTAATTTGACTTACCGAATATACTGAACGGAAAGAATTGACGGTACTAATAATGTCTTATAAACACACATAAAAAGTAGGTAACTAAGGTATTACTAAAAACTTGTGGACGACAATCTATCTAACACAGTCCACGACCTCTATACTACCGATCTGTGACTGATGGATAGACAATCCCGACTACTTTCACTTTCACTTCAGCGAGTCAACACAGGCTACACTGGGGTACCTGTGATCCGAGGAGACAGGTACCCTAAAAGAACCGTTCTCATGACCTCACCCAACGGAAAAGGAAGAGGTCCCTTGAAGGGCTGGGTCCCTAGCTTGGGTCCAGAGGGCGTAACATCTGTCTACGAAATGACAGACTCGGTGGTCCAACTATCATGGATATATTTACAAACTATAACAAACTGACACTAACCTAAGTTGTGTTTCATAAGTCCTATGGGTCTGTTTTCAGTTTATGAAGGGAAAACTTCACCCGTCCTTTTCTCCCGTCGACTCAACTTTAAAGTTCAAACTCTCAATCGATTCACTTTAAACCCTTGTCCCATTTCTTCTTTCTACCCACAAAATCGTTCTCCAATTGTAAAATTTTTCGTTCCTATCCTCGGTCACAACCCCTACTCGAGTGCGTCCCCCGTAGACCGTCACAGACCTCTGTAAAACCTAACAATACTGAAACCCTCCCAACCCCTAACAGTCCGATGTCTGTAGCTCACCCATCTCCGGTCCCTCCGACAAGTTGGGGATGTTAAGTGACCTGTCGGGGGTGTCGTTCCTCAGTAGTCGGATTTTATAATGACCACGACTTCAACTCTTTGGGAGTATATTCACTTTGACTATATAAAACCTTTACGTCATTTTTATCCTATAATCTCGAACCCTTCTACTTAGGTCTCGGTCTTTTACTTCCCGGAATATACGGTACAACTCCTCAAGTGTGAAAAAAAGAACTGAACTGGTCTTCCTTACTTAAAATC
This sequence comes from Capra ibex, assembly GCA_006410555.1. Lineage (NCBI taxonomy): Eukaryota > Metazoa > Chordata > Mammalia > Artiodactyla > Bovidae > Capra > Capra ibex. The sequence continues at coordinate 35,654,587 of SJYO01020080.1, forward strand.
CGGATCACTCACACTAATCTAATCTTAAAATCTTTCCAAAAATAAAAAAACCACTTACATAGTTCCTGATCGTACTCCACTTCCTCCATTCGGACCTCCGTCCTTCAGATCTTACAAGGTCCTGACCTTCTGTGTCCCTTCTCCTCGATCTTCCTGCGATCTCTCAAGAAGTCCTATAGTCTCGAACGAATAGTCTACAAAGAGTGAAAAGACTGGTCGAGACCTCTGAAGACATCACACAAGTCTCCCGGTACAAAAGAGTATTAATTCTTCAATATGGTGACGTCATATAAAGGTTTTATTAGAAAAGGGTATATTTGAGATTTGATAGACCGTACCGGGGGTTTCGGTGGGAAACTTCCTTGACTACTACGTCACTGCCCACTAAGAGCCCAGGTCCACCCGAGAACGGTGTTACAGGGGATTCAAAGATACAGTCCCAGTGCTCGTGGTGACAACGTTGCGGAGTGAGCCCGTCGTCCTCGGTCTTACCCTCTCTTCTTAGTATCCCTTATTCCCTCGAAAAAAAAAAACAGGTGTCACTAGGAACAATCATTTTTTCACTCAACTTTTTGGTCAAGATGGATTTTCTTCAAATCGTCTCGGTTGACTTCTAACCCATGATTCAACAGACTCGTCACCTGTCCATCGAAAACTCCATAAATCGAGAGTTAAGATTACATGTCCCCGGTGTCCAAAAGAGATCGGTGAAGAAGGAACTCCTGATTTTCCGTGCGGTCTGTTTTGTACTATTTCGGACGTAGAAAAAGAGAAAATCAAGTACTATTGACGTACGTAACTCCTTCAATTCGTAGTATTAAGTCTCGTAGAGGGTGGATCATGACTTACTAAAATTCTTAAAGGGAGGACTAAATTTTCTTTTTTCGCCTCGGCTTCAAACGAAGATCTTTACAAGTCGTCTTTTACACTACCATAGAAGGTTCCACTGACACTGATTTTGTCCGTTTTGAGGTTCTAAAGTGATCAACTTAAGAAGTTTATCATCCTTTACACCTTTCTTTTTTTGTGATATCGATTTTTCAGTCCTCTATGAACTATATCTGTCAGATACTCTTGTCTTTAATTTGATGACGACGTTTATCTTCAAAAACCATAAATACTTTTACTATTGTGTATCAAAAATTATGTGTATTAAAGGAAGTTTCTTTTGGATAATAGAAATTTAATCCAAATTTTTTTTAATTCTGATCGAACATTTCTATAATAGTAGTAGGAGTACTATAAGGATTGTAGAAGTCCACGAATGATTACCGAAATGTAAGTATCAACATGAATTAGAAGTGTTTTTACTACTCTATCTCTCAAAATACTGAGGGTATAATGTCTACGTCTTTGACTCCTAGAGTCTCGAATCCATGACACGGGTCCACGTCTCGACATTAAACTGCCCACTGAGACAGAATGAGATCTCGGGTACAGTGTAAAGGGTAAAAGGAACAGTGACTTACTAATCTGATTTTTCGTGAAGTCCTCACCTTTCGACCTTAGAGTAAGTCGGTTATCGAATAATTGTAAAGTAAACATCGACATTTATATGTTAATGAGACGTCTGATTATGTGCACATATCATTTCTTAATACATGTATTTAAATTTAATATTTGTCAGACTTTTAATACAAGTGTGTTTACAAAAGTGTACTTTATAAAAGAAGTCTGTATCGTACCTTAACCCATCTCTAAGAGAAAAATTTTTGGTGAAATAACTTCGTACTAACTGTACATCTTTCGACATGCATAAATAACATATGTTAGCTCCGTAAACCCTTATTCATATATGGGTAGTATGATAGTTCCGGGACCTGTATGAACAGAGGAGAGTCTCAAAGGAGTACGGGAGAAATGTTAATCATTAAAAAAACACTATTCTGTGTTGTATTCTAGATGGGAGAAACTTTTAAAATTCATATACTATGTCAATAACAATCTGTATCCCACTTGTCGAGAACCCCAACAGTATCTGTCACCCTAATTGTCCGTCGCGACTACACTCTGTATATCCGAGAGTTTCCAGAGATTGGACCCTTTCTCATTTCGTGACGAAAACTCTAGATTCAACTTTATTATAGTTTATTTGTCTACTTTCCATCTTTTCAACGTATTGTATTACGTCAGAAGATTACAGGACCGAGATCATATACCTTGTGAGACCTAGATGTTTCCAGTCTAGAACCTGTACAGGGAATCCCTATTACACCAGACACAGTGCTTCACGAAACCTCTCCTACTGGTCTTTACACAAAGATTAAGGTTTACTCAGTCCGTCTATATCACTGAACCTCAACTAATAAAATATTTCTCTTTTCCTGGTCCTCCTTCCTTATATCGTCATTAAATCTGAGGTCCCTAATTTCTTCCTTAAAAATAAGAACCGAGAGAGATATTCAAAGAACCATACGAACAAAAGGGAGTCAAAGTTTGAGAGGATCCAAACCTAAACGAAAACAAGACTAAAAGTCTGAGCTCCGGAGAAAAGTCTAGACATTTTGGTCCACCATACGTCGTCTGTGGTAACACAGGGGATTTAATTACCTGTGTAGTCTAGAGGGGACCACAGAACCACAGAACAAAATACGACGGGTGGGTTCCCCCAACACCACGTCCTCAAGGTCTTGGACTACTCGACTCCCTAAAATACTTTAAATTTCCATTAGTTTAATAACTAGGAATTCTGAATAAAAACCAGGACTTCGTTGACGAGTAATCGAGTAAGATTGTCACCCCTCATGACACGGACTCTGACGTAATCTGAAAGGACTAAAAACCAAGACAAATTCACGAAATTTTACCTCACTTCTAAACTCCAAGGTAGTAATAAGTAGAAAGACCTCGTTGTCTCGAGGCGAATTTAGGCACACTGAAACTTTCAATAAATTATTCAAATTCAATAAATTAACACGAATCTCAACCTTACTACCATCGGACCATTGGAGTGTCCTGAACCCAGGATAATGTCAGTGGAGTACTTGTTCCGTCAATTCAAACCAAAAAACAAAAACACAAAAGAATGTATAAAATAAATAAAATGAAACCTGTACACTGGGACCTCTAAAACGGGGTCTACTAACCTAAACCGAATCTCAATCTCGAGGGGCGTCGTCCTTGTGGTATAACTACCGTCGATCAGTTGACCTAGTCTATAACACATAAACCATCCAAACTCACATTGTTCGTCTCTCCTAGTTTCGGTCCTCTGTCTGAGTCTTTGTAAAAATCTTTTTCTACCTTCCGTCTTCGATGTTCCGTTCCTTTCGATACTTATTTGTTTTCGTCCTCCAATTTACTCTCTTGTCACAGAGACAATCTTCTGGGGACACGGGAACCGGTGTAGAGACCCGTACCCTCGGTCTCGTCCTTCCTGTCTCTGAGGTCGGTACACTCATATAAATAAACACTTGGGCACCTGACGGTCGTGAACATGAACCGTGGCCCAGGACACTGTCATTTGGGGAGGAAGAGACAAGTCGGGGTCCGACGTGGTACCGGGTTACCGGACACGGAGGTCGGACGAAGGGTGGAGTGGGAGGAGTGCCGACGGTCAGAGGGTGTTGGGTACGGTATCCTAAGTAGTTTTGTCACAAGTTCATTTGTAGTGTGACATTATGTTCACCAAAGAGTCACTTCTCCGTGTTAGTGTCGTGTACAAGGGTAAAATGAGGTCGCACTACGTCACCGGGTATCGTATACAGTCGAATAGAGACGAGAGGACATTGGGATTGTCCCTCATCTATCTCTTGTCACCATCCCCGTCTGTTCCATTTTCGTCTCCACCCAGTAGTGTCTCAGTGCTCTCATCGCCCCCTCTCCAGACACACACTCTCGACGACTTCCGGACGGGTAACACCGACCCGGCCTGAACCAACCGTCGATAACTATAGTCAAGAACTGATCCTGGCCTACCGGTAGAAGTGAACAGTAGTGGTGTAAAATAGGAGTGTCGGTGGATCTCGATCCATACATGAAAGTCCAACATTCTTTGTCTCCGTTCAAATACAAGGAACCCACTACCTTCAAAGAAAACAGTCATATTCGTTCAAACAACTAATGGGTCCGACATTTTAAAGTGACCCCTCCGAACAGAACCCGTTCGTTTAGAGACAACAATAAATCAGTGTTTCAACACACGTTTAGAAACACTGGAGTATCTGACATCCGGTGGTCCGAGGAACAGGTACTCTAAAGGGTCCGTTCTTATGACCTCACCTAACGGTAAAGGAAAAGGTCCCCTAGAAGGGTTGGGTCCCTAGTTCGGGTACAGAGGACGTAACCGTCCACTTAAGAGATGGTGTCTCGGTGGTCCCTTGGGTTCTTTAGAGATTATCCTACAATCCCTGAACTAAATTATATACGTATAAGATCTAAACATAAACCTTTTAAGGTCTAGATACAGATATTACTCTATGTCTTTATAGTTATACACATATACACGTACGTATGTATATATGTGTATATATACATTTAAGTCCTAAATTCCTTCGAGTTTTCTATTGTTCACGTTCACAAACTTTTCATAAGACAATTATTCCACTCCCCATCTATCACCCTCAGTATTTCTGATTTAAGTGGACCGAAGGTGCAAAAATTCTTTCTACGTTTTCGTTACTTCCGCTGTCCACAAGAGTCCAAGGTGTACAAATGGGTTCCTCCTTAACTTTTGGGTTTATACCGAATCTTTTATATTACTTTTAAAGTCATTTTTCGGAAATAGAAAAAAGGACTTCAAAGTTTACTTTAAACTGGGTGGACATAGTCGTCAAAAATTTTAGGAACTTTCAACTGTACATGCAACATTCACGTTCTCTTAAAAAAAAAGTCTACATAAAAGAAAGAGGAGTATCTACGAAACAAAAATAACCTATGACAAAACGAACAAGTACATTTTACTTACAAACAGGACCTTTAGAATCTAACATTATTATTAGTATTACTCTTTAAACTATCACAAACTCTACATATCTTCGACTATTGTAAAAAACATCCAGATTTTGAACTCGATGTTTGTTACTTTATTATCCGTCTTTATTTCTCAAAAATAAAAAAAATTACACAAGACATAAAAGGTCAATTTTTATGTGGATAAACTTTAAGACTTTTTTATATCCCATTTTAAAAAGTTGAAGACCTGGGTTTCCATTGGTGAGAACCAAAAAGAAAAAAAAAGAAGATAGGAAAAAATTTACTTTTCAACTCCCAAAACACTCTTGAAGAGTAGAATGGTTCGAAATTCAAAATCAAAAACAGGATGAGAAAATAGGAATGTAAATATAGACTGTCACTAATTCTCAAATCTTATCTGTTTGTCTAAATGTGAGTTTAAGTTGGAGACGGGGAGTTATCGATACTATATAGTCCCTCAACTGAGTTAAAACAGTCGACATTTTATCCTCACTATCATTTTATTAGTGTAGTCTTTATTCCGTACATTGCGAGAACCGTCTTTACTCATACACTATATAAAAATTGACAATTGAACAATTTTTGAGAGGAATTAACATAAATAAGGTAGTTCGTCACCTACGAATTTCCAAACACAAACATTTAGAAAACCTGTAAATATGATAAATGTCGAAAAGTGATACTATTTATTAAGTAGAAACGTATATTTAATTGACAGTAAGTCAAAATTCTTTGAATTCTTTTTTCCTTATAGTGTGAGTTTCTTATTTGTTAAAGTCAGAAAATTTATATACAGATTTAACAAAAGATTTTATCGACGTCTTGTATATAAAGGTGGTCTCTGCAAGGGACGATTTTGACCCAAAAATCTATAAAGAACTGAATTTTTCACTTTGACATAGACAAAATTAAACTTAAAGAAATAAGAACATCACTTTAATCTGTAAACAAACAAAAATTGAATTAGAAAAAACATTTATTACAAATAAAACACTTAATTGACAGTTCAACCCAGAATATTAAAAAGACACTAAAAATTCATAAGACAGACTGATGTACCTCTACAACAGGAGACTAAAATTAAAAATATTTTTTTAAAAAAAGTTCGTTTAAAGTAAATAAGACAATATAAATTTGAGTATTTTAGGAGAGGGTGCTACGGGTGTCATGTAACATACAAATGAAAGACAAAGTCCACCGAAAACGAGAAATCCGTGTTCAATCTGAATCAAAGGAAATATTAATGGCAATGTATACTATCAGACATTCACGGTCCTCAAATGACTGACACTTGATTAAAGATCAAAGTATTTTAACATAAAGAGACGAATTTCATTTAACTCTGAATACAAAAGAAATTTCACAAATCCTCATTACGGATAATTTTAACGGAAGTCACGGTAAATTTTAAGAAGGACTTCAACACACTTTTAATAGGGGTTTCGTACACTTTTAACGGTTCTATGTCGTTCGGTATTTTGTTTTACGGAGTTGAAAGGAGAAGAAGAAAAATCTTAAAGTATCTTAGAAGTTAGTGTGACAAACTGAGACTAGACCTTTCACCCTTCAAATATCTGTAATGTTTAGTCCTTTAAAGACTGAATCCTCTTTAACCGAAACCGTCACTTTGTTCCAGGTAAGTACAATTTTCACCGCACATTCAACTGAGGATTCTTAGTACTCGAAGAAACCACAAATTTAACAACCAACGAGTTAAGACACAGTGGAGACAAGAAAAAGAAAAAATAGGATGAATCTACCCAACGGATGGTCGTCTTCAAGAAGACACCTCTTGTCATGTAAAATCTCTTTCCCTTTATGTTCACGAAAAAACTGACCCCTCCTAGTTTATTATGTTAGTACAGTTATGCTGGGTAGGTCAACCATTCAATTTATACTTGTATCGGTCACGGTCACCGTACATTACCGTATGTCAACTACACACCTTGCCCGAAATTTTTTCACCCTGACAACCTAATACAACAATACATAGATGTCTCTTTTACTTTGTCGTATACTTAAAGATATCTGAGGTATCTGTCGATCATCCATCATAATCGTGGAGGTACTAATCCTTGAGAACAGTAAACTAGTCAAGTAAGTAGGTCATCGTACATAAATCACGGAAACTGTACAGTTTGTCCTGACTAGTGACCTCTATTTTCTACTTATTCGGACGGGGTTACCCAGAGACACAGAGAATCTCCTCTGTCTGTTAATAATACGAGATAATGAATGTCATACTGATCACTCTTTTACTTCACACATCCGTCCACATTCGTCACGACTCCCTGGTCCCTTTCCCTCGTACCTCTCGGACCCCGAGACCCCTGGTACGGTCTGAAGTTCTTCTCTACTAAACTCACTACGGCATCCCCTATTTTCGTTAGAAAGGTCTTTTCCTTCACCCCGTCTTTTCCGTCAAGTCTTTCTTCCTTAGTAGAGGTGTACACGTTTCAATGTTTCAATACTTTCTCACACCGGTCACACCTATCATTGTTCGTGACGTCTCGTCATTCCCATGGGTACTCTATCACTACCCTCTCTTCACCACTCTTCAAGTCCCAGAAAGATTACCTGTGACCCCGTGTAAAAAGAAAATAGAGTTTTACTTATAATGAGTTTTACTTAATCATTATTTATAATTCCAATAATATTTGATTAAATCATCTAATAAACTCCCAGGAATGGTCAAGTTTCTTAGATCATTTAACCAGTCTACTATATGAAACAAAAGGTTTCCTATGAAAGTCGTGAAAGTTTCTGTTGACTCTTATATGCTAATATTAAGAATTTTACAAAAATATATACAAAGTCCTTGGTGAACCCTATTTACTCGGAGGTGTAAACCATACAAATTTCTATAAGAATTGAATATTAACAATTTTTAACGAATGATTTATACATATGAGAAAGAGAGTTCAGACAGAGAAAGGGAGTCTATTGAAAACACAGACGTACCGTCCTGTCAAATATAACATGATCCTTGGACACCCGTGGTCACACGAGTAGGAATAATGACTAGTGTAACCGGACCCAAACAGTGTCAGGAAACAAAAAGAGGATGATCTCGAAGTCGTGACTAGTGAAACCCAAGCAGAGTTTGGAGACGGTGAGAAAGAAAGGACAACGGGTAGGTAAGAAGTTGTAGCGTAAGAATTAGTCGTATCATACAATGCGACAGGACACCTCCTCGTTTGAATGTACCTCTCTACCGTACGAATAATACATTTACATAGAGATTTGGGATTCAGTGTTTAAAGAATTTTCACGACCATTTTGACGTTGGGACGAAGAAATAAAGATCATACAATTACCAAACTTCCTAACCCACTATGAGACCACGGATTATAAACAAATAATAGGTAACTCTCGATCTTTAACACGAATGAATCACGAAGATTGTTGAGACACTCCAGTCTTAAATAGAGTAAATAAGTACTCTTTTTGGTTCTAAATCTTAAATTCACTCGTAGTAAAGTGTGTCGAGTTCCAGTGTTTTCTCCGTGAAAAACATAGATTAAGGTTCTAAAATGTAGTTTCTTTCTGTATAGAACCATGTTCGTCATGTTGGTATATTCTTTCCCCCATTTTATGTCACGAAGGAGACAGAGTAAATTTTATTGTTTAAATCTTTTTAAAGAAGTTTGTCGGTTTTTCTTACTAACCAAGATTCATAAACTGTAAACGATCAAAATGTATTACAACTTAGAAAAAGAAAAATGTAAAACGTGTAAGGACAGTCACAAATATATAGAGTTTGGTCGAATCAAATTTGGTATAAAGAGAAGTGTTACAAAAGTCCAAAATAATAAAAGACTAATCGAGTCCGGAGAACCCTTGTAAAGGAGAGACTTATATTGAGTCAAAGACCTCTGTGAAGGACGGTCTAGAAATAAAACTTAGAATCTTTTGAGGTTGGTACCTGAAAGTTTCGTGAAAAAAAAGGTGTACTTAGTTATATTGTACTCATCTATTTTCTCTATTTTGACCCTATTAAGGTTCGACGTGTAAGAGACTCAAAATTCACGTCTATTTTTTTAGTATAAGAAAATTCAAGACAAAGAGAGGAAGGAGGTAAGGGAAAAAAGAAAAAAAAAAACAAATTACTTGAAGGAACAAACCCTGTCTAACGAGTCTCCTAAAAGAAATATCATAAAGGTCAGGTTGAACTTCTTTTTCCTTCGTCGGCGTTTGTGGGTCACTTTAACCGTGGTAAATAAAAGACTTATACCAAGTTGGTGACGGAACACTTTATTTCCAGGACTGTTCACATACTGTCGACCTGTAAACCATTGTTCGTCTGTTTCGGCGGAATAAATGGGTCATAGTTTCGAGAATAATAAAGGTAACCTGGTCTAAAAGTCTTTCAAATCGAACAAAAGTAAATGGGTTTACTTTTGTTCGCCTAGAACCGACTATCAGACCAAGGAAAGTAATTGATAGTTCAATAAAAGAGGAAGTGTTCATCAACACTATCAGTCCAACTGTCACCATCTCCGACACAAATATACCCCATCAATAAAAAGAGACAGACTCCTTATTCTTCCTTCAATGTAGAGGTCAAGTTCATTGTCTCCCTTAAGAATTGTACGACCACTAAACTTTCATTTGGAGTTCAGTGGACTCTTCGTTTTTCGGTTTTTTCATGTACACATCTCTAAATACGATCATTTTTATGGTAACGGCAACACCTTCGTATCCTACTACTACATACAGAATAAACTCTGTGTCTTATGGAGGAAAATAACTCTTCTAACAAAAAATGGACACTGACTTCCAGCTAAGTGGTCCAGACTAACGGTCGAGTGTTATATACTATGTTCTTGTCCTAGTAATATCTCAAGAAGTATTAATCGTTTACCGTAAAATAAAAATAAAAAGGGTCTGGTTTGTTTTTATCTTACACTTAATACAAGTACTACAGAAGCAGAGAGAGAAAAGTGTTCAGGACTTATAGACGTAAGAGTGATCTAATTGAGTATATTTTCACTCAAGACAAAGGTCACTCTAACATAAGGTCCGGAGGTAAGAGATCTTTAAGACAAAAGAGGGGATACTGGGTCGATTCCTGGAAAGAAAGGACCCTAGAAGAAGTTCAGGTAAACGCCATATCAATATTCAAACGTAAAGAAATTTATAACTCGGAGACAAAGTAAAATATGCACTAAGATCGAGTCTTTTTCGTTGAACTCATAAAAGAACATAACCTATTAAGTCGGTCTAACTTAAGGGTTCTCTAGTGTCCGGGAAATTGTCGCCACCAATGACAATGGCACATACCTTCTATTCTTTTGTTGTTAAGATCAGTTCAGTTTATAATCATTCTAAGTTCTCGTCATATCCTTTTGTAAACCTCCCCCAACCATGATTCTGGTCTATCAAAATAAATAAGTTTACGATTTTATTAAAGAGACTCTTATGAGACAGAACAGATTTACTCGACAAGACGTCAGGTACCACAGCGTCTCAGTCTGTACCGATCACTGACTTCTTGTTGTTACTCTTGTTGTACTGGTCTAGGAAAAATATCTGAGGTCTCCGGTCTTTATGAGTCCTTCATCATGAATAGATTCATTTCTTTCGAAGGGACTCATTCGTCCCTGCATTTTAGTGATATCTTATACGTCAACTATACTCTTCATGTATCGTGACGTCATACTCTGCTACACTACATTACCTCCTCACCGTTGTTTCGGAAAAAGAGACGAATCGCAGGTCATGCAAATGAACGTCCTTCAGGTGTCCCGACGTCTTGTAGAGTAACTCTATCCTATCTCACAAGAGTCAACTTAATAAAATCGTGACCTTATTTATTTTGATGTAAGTTTTTAATAAGACTATAATACTTTATTTAATTGTTTCGTGTTGAAGGAAACAAGTCATTAATTCAAGAACTTCAAAATCAAACAGTATGACTTCTTGATAATGTAAACAATTACACATAATATTTACTTTTTATGTATCATTTTCTCTTTCCTAAAGATGTTTTAAAAGTAGTATTTCCCCACTATCATAGACGAAGTTTCACATCAAGACTTCTTCTGTGTTCTGTCATATACACTTTTCCGTGGAACCTTTGGCGACTATGTGACGACGAAAAAAGGAAACATGTGAACGTAAACCTCGACCATCCGTGCCTTGGTACGAATGTACCGTGCCTTCCTACCCACATTAATCTTTGTTGAGTAAAGAACAAGTAGACTAATAAGTAGACACAAGATACGGTGCATAGGCTCAACAAAACATATAAATAAGAGGTAATTGGGCTTTTCCTTTGGTTTTATCACTGAGTAGGTCGATCGAGAAGTGTCCTGTATAAAAAGTGGTCCTGTGACGGTGAATTAAAGTGGGTCATACACGAATCAGTGGTCAACACAGACTGAGAAACGTTGGGGTACTTATCATGGGGTGGTCCGAGGAGACAAGCACCCTAAGTGGTCCGTTCTTATGACCTCACCCAACGGTAAAGGAAGAGGTTGGGTCATATTTTTCGTGTCTAATTAATAATATTAATCTTCAGTGACTCAACCAAAGACACGCAGGTAGGAGTCTTGTAATAATACTACTCTTAATAAGATAAGACTCCGTAAACACTCCATCAATTTTACTCCACAATGAAAAGACCCCAACCTGTGTAGAATTCACTTGGCATAGAGTAAATCCCCTATTTTTATTTAAGTTTAGTCATATTTCAGGAAAAAAAAAAAAACGAAACGTATTTCTCATAAAATTGATAAACTTAGTTTTGTTATGAAATACTGTCTGAGACACACACTCTCTCTATCTCTGTCTCTTTTAAAATTACGAAGACCCACACTGCTGATTCTGATTTTTCATCTTCGTCAATATTGTATATGATGGACTTTATACTAATTGCATGTAGTAGTCAACAGGTCCTAAACTGTAAAATACCAAAGTACCATTTTGTAACTTCATATTTAGAATTGGAGTCGTTATCCTTATATTAATTAAGTTGTTTGACCCTTATGTACGTCACTTAGTCTGTCGGCACTAGGGATAAGAGTGCACGGAAAAGACTAAGAATAACACTTATTTCTATTATAAACGGACATCCTCTTTAGTGAGGTGTAAAACTCCTCAATTTGTACTAAATGAAAAATCGAAGTGCAAGATGTTTGGAAATTCAATTTTTCGTAGCAGACTTTTTGGTGGTTGACTTTAGGAATAGTTCCTTAGGTCCCGTCAAACGGACCTGTACATCTTAACACGTATATGTCCCTTCGTAAGGTCTCCAGACATAACAGAATCTGAACAAAAACGGAAAAGGATGGTTTCCGGGTACTATCCTTGAACTGTCTAGTACGGAGGTATTGCGACCCTCAGGGAACCACAAAATTGTGAGGTTTATATCCGAGCAAAGTACAATCCTTTAGTATAGCATATTCCCCCTCACCCAAGAGTCGAAAGACCGAACCTGAACCGAAATTATAGTCTGGTCCGTTCCAGTCTCGTCTTACTCTATCGGTTCTTTGTCAAGGAGTCCCAAGTCTCTGGTAGGCAGAGATTCTCCTGGGAACCCTTCTACTTCCTCCGCTTGTAGGCGACGAGTCACTTCGGAACAAGACCTACTTCGTCACCGTCCTTTCTCCCACCACGACGTCGACGAATAATGTTACGTAAGAGTCGATGTTGTGTCCGGACAGTCACGGCCCACCTAGACACCCGGCACAATAAAGTTCCGAGGTCACATAATATTTTATAAATATCCGGAGTAATTAAAAAAGAATGGATAATCTCTAGGTTCCGGTGACCGCAACGTGTAATAATATAGAGACCAGATTTCCCTTAATATCAACTCTAAAGTACTTAAAAGGAACTGTATTTCTTGATTTCGTCTTTACATCAATTATCAATATATTCCGACATTCGACACGCAAATTCCATAAGATAGTCATTTGACTTCGGACATTCGACTTTATGTACCGTGTTGGTAGAAAGAAAGAAGTGATATTTAGAACGTGATTAGGGTAGTAATAATAGAAGAGACGGTAGACGAGGACCCCGGAGTATCCGTAGGAGTACGAGTAAATACCAGTGCGCGAGCACGAAAGAGGAAGAAGGAAAATAATTGACACTTAGTTCTTCCGAACCGCTCTCTTTTCGACATCGGTGGGGAGTATGGTTAGGTTTGACGGAAGCACAAATCGTGATTTAACGAAGAAAAAAAATGTGTACAAAAGAGTAGTGTCCCATATTACTAGTGAACTACTTTACCTGTCCCTGGTTTAAATCGTCTCCTCCCTAAGACTAAATGAAGATGTCCATCTAAACAAAAGACCCGGAGACACGGGTCTTAGACCACCAAACTTTACTATTTATTTAACACTGTAAAGACTGTTTGTGTATTCTTTTTTTTTTACTCAAATTTCTCTTACAGAAGGAAGTGTGCCTAAGGAACAATTATTTATTTTGTACTCAGATCATAAAACGACTTAAAAATATTCATGTATTCTGATTTTACAAAAGTAAACGAAGACACTACTATAGTTTGTCGACAAGAGACAAACAACACAACGAGAACATCGAGTTTCGAAAGTCATTTGGTCCCAAGGTTCCACTTACATAGCTAAAGTGTTTTCTTCAAAACCTGAACTGAAGTAGTAAGTACGGTACAAGAAAATTTCAAGAAGCCCCAACCATTCATACGGATAGTCGACTAGAGACGACGACAAATTTATTCACTTAAAGAAAATTTAAATATGTTTAGACTGAGAGAGAAAACTCATGAGTCACTTTCTTTTTTAAAATTAGTAAAATTAGAAGGAAGTGTACCTAAGGAACAATTATTTATTTTGTACTCAGATCATAAAACGACTTAAAAATATTCAGTTAACGATTAATCGGATACGCTTGAAACGGGTCGAACACAATACTCGGTAACACTTTCTCTTACGATTAATCGGTTGAGACTCTGATAAAACGACTTAACAAAAAGGAGTAACAATAGAATCTAATAAGGGATAAAACGTATAAATATAACACACAAATGACTCATCATATTATCTTTCGATATTTTTCGTAAAAACAGGTCTATTCTGTATAATGAGGATTTAAATTTTTTTTGAAACATAAATTTCATAGGCAACAGGGGTAAAGTGTCAACTTTTAGGGACTAAGTCTCAATGAAAGGGTTCCAGTGTATAGTGTACAGTCCCTAACGAAACCGACACAAAAACAACAACAAAATTAAGATACAGGAAGATTGACACCATCGTGTGACCTGGAAAGAATGTACATATACTCTGATGTACACTAAGAGTTAAATATAGGATTGTATATAAGAGATACATAGTAAAAAAATAACACCATGTGATATATATTGTACTTTAAATGGTAAAATCGGTAAAACTTCACACATACAGAAATGTCATCGTACAGATAGTCTGGAGATGGATTATTGAGTAGTTTCAGGGAAGAAGGAAGTCCTATAGAACCTGAGTAGTCAAGAGGAGGAAAAGAGAACTTGGCCATCTCTGTTCTCAGGATAAATGGTAAACTCCTTAAAGTCAGAGGATGACTCTGTATGAGATCACAACAGATAAAGGTCACAAATGGTGTTTGGTTAGTTTCGGGTAAATAAACAGGGTTTCAGGTCCAATTATAAAAATAAGGAGAAGAAATTTAGGGTGTCATTAAGAGACTATGGTCAGTCTAGTTCTAGTCCTAACTAGACTTGGAAAGGTCCTAAATGGTAGGTTTTTTTTTTTCTTTCACAGTGAAAGACATATGTTCGAGGTAAGATAGGTGTATGATCGGGGGAAAGGACGACAGAGATCCGTAAATGAGTCGACACACAAAAGAAGGAATACGGAGACATGGTTCCCAGTCGTTCGAAAAGGACGTCTCCTGATCCATCATCTATAAAAATCGGAAGACCCGGTATCTCCGAGACAGGGTCGATGAGTCGTGACATCGTGTCTTTGTCCGTGGTCGTTATGTATTTGTTCATCCTACACAAGGTCACTTTGAGACAAGTACCTACAACTCGAAACTTAACATATATAATAAGTGTACAGTATTTTAGAAATTAAAAAACAATTTTGGTAAATTTTTACGTCTTCGGTCAGATTCGAACACTCGATGACCTTTTGACCGTCACCTTACCTAAACCGGGTGTACGACATCAAATGTCGAGACGTAGTTTCATAGTTCAGTCAAATAAAGAGAGGGAACCAAGAACAGACCGACGTTGTTTTTAAACCTTGTTCCCTGATTTCCCAAATTTTGTCGTCTGTTTAACGTCGAGTCAAGTCGAGTTCGTCCGTCTAGAAAATAATCTGTCTGTAAGGGTTCTGCACCTTCGTCCGGGTGTGGTTTCCTCAGTAGAGGACTAAGAAGAACCGAAGACGGAAACATATCAAGGCAGAAGAGGAAAACCAACACGGGACACGTTTTCTCCCGAACATGGGTGGTGGTTAGTTACTTTCCCTTACGTTTACTCGTTTGTGAATCCCGGTTAACTGTCAACGTTGAATATATTGTCGTCCGAGACACACATACAGAAGGGTATTAAGTTAGACAATATCAGTCAACATATATACATATCTTATAAATACTTGGGAATTACCCGAGGACCGACGGACTCCCATGAACCCCTTCGGGGACACTAATCAAACATAGGTGACACACGGGACCTGTGTACACGTTCTCAACCTTTTTAGAGAGACCAATAAAGGATCGTACAGACACTTGAGAGGACCTCACAGACCCTATGACAAATCTCTAGTCAACCGATCCGAGTAGGGAGAAACGAGTATGGATTGAAGGATGGATTGTTTTTACACATCCAAAGTTCACCTAGAACAGTCACCTACAATGAACCAACCGGATGTACCATACAAATTTTTCAAAAAAGTATAGTAATGATTCTAAATCCTATAAAAGGTCTTCTTTGATAAAAAGTGGAAGACGATTTTTTTAGTCTTCTAAACCTTTTACTCCCTTGTAAGTGAAAACAACTATTGACCGTAGTTCATCTCCGCACACACGAGGGGTTACATGGTATCCTATATAACCGTCCAAAAAGAAGAAAAAGTGGACCATGTGACGAGTAAATATAAATGGATGGACCGGAGGACGTCTACACATTCAAACACTTGGAACGAATCCTGAATGGACGTATACATAAAAATTCCAAGTCAGGTAGAAGTAAGAGAGACAATTGGAAGAGTTGATTGGGATTCAATCAGAAAAAGGGTAAGACTAAAGGTCACTAAGAGTGATGAAACTTGGAGGAACCTACAATGACACAAATATGAATGAAGGTTCTCCTACACTTTCAAAAATGTTATACTTTTGTGTAGTTCATCCTGTGTCAACTTATCTAATCGACGTCAAGAAGTCACTCTTTAGATATATGGTTCCCGGACTTTATTAAAACAAGGATCATCAGCTAAGACTCAAAGATTCTATTTACTTTCATAAAACGTTCCATTCAAACTTAAAACACTATTTCGCGACTTCAAAACCTAAGAAAAAAAGGGGGAAACTCCGTTTATATAAAAGGACTGTGACTTCAGATCCTATCTAAGCAGTACTCATAACGAAGTACAATCTTTACAATAAATGAATGTTTGTTTATATATAATATATATATATATATATCACATACACACATATATATATACATATTAAATACATATGTAAACAGGGAACCATAGACACTCCTTAACCAAAGTCTTTGGGGGTGTATATGGTTTTAGGTACCTACGAGTTCACGGAATACATTTCATCGAATCATATCAGTCCGGAAGCATAGACATCCATCCTTTGGTCATCTATACCTCCCGATAGATGTATGTTTTACATGTAAAATGAATATATAAAATAAATATAAATACACACTAAAGAATTTGTTATCAAAATTATTCTCCTATGTCCTTGATACCACTAACGAATACTAACGTTTACGAAATCTCTAGACCTAAACTCGGGTCCAGTGGTGAAGGATCGATACATCAGAAATTGTTTACCCTGGTAAAGAGACTTGGAGTCAAAGGAGGAGACATACAATCAGTGAGACACCACAGGCTGAGAAACACTGGGGTACCTAACATCGGGTGGTTCGAGGAGACAGGTGTCTTAGGAGGAGACATCGACCCTATTATTGTCATGGATGGAGTTTCCTAAGATAAATATTCTTGATTTATTTCGTACATTCCCGAATCGACGTACGGGTTGTGTAACTTTAAAACAGCATTTATAACCGATATTTTACTATTAATGTCTCTGGAGGGAACGTAAGGTCACCAATTCAGAAGTGGAGGATTATGTCCCTACACCCAAACTAGGGACCAGTCCTTCGATTCTAGGGTGTATAGAGTAACGGTTTTTTGGTTTTGCACTTTGTCTTCGTTATAACATGGTTTCAGTTATTAAAATTTTTCACCTGGTGTAATTTTTTTTTAGAATTTTTTATTTTACGAATAGTGTGTCCTCTGCACCGTCATTTAACACAATACCTCGCAGAGACACCTATAGACTGCAAGTGGAACAAATCGACATGATGTCAAGACCACTAGAATTTTATATCCCGATCTTCACTTTGAGTGGTTTCGATTTCATCATTGTCAGTTATATTAAAGAGGGAACCCGAGGAAGAACGGTTTTACGGTACAAAATTGCTTTTAAAACTACTCACGGAATGACTTCTCTTAAACGACACCTTCTAAGATTTCCTAAGTAAAGGAAAATTTTTAGAGACGATCGATAGTCGACACATCTACTGTCCAAAATTTATAAACACACACTAAAATCCTCAGATCGAAGATTGAGTCGGATCTGACTTTCGTTCGAGTAATAATTTATTCCCATTTTAAAAAATAAGAGAGTTTTTCTTGAAGATTAGACAACTTCGTGAATTATTGATGACATTAAATTAGGGTCCAAAAATATGAACTTTCGTGGTTTAATTCAATTACCAATCGAATGTCGTGTATAGAATTGTAGTTAAGAGTCGACAGTAAATTATCAATCCCCTTAGAACCCGTTTAGTGGATTGAAAAAATTAGGAATCAACACAACAGATATTTTCATTCCTGTACAAAGAGGGAGTATTTAATTACTCATGTGTCATTTTCTTGTGTGCACCTCATGGGTCACACCGTGCACCATTCGTCAGTTATTCACTATCACCATCGAAAAAAAAAAATTAGCTGAGCCTTATAAACGACGACTAGTCGTGGTCCTGAAAATATAGGAGGAGGATCGGACAAAGGGAGACGTAACTATTACTCAGGTCGACGGTCGACTATGTCAAAGTGAGTTTCAAAGGGACGAACAAAAAAGTCGACCGAGGACATAATGGTTCTCCCACAAAGGTGATTAGTCACACACAATCTTCTTCCGGAGATACGACTGGAATGAAGGACACCGACGGGTTGTAGATCTCAGTTTAGGGACTTCGGGTAACTGATGCATTCATGAAACGACTTATGTATAAATATTCTACAAAAGACCAGGACAAATTAATGGTACTTACTCTTACACTTCAACCTTCTGTACGATGTTCCCTTTTTATATTTTTAAATTCATTGAACGAACATCTAATATTCTACTCTAAATGAGTACTTTAGGTTGATTACATTCAAACCATGAAAAGAAGGAAAAAAAAAAAGACTCATCTTACGTTTTGAATCTTTCGGCTGATTATATCGGAATTCTAATTTACTGATGAAATTGGTGAGACCCACTGTAACTGTTCCAATGAAGCAGAGGAGTAGATATTTTCTATTATCATAGTTCAACCGGTTTTACAAAGAAACCTAAAAAGACTTCCTACGATACCCTTTTTGGTATTGTTTGAAAAACCGGTTGGGTTATAAAATATACCAGTGATCCTATAATTTACACTACCACGAATATTTTTCGGATGGTAAACCATTCGTGAGTCATTCATAATCGATAGTCATAGTACCAATATTGAAAATTTCGATTATTGGACTAGTAAAGTAGTAAGACAATCTATTCAGTGTACTGTCGAACAACCGATGAATCCAAACGTCACAATGAAAATTCCGTACCTGGAGGTAACCATAACTAAAGTTTGGAACAAAACCCCTTGATCCCGAAAGGACGGATCACACACGTCTTAATGGACCCGGTGAAACCTCCCGATGTAAATATCTTATTCACCAAAGAGGAAAGACAGTATCAATGAGTCTTAAAATTCACAATCTTTTCGTCCTACTGATGAAGTCCTGTAAGTAAGACACAAGGACCAATCACGACGACAGAAATGTCTCCTTCACCACTTCTAGACCAGGTCGACTAAGGGACTCTCGTAAACCAGTTTCGATTCTAAGTACGTCACTACTGATCTTTGGGAGGTACCACTACCATCACTGAGTCTGGAAATTAGTCTCGATTGAGGTCCTTACTACTAGGATGAGTCCTAGGACTAGGGTCGGAGTTGTCGTAGTAGAAGAAAGTGTCCCGTAAGGACCTCTCTTATAAACACCATAGTCCGATTCTTATCTCAGAACCGTCTTCATGTCCTTATTTTTATCTCAAGGTCAGAGAGAGTCACCGGGAATCTGTGGTTGAGTCTTTCCGAATTCACCGATGACTACGAACAAATAACGTCCTCTTGACCAAATTTTTTTTTTTTTTCTTCTTCTTACACAAAACCACTCAGATTCATAACTATTCGGACTTTTTTCGAAACCTTTCATCAGACGTAAATGACCCTTTCCTTGAAATAATCGTATAAAATCAGTAGTTTGATCGTCTGTCTACGAGTCTACGAAGTTTACTTACCTTAATGATAAAAAGAAACTCCTCAGTGTAAAGAATTAAGAGTAAAGGTGTAAGTACTTCAGTTTTTACTTTTTTAATCCTCGTTTTTGTATCTCTTACAAAGACACATTTAACTTTACACGACAACGTACAGGGACCAAACCAGGACACCCTATGTCGTCACAACCACTTCCACGGGGAACCTCTCCTGAACACTCGAATATCGGTAAAGTGAGGTTCTTGACTAAGTTCTCATATAAGTCAAGTACATTTCTCTTGTAATTGGAAAGAATTACGGAAATGGTCTATACAAAACTTAGAAACTTTTCAGAAAAAAAAAAAAACAGACGTAAAAACTTAGCAACACACATGACATAAAAAGTTACCTAATTAAAAACCGAAAACCCAGAGGTAACGACGCGTCGAAAGAGATCAACTCTATTCGTCTCCGCTCAGAGGTCCACGTCACGAGTCCGAAGAGTGACGTCGCCGAACAGAACGACACCCCGTGTCCAAGCTCCCGTACGTCCAAAGACACCGACACTGAGCACACCCGAGACCTCGTGACCGAGTTGTCAACACCAGCTACTCGAATCGACGGGGAGTTGCACACCTCAGAAGGGTCTGTCCCCAGTTTGGGAACAGGGGACGTAACCGTCCGTGCAAAGTTTGGTGACCTGGTGGGCCCTTCAGGACTTTCCCGAAACAAGTTCTGTACAAATCCGTCATCCAAATCATCGCTTTACACTCCAACCCGTAAGGTCGTTTCTGGACGTTTAACTGGTCCTCAGTCGGAGTTATCCATTGTAAAGGAACCACTACAGTTGGTACGAAGTGGGACCATCGGGACTTTGGGATTCAACTAGTCTGGATCCTCTGACTGTCCATTTGGTCTTCCGGTTGGACCACTAAACATCAACAACAAGTCAGTGAGTCAGCACAGGTTGAGAAACACTGGGGCACCTGACGTCGTGCAGCCAGAAGGGACAGAAAGTTGGAGGAGGTCTCGAACGAGTCTGAGTACAGGTAACTCAGTCACTACGTCAGGTGGTAGAGCAGGAGACAGCAAGGGAAGAGGAGGACGGAAGTCAAAAAGGATCGTAATCCCAGAAAAGATTACTCAACCGAGAAACGTAGTCCACCGATTTCATCATCTCGAAGTCGAAATCGTAGTCAGGAAGGTCACGCATAAGTCTTGACTAAGGAAATCCTAACTGACTAAACTAGAGGAACGACAGCTTCCCCGAAAGTTCTTAGAAGAGGTCGTGGTGTCAAGTTTTGGTAATTAAGAAACCGTGAGTCGAAAGAAATATCGGGTTAAGAGTGTAGGTATCTGATGACCTTTTTGGTATCGAAACTGAACTACCTGAAAACAGCCGTTTCGTTACAGAGACGAAAAATTATACGACAGATCCAACCAGTATCGAAATCCATCTAAGATTACTAACTTTATGAACCCTTAAGACGGGACTCGTTAAAAGACGAAAAAAACCTTCTTGGGTCCTTTACCTTTATCAGTAGTCTTCTAAACCCATTTTACTCCATTTAAAGAAATTACTCATCAAATGGACTCGATCGATTGTACTGGGTGTCTTCTCTGAGGAGAGGATCAACAAACGTAAGAGGTCTGAGACACATAGGAAGGAAACCTTTTAAAATCTACGTGAAATAGATAGGACGAAAAGACTAATGAAAGTGTCGGGGAGAGAGGCACGATACAAGGATGAATCCATAACTATACGGAAAAACATATACAACCAATTATAACGACGGATACGGTGTTGGTCACACTAAGACCTAAGTAAAACCCTTCACAATGTAGGTCAACTCAACTGAAATCCTAACTGACTAAACTAGAGAAACGTCAGGTTATGTATATATACTCGAGTACTAAACTAAAACGAAAATAATCAATTTTGACGTCTCAAAATACTCCCACGACGAACATCAACCGTAAGGGTCTGTACGACACTGAATCACGAGTTCACAGTATTATCATACTATAACTTCTTAGGATTATGAAGTATATTCTAGTCATACAGAATGTTAACTGTCAAACGAGGTCCGACTTAAGATAGACACGTCTGTATACAATGGAAGATCTCCGGGTACTTACGTATTAAAAGTAAGTAAAATGTCACTTTCTTCGACACTCGTAGCTCAAGACGAAAAGTGATCATACTGGAAGATGTTTAGTGAATAAAACTGGAGTCAATTGAGTGGACATTTCTTTGACAATCTTGTCCATAAAAAAATTAGAAACTGTCGGAGGTCAAGTTGTCTTATTTATAGGTCCCATATAAAGATTGACCTGTACTTTTTGTAACACAGGTCGGAATCCTAAGTGTACCAGACTCCCTTATTCTACCATACAATCAAAAGTTATTCCAATACGGTATATTGACCCAACCCTTCTACTGGGCCTCATCCTTTACCGTTGGGTGAGGTCATAAGAACGGACCTTTTAAGGTGCCTGTCCCCTCGGACCGTCCGATGTCAGGGACCCCAGTGTTTCTCAGCCTGTACTGACTCCTATGTGTTATCGTTTTTGTTACGGTACATTGTCAGGGGTTTTGTCAACTACTCCTCGGTTCTCCACCTACCCCTTGAATTCATTTGACAAAATTAATAACCAGATCATCACACACTCCATTGGACGAGAACCAAACAAAGGTACCCTCGTCGTCAGAAGAGTAATGATGAAGAAATCACAGAGGTACCACCGGACCGTACCTTCAACCGGAGGAAACTTCATATTCGGTTAGGACCGTCGGTGTTTGTCCGTTTCGTTTGCTTTGTAACGTTGTGCTCCAACATCTTTTTCAAATTTACTTTAAATACTGACACTACTGTATTTACTAGAATTTTCCATCTTATTCTTAACCACTCCGTCATTAAGTAAGACACACTCCCATTACTTATTCCCCATGTCGATATTTATCTTCTTCTGACATTTAGGTCGGTGTCTAATTTCCTTCGTTACTGAAACAGTTCACACTTTCTCAGACCAATGACATTTTAAAAGTCTACTTGAGTATATATTATTTATCGTCATTGTTGACACAGGTAAAACTTTTACTTCCGGTTGTCTTCGGATGTCATTTGTAGTATGAAGGTACACTCTTTGGATTTCGTAAAGGAAAATTTAAATCCTCCTTCTGTCACCAGAGATGATAGTGGTGAAACTAAGTTATAGTAAAACAATAGAGTCTGTGAAAGTATTCTAATTTTGGTTTTTTCTATATTTCCTTCTTTGTTTTAATAGTTCTGATAGGTGTCTATTCGATAATCCCAATTATACTTAAGAAATTTTCATCAACCTATGTTCTATTTATCGTTAATTTTATATCTTATGAACCCTTATTCAGATTGTCTTACGTTCGTTTAGGAAATACTCCTTTTACCATTTTTGAAAGAGTTTCCTGTATTTTCTACCTCTCTCTAAAAAATCTACTTTTATGAATTATGACATTTATAAAACCAGAAGGGGTTTAATCATTTTAAAACCCGTTTTACGAATGTCTTAGAAACCAGAAAACGCTCCTCCTCCCACTTCCATTTTGTACTGCTGAATAAGATTTTAATTAAACCTTTTCTATCCCCAAGTTTTATCGGTTCTAATTAAAATTCTTGTTATCCGTCCTAGTAAATAAACAGGATGGCTTATATATATATATATAGAGTGTAATAAGTACTCATTATCAATTCTATCATATCCACGTTCCTCACCGGTTAATTTCTCACTTTATCCTTTCGTATCTTTGACTGAACGTACTTATTACCTTAAACCATCCACTGTCTTTATCGTAAAGTCACCCCGATAATACTTTCTGTCAACCGGGAAATATACCTTTTTTTATGTCAAACTGAGAATAAAATAAGGTTTGTGGTTTTTATTCAAGGTCTACCTAATTACCGTTGGATTTACACTTGTTTTTTTGGACTTACTTCACATGTTACGTCCCTTATATCAGTCGTTAATCCATCATAGAAACATACCACTGTCAACTGTTGAACTGGTATACCACTATCAAGACTTTACATATCTTTATAACTTAGTGATATAACATGTGGTCCTTGATTGTATCACAACAGCTAGTTAATATGAAGTTTTTGTTTGTTTGTTCGAGTATCTTTTTCTCTAGTCTAAACACCAATGGTCTCCTCACACACACACACACACACGCGAGTCGACGAGTCAGTACAGGTCGAGAAACACTGAGATACCTGACATCGGACGGTCCGAAGAGACAGGCACCCTAAAAGGTCCGTTCTTATGACCTCACCCAACGGTAAAGGAGGAGATCCCTAGAAGGACTAGGTCCCTAACTTGGGCCCAGAAGACACAGGGGACGTAACCGTCCTCCTAAGAAACGATGATTCGGTGAAGTCTTCGGGGATGGTCTCCTTTCCCCTCCTCATTAACCTACCTCCCTTCTCCGTGTTTCACCTTAATTCTAACGACCCTCCTTATAGTTATTAGAGTCTATACGTCTACTGTGATGGGAATACCGTCTGTCACTTCTTCTTGATTTCTGGAGAACTACTTTCACTTTCTCCTCTCACTTTTTCAACCGAATTTCGAGTTGTAAGTCTTCTGCTTCTAGTACCGTAGGTCAGGGTAGTGAAGTACCGCTTATCTACCCCTTTGTCACCGACTGAAATAAAAACCCCTGAGGTTTTAGTAACGTCTACCACTAACGGTGGTACTTTAATTTTCTACGAATGAGGAACCTTCCTTTCAATACTGGTTGGATCTGTCGTATAATTTTTCGTCTCTGTAATGAAACAGTTGTTTCCAGACAAATCAGTGCCGATACCAAAAGGGACACCAGTACATACCTACACTCAACCTGATATTTCTTTAGACTCACGACTTCTTGACTACTAAAACTTGACACCACAACCTCTTCTGACAACTCTCAGGGAACCTGACGTTCCTCTAGGTTGGTCAGGTAGGATTTCCTCTAGTCAGGACCCACAAGTAACCTTCCTGACTACGACTTAGACTTTGAGGTTATGGAACTACACTTCCATAAGTGGACAACACTTCTCGACTGAGTAAACTTTTCTGTGACTACGACCCTTTCTAACTCCCGTTCTCCTCTTCCCCTACTGTCTCCTACTCTACCAACCTACCGTAGTGGCTGAGTTACCTGTACTCAAACCCATTTAAGACCCTCAACCACTACCTGTCTCTCCGGACCACACGACGCCAGGTACCCCAACGTTTCTCAGCCTGTACTGAACTCACTGACTCGACTTGACTTGACTCGGTTTTCTATGTTCGAAGATCAAGATTCTATCTTTTTATGATTGTTACATTACGTATTATACTATTTATATTATTTGTCACGAGATACAATATGTACTTTCAACAATTCCTTCATTTAGGATTGTCAAGAGTAGTGTTCCTTCGTGTAAAAATAAAGGACAAAACATAGATATACTGTACTACTCATAAGTGATTTGAATGACACCATTAGCAAAGTGTCATATACTTCCAGTTTAGTAAAACGACATGTGGAATTTTGATATGTCACGACACGACACGAACCAGCGCAGGTTGAGAAACGGTGGGGTACCTGACATCGGACGGTCCGAGGAGACCGTTAACCCTAAGAGGTCCGGTCTTATGACCTCACCCAACCAACGGTAGGGAAGGAGGTCCCTAGAAGGGTGGGGTCCCTTGCTTGGGTCCAGATGGTGTAACGTCCGTATAAGAAATGTCAGACTCGGTGGTCCCTTCGTTATGTCACGATATACAGTTAATATCGAGTTATTGTAACCTTCTTTTTTTTTGTCTTTTATGTCCTCTGATACGACTACTATAACCTCGTTCTATCTAAATTTACGTTTTACATGTTCAGTTATTATCCTCCACATTTTCCGGTCACATAGTCAAAGGACAACGACGACATTGTTCAAGGGTGTCTAAATCACCGAATTTCGTCGTCTTTGTTAGATTGTCAAAACATCCAGTCTTTAGATTTTACCCGGAAAGACCCCATTTTAATCCCAGTTATACTAACGAAAGGAAGACCTCTGTGATTCCATCTATGATAAAGTAATGTAAAGGTCGAAGATCTCCAGGGGTGTAAGGAACCGGGAGAAAGTAGAAGTCTCACGCAATGAAGTGGGAGACGACAGATAGGACAGAGACTGGGCGGACGGAAGAAGATTCCTGGGCAGACTAATATAATCCGGATAGACCTATTAGGTCTGTGTATAGGGGTGGAGATCTAAGAATTGACAAGTAGTGTGGACGTTTCAGGGAAAAACGACGTAGTCTATTGTATAAGTGACCAGGGTCCCTGATCCCACATCTTCAAAAAAGTACCTCCACCCCCCTGTTAAACCCGAAGGGTCCACCGCGACTACCATTTCTTGGATGGACGGTTACGTCCAATCTACATTCTGTACGACCAAGATAAGGACCCAGTCCTTCTAGGGGACCTATTCCCTTACCATTAGGTGAGGTCATAAGAACGGACCTCTTAGGGTACCTGTCTCCTCGGACCGTTTGATGTCAGGTATCCCAGAGTGTCAGTCTGTGCTGACTTCACTGAATCGTGTCGTACCCTCCTGTTAAGAATTCTGATGATGTCGTTCGGTGTCTGATCCTCTTATGTAATATTCGAGGTTTCCAAATTACATATCCTATATTTTGTCTGAGAAAGTTTTATGAACCTTTTTTTTTCCGTTGGAATAAATTTTTTAGTCGTGTCTTATACTCATCCGTCAAGTATCCATACTCTTTGTACCGGATCCTACATTTTACGTATAATTTGGAGCGATAACTCGTTCATTTACGTTTAATTTTGTCATTAATCCATCGTAAATAATGGAACGAAGTCTATGTTTATAACCTTCTAGACTGTTGTCGTCTTAAATCAGTCACCGTCTCTTCACCATAATAAATGTATTTTGATGACCTTCTTCTTAGCTAACCCTACTCCCTTTTTATTCCTACAAACAACGTCGTAACTACCTACTTTGTTTGATTCCGTTTCGTAAATTCCTTTATGTTGTATTATCCACTCCAAGTACACAATGATACTTATAATGTCATTCTACGTAAATATATTTTAAATTGTTGTTTCCTACATATTCGCGATCTTTCTAACTGTCGAAGTCGTGTCACCAATGGAGATCCCTCGTCCCTCTAATTTTAAGTTAAGTCGAGACGTACAATACAAAAAGAACAAATATGTCAAACTATATTTATATCATTTTACATAATAAAGACCCACGATCTATGTGCCAGTAGATTTAAAATAAATAAGAAAAACTTTAAACAAACACAAAAAAAAAAAAAAAATTCCTTCTTCTGGTCAATCTTTCCATCCGAACACTACTTTGACTAAAAGATTCGGTTTACTTTCTCCGAAACTACTCCACCTAATATCAGGTGACCTCTTCTCAAACCAAACCCTCAGACTGTCTGGTAACGAACAATCGACTCACCGGGACCCGTACAAAGACTGGTGGGACTCGGAGTTTAAAGAATAGATTATTTTACTCCTAATTTCCTCGATCACGTACACTTCCGAAATCGTGTACTTTCGTGAGTCATCATGATATTATCGAGTATCTACTCTTAATTATAAACGACACGTTGTAGTTTTAAACTATGTGACTCCATAAATATGCTAAAACAAAATATATCGGGTTTAAATCTAAAACCTAATCTCAGATTAATCTCTGAATCCTCGGAAGATAATTTAAAAGTGATGACGTCTACTACTTTTACGGGAAACGTGTGACAACCCACAAAGAGACCTGACCTTACCGTAAACTCCACGTGTACTATGTGTGTCAGTGTGTACGGCATGTGTGACGCGTGTCGTGCCACGTAATACGAATGACAGGAACTCAAGAATCACAAAGTCTGTACCAAGTAAACCGTTTCTAGTCCCACTTCACTACAACAGCCCATCTATAAAAATTTTATTTTATTGTACAATGTAAATCTCAGATCGGTCAATCGTATTAGGACTCCATTATAGTTGTGGAAAGGGTATATTCGGCATTAAACTTTGAGTCGGGATGTCACGGTCACATGTTCAGAGATACCCAAAAAACAAAACCCCCAAAAAAAACAAACAAACAATATACATACATTGATTCGTACAAATAACAAGTTTCCTTTTCTCGGTCCTATTTCACTTTCCACCTTTACAGTCTCTCCCCTTCTATTAGCTATTCCTCTCTGTCCACTACCCTGTCTTCTTAAGGTCACCTGAACCGTTGACTTCTATGGACATTCTCGCTTCTAGACCAATTCCGTCTATTCCTACACTCTACGGTTTTGCGTCATCTCTACTATAATTGACACTAAGACCGTCTGCTCCGACGTCTCTGGAGACCTCTACTCTTACACTTCCCGAAATATCGGGTACTTTCCTTCAAGACCTGTGAAGGACGATCTCTAGTCTCGAGTTCTCGAAGGAGGGTCGAGTCTCTGACTCGAATAACTTCATATGGTCCGTGAACCGTTTAATAGACCGTACGTTGTCATCAAGTCTTTACAAACGATTTAACTTATTACAGAAGAAGGAAGATTTGTTACTCTTTATTCTGTTCTAAAATAGTCCACGAAACAAAAGTCATAATTGTACAGGTTCATTAAAAGAAAAGAAAAAAATTTTTTAACCTCATTCCGTGTAAATAAATCAGAAATTCTGTGATTCAGTCTGAAAGAGTGTTCTATAAAAAACTCATCGACGGTACATGGTCGGAGATTATTTTTTATCCTTACCACTTGTTTTATTCGGTTCAAGGCGTAAGAGTGAGGGTCCTACTGGAGAAACAGGTCATTTACACTAGAAACTTGTCCTGTAAGGGAAAACAATACAAAAACAGTCTCTAGAGAAAGAGAGAGAAAGAGATAAACGGGGAAGAGGATGGACACGGGGTAGGGGGGTATCAGAATGTGTCCGAGATTGATCTCTATAAGACACATTAATATGTCTGGTATGAAGATTGGGGGTATATACGAGTAAAGTTTTTTAGAAAATTGATACACGAAAGTTCAATGTCAAATATATGAGAGACCTCACTTTCTAATGTCGGAACCGAGGTACAACTGTGACTCGATTGGTTATGTTAAATTGTAAACGGAACAGAAATTTCAATCCTTTTCTGGTAAACTGTCTGAAATAAGATGGAGTTTCTGAAAGATATACCTATTTTTCACTTACTTTTTTATATATTTCATGTATAGAAGAGAAATGGTAGAACTTTTGAAGACGTCAACTACTGATCCCTTTAATAAAGTAGGGGTAAACAAACTCGAGTATAAGTTCGGACATATCAAAACTTTTTATGGTGTCGAATCAATCTAAATTTGTAAAATAGGTTGTATATATCTTCAACACGACTACTTTTACATTAGGAAGGCCGTCTCAGGAACGTGTGTCCCAGAGGTTCGAAGTATAAATAAATAAACGATAAATACATACATAAACCGATGGTACTCAGTACCGTGTACTCGAGAAGGAACGTAGCACGCCCTAGAAAGCGACACCGTGTACCTGAGATCGACACTGCATCCGAGTCACCAGTTCCACGCAGCCAAGGTCTCGAGTGTCCGAAGTCATCAACACCGTGTGTCCGAGGGATCACCACCACGTACTCGAGACCTCGGGTTCCCGAGTTATCTACCCCACACGCCTGAATCAACGAGGGACCTCATACCCTAGAATCAAGGGACTGGTCCCTAACTTGGGCGTATGGGACCTAAAAGTCCATCTAAGAATTGGTGACCTGGTAGTCCTTACAGGGTTCACCACCTGTGTGGACAATTTAACGACACTATCCATTCTTACCCCCCAGTATTTATGACGGGTCGACTCGTTCTACTTCAGTAGACGAAGTCTATCATAGTGTGGATGGTTAGTCTTTATTAGATGTACTACTTTAATGAATCTTGTAAAATCTTGACATCACTTCCCCAATTCTTGTGTCGGAGACTTCGGTAAGACAGATCAAAGATCAAGAAAATGAAGGATACACACTGGACACGGAATTAAGAAGTAGACGTTTCGTGCCTATTATTAGCATGGGTACAGTTTCCTTTCAACGTACCTAATTTCCTCACTTATACTAAAACGTCAAGGATTGTACTTACATAAAACCTTAAACCTTAAAAAGTGTAAAATTTGTTATTATACTAAGTAACCAAGTATCTATCGTACATAGGGGTCTTTATAAGACCCGTCATGGGGTATTAATTTGTGTAAAGATAAAGACATTGTTTTATATTAGTATCGATGTGTTTAACCTATTTATAATATTTATCAGAAGACGAATAAGTCCAGTCTAAAACAACGGTTTATTTGATCCAATTTTTTTTAATCTTTTATATATATATGTGGAGAGGTAGGTAGTAAATGTTTGTAAATAGACATCAAGTACACACACACACAGACATACACACAAGCTACGGGTCGTGTACGACAGTGTACGATTAATAATGATGACAATAGTAAATTTTATAAATCAACTATCTGACTACCCAAAAAAAAAATTACGTCAAAATTATGAGAAAAAGAAAGAATAGGTGGAAGAAGGAAAATCTTTGGCATCGGAGTAACGTACTGAATCTGAACTGGGTCGTCCTTACGGGACAAGACAAGGACGACTGTGGATTCTTCTCACAAACCGGGGTTTACCAACCGACAGAAGACTCAATCGTACCTGACTCCGGTTCTCTAAACATCTCTAGTTTAACATCAATTTAAGACCACCAAAGAAACCTTTCCAGTCTAACGAGACAGTGGTAGTCAAAATTTCTGATAATCATCATATATATATATATATATATAAGAAGGATAAAAGTTCAAACCTTTTACATAGTCTTTTTATTCTGAAAATTTATCAAGAAAGATAAAGAAAGTCACGAAAGATGAAGACTTACTAACGGAAGGATTAGAGGGATTGGAAATTCATGTAAATATTTAAATTCATGTCAACTGGGAACTTGTTTACGTCCCCCAATCTCTACGGGTGGAGGGGTTGGGATGGGGGACATTCGCCACCTTTTTAGACACAAACTGACAAAGATGGAGTTTTGTTTCCTGAACTATTTACAAGATAGGTTCCCGTCCTTTTACTTTGTGAGACCCATCTTAGTCCTGAGTCTGGGTGAAGAAGGTTAAGGTATGTAGCACTGGAGATTACTTGTGTTTGAAAGGGGATGTGAACTCAATTACAGTTCTTGACATTTTACTTTTATAAATGACTTTTTTTTTAGGTGTATGTTCACTTAGACGTGTTAAGTTTGTATATAACAAGTTTCTAGCTGACACATACATATTTAATTCTGGTTATATTTATTTTTATCAAATTTCTCGTTCAACCTGAACCCGAAGGGTCCACCGTGACCACCATTTCTTGGGTGGACGGTCACGTCCTCTGTATTCACTGCACCCAAGCTAGGGACCCAACCCTTCTAGGTGACCTCCTCCTTCACCGTTGGGTGAGGTCATGAGAACGTACCTCTTAAGGTACCTGTCTCTTCGGAACACGCAATATCAGGTATCCCAGCGTTTCTCAGCCTGTGTTGGCTTCGCTGAATTGTGTGTTGTGTCTCTCTCATTTATATATAGTCTGGAGATTTCTCCTGTACTGAAATTTGAGTCTTTGTTATCTACAAGAGTTTCCTTTTCAAACTATTTACCCTGGTGTACTACTGTAGGACGACAACAATTACTTTTTCTCCCTGTAAACAGGTACAACCAATCAGTACAAAGTAGGAACCGATTACGACAACCAAACACAAGGAGTGGGTAAATACATAACCCAGAGAATCTCCTAGGAATGACTCAATGCATTTGACTATCTATGTTTATGGGAGGAGACAGTAAAAGACGTTAATAAAAGGGTTAGAAGGACGAAGTAGTAAAAACTTTGTTAAAAACTCTAGGGGAGGTAGTTTAAAAGGTGACAAACAACAACAACAAGTCAACGATTCAACACAGACTGAGAAACGTCGGAGTATCTGTCGTCGTCCGGTCCCAGGGGACAGGAAGTGATAGAGGGTCTCAAACGAGTCTAAGTACAGGTCTCAGTCACTACGATAGTTTCATAGAGAAGGAGACAACAGGGGAAGAGGAAAACGGAAGTCAGAACGGTCGTAGTCCCAGAAAAGGTCACTCAGACGAGAACCGTAGTAGCGTGACAATAGAATTCCGTTTAAAGATCCATATCTTAAGGATCTAACGGAAACTTGACCTCTCACTTAAACTACGTCAAACTTACTATTACTGTTATGTCCCCAATTCCCACGACTGACAGGTGTGTCAACTTTCAACCGTATACTGAAATGGCAACCGGGAGGTAGAGACACAAAGGTGTAGGTTCCTAAGTCGGTTGGAGTCTAGTACATCATGTATAAATAACGTTTATTAGGAACATATTCACCTGGGTACGTCTAGGTCGGGAGTAGCAAGTTCCCAACTGGTACGGGGGTCGGTGTGAGTGTACAAAAAGAGTGAGAGAGTAAGTAGACAGAATGAACCCGGGAAAATAGTGACACCATCAAAAAGACCCGTGGGGAAGAAGTGGTTAGGACTAGAAGGTGTGGGGGGAGGACAAAAATCCAGTCCGAGAAAAAGAAACAAGATCTTCTAAGGAAGATACAGGACTATGAATTGTGAGATAAAAGAAGTGAGTAAACAACGGTCTATTCAAAGGACTTTAGGTAAATTTCTTTTATGTGCATTTGATGTAAAGATACGTTTGTATACGTGTTATTAATGGTTAAATTTAAAACTTATTCATAAAGGTATCAAGTTTTTAGCCTTTCCTGGTTTCCGGACGTCATTTCTTGAAACGAGGGTGAGGAGGGAAATAGAAGAATCTAGGATCAAAAGACTGTGTAATCGGTACCTCCACGAAATATGAACTAAAAAATTTCTTTTTAAAAGTACACATATTTCGTGTATAATATGTACACACATGTATTTAATAAAAGGGAAGACATGTGTTTGACATCGTATTCTTCAGACGACAGGACGTAATGAGAAGTGAAACATAAACGACGATTACTTGTATAGAGTCTCTAGAAAGTATTGCTAGAGGAGTGACAAAACACGTCAACCTATCTTAAGGAAGCACTTACGTGGTCTCTATTGGGTACGGGAGTACTACCTGAAAATTCAGTAAGAGGTAGAAACGATAAGGATTGTACCTACGGTCCTTATTGTGAAAGCATTCAGTAAAGCCAGAATGCGTCCATATCACTCTCAGACAACGACCTGACAAGTATATGACAACAGGCTTGTCGGTCAAGGGTGGATAACATAATGAAGGGTACATGGCCCAATGTCAACCGAGTCGGGCAAGAAGGAGGAGACGGGTTTATGGAAGGTCCTGAGGGTCGACCGTCACCTAGACAGACGAGACAGTCCCAGTTCCCCTGCGTCCGTCGAGTTATGTGTCATCGTTTGTCACCTGCGTCGACCGTGGCAAAGGACGGCCTGAGACAGAAAACCGATGTAACCAAATCAACGATACGGGGTTGTATCGAGTACGTAAAGACAGGGGAAGAGACGTGTCTCGTGGAAGGGAGACGAGAGGAATCCGGAGACGTCCAGTGACCGTAGAAAACTCTGACTGACCTGAGTGTGTGGTGGTACAAACACTTCGGAGGAACTAAAGATGTCGGAAGACGATTTTTCAAACCCGAAGGTGACCCATAAAAGTACCCCGCAGAGAAAGATGGGACCTAATGAAGTTCTACAGATACGTCAAGAGGACGACATCGACGACGACGACGACGATTCAGCGAAGTCAGTACAGTCTGAGACACGCTGAGGTATCTGCCGTCGGGTGGCGGACCACCCTAGGGACCCTAAGAGGTCCGTTCTTGTGACCTCACCCGACGGTGAAGGAGGAGGTTACGCACTTTCACTTCAGCGAGTCAGTACAGGCTGAGAAACGTCAGGGTACCTGACGTCGGATGGTCCAGGAGACAGGTACCCTAAAAGGTCCGGTCTCATGACCTCACATGATCACATGTAACGGATCACATCGATGATCAATCATTACGGAGTTTGTATTCCTACAACTGAACAAAACCAAAGAGTAGGGTGTTTTCAGAGGATCGTACCAATAGAACATATGTGTTTACTTACTTTTTCTCGTTTTAACTAAGACAAGAACAGACTGTACTCCCCAACCCCCTTATTCATGAGAAATTACAGTTTTAGTGAGGGTGGGGACACGTAAGACCGAAAAACAGCAATAATAACAATTTAATCTTTATGGAAGAGGAGGGAGGATCCTTATGGAAATTCTCGGATCTCGGTACTTCAGAATATAGGAGTCACTAATGTGGACACTGGAGGACCCTTCTCTCCCACGACAAGGTAAGACACAAATAAGACACTGGGGGATTTTCATGACCGTCCTGGTTTTCGTACCAGACAAAATATCGTGTAAGTCCGGAATTATACATTGACCTTGTCCAGAGATAAAAATAACACTCAAACTGATGAAAAGATTATAAAGTTAAAACTAAATGTTTTTTTAACTTATTCGTAATAATTACCTTAGATCAGAGTGGTAACGTCGAAACTGTTATTGTAGTAATCGTCCACGTCGTTAGTTGCTAGACGTAAACTCTTCACCACCTAGACCCTGTGGACGTGACACTGACCCTACAGTGGCTCCATATCGGTGGGAGACCACTACGAAAGAGAAAAGAGACGAAAATCCAAAAACTTCTTGGGAGGGAATCGGAAAAACGAGACCTTGTGACACTCCCCTCTCTCAATGTAGATCTTCTCCGACACTTGAGACAAGACTTGTTCCTGGACGTGAAGATGTGGGTCAGGCACACCCACTTTTCACCTGACATTCATACCCCGATCCCGGACCGGACGAAGTCAGTGACACCGTCCAGTCGAGACGTGTCCACGAAAGACAAGGAGTGACGGAGACAATGAACCACACTACCATGAGAGTGAAGAAAAGACAGAGGTACATTATTAGTATCAAAGAGAGTTTATTTTCTTCTGACACCTGACACAGGACATACGTCATCGTCTGTGACCAGACCCTCTTCCTGACGGTACACAAGTCTCGTACCCAGGATCTCACCCACCTGGTCTACTGACATTGTTAAACTCGGGAGAAAGGAAAACCTTCCTTGAATTAACTTAGTCACTGGAACTGATCCACTCTCTGGACGAATTCTGTTCACTGATTTTGATAATCGCGAAAAACCACAAAACTAAACTACAGAACAAATACGATCTCGACAAAACAAGATCCCGTGAATAAAAGTACGAGTCACAGGACCGACTGGGTCGGACGGATGGTCACAGCGACGAATACGTCCTACAACCCGTCGCACCCACGTCCAGTATACCCCGGACGTGAAAATGTCAGACCCTTCTACTGAGATTCTTTTCTCTACTTTTTACTACCCATGTATTTAATCCGTACTTGAACGTATAAATAAGTCCTGTCTTTACCATTCACCGGACTTTCACTCCCCGGGACTTCAACGTCGAGTGCGAAGGATCTTTTAGAAGTAGAGTCCTGTAAAGACTCTCACCGACAGTCGGATCGGACGGGGAGGAGGACATGGAAACCACAAAACCATGGTTTTCAGTAGGTTTTCTTGTGTGTCACGAGAGATAGTAATTATATTCCTACGGCAAACACACAGAATACTGTAACTTTAACACACTGTTAGTTGACAGGAACAATTTAACAGACCCCTATCACTTTCTCTTTCGGTTCTGATATTTGACTAAACTTTTACTTCAAATTGTCAATAGCGAGACCTAAGAAACACTCTCTTAGCCATGTACCCTATCCTTCTCACCTCCGACAGACTTCCAAAAGGATCCGATGTTTACCGAGGGTCTTATGGTGAAGTACGTGTTTATCGACGGGAGTCACTGTCCAAAACAAAACAAGACAAATTAGGAATATAATAGGGTGTCGAAATTAGACACCACCATTACCCCCGTTCGAAGTTACGAAAAGTCAACACTTCAAGTAATCTAATCATATATTCCTCCAGTTCAAATAATCTTGGAATAGAGCCAAAATATTAACTCTGAAGGGACGGACAGATTTCTCAGACGTCTGGCCCTCTCCGTCGGGTCGGAGGGGTACCGGTATGGTAGGACTGCCACGTGGTCAGACTACCACATCCGACACAATCGTCCTTCCCCACCTCCATTCCAACAGACAGAGTGAGCAGGTACGCATTAAACCGGTTCGGACTAGAGCCGACACCTCTCGACACCGAAACAGACTTGTTCGGTGGAGTAGAAGTGCACAGGAAAGACTTTCGTGACACACGGTACTGGACCCCAGGACGACTCTTCACGTCAAAGAGAACCGCTAGGGTCGAATAAAAGGTATTGACACACAGGTCGAACTATTGGTGGAGTTCGGCCCGAACCGTTTGGAGATGTCGTTCCCCGGTCCACCAGAAAAGTCAGACAACCGGCCGGACGGAGACAGTGGATTGCGGTACCACGTCTTCGTCGGTTCCGGTCACGCCTTTCCTCACCCGTACTGACACACGTCACCGCATCCGGAGGTCCGAGGTCTGTATGAGGTGCTTCGGGACCTGTGAGACGGGTCGACTTTCCGGGGACCCCAGGACTCTTCATAAACCTTTTCCTCGGTCAGAGTTCTCAAGTCTGTCCTAAAGACACCTGTTAAAATTCATCAGGAGCACCCTCTGCAACACCCTCATCCACACAAACGTCTCCAACGATCTCGGTGCCTCTCTCCGAGACTTCCTGCACCCTGTCGTTCGGATTCTCGCCCTCTCCTTCGGCCATAAAAAATTGACCCATTAATCCCTCCCTAATAGCAGATACAGACTTAGAATCTTACAATCCCCCTTTTCGGACCATAATAGGTTTATTGTGTCTTAAGATCTCGACCTCCCTTTGAACAAAACTTTCCTTCTGTTGGTCCAAGGACGACTAGAAGACCCGGTGTCAGGTCACGCGAAAGAGGAGTAGGAGAGACCAAAAAGGTGACTTTATGTGTAGACCCTGAGGGGACCACCAGGTCGCCGGTCCTGAGACGGGAGGGTTACGTCCCCTAGGTCCAAGTTAGGTACCAACTCCTTGACCTAGGGTGCACGACGTTGACTCTCAGCGCACGGTGTTGATTTATAGGGCGTACGGCGTTGATTCTGGCCCGCGAGGGTTTATTTTAGTCATTTACTTTTATTTGTACTTTTATGGGTTGTAAAAAAGAGAATTATTGTTAGATGTTTGAATCTTCAACATTGCTTACTTGGGCTATACCATATCATTTTCCATAAAAACTATTCTCCAACGAAATTCGTAGGGTAAAAAAAGAAAGGACAAGAGTATATCCACCTATCGAATACTTCCTGGGTTAAAGAATCCTTCTGTTTAGGATGAGCTCGGATTACTCTAGGGTTTAACCTCTCGTAAGTCACCTACCTTTTGGTAACCAAGGGAGGCAGGACACTTCGTCCATGTCTCTTTTCTTGGTATAGTAGATTATTATTTCGAGCTAAAGGATCATCTTTACAGTATTTGGTATCGTAGACTTGTCACCTGGTAAATTAAATCAAACGGTAAATACAACGTTCTCCTAGGGTAATCCTACCCTAGTATTTTGATTTAGTATTTTAACATGGATTCCAGTCATAACCCAAAATCGGAACTCAGAATTCAGACTAACTGGAACAACAGAAAAGTACCCTTTTATTCATAGGATTCGAGGCGTCGTTTGTTACCTTTGTTTTTACTTGGGACTCTCACGTGATCAAAGTGGAGGATTCATAAACCAAGGGGGGTTGGGGCGAATGTATTATGAGTCCTACCTAGGACCGTTAAATTACTTGTATCATAAATAACGTGTGGATGACGAACAGTCAGAAACTACGTCTTTGAAGGGTGACAAGAAACCCAAGTCAGAGTAGAGAAGTCGTACCGGACACACTTTACCGAGGGCGACCGAAGAGGTCGGAGCAGAGACAGAGGGGGAGTGTACGACCGAGACACGGTACGTGATCGTGTCTCACGAAAGGGTGTGAATGCCCGAGACAGATCTTCAAAGAAGTAAGAAACGGACCGATCAAGGAACAGGAGGAAATTCAAGTAGAGTTCACAGTCCAGGAGGTCTTTCAGAGAGAATGAGAGAGAGAGAGATTTAGATTTACTGTGGGAATTTCTGGACCAAGACAAAGATGTTCTGTGACGGACTCCACACATTACTACACAAACAACCTAGCCCGTGAAAGATCGAGATGTTGTTCGGGGTGCTTCCCGAAGAGTGAGACGTGAAGACGGACAGTGTTACAGACCGTATGACATCCGTGAGTCCCTGACAAAAAAGTCACTTCCTTACTTACATATTTACCCATTCAACTTACAAACTATGATACGTTTTTTATTAATGTCTTCTATATATTCCCATCTGTACTAAATCCGGAATGGCCTCGAATGCAAAAACAACCCTTTTGTACGGGTCGAGTTTCGTCAGTATATTTTACGTTTTACCTCGCCCTGGTTCCATCGCCTGATCTTTCTGGGACTCGAGTGGAGGAGAGTGTCCGTGTGGATTCAGTGTTGACAGACGTCTTGTTGGTAGCTACTTTTTCTCCCTGGGTGGTCTTTTCTAGGAGATGGTGATTTCTATACTTTTTTCCTCGGTGATCCTCATCCTCTCTGTCTAAACGTTATATTAGTCTAGTGTAGAGGACCCACCCACTGGGTTATTAACCTCTTATCAAGCAGGTTTCCTCACTCCCAGACTCGGGGCGTGACCCGTGGGATCGGACCCCTGTGACGTGACCTTTCTCCTAGGGGGTATCGTAAACCTGTCTTCTTGACTTCTCTGTAAAAAGGTTTTTCCTTTACGTCTACCGGTTGTCCGTGTATTTTTATACGAGTCGTAGTGATCAGTAGTCTCTTTGTGTTTAATTTTCGGTAGAAAATTATAGTGGAGGGTGGACAGTCTTACGACAAATAGTTTTTCTTACGTTTTCTCTTTACAAAAAAACTACCTATTTACCTATCTGTACGCGTGTGGTACGAGTAAGGGTGATGACATCAAGACAACCAAGTCTAGGATCGAGACGGTGAGTCTTCGTCACACTGAAACTCACTCAGTGAAGTGAAGAACCGTAGAGTCTAAACAGTGACCACTCGAATGGGGAGTCATAGTGGTACTCCAAATTTAGTAGCACTCCTGACTGTGTTGTAGACCGAGTACAACGACACCACTGTGGAAATAAAACTTTCCAAAAATAAGGGTCACAGGAACCTCCCTTGGTCTCTACGGACCGACTCCCTATGCTTCGTAGTCACGGGAAGGGACCGTGTCGCACGCCACGGCTAGAAGGACGTGACGCAGAACGAATAAGGAGTCAGGACGGTGTGTCCTACTATCCCTTGACGGGACTTTTCGGCACCCCCTTTCGTACCGTCTTCACCCTAAAGTCAAATCAACTATATAATCAACATTGTGAATTAGGGTACAACAATCTTTGAGACCTTCGGTTCAACCTACGATTCTTAAAAAGGGAGTGAAAACTTTCCCCAGGGAACGACCTTTCCTACAGGGACCGACAATAAGTTCTATCGATCTTGTCATCGGAGACTAAGATGTACCTTCAAAGAAAATTATTGTAACAATGATAGGAACTTAACACGTAATCCTTTAATAGGGATCAATTTGTAAATGAAAGTTTCATTTTGAAATTATAAAAGGGAAACAAATAAATCCGGTGTCGAAACTTTTGGTCGTCTCCTTGAGATATTCATGGATATTGTCATAATACTCAGAAGGCAGGTTAGTGAGGGGTTCGGGCTGGGACGAATCGACTGTTCTAGTCCGCGTAAGTCCCACCAAACCGGTATCTACCTACATAATACCCAGTATTAAGGTAAAAAACCATTCGGAGAACCGTGACGAAACCGAATATAATAACAAATCTTTAAGTCCTTAGTAATTTTACACTAGGAGACTCCAACCTTTACTCCCGAAGTCATTCCGTGAATTTTACGTATAGTCACGAAATTACATATTAGTGTCTCTTCGGTCTGATGTTCACGTATTCTTCTTACTAATAATGGAAGTCAAGTCAGCGAGTCAGCACAGGCTGAGAAACGTTGGGGTACTTAACGTCGTACGGTCCGGAGGGACAGGTAGTGGTTGAGGGCCTCAAGTGGGTTTGAGTACACGTAGCTCAGTCACTACGGTAGGTCGGTAGAGTAGGAGACAGCAGGGGAAGAGGAGGACGGGGGTTAGGGAGGGTCGTAGTCCCAGAAACGGTTACTCAGTTGAGAATCGTACTCCACCGGTTTCGTAACCTCAAAGTCGGAGTCGTAGTCAGGAAGGTCACTTGTGGGTCCTGACCAGAGGAAATCCTACCTGACCAACAATAGAGGAACGTCAGGTTCCCTGAGAGTTCTTAGAAGAGGTTGTGGTGTCAAGTTTTCGTAGTTAAGAAGTCGTGAGTCGAAAGAAGTGTCAGGTTGAGTGTAGGTATGTACTGGCGACCTTTTTGGTATCGGAACTACTCTACCTGGAAACAACCGTTTCATTATAGAGACGAAAAATTATACGATAGATCCAACCAGTATTGAAAAGAAGGTTCCTCACAGAAAATTAAAGTACCGACGTCAGTGGTAGACGTCACTAAAACCTCGGATCTTTTTATTTCAGACTGTGAATGAACTCGATTAACTGATTTTTGCCACTACAAACCAGGATTGTATTCACCTTGACAGGAAACACTTCCAGTGTGGACAAAAGAATGTACATGTTCCATTCCTTTGACAACATTTCTTACATCACTTCGGAGGTCTTAATTATTGACATCCTCTGGACATCTTAATATACTAAGTATCTGAATGTTTAATGTCCTTAAATTTATGGAATGACAACGTGACACTTATACCTTTATCACCAAACTTTGTCAATTTTGTGAATTGGTTCTCTAGAAAAAGTAGACAAAATGTAATGGCATAAATTTTTTGACAGGAAAATAAACGAATAAATTCACGGGTCTTACAAATAAAGGTATCCTTCCGATTTGTACTGTGGTTAAATGGTTTGAAGTTGATCGGAGTGTAAACTAGGTAGAATTTGAAGTTTTATCTTATAAGTGACCACCCGAATGGTATTACGGAACAACGTGAACGGATCGAGAATGGAAAGAGTCGAACTTTTCACGAAGAAGTAAGTCATTGTGTAGTACACAATGACCATAAACTGTTCCAAGATTCACCTTACGGTCGTAGACTAGGTTCTGTCCCTATAACTCACAGGACATAATGATGTAATTCTGACCTCCGGATTCAGGACCCCGACTCTCTTATCAAAGATACCACGAAGTCGGTACACGGGACAAGAAAATAGTAGGACAAGGTGACGGTCGAAACCTTAGTCAGAGAATAAGGGGTACAGAGTCTCATTACTCACGTAGAGACGTGTCCGGAATCTCGTAGTCTCACTTATCCCTCCCAAAACCGTGTCCGTTTGGACCAAAAAGGTATAGACACATTGGGAATAAACATTCTTACGTCCAGTATTAAAATGAAACAAAAAGGACACCACCAAAATTGAAAACTTGTATGGGACGTTGTACGTCCTAGAATCAAGGGGTTGGTCCCTAGTTTGGACACGGGGGACGTCACCTTGACACCTCAGAAGTGACCTGGTGGTCCCTTCAGGGAACATAAGAGAATTTCCAACAAGACCAGTAATTAAGACTCTCGTAAATCCTGATTCAGAGTTATTTGTCATTGACACTAGGAATCGCCGTCCAGGATCTGAATCATAGAATAAACTTTTGAAGGATATATAAGGTCCGGGTTCTCAACTTTAAAAAACAATGGGTTAAAAACTCATCGATGTATCACTGGTGGATATACGTTCCAGAGAGAGGAACTTTATAGTTCCAGTTAAAGTTGTTTCATATTTATCTTTGTTTTTTTAATGATCTCCCGGGAGTCGATGGTCCCAAAAAGTGTTGAAGGGTATCTTCAGTAAACCGTGAATTAGTATCGTGTTCGGTCGCACAGAATAGTAACATGGAACGGACGAGTTAACAATAAGGTAGGTACCTCCATCATGGAACGGGAATAAGAATGAGGGGTCGGAAGGGGTCTGGGTGTTCCTGTATCATCAATGACGTACTTGGAGTAATTCAGGGATCAAGACGTAGGCGGGGAACAGTATCGTCTTACACTTATTTACTTTGATAATGGAAAGTGGGAGGGTTCTCACATAAAGTCTTTTCTGTTATCACATGTTCACTTCCATACACGAGTTACCATATTCCCAAAAAATTACCTTTTAAACTTTGTCTATATTTATTCGATTTAAGACAAAGGAGAGTGTACAAAGGAAGTTCAAAAGGAAACTTTCCCGACTAAAGGTCTAAGTTTTCCATAAAAAGATTGACCGAGACAGGGAGGACGCTGTCGGGCGTCACATGTAGTCTTATTCCTTGGCTCGGGTACTGCCCATGGACTGTCAGTGCCCTTTACACCGGCTGTGGTCCCGTTGGAGACACACGTAGAGAGGGATGTTGCCCTTCTTATGAGTCTAGACCGTGATGACAGCTCCTGAGAAATTTAGGTTCCATTGGTCGGGGTGGCTAGTATATCGAACGAACAACTAGAAGCCAGAAAATCTTTGGTCTTAGAAGGGGTCAGTTTACCGTACTATGTTAATTCCGTTGACGGACGTTTATCAGACGGGTTCTGTAACTGTATATAATGACTTCGAACTTTACCTGAATGCTTGATCTGAAAGATATTTTAAGACAAAATTTCATTTTTCTGATTATGTATGATTTACCAAAAAAATTTTGATCACTATTTTAGTAGTGTGGGTTTACCTACCACACGAAAAGACTCTACAAAGAATGTGAGACACCGGGTCTAGTTAAATCGACAGAAACACTAAGGTTTGTGTAACTTAACTCGGAAAGAGTAGAAGTTTTGCCCGAAGGGACCATCGAGTCGACCCTTTCTTAGACGGACGTTACGTCCTCTACATCCAAGTCAGGAACCCAACCCTTTTAGGGCACCTCCTCCCGTACCGTTGGGTGAGGTCATAAGAACGGACCTGTCTCCTCGGACCGTCCGATGTCATGTACACCAATTTTTCTCGACCTGTACTGACTCGTTGATTCGTGTAGCAACTTTGTCTATTATTTCCGTCTTCTTACGACGACGAAAACCTCCTTCAAATCTTTTATTTCAG
This sequence comes from Capra ibex, assembly GCA_006410555.1. Lineage (NCBI taxonomy): Eukaryota > Metazoa > Chordata > Mammalia > Artiodactyla > Bovidae > Capra > Capra ibex. The sequence goes on from SJYO01020080.1 coordinate 35,697,502, forward strand.
TCCAAAGAAACAAAAAGACGTAGGGATAATACAAACTACCACGCCCCTTATTCTGTGGTCAAAATAATACAATGGTCACCTAATAGCTGGAAAAAGAGTACGAAGTTGTCTTTACTTTTCGTGAGTTTGTATTAATAACAGACCCATAGGTCGTGTAGTGGGTCACAAAAATATTCTTTTTGTTCGAGCTGGAATATATAAATTCGATTGTGATTGAGTTGTAAATTAAGATTAAGTTGTTTAGAAATAAATTGGTAGACAACAGTCTAGACCTACAAGAAAATTTTCGTTTATGGAGTCCGAAGGGACCACCGAGTCAGGTCAGGTGGACGTTACGTTTTCACTTTCAGAGAGTCAGCACAGGCTGAGAAACGTTGGGGTGCCTGATATGTATATGTCAGGTACCTTAAGAGGTCCGGTCTTATGACCTCACCCATCGGAAAGGGAAGAGGTCCCCTAGAAGGGTTGGGTCCCTAGTTTGGGTCCAGAGGGCGTAACTCCATCTAAGAAGTGGTCGACTCGGTGTTCCTTTCGGGTTCTTATGACGTCACCCATCGGATGGGGAAGAGGTCCCGTAGAAGGGTGGGGTCCAAGTTAAGGACCCAGTCCTTCTACGGGACCTCTTCTTTTACCGTTGGGTAAGGTCATAAGAACGGACCCTTTAGGGCACCTGTCTCCTAGGATCACCCGATGTCTGTCCACCCTAGCGTTCTCAACCTGTGTTGAATCACTGTTGGTGGTGGTGTGACTCTGAATACACTAAAGATTTTACTATACACTAAAGGACTGTGAGTAGACATGGTACCTTTTAATACTAAGGAAGGTTGGCGTCGTCAAACTCTCAGTTCACTAGTGTCCTTTTTTTTTTTTTCATGGAGATTAAGTCATCCAAATATAGGTATGATAGCGGAAGGGAGTCGGTATTGTTGATTTTTCAACTGACTCTAATATTAAAATCTAGATCAAAATCTAGAACAAAAGAAAAATCTACCCGAACAGAGTAAATGAGTGTACTTTCTTTTTCCTGAGTTAGGTTGACTAAAATCGTTTACATCATGACGGTTACATAAAGAACTGGGAAGTCCGGTCACTGTGTACAGAGCTACAGTAGCCACCAGCTCTGTGGGGACCTCGATTTCAGCGGGAGACCTGGCTTGTACCCGTCAAGTCCGTCTTCACCTCTGACTTGTCTTTACCTTGGTAGTCGAGGATGGAGTCACTAGTTGACCAGGAACTACAATTTCCATCCGGATACTGCTTTCGATCACACAACACGGGAACCTATAAGTAAAACTTAAGGTTTGGAGGTGGAGGAGGACCCATTTTCTGGAATATACATTCCCTTTACAAAAATTAATATGAACTTTTTCGGTAAAATTGTTTGTCGTTCGTTTTGTTAATCGATATCCCCCTAGTTTTCGGATTCCTGGTTCGGATACTTCCAAGAATAGTCATGTCACCATTTTAAAAGTAGACGATACACTAGAAACTCTTGTAAAACTTTAAACTTCGTAGTGGTTGGCATTGTACAGTAGACCAGGGATTTCTTTGTAGAGACTGAAAGACAAGACTTAACACACCAAGAATTTTAAATGTCATCTATAGTAAATTTGAGTGAAAACTTAAGTTGTTCCAGTCCCGGTTATAATAAGTCACGACAACGAAACTAACCGAATCAGTGTCGGTGAGAACCACGTCTTTGTTTTTACGTCACACTGTGACTCGATCACGCGCGAGTCTCGTGACACAAGAATTCTTAGGGTAACAATCCCGTGTAGTAAATATGTAGATATATCATAATATGACGAATCGAAAAGTCAGTGAGGACACTCCAGACCAAACTCCACTTGTCTATGTGGACAAATTGGGACAAAGGGTAAAGTCTGGTAGTGAAAATATTTCTGTATACTTAGATGGGGTGGTCGTTCACCCGACTTGTTTTCAGAAGACTGTTAACACTTCAACAATTCGTGGACACACTTGTTTAATTAGAAAGGAAAACCTTAACGATAAAATCCTCCTTTAATAATACTGTTTTGAGTGCATTAACATTTGGTCGGGGACCTCCCTCTTCTTTGTGTCTTTACCCTGTAACTTTATAACACTCTCTCAGGTGTCACCGGGACCCTCTCGTGCCTCCCTCCTCCCGGGAGTACGGGACACCTTTCCTGGACGGGTGGGATCCGAGACCCTGGTGACTCGCCTTACCCGAAGAGGGGATTGGCACTTCTGCCGACGAGAAGTGGTACCTTCTCGAGTTTTATGCGAACGGTCGATCAGTCGCAAGGACACTTCTTACGCAATACTAGAGACACCTTCCAAGATGAGGGCGAACTAGAGGTCGAAGCCACTCGTCCAAAAAACTTCAGACAAAAGAGAGGAAAGATGGTTTGTGTTTAGGATAAGGGCTGCCAATGTCCTTTGACGACTGTGATAGTGGGAGATAATCGATAATTGTTGATTCACACACCAACTCACGGTCCGTGTCCTTTCACTTCAGGATGTCCAGTTCAGTACGAAAATGCTACTTATGAAAGAAGTATTATAGACTTTTGTATAAATTATTTGGACGATTCGATGACATAATCTATACGTAATTTTCAAGAGAGAACTTCGAAAATATACTTTATGGTATTCATAAGTGTGAACATTGAGTACGGTCCCTTCCTGGAGTCGTTTATGTCCTCACAAAAGACAACGATAAGAAACGGACTAGGAAATTGGATTTTTACGTGTTTATCGGACACCGACAGGAAAGAGAGAACCTACTGTTGTGATTGGTCCCCAGTGTAGATAGGACCACGACTGGAGTGGACTAGATGGGAGTCCACAAATATTCCTTCCTGAGACAGTGGATGCATATTATTTAAAAGGAAACGGATTCCATTTCCCTTTAAAATTCAATTTTGGTTCATCATAAAGTCGGAACTGATATGGTAAAAGGAAATGTTTGACACTGTTCTTTGAGTCAAAAAGTGAAGGTAAAATTTATCGAAAGTAAGTTCGTTTTAGTCCATCCTATAACAGAACCTGAATCAGAGTTGATTCGTAGTGGTGGTAGTGATTTCTTAAGAGTTCGTAAAAAGGGAGGATTCAACGAAAATTTGAATGTGATTCTATTGACAAGAGAAGTAGGGGTTGAAAACGGTCATTTCGACTTTTTATAGACGAGATAAAAAGATATCTTTCTAATTTAAAAGGTCACTATAAAATTTTTTATAGTTATAGATATACGTGAAATCTTACATTTCATTGTCACTTGACAAATTTGAGGTTCTGGGTGATAAAACTGATAAAAAATATCTCTGAACCAGAAAGGTACATTTATAAAAACCCCTAAAAAGAAAGAAGTTAGAGTTCGAGAAAGCATTAGAAAGTTTGTTGTGGACATTTTGTGGGAACGGGTATCTACACTCACGGAGAATAATTTACGCCGTCACAATAAATTACTTTAAACAAAATCCCATTGAAATAAAATTACCACCCCCCGCCCTCCCCCCACACACATATGTATTTCCATACCATACATATAAAAGTGACATTTTTTGGTTCAATTTTTAAAAAGAAGTACAATTAACAAATTTTAAAAAAAATCTCGGTCACTCCGAGAAATTTCTTCAATAAAGAAGGTTTCTTGTGGTCCATTACTGTCAATTTTAAATGTAAATAACCTCGACACGGAAAAGATGGTGTGACCTAATTTATTTGAACAGTTTTATACCGAAAACAGTGAAAGACCCCGTAACTCATTAAACGACAAGGAGATACATGTAGACAAACAAGCATGTATTACCGGTTGACTAGTGGACATTCTCCATCTAGAGCAAAATAATTTATGTGTCCATTCGTTTCAATGTAAGTAGCACAGGTACCGAGTTTCGTTGTCCTCAGGGGTCGTGTGTTTCGAGACGTAAAATGTATTGCATACGATGATCATTTCGTCGTTGCCGTGATCTGATGAACCTAATTTGTAAGACAGGTCTCCCTATTGTGGTCCAAAACGAAGAGGAGTAGACATCAGTCGAAGTCCAGGAACTGTCTTTATCGACTTGACAAGGTTTAAACGAAATCACGTAGGTATATACTATCTCCTTTCGCTTCAGGTACTCTGACTTTTTTCTCTTTGGTCAGTAAATTCACGGTAAAAGGTATTAAGAGTTACGCGGTAAAAGGTATTAAGAGTTACGTAGTAATGACTCTAGGAAGTATTCTTACTCTGAACAATGTCCATTCGATAAATGTTTTTGATGTTTGATATTAATCTATTGAATATAGTTACTAACTAAGGGAACACTTTTGACTGAAGTACTTTCCGGATAATCAGTAAACCCCGAAGGGACCGTCGAGTCACCAATTCTGAGGTGGAAGGTTACGTCCCCCGTGACAGACTAGGATGTCCGGTAGCCCACACCGGAGTTAAAAAAAAAAAATTAACGTCTCTTTGTCGGGGATGAACGGTTTAGTTTTATATAATCTTATTTTTCAGAATTTTCTTTATCAGTAAACTTTACGAAGTCAAAACAATGAAATGTGGAGGGGATGTTCCGGTGTCCAGGGTACGATAACAGAAAATTTCACCCATGTCCACAAATGTATAATGTCTTTACAGACTGAATTGAGAGGGACACTTCCCGACAGTTAAACACTTTACAATTCGGGTGTTACGTCAGTGTCTTTTCGGGTAATGGGTATGTAGTTTCCGTTATCTCAGGAGGGTGGTTCGTGGTTTGGTGTCGTTTCTGTACGTAAGACCCAACCTTGTTTGGAGACAAAGTAAAGGGTAGTACACACACAGAGAGGATAAGACATTCCTTACTATCTGCATTTGGTAGGAGGGAACTCAAAGTAGGAAGTTTTTTATTTTTTTCGACAGTTGTTGTTTTATGACTGATGACCCTACGATCCTCCGAAAAGGTCATCATATCCCGTTATGGTTCTTTTTAGAGTTACGGAGTCACGAATTCACTTTAAATAACTTATGATTTCTTAGAAGGACCGTTTTTCAACTCTACACTTGTCCCTCTATGTATTTATGTTCCATATTACTGACATAAAAAGAATATCAAGAGTATCTAATGATAGACATACATCGTTTATTCGTGAACATTCAGTAAAAAAATTTTCCATTGTCGGGGAAGTCTTTGAAATTGCTTTTTTGGTAAAGATAAAGTTGAATGGTTACCTTGTAAGTTCAAAGTAAATTGGTATGGGCGTGAGAAACATATAGTCTTCTTAAATTATAAGGATCCATATGCATTTAAAAGTTAAATACTTGTGGTGTCTCATTTATAATTAAGATTTATGGTCGGTACACTAGATATTTTTGGAAGGAAGGTGAATGTCATCCGAAGGGGAGGGAGACATAGACGGGAAGTGTCCCTTCAAATGACAGAGAAGGTCGTGAAACTCAGTAAGGACCAGTGGAGAATCTACTCCTAGTGTGTGTGACTGGATTTTATTTACGGAGGTTGATTAATAGTCTTATTGATCGAAAATTTTTTTTTTTTTACTCCGACACCCTCATATATTAGAGTTCCAAAGGTATATACAATATTTCAAAAGTGGTTCAAACCGGGACTACCGATCTTGTCAGACCAATACCCCTGTAGGTCCACGGGGACTGAGGGTTGGAGCGGTCAGTAAGTTCCCGGGAGGACTAGTCCTCCTGGTCCCACTTCGGTGGTCCGTACCCTCTTAAGGGTTCCCGAAATCCCAACACGTCCCGTGAAAGTATTTCCGTCTTCAGGGTGTGGTCTCCTTCAGGTCTTTGGATATGACTATTAAACCGTTTCCGTTGGATCGGCATTAATCCTCCGTCTCTGGTCTGTAATTAGCGATCGATCCCCTTCTTCGCTCTTCCGTTATGAGAACCTACCTCCTCGGACCACCCGACGTCAGGTACCCCAGCGACTCAGTCTGTACTGACTCGCTGAAGTGAAAAGTGAAAGTACGTGACCTCTTCCTTTGCCGTTGGATGAGATCATAAGAACGGACCTGTTAGACTCCCTGCCCCCTCGGACCACCCGACGACAGATACCCCAACGTGTCTCAACCTGTGCTGACTTCACTGAATCGTCGTCCCTTCCGTCGTCTCAAGACACCCCGATTCCTGTTTGGGAATTTACGGGTTGCCCGTCCTTTGAAACCTTGGCCTCGTCACTCTAGACTCGTATTAGACTAGATCTCGCTACCATGACTTGACACTGCTCCTTCTAAGGGTCTCTTCCGCCCGTCCCGGTGGACAGTTGGACTATTGGACTCCGGACACTACCTGTACGGAACTCACCTTGGGAGAAGGGAAGACCTATGAGTGCCTATCCAGGACTAACCCAGGTTGTCACTCTTGGTGCACCAGAGATTTGACGTCAGAGTGACACGACAGGTTGGGGCCTTCGAGAGGTGGATCTTTTGGGTCTCTCTTTCGTCCAAGTTGGGACAAACGTCCTCGTTGACAAGCCCTTTTAATCAATTGTTACACGTCCACTTAGGTTTGTGCCCCGTAGACGAGATTGAGCCTGTAAGTGTCACTACAATTTTTACGACGAATGTAGGGTCCCCTGGAGTAAGAATGTGACTTCTGTCTACAGTTGGTCTATTTATTGTTGTCTTCAAAGGTTCAAGTAATCTTCCGACAGTGGTCATGGGCCCCTCGTGTGTGATAGTGTCTTGTCTGACCCGGTGGGACGGAAGACGCGCCTTGCGAGAGTGGCGCGGTCAAAGATAGGGACCGAACGAGGTGTACACCTGAGACTTTCCTGAAGGACTCGAGTTTCACGTGGTAGGGAGGTTAATGGTCAAAGTACTGGTACCGCTTAATGAGTCAGATCCATCCAGTTCACGACACAGTATTTTTTTTCGGTGGATTACTTTACGTGTCTTTGTTGAGAGAAAGGATCTAACCTAAATTGAATCACTTTTTCGTCGGTGATGTTTGTCTGGTCTGATTGTCCCACTAGACCAACCTCTGTCTCAACTCCCTTGAATTATAACTGTTATTCCCGATTCTGTTCCTCTTGACCCTGTATTCGACTAGGAGTCTTGACTTGACGAGACAATTTCTAATTTGGTACACGACCCTTTTAACGACAAAACTCATCTACGTATTTTTTGTATAAGATTTGAGGAGGGGTGGAGTCTGATGTCGTTTGTACATGTGTCTTACTTACAATCTTCCCTGGGACATCTGAGACACAGAGCGACCAGGGGGTGCGCACTACCTATGTCGAAAAACTTTTCAATCACTGTTACTCTGAGAGGGAGATGGACTGGTTCTCTTCGTCGGACTCTCGGTCGGACCGTGCGGGTCGACACAGAGGGACAAGACGACTTGTGTCCGGTACGATTTTCTGGGGTCGTAATTTGTGTCGGTATGACACTGATCCGCTCTGTCTCTTTTAGCTCTGGCGAAGTTGTCCGTTTTCCTTCCTGTGACAGGTCTGGTGCCCTGACTGGTGTGCACGGGGAGAGGACCGATCGGACTCCCTGACGACGACGGAATCGTCATCAGTGAGGTAGGAGGACGATGGTTGGTATATTGATCCTAAATGTCCTCCCTCTGGGTTAGGTTCTTAAAGATAAAGAGTTGTCGTAGGTTGGGTCTCGTTTCGGGCTGAAGGACTTGGGAGAACTTTAATGGATTGAGTTTGGGTTTAGGATTTTTAGGAAGGGACGTAAGGAAAATAACTCTACAGACGTCAGGGGTCGTCGCACGATAGAGACCAATGTTCTGTTATTTGGGTCGAGACAATCTGATGTCCTCGTACCATATCAGACACGGGGTCTTGTAACCAATAGTGGTAGGTGGGTCGTCAGACAGGTATAGTACACATTGAATTTGGACAGTGTTTGTCAGTGGACCCTGAACCCCTTCTAGACACTACTAGGACGCTTAAGAACATCACATGGATGACTACCGTCGCAAAATGGGTAGGGACTCGAGTAAAGGTTGTTCTAATAAAGTCACAAGTTCAAGAACTTTGAAGACGTCTACTGCTAAACGTCTCCCCGGTATGTATGTATGAGGAGTGGGGTTTGATGTCCCAAGAGTAAGGGGTAGTTCGTCGCACAGGACAGGTTGGAGTTGTGTGATTCCTGTCCGAGTACAAGTGGGACTTTACGAAGTATGAAGGGTAGTCGAGTTTCTTCACGTGTGGGTCTTTTTGTAGTTTTATAGGGTGTAATCGGGGACTGGTGGATTTTTTTTGTCGTTCGAGATGGACCGTGGTGTTCGAGACGAGATAGAGGGCATATCATTCCACCCTCAGACAAGTATCGCTTTAGGAGGAAGTACAGACCCCTTACGTCAAGAAACCACGGAAGGTAGGCCAGACGTTCGTAGGAGTCTTTCGGTGAATTAAAACAACGTTGTCGACACGAAAGGTGGACGACCTTTGTGTCTTCACTCAGGACCGGGTCTGACGTCGGTGCGAGGACGGGTCCGGGTCAGAGGTCTCACGACGTTACCCGTGGTGGTGGGTCCTGTTTGTGCCTAGGTGCGGTGAGGGAATTCCTGTCGTGGGGAAATACAGGAGAATTGGTGACAAGGAGACATCGACGGATGGCAAACGTTTTTTTCTAGTTAAAAATCGTAAAACGGACCTTTCTCCCGAGGGGCCGTTATACCACGTCAGAACCGGAACGGAAAACTTCTTTTTTTAGTGACAGACTTCATTGGTGAAGTCTGGTACGTCCTTGGAAACGAGTTGAGTCGGGATTACGTAGGTGGTAGAGTTTTGGACGGTTGTCCCATTTTAGTCCCACCTGTCCTTTCGGTCCCTTGTGTGACTCCGGTCCGAGAGGTCACACCCTCTCGGATTGAACCCTAGCGTGTACACGACTCCGATATCAAGGACTCGGTGCAATCAATAAGTTTATAGATGAGTCAGTCGTGAGGGTCCCGGGCGACGACGGTGGGACTTTATGTCCTTCCCCCGGTAGACGTATGGTGGTGACAAGGAAACCCAACGTTCATTACACGTCGTGAGGTAGAAACGTTTGGTGGGTCGGGTCCTCCTCTGTTCGAACCGAGTACATCTCTCTTCGGAAGAGTAGTCAATCCTCTATTATAAGGTCCGTAGGAGAGATAGTCCGTCGAGAACGTCGGGACGGTTGATGTCCTCGCCACCCACCCTGGTCCCTTTCGATGGTCAAGAAGTGGGGACCCTAACCCTTTATCAGTGGACCACCATCGTTTTCGATTACCCCAGTTCCTCCACATCCCTTCAGTCTTTTCATTGACTACTACTCTTCCTGGGAATCCCTCTTCCCAAGACCCCAGGACTCGTCCCTTGGTACCGACGGGGAGGGAGGGGTGGACGGAAGGGAGGAATGGTCCTCGTCGACGGCCCCCTACGGTCGGGCCTCACGGTACAGACGGAACCGCCACAGTGTGTGTTCGGGGCTTTATCACAGGTTTTCCTTTAGAGGGGTACTTGACCTTGTGTACGGTTCATTTTTTTTTTCTTTTTCTTTTGTTACTTTCGTATTCTGTACGCCTTTTTTGTGACTTATATTTTAGGAGTTCGATGTTTGATGGTGTGGTTAGGGGGACGGGACTTTATCTCAAGGTCATTAAAGTGTAGTCAAGTCAAGTCAACGAGTCAGCACAGGCTGAGAAACGTGAGTCGTATTTTTGAATTCTCGTAATAGTTAGTGTCCGAAGGGAAAGATGGGTGGAGTCTGTGAGTGTACGGTTCAATTTCCACCCTTCGATCCGAAATAAGTACTAAATAGAATTTACATTTCTATAGTCTTAATTAATCTAACAGTATTCCATCCTTCAAGTTTCCTTGTTAAAAAAAAAAATTGCAAAAGTTGATGTATTGACGGAACTGTCAAAACGTCTTTTCATTGAGAGTTAGTAATCTCCTGGATTTTTTTGAACATACACGTTTTTTAGGTTTTTCGTTATATACATCCCATTGTCGTTCTAGGACCTGACACGTTAATAGACTTGTCAATTTGTACTGTAAAAGGAAACAAAGAATTTTTTCCTTTTCTCCCCGTGACAAGAGTCATTTTATAGGTTGTAGTTGTTAAATAAAACGTTGAACAATTTGAGGTAACTACCAAAATGACCCCATCTTCTCTCTTCGGTCTACGGTTTTTATGGTAAAGTCCTGTTCGCAGTCACAAGTCGATGGGGACGAAAAAGAGGCCCCGCAAGTCTTAGTGAGAGAGGACTTACACACCGTCACATTCTGCGTGTGCGACACCCCTACAAGAGAGATATTTGTGAAGACTCGACGAGTTTTAAAGGGAGACACAGTGGTCGTCTAAAGTTTAACGACCGATGTACGTTTTACCTTTAAGGGTCATACTGAAAACGGAGAGTGAGACATTCGTTTTAATTGTGAAAATACGAATGGAGGACCTTCACCGTCTCCTGTGAAGGGCGGTCCGTGGGTGAGGGTGGACCACCGGAGTGCCCAAAGACTGTTTTACGATGTGGGTCGGAGTGTGGAAACTGACTTGTATCTGGACCCCCTGTGTGCGTCTGGAGTGGCGTCGCACTTTACAATAGTAGGAAACTCCCCAGGGTCCATATTCAGTGTGTCGTCATCGAGTGCCTCAATTTCACGTCAATACTGTGACTCGAGGCACGAGAAGATCCTCTGACCTAGAACCCGACGTCACATCTTTGTTGTGGAGACCTCCCCAAGTGGAAGTATTTAGCCAGTCTAGCTGTACGGTGATAGACTCTCTCGTCCGGGATTTACGGTGGGAACTCTTCCGAATCCCTTTCCGGTTTAGAAGCGGGACGGTATTACGGAATTCTTCACGGTTCTGGTTTCGTGTCCTGTGGAGACCCCTCGTTACCGGGAGCGTAGTGTGGACAGGACAAGATCGTCGTGGGGGGGACGGCCGTCCGTGTTCAGCCGTCGTGTCACGGGCAGGAGTCGGCCGTCCGTAGGAGAGATTGAGTCCGTCGAGAAGGTCGGGACGGCTGGCGTCCTCGCCACCCACCCTGGTCCCTTTCGATGGTCAAGAAGTGGGGACCCTGACCCTTTATCAGTGGACCACCATCGTTTTCGATTGCCCCAGTTCCTCCACCTCCCTCCAGTCTTTTCATTGACTACTACGGAGTACTGTACGGTTACAACACTCATTTAGTCCTTGGCTCCTTCCTTTTACCTCACTTTTGGTTCCCTCGGTCTTTTGGTCGACTACCGACGTTCTTTTTGTTTTCTCCTTCTTGGTCCCTTCTCGCTGTCGTCGCTGCCCTGTGGTCTCCTGCCTGCGAGTGCCCCGAGTCGTTGCACCGACGGTTCCGGGTCTCGACGAAGCCAGGTCTTGCCCGAAGACCGCGTCGGAGGGGTACCGGGTCAAGGGTGACGGGCGAGGGAGTCAGCGGGAACCTTTGGAGCGAGACGTTCCTTGGGTTGGTACCACTCTTCCGTAAAATATGTTCTCTTTGGATTTTGTTCGAGACGGAAGTCCGGTCTGAGGGCGAATCAGGGAGGACAGGGAATTTGTGTCACCAAGTGAAGAGCGACGTTTCGGTCCTTCGTCTCCTTACGAACGAAAGAACAACACGTTCTATGTCGAGACTCCGATCCTCCTGGGTGACCAGGAGTCCGGACCTTACAGGACAGGGTGAGACTGGAGGCCCGGGTGGAGGTGAATGAGTAGGGGACCCGAGGGAGTCAAACCCACAGTTTAGTAACGACTTCGAAGACACTACGGGGTCGAATCGATTGGTGTGGGGAGACACGAGGGTCCCTGAGGAGGCGTTTCGATGTTACCCTGTACTGTGACAAACCCTTGATGTGTGGACAGAGGGGAGGAAGGTGGTACTGGTCTCATATTCAGGAGGGTTTCGGGGAAGTCAGGTCGCGGATGGTAGGGTCGTTGGTGATGCTCCGGGTCCCGAGTACTACTTATTTGGTCACTACCCGCGAAAATTACCCTGGACCTGATCGGTCCGGTGACGATAGTGCTTTGGTGCCCGTCCCGACGACGGCCCCAGGACAGTACACTGTTCCGCGAACGACTTGACCTTGCACCAAAATTAACCTTGACAAAAGTCGTGTACACGAAGATCCTGAGTGACAAGGTCTGCAGGAAAGGTTGAAATTACTTGACATTTTTGACCTTTGGAATTTTCTCTGGGTCTCCAAAGGCACTACGCCTCAAAGACAAGTCCCACTACTGTTACAAAGCCTTTGTCTATCACCCCTACCGACGTGCTGTCACACTTGCGTTAATCGCAGCGACTTGACGTGCGAATTTTTACCAATTTACCAGATGCTTATAAAACGGTGTTATTTTTTTGAAAAGATTACCTCACTCACCCACCCCCACCCTTCTCTGATCTTCACGTCGGACCGCAGTGTCTGTGTGACGGTGTGGGTGTCGCCACGGACAGAAGGACTAGGGCCCTCGGACCTACACCCGTTGAGGGCCGCAAGACATACTCTGCCCCAGTACTGTCAAGTCCTCCTCCGGGTCTGCTCTCCCAGTTACCGTGTCCACCCTGTGTCGTCCTGATCCTTCAGTCGTCCCTACCTCCTTCGGGACCCCGACCTCTTCGTCTTCGCTACGCCGGTGGAAAGAGTGCGGAGGACTAGGACCGGTGTCCGTGGTGTCGTGCCTCGCCGCGACAGCCCATACGCTCCAGTCCCCGCTCACGAATGGAGGAGACCATCCACGACTACCAGTTCACGCACCTCACCCGGTCGGGGAGCCCTCACAGGCGGACTACCTACCAGGGAGACCCCTTCATGTCGTTCAGAGGTCCGATCTACTGTTGTTCCCCCTTCGTCAATCACCCCTCCCACAGAAGAACCAGGAGACATCTCCGACACTCAAAGTCAAGACGTAAGATCTTTGGAGACTCACCACTGGTCCGTCACCAGACGCACGACCCGAGACCCCCCAGGTGACCAGTTCGAGACGACACAGACACTCAAACAATGGTACTTGCGTTAGGACCTCGCCGAAGGTCACGGACTTCGGTGAAAGAAACAAACATTCGACTCTTGTCTGTGGAGATTTTGATCGGGTCCTAGTTCCACTCTCGGACATGGGCGGGAGGTGTAGGAAGTTTCCCCCACCACTCCTCCCTGTCGAGACCTCGAGTGACCGACCCCTAGGGTCGTACAGTGAATTGGGGGGCTCCGGAGTCAAGGAAATACACATTTTCCCTTCGTTAACGGGTGTAGAGTGTCCTAATGACCTCATAATTTCCTCTGTTGTATCGGTTTCGAGGACCTCGTTACGACCCGTGCACCGACATAACATTAAAAATAAAATGGACGGCAGGGTAATGTCAGACACGTCAGAGGGTTCGTCCCGGGTGTAGGCAGGACATAGGGTCCCGGATTGTGTGGATTCGTAGACCGTGTATGTCCGAGTTGCCTACAAGCCTTCTTCCCTGCTTTTGGGACGCCGGGACGTAGACTCTTACTCGTGATCTGCGTTGATGTCGGGTTAGTGGAGGAGTCCGTCCGCTCGGAGGGGTGGGACAGGCTAAAGTTTTTTTAGAGGGGTTTAGTGAGGACGGGACCTCAGTGGTGGAGGACGGACTAGGGTGGGTCTGTCTTGTCAGACATGTCGTCTTTCCTCTGCCCCACCAGGAGCCTCAGTGCACAGAGGAGAGACGTTGGGTCCTCCATCGGACCGAGGGACCGATGTTGGTCCCCGGGACCTCCTGCTCGGGTCCTTTGTAGTGCTCTCTCTAAAAAAATAAAATTACGATTCTAAACGGAATTTCGACATTTGTCATATGTTAACACTACACAAGTACCTCGCTAGAACGGGACTTAGTGTGGTTGGACTGTCCCTTTGGTCAGAAAGTTCACTTAGTTACGTAGCGAGTATTGACGTCGAGAGTGAACACTCAGACTCACGGACGGGACACTGCCTCCGGGAGTGTAGATATCGAGTAGGTAGACAAATAAATAAGTAGGGTGTTTGTGGACTGGTTGGGAAGGGGTGAGTGGGGCGGGTGCGGTCTGTGGTCCGATCCACGGTCCGTTTCTCGTGACTTGGTTTCTTTCGGGACGGGACTACCTTGTACAAGGTCTCTTTGGCTGTTCGTAAACTCTTCCCTCTTCTCTGTGATCGTTACTTCTATAAGCTCACCCCCGTTCTCCCTATTTTCTTTCGACGTTTATTTGTTACAACTCACCACTACTTACGTTTCTGTGTCACTCCTCTTACTACGAGTACATTCAGTCCCACCCACACAGCCCCATTCTCCACGATAAAATCGGTGAGACGATTCCACTGTGAAGTCATCTCTGAAGTCCTTTACTCGTTCGGTCTACCACCTCTTAGGCGGACGTTACTCTCTCTGGACCCAAGTTAGGGACCCAGTCCTTCTAGGGGACCTCCACCCGTACCGTTGGGTGAGGTCTTTAGAGTGGACTTCTTAGGGGTACCTGTCTCTTCGGACCGTCCGTTTCTCAGCCTGTGCTGACTCACTGATTCGTGTCGTATCGGTACGTCGCAGGACCCCTCTTTCCGAAGGGCCCCCTCCCTTCTCGTCCACGTTTCCAGGACGTCGACCGTACGCGGACCGTCCAACTCCCCACGACCACACCGTCCTTCCGGCACTCACTTCGACCCCTACTACCTTCCACTCCACGCGTCCGTCGTCTCCCCAACCTAATGTCCCGGGAGACCTGGTCAAGTTCCTGAAGCCGAAAAAAAGACCCAAATTGCTTCAGTGACCTCCAGACCCGTTTCCCAAGTGTCCTAGGGTTTTCCTAGCGGTCCCGACAATACAGGTTTTTCAGACGTTTTCCTTGTGATCTATCCTCCGAAAACATATTTAGACACAGGTTCCTAAAAAGGGGTTTGTTCGTCTTACCCCTGTGTACACGTCCCTACTCTGACCCTTGTCCCATCCTGTACTCTGAGACCAAACCCACTTTGACGAAATAGAAAGGTCCCCCTCCGTAATCCATCCATCGACTTAATACTCAGATTTCAAATCTACACCCGACCTCTCGATTGTGTCGTAACTTTTGTGTAGTCACACCTTCCATAAACTTTGGAACCCTCCCTTAGCGAGTAACTAGTTTCCTCAGGTCCTTTGTTCGGGACGTGGGGTCGAATGTCTTCGTCCTTCTGACTCCTGTATTGTCGTTTCCTCCTGCTTTTTCTGTCAGTCCACCTCTCCCTTGGTTCCCTGTTAGTGCAGGACCTTCGGTCACCTCGTCCACCGCCACCGGGTGACTCGGTTTACGGCTACGGTGTGTCTGATGCCACCCCGGTCTCGACTGACGTCACCGACTGTCACACCTCCGCCGGAAGTCTCATCGAGGTCCCCTTGTTACCGGCTCTCTCGGACGACCTTTCCCAAAGATTCTCCCTCTCTTCTCCTCTACTTCTATCCCGTACCACCGTCCCAGAGGTCCTTACAGGTGTGGGATTGGAGACCGTAGACACTTCTAAATCCAATGTACCGGTGCCGATTAATTCCGACGACTGACCCCCCTAATAAGAGTTAATCGGTCCGTCCGGGTTGCATTAGTGTTCACTTTCTCCCATAACCTTCTCTCCTGGTCTCGCTCCCGTCGTACTCTTTCTGGTTCGAGGTACAGTGTACCTTCCCCGGTACAGTTCCTTCCCCGGTACTCGGCTCCTGATACTTGATGGAGGTCTCCGACCTCTTCCGTTCCCGTCTTAAGAAGGGATCTCGGAGGTCTTGTGTCAGGACGACTGTGGAACTAAAGTCGGTCACTTTGGGGAGTCCCTGGAGACTTGGTGTCTTGGCGTTCTGTTATTTCAAACACCACAAGAAAGTTCAGTGACTCTGACACGATTAAACTATCCGTCGTTATATAACTGTATATCGGTAACGAAAGTTTGTTAAAGTGACATTTCCTTCGTAGTTTCATGATAAAAATTTATAAATGTCGGATATTCTATTTGTATTACTAGAGGTCAAATTATTTTTTGACTGTGTCTCTAGTTCTAGGACGGGTTCCGGTACGTCGAGTGTTCACGGTCGTAGACCTAAGTTTGGGTCGAAACAGTCTAGGGGTTCGGTATCTCTACACAAAGGTAATACCCCCAAGAAGTGGGGTTCTGGGGTCCAAACCGTCTTCCTGGCAAACCAACGGTGGACCCATCCTTCCTTCTCCCCACTCCTCCCGAGGTCCGGAGAGTACCATCGGGGGTTCGGGTGGGGGAGGGTCCCGCTGAGTCGGGAAGTCAAAGTGTATGACCCGTAAATGTGTTCTGAGGTGAACTTCTCAATCAAGGTGCCTAATTTTTGAGTTGTCTGAATGTTGAACTCCTAAAGACGTCGTGTGTTACGATAGAAAGAGGAAAGTCCTTTGGGTCCCGAAGAGTGACACTCGACACTAGGTCTACCCACACTTCTCACCCGTGCCGAGGTGGAAGTTCAGGGTGTGGGAGGTCCTGGTGGTACCTTGGGCTGGAAGAGTCCGTCCCGTTCATCGGTCTACAGTCAGACTCAGTGCGTCGGGACCGGAGTCTCTGGTACCTACCGAATCAGAACCGAATTTTTATTAGCCGGTTCGTGTCCCGACTGTTTGAGAAAGACACTTCCCAGTCTTTCATTTATAGACACCAAACACCCGGCGTACCAGGGACACCGTTGATCAACTGAGACGGTCATATTATACTTACGCCGGTGTCTGTCACGGGTCCTTACCAGCACCGACACAAGGGTATCTGAAATATATGTTTTCGTCCGTCGTCCGAGTCAAAAACCGGGTACCCGGTATGAAACGATTGACGACTGGTTCTCGTATTTTGTTACTTCTTTCTATGGAACTAACAACATAAATAAGTTCAGGGGATAGTGTATTGTCTTCTTTATTCTACCGCCTCGTCTTCCCGCACACGAGTAGACGACACTCTCGTGGTTTTAGTGGTGATCGACGACTTGTTCGTAGTTGTCCTCTTACGACCTTGGGTGATCTTTTTCTATAGGGTCCACGTTCCCGTTTCCTCTTCGACGTTATTCTGTCGTCCTCTCCGCATTAGTGCAAATTTTAGTTTGAAGTATGGACGGTCTCTACGAACCTCCCGTCGCAGAGGTTCATTTTAGAACACACGTGGTCCTGGGTCACTTTCCTCGTTACTGGGGCATTCTCTGACTTGGTCTGGGCGGAAACTCACAAACTCCCAGAGGACGTCTCCGTACCCAGTTGTCACCGGAGACGTCCTTGTTCCCAAGACCGACGTCGTCTGGACCCTCGGTTCTGCATCCCGGATTCAGGAGAACCTACTCCGACGGTGATCGGGGTGGTGTCTCGGCGGCCCACCCGTTAGGTGTTTGACTTCTTTTTAATATGGTTTCTTCAAGAGTGTGACAACTCTTTCAAGATCCGAGGTGTTTTCTAAAGGGTTGTACCCTAGGTCGTTTCCCTGACTCTTAAGCGTCCCTTAGACTGAAACTTCCAGTCGTCCTAAACTAATGTCTTGAAGATGTCTTGACCCCTTTGTCTGAGAACCTCCCGTGTTGTTCTGGAACACGTATGGTCCGGGGTCCCTTTCCTCGCCACTTCGGTGTTCTGTGACTCGGTCTGGACGGAAACTGCCAAACTCCCAGAGGACACCTGTGTACCCAGTTGTCACTGGACGTGCTCCTGTCTCCGTGACTGTCGTCGCTCCGCGTTTAAACAACACCGTCTTTTCTTATCGCTCTTCTCTGTTCTTTGGAAGGAGTCACTAGTCGCGTTTCTTTATCTCCTTTGGTTGTCTTACCCTTTCTGATCTCTAGAGAAGTTCTTTTAATCTCTATGGTTCCCTTGTAAAGCGAGTTATTTCCTGTCTTTACCACACCTGGATTGTCTTCGTTTACTATAATTCTTCTCCACCGTTCTTATGTTTCTTCTTGGTTGTGAATCTTATCCTGTACCTTGTTGTCTGACCAAGGTTTGTCCCTTTCCTCATGCAGTTCCGACATATAACAGTGAGCCGAATAAATTGAATTTACGTCTCATGTAGTACGCTTTACGACCCGGCCTACTTCGTGTTCGATCTTAGTTCTAACGGTCCTCTTTATAGTTATTGGAGTCTATACGTCTGTTGTGATGGGAATTCCGTCTTTCGTTTCGTCTTGATTTCTGAGAGAACTACTTTCACTTTCTCCTTTCACTTTTTCAACCGAACTCCAAGTTGTAAGTCTTTTGATTCTAGTACCGTAGACCAGGGTAGTGAAGTACCGTTAATCTACCTCTTTGTTACGTTTGTCACTGTGTTAAATAAAAGAACCCGAGGTTTTAGTGACGTCTACCACTGACTTCGGTACTTTAATTTTCTACGAACGAGGAACCTTTTTTTCGATACTGGTTGGATTTGTCGTACAATTTTTTGTCTCTGTGATGAAATAGTTGTTTCCGGGTAGATCGTTTCCGATACCAAAAAGGTCATCAGTACATACCTCCATTCTCAACCTGATATTTCTTTCGACTCGTGGTTTCTTAACTACGAAAACTTGACACCATAACCTCTTCTGAGAACTCTCTGAGAATCTGACGTTCCTCTAGGTTGGTCAGTTAGGATTTCCTTTAGTCAGGACTTATAAGTGACCTTCCTGACTACGACTTCGAGGTTATGAGACCGGTGGACTACACTTCGTCACTGAGTAACCTTTTCTAGGACTAAGACCCTTTCTAACTTCCCCTACTGTCTGCTACTCCACCAACCTACCGTAGTGGCTGTACAGGTAGTGAGTTACCTGTACTCAAACTCATTCGAGGCCCTCTTCCACTACCTGTCCCTTCGGACCACACGACGTCAGGTGCCCCAGTGTTTCTCACCCTGTCCTGACTCACTGACTTGACTTTAGGAAAACCTTCTCCAACGGTAATGACGGTAATGGGATGGGATCAACCGGAGTCCGGTTTGATGTCCCTCCCTTGTGTCGGGGCGGGTAACTTTTAACCTAATTTCTCAGTGACTCCTACCGGGCTGGGTGGTCTCGTTCTGGGTCTAAGAGGGTGTCGGTCAGGGAGGGTAGTCCTTCGAAGGTGTTCGGAGAGTAGGAATAGATAGTCTCCCCTTTGTTTTACTTTTGGTGTTAGTCTCTTTTGATTGGTTTGACTAGTGTACCTGGTGTCGGAACAGATTGAGTTACTTTGACACTCGGTACGACACATCCCGGTACGTTCTGGGTCCAGTACCACCTCTCAAGACTGTTTTGCACCAGGTGACCTCTTCCCTTACCGTCTGGTAGGGTCATAAAAACGGAACTCTGGGGGTACTTGTCATACTTTTCCGTTTTCTTATGTTGTGACTTTCTACTTTGGGGGTCCAGCCATCCACGGGTTATACGATGACCTTTTCTCACCTCTTTAAAGTCTGAATTTAACTTCTTTCATCCCTTTTGGTGATCCAGTAAGTCCATACTGGATTTAGTTTAGGGAATGTTAATATGTCACGTTCACTGTTTATCTAAGTTCCCTAATCTAAATCCAGTATGGACTTATCTGTCTCACGGACTTCTTGGTACCTGTCTTTAAACATTATAACATGTCCTCGGTCACTAGTTTTGGTAGGAGTTCTTTTTCTTTATGTTTATCCGTTTTACCAAGAGACTCCTCCAGAATGTTTATCGACTCTTTTCTTCTGTTCGTTTTTCGTCCCCTCTTTTCCTTTTTTTGGGACTTACGTCTCAAGGTTTCTTATCGTTCCACTCTATTCTTTCGGAAGGAGTCTCTAGTTTCGTTTCTTTGTCTCCTTTTGTTCTGTTACCCTTTTGGATCTCTAGAGAAGTTCTTTTAGTCTCTATGGTTCCCTTGTAAAGTACGTTTCTCCCCGTGTTATTTCGTGTCTTTGTCATACCTGGATTGTCTTCGTCTTCTATAATTCTTCACCGTTCTTATGTACTTTTTTGACAAGTTTTTTCCAGAATTACTGGGTCTATTCGTGCTACTATGCTAATGAGTGGATGTCGGTCTGTAAGACCTCACACTTCACTCCACCCGGAATCCTTTGTACTGATGCTTGTTTCGATCGCCTCCACTACCTTAAGGTCAACTCGATAAAATTCAGGATTTTCTACTACGACAGTTTCACGAAGTGAGTTATACGGTCGTTTAAACCTTTTGAGTCGTCACCGGTACCCTGACCTTTTCCAGTCGAAAGTAAGGTTAGGGTTTCTTTCCGTTACGGTTACTTATAAGTTTGATGACGTGTTAACGTGAGTATTCGATTGTTCCATTACCAGTTTTAGTAAGTGTGATCCGAAGTTGTCATGTACTTGACTCTTGAAGGTCTACATGTTCCACCTAAATCTTTTCCGTCTCCTTGGTCTCTAGTTTGACGGTTGTAAACGACCTAGTAACTTTTTCGTTTCCTTAAGGTATTTTGTAGATGAAGATGAAGTAAGTGATGTGATTTCGGAAACCGACACACCTAGTGTTGTTTGACATTTTAAGAATTTCTCTACCCTTATGGTCTGTAATGGACGGAGGATTTTTTGAACATACGTCCAGTTCTTCGTTGTCAATCTTCACCTGTACCTTATTACTTGACCAAGTTTTAACCCTTTCCTTATACAGTTCCAATATATAACAGTGAGTCAAATAAATTGAATGTACATCTCATGTAGTACGCTTTACGGTCCGACCTACTCCAAATTCGACCTTAGTTCTAAAGGCCCTCTTTATAGTTATTGGAGTCTATACGTCTACTGTGGTAGGAATACCGTCCTTCCCTTCCCCTTGATTTATCGGAGAACTACTTCTACTTTCTCCCCTTACTTTTTCGACCGTATTTTGAGTTGTAAGTTTTTTGACTCTAGTACCGTAGACTATGGTAGTGAAGTACCGTTTGTCTACCCCTTTGTTACCTTTGTCACTGTCTGAAATAAAAGAACCCAAGGTTTTAGTGACACCTACCACTGACGTCAGTACTTTAATGTTCTGCGGATGAGGAACTTTCTTTTCGATACTAGTTGGATCTGTCGCATAATTTTTCCTGTCTGTAGTGAAACGGTTGTTTCCAAGCATATAAATTTCGATACCAAAAAGGTCATCAGAACATGTCTATACTCTCAACCTAGTATTTCTTCCGACTCGTGACTACGAAAACTTGACGTCACGACCTCTTTCTGAGAACTCTCAGGGAACCTGACGTTCCTCTAGGTTGGTCAGTTAGGATTTCCTTTAGTTGGGACTTATAAGTAACCTTCCTGACTACGACTTCGAGGTTATGAAACCGGTGGACTACACTTGTCGACTGAGTAACCTTTTCTGGGATTACGACCCTTTCTATTTTCTGTCTCCTCTTCCCCTGTTGTCTCGTACTCTCCTACTCTACCAACTTGCCGTTGTAACTGAGTTACCTGGACTCACACTCGTTTGAGTTCTCTCTCGCTTCCTCTCCTTCGGACCATGCGACGTCAAGTACCTCAGCGTTTCTTAGTCTGTTCTGACTGGCTGACTTGTTGTTGTTGTGTTTGTCCCTCAAAAAGGGTCAATACCGTACGTCCGTCTCTAAAATTATTGTTCTTCGGTGTTCCGTGACTCATTCTTAGTCTCCCCGAAGGGACCGTCGTTTTACCAATTCTTAAACGGACGGTTTCGTCCCCTGTGCCAAAGTTAGGGACACAGTTCTGGTATATATGACAGTGAGACGAATAAATTGTGTATACGTCTCATGTAGTACGTTTTACGGTCCGACCTACTTCGAGTTCGACCTTAGTTAGGGTGTAAGACGTTCCGTTGATTCGAGTACGTGGCGCTGACTCGAGTGCCCGAGGTCGTGGCTTCGGACGCGCGGACCTCAGGTTCGAGGTGTCATTCTCTTCGGCGACGTTGCTCTTCGGGTGCGCGACGTTCCTCCCTCATCGGGGATGAGTGACCCTGATCTGTGTCGGTCGTGTCTCATTGCTTCTGGGTCACGTCGGCCTTTATGTATTATACTTTTCTTTTTTTAATCCATGGTTCACATTAAAGTTCTACATTCTTTATGTTCTTGTTGGTATACGGTTCAGGTGGTCAGACCAATTTTAGAAACCTTACGAAATTTAATTGATAATAGAATAATGGTGACTTCCTTTAATTTACAACAACTTTAATATCCTTTTCCACATTTTGACTCAATGTGTCGATAAGAATAGGATCTGAAACAAGAGTTGTTGGACTGGACGACCCCTGACCGACACTAGGGTAGGCCGATTGGCGAGTTCCTGTGTGAAAGAGTCGTCGTTCTATGGTCGCTTGGCCGTGTACGAGCCCGGCGGGCCAAAAGACCCCTTCCAGGGGAGTTCTCGGAAGTACTACTGAGAAGACTGTTGATGTACGTCCTCCTTCCCCCACGTCTCCCGGATGACGTCAATCCTCCGTTTCCCCCGCGGGTCTAAAATGGTCGTTCTTTTCGACTCCCCAGCGACTGGCACGAGAGGAGTTCGTTGGATGGTAGGTCGCCACTGGTGACGGAATCTAGACCGCTTCGCCGGGTTCCGGTACGGAAGGTACTGAGTGAGGTCTTTTCAGTCACCAATGGCATAAGTATCAAGTAAGGAAAACCTGAGTCTCTCGTATGCCTCTGCAAAGGAGTCGAGTGTAGACGTCCATGTTTCCTGGTCCAGAGGGAGGCTCCGGGGGGGGGCTCCCCGGTGGACCTTACCCTCGGTGGACGGGGGTTGGAGGACCTGTGTAAGAGCCCCCTGCCAATGTGTTTGCGTTGGGAGTTTGGTGGGAACCGCGTGTGTGACCGTCCGGGCATGGAACTCACACTTGAGCTCACACCCGGAGGGCTAGGACAGGAGCCGGAGGTGCGACATGAGGGCGCGGTCCCCGTGGCAGCCGACCATGTCCGCGGTCACGAAGAGAGGGAGGTCGACGTCCTACTTGTGGATGTCCCTCGTGTCCTGAGGTGCTCACAGTCTCTCGGAGGAGTGATCCACGACCGGGAGAGTCCCGAATTTGCTTAGTGTTGAAACTATACTTTTTTAATTTTATTTCCTAGTGTCTATGTGGAGTGAGGTGTGAATTTTCGACGGTGGTGACCGTAAGTGAAAAATTTTTGTCCACTGGCATTTGAGACTGTGACCTTCCGACGAGTAAGAAAAGTGAAGAGATTTTCGGAGTGACTCAAGAAAGATAGGGTGATAAGTAAGGAGATTTAGAAGGTAGTCTGTCGCCCTTCGGGTACAAGACTCCCTTTCGGTTCGAAGTCTATAATGACTGACAAGTTTTGGGACTTCTACTAGGGATCGTGTGTCCTTTTACAGTTCAAAAATAAGAAGTAAGTCAGTTTCTATAAAATTTCAGGACAATCTTTATAATTTCTTTTTTTTTTTTGAAAACCTTTTACATAACTATAGTTTCACGAGAGTTCTCCTTTTTTTCTCCAAAAATAAAGGATGATAGAGACACAAGTGTCTTACATAGTCATGTTTTTATTTTGATTCTGTATGGATTCGGGTTGTCAATTGAAAAAAACCGTCGGTGTACTCTCACTGTAGTTGTAAGCAGTTCCGCGGTCACGAATTCGCTTTGGTACTGGAAGTAAATTCGACGGGGTTCTAAAAGTGTTTACCTTTTTTCGTATATAAAAACCGTCGATGTCTTTTTCCTGTTTTATTTTCGTCTACATACCTTATGAACACTGGAGTGGAATAATTTGACACTTTAATTTCTTTTTTTTAGGTTAGTATGAAGAAACATCTTTTAAGTTAGTTATGTACAAAACCTCCTTACACGTCGAGAAATATAATCATTTATTAGAGAGGGGAAAGGTTTCCTCGTCCTTTGGTCAAGTCACCCCAATTAAAACCAGGTTGTAGGACCACTCCCTCCAGTTCGAGAGGCCTCGGGCGTGTCCTTCTCACCCGGGCCTGGACTGGCTGTCGAGTTGGGGCTGTTCGGGTGGAAGGACCCGACCGCCGGTGAGGGAGGAGGGTGCCGGCCCGTCTAGGGGGGAGAGTGGAGCTGTAGTAGCATCACCCCGCCGTCCGGGACCCGAGGTCGGCCCCACTACATGTGCAACCTCGGTTGGTTCCTCGGCTTCATCGTGAGGTCGAAGAGGACCTGGGAGGTCTCGAGTAGGAATCCTCTGTTGTCACCTCTCTCCTCCTCTCTCTTTATGTAGTCTTCATTCCTTGGACAAGAATAAGCCACGTCGTTCAGAAATAACGTGTCGATAATACGAGACACGATTCAGTGAAGTCAGTACAGACTGAGAAGCACTGGGATACCTGTTCGGGCGGTCCGAGGAGACAGGTTCCCTAAAAGGTCCGTTCTTATGACCTCACCCAACGGTACGGGAGGAGGTCTCCTAGAAGGAGTGGGTCCATAGTTTGGGAAGGGAGAATGCAGAGGACGTGGTCGTCCACCCAAGAAATGGTGATCGCGGTGGACCTTCGGGTCTACGACCCTTAAGTCGTCACTGACTTGGCCGTGGAGATGGGAGTCCCTGGAAGACAGGGCTCGTACCTGTCCTCCTCCACTGTCCCTCGGTGCTTCCTAAAGTTCGGTCTGTTACTGTGCTGGGTAAGTGTGAATGTTTTCCAGTCAGACCGATGCTACACCTCCTCTGACCTGACACCCTTTCGTTCTCTGTCGTCGCCCCTTCGCTTTCTGCTTCTTCACGTCCGCCCCTGCTAGTCTCACCCCCTCTCCCGCTCCCTCTTCTCGTTTTCTGTCCTACACGAACCGTCCACCGGGACGGTCGTGCGGAACTGCCGTCCCCGGACCTTCACCCCTCCTATTCGCTCTTTATGAGAGCCCCAAAACTGATTCCGTCAATCAATCGAGGGTCGTGGTAAGTTCACCCTTTCTAGACGATTACTTAATCAAAACCCCCCTTTTTTCTTTTCGACATGCAATCTACACAATACATACTCGACGATTCTGGGGGGATACGGCCGACCGATTCAGACTTCAAGTCCGTTCTACTTCCCACTCCCAGAGCCTTGACGGACTACTTTCCCAGGAATCTCGTTTCTCTCGTCTTTATTGTTTGACCCTTCTCCCATGTCCGTCCCTCGTCCCCTGTCCCCAGTTCTTGTGAGGGGAGAGAGTGAGTGAGTGATCGAGAAGTCCTGGATGCAGTCCGACTCCCTGGATCTCTCCTCGGTCCATGAGTTCGCTCTCTTCCTTTGGACTAATAGGGTTCCGTCCACTCCCCTTCTCTCCGTCTTAACCCGGTGCACCCATAGCCGTGAAAGACACGCGGTCCGAAGTGGATGAAATCAATGTGTCGGAAGGGTCGTTGGGAGAGTGTCCCACCCATGGTAGTGGGACACCCACGGGTAGGTGTGGCTGCTCCTTCCTCCGGACAGTCACTGCCTAGGTCCTAAGTGTAAGTGCGTCGGGGTATTGGTGCTGAGATGACATTTCTTTTTAGTGGATGTTTCTTGTGGCGTCTTCGGGTTGAAAATTCGCAGGTATGTACGTCACGGACCGTGGGTCTTCTATAAATTTCCTAAACGGTTCATTTGTTACTGTTACCGAATCTTCAGTTAGAGTGGACGACCTTATTTTTTTTTTTTTTTTTTTGGATGTCTTCATTTTTATGGTTCACCCTTTCTTAACTCAGTCGTAATTTGTTCGAAACCCTCTGTAAAGGTATATTCGGTAACTCGATGAGATGTATGTCTCGAGTTCCAAAGATAAATTGTGTTCTTCTTATTAAGTTACCGTGGACTTGTCGAGGTTTCTCAGACGTCTAGAGGGTTCGTTAGATTGCATGTGGACCCTCGTCGGTCGTCCTACACATTAATGTACCCATGTCATTGACAGACAGACAGACAGACAGACAGAGAGAGAGAGAGAAAGAGAGAGAGAGAGAGAGAGAGAGAGAGCGCGCGCGCGCGACTGCCGGACTCTTGGTATACCCACTGGAATACCGAAGGTTGACTTCAAAGACCCAGAAATTCATGCTTCGTGTACAGAGGAAGAAGAATTTCCAATGTCTCTTGGGATAGTAAACATGTTCAAAAAGTAAAGTGAAAATCTAAGAGTTAGAGGGTTCACACCGGGTGATCTTTCTCTAGACCTCAGTTTGGCAGACTCAAGTCCAACATCAATGTTCGATCTGAAGTTGAAGAAGTAGGCACTTTCCTCCTGAGGGTGAGATTCTGACACTCTTTGTCGTGTTTGATAGAGATAAAGTTTACGTGTTGTCACATGTTCACAGTGTCGAAGTGTCGTGACTGAATCCGTGTTTGTTCCGAGGACTTTGGACAGAGGAAACTGAGGACAGGGGGTCGACACAGACCTCGACGGGGGGTCTTGTTACCTTTTCGCTTCCCCCGCCTCCACCCGCCCCTCCGGGAGAGGAGACGTGACTGGAAGGACGTCTTAGTCGACTTATGTTACCAGTTCTGGTCTCCGGGTGTGACTGTGGATTTCTTGCCACTTTTGTTCGTACGGTGTTCGGGTTGATGTGAAGTCCTCCCAGAAGTCTGTGTGCCAAGTCTTTCATAAAATTAAGACTTCAATCTTCAGGAAGGAATCATCGATGCATTCAGTGTTTACACTTGAGCAAAGAAAGTACATTTCACCTCTGGTGTCACTAGCGGAGTCAATAAAGTTTACACACAACCTTCTAAGTTTTCACTTGTGCACATTTATAGACCAATTGAGTAGACCTGAGGACTATGTGTCTAATGGGCTTCGCCCACCCCTTGTCGGATGGTGAGAGACCAATGACGGAGTGAGTAAAGGTCTACTTGATCTGATTATTCGACACGGGTAAGACGCTGCCTGGTTCTTTCACGACTGAGGCTCAGGAAGTTGGGCCTGTTACTCCTTGACGGAGATCTGAAGAGCTAGGACCATAGTCATACGGGTAATCATTTATGTGTGTTGTGATTTAGACGAGTATTATATTGTGGGTCTTGGGTGGAAGGGCGCATCTCTCACTTGAGGTCGTCGAATATCCGAAGAGTTCAAGACCACCACCTGCCAGTCTCCCTTTTCTTTTGGTGTTTGTCCCGAAGGGACCACCGAACCACCACTTCTTAGACGGACGGTTACGTCCTCTGCACCCAAGGTAGGGACCAGGTCCTTCCAAGGTACACGACGTCTCGTCGATTCGAACACGTGGTGTCGATGGCTCGGATCCGAGACCCCGGACCTTGGTGTTGATGACTCGGATACACGGGATCTTGGGTACAAGACGTTGTTCTCTTCGGTGGTATTGCTCTTCGGGACGTGAGTTGTTTTTCTTCGACGGCGAGTGACGTTGATCTCTTTTCGGACGTCTCGGTGTTTCTTGGTCGTCTCGGTTTTTATTTATTAATTTTCTTGTTTTTGTTGGGGTGTTTGTTGGTCCTACAACCGCCGACTCAACTTTGACCCTTTCGAGTAGGAAGGACGAAATTATTTGTACTGAATTTCTCGACTCAGTTGTCCCGTTTCCTTTGTCAGGACCGGTGAACTTTGACCCCTTCTCTTCACACGTCGTGAGTTCGTCTTTACTGTCGGTGTCTCCTGTGGTGTGTGTACGGTTTGTTATTAAAAGACGACCAGACACTTGTTTAGTGTACATTAGTCGTAGTGACTAGAAAAGATAAGTATCAAGAAGTCACAGATTTGTGATGAAAAAAATTCACGATGAAGATCGGTTCGACTCTCAGTTCCTGATCGAGTCTCCCTTCATGGTGCTACATGTCTAAAAGACTTACGTTTAGTACTGAACCAGACGTTCACTAAATATTTAAGGAAAGTCCATCCTACGGGTTTTCCGACCGTAGGGTCCCTGTCAAGTCGTCGAGTACTAACGGGTTCCACTTGATAGACCTTACTCCTGGACATGACTTTTCAGATTCTCATGAACATGAAATAGGTCTCGTGTTTATCATGTTTTAGGATGTCCGTTCCCTTTCCGTAAGTGTCTACTCCCTCCGGAGTACCTAGATTCTTCCGTCGAATTCTAGACCTTACTGCTCGTAATGATCTCGAGACTGCTGTCTCAGGATCCTCCGTGGTGCGTCGGTCTTCGGTAGGAGTCACACCTCGGACTGTGTGACGAGAGGAGGAGGAGCTTCGACCGTGAGACTGAGTCGGTTCCCAGAGTCTCCCCCCAAAGAGCGGCCCCTATTCTGAGAAAAAGATTTTGAGTCTTTGTCGGAAGTCAACAACCTGTCGACAGGACATTTGTAGAGTTTGTAGATTCTCTACGAAAGTTTAATACCACTACCTCCTCTGACGACTCTCAGGGAACCTGACGTTCCTCTAGTTGGGTCAGTTACGATTTCATTTAGTTGGGACTTATAAGTAACCTTCACAATCCGTCCATCTTGTCCCTTTTCCTCGGGTTTTACCACCACCGATGTTCCTTCCCTTTTCGAGCGCTTTTACTTTGTTTTCTTCCAGACTCCTGGCCTCACTCCTGGAGTCCATTTTGTTTGTTGTGAGGACCGACCGGGTTAAATGTGCCCTGTCCGGGTCCCTCTCTCTTTGTATATTTGTCTTCTCGGTCTCGGTCGAGAGAGAGAGAGGGCGTGCGACCCCGCGAGAAGAGGAGGACAGAAATCTAGCTGCACGGGAGTGCGGAGCTTCCACCTAAAAGGACGATAGAAGATTTATTTTATAACTCGACATTGTGACGAAACAGATTCTCGATATTGTGCCAGGCAAGCTCTGGACTCTCGATATTGTGCCAGATAGGTTCGGGACTCTCGACACTGTGCGGCTCCCCCGAAATTACAGGCCGTGAGGTTTAGAAACAGCACTGCTCTGTTTTCTTAGCTCCTTGTATGTGAGCGCACTGTCCTGACTACGACTTCGACTTCGAGGTTATGAAACCCGGTGGACTACACTTCTCGGCTGAGTTGTCTTTTCTGGGATTACGACCCTTTCTGACTTCCGGCCTCCTCTCCCCCGTTGTCTCCTACTCTACTAACCCACCGTAGTGGCTGAGTTGTCTGTACTCAGACTCGTTTGGGTCCTCTGTCACTTCCTGTCCCTTCGGACCTCACGACATCAGGTACCCCAGCGTTTCTCAGTCTGTGCTGAATCGCTGACTTGTTGTTGATTCTCTCGTCCAATCGAGTAGGATTTAGATGCAAAATATTTACGTCTTTGACCCGTGTCTTCTTCGTCTAATAAAGAGTTTACAGGTAGTGACTATATCTTATTTATTTTCTAATCAGTCAGCACTTTAGGTTCGATGGAAGGTGGATGCTGACGGGGGGGGTGGTGGGGTCGTCAAGGTCCTGGATGAGAGTTTCGGTCGGACCACCCCGACAGTTGTTCCCACTTCAGAGAAGGTATTTACACGGAGATCATGTACCAGACCAGTGACGAACCTTCGGAGACGATTCCTCTACACCCGTCGTCTCCCTCCGTTGAAGTTCTTATTTTACTAGTGGAACTACGATAGTACGGAATGTAATGTCACTTCTTTGTTAGGTCTCTCTTTACAGGTGGTACTTAGTTTTGTTTTTGGCCGGGTGTCTTCATGAGGACCTCCCCATTACAGTGAAATTGTTTGAAATATTTGGACGTTACATTAAATGAAAGACGTCGAGTTACTGTGGCTTGGTACAGGTGGGACTCGACAACGTCTAAGATTGTCAAGTTGGTTTTCCCTTGTATTTTTTTTTTTAGTGACTCCCACCTTACGTAAACTTCTGGTTTGTCCACAACCGGGAAGACTTTGACCGTCCTCTGATTAGTAGTGGTTTTACCTAAATAGGGACTCGACTAGGTACCGGTTTACAATCATGAAATTATGTGTGCTCCTAAGACGGGGACCCTCTCGGACAATGGAATTTAGAGACTCCAACCACTTTGACTTAACACCGGGAAAAGACTAGTTTTAGAACAGAGTTGACTTCTTTCACGTGAGACGGTAGAAATAATTTTTGGAAGAAGAAGGGCACCTGTATCGCCGTCTGCAAGTGCAGAGAGGGCATCATATATGGGGTCGACGTGTCTGAGAGGTCCAGTCTCTCGGACTTGTCCCTGACCATCATGCACCGGTTGCGTCCCAGCAGAGAGACCTACTCCTCCCCAAAGACGAGGGTCTTAAGGAACTTTTTGCAGAGACAGAACTACCCGCTCTACTTTGAAAGTTTCTCCGGTGACCCCGACAGCTTCAAGTTTCCCCTTCCAGGTGTCCGCCGGAGGTGGAAGTGGACAAATCCTTGTCCGGGAAGGAGGAAGGGTAGGGGACGTCCAGAACGAAAGAAACCGTAGCGACAGAAGTTCTGTTCCGTCACTCCTTTACGTTTGGACGGTCTTCTTGTTCTGGGTACGTAAATCCAAAGGGCCCCGGTCACAGTCTCCTAGTGCATGTGCGCTGGAAGTGTCGACGATCCGGGAAGCACGCGTGAGAAGGATTCAGTTCCGGTAAAGGAGGTCCTAATTGTATGTTGGACTTCGGTTGTGGTAAAGAAGGTTCCATACTAGGGTGGAGTCTGTGGTACGTCTCGTGTATCAGTATCTTTCCCTTCGGACAAAGGAACATGTGTTCGTGAATCAGTACCTTAAGTGATGAATAATCTCCATATTAATAGGGTGCAATTTACTGAGTTGGTAGAGTCGTCAAAGATCAGTGCCAAAATCGGACACCGGTAACTGTGTCGTTTCAGTTTTAGAATTTTAGACCGAAATTAGTCGTGGTCCAGGGTTTAGATTAATCTACGTTGACTCATTATTTGTGAACTGAGTTAGGTCTCGGTGGGTGTCGGTCCACGAGGAACGGTGTCGGGATGGGGCCGACGATAGGACCCCCGGTGGACCCGGTCACCACGGTGGACCACCGACCTCGTTCTGTGACGGGCGAGGCCTCAGAAGGAGTTTGTGGACCTGACGGACTGAAGTTTGGAGTCGAATAAGGACTTTTGACGGTGAAATAGTCTCTGTAGGGTAATTTTTTATTTTGTTTTTTAATCTGTGACTTTCACTTCCCATTCTGTCAGTATAGGGTTCCGAAAATTTCTCGATATTGAAAAATTGATTTTATTCCGTATGATTTTACCGTTGTAGTAAATTGCAGATTCCGTCGGGAGGTTGGGAGAGATCGAAAGTCCACACGTGTGTAGGGGACCCTCGTGTCCAGAGTCCACCCTGACTCTAAGACGTAGAAATCGTTCGGATGTCCATTGCTACGACGACGACCCAGTGTCTGGTGTGAATTCATCGTTCTCCTAGCTGGAAGGACCATAACGGTTTCCAGAGTCTTGACGCTCTGGTTCGGTGTTAACAGAGTAAGTGTACGTCCCCGGGAAGTAGACCTAAAGTTCTTATTATGAAGTTAATGTCCTCAAGGGCTGTGTCGTTTTAGGATAAAATTTCATGTAAATAAAGATCCCCTCCCCCAGGTGACGAAAATGGTCTAAGAATTTCTTCGGGGATAGGGGTTTTTTCTAATTCTTCGTAACACGAACAATTTTTTTTTTTTTCAAAAAGGGTTTCTGACCATTAAATAAATATTTACAATACGGAAGGACACAACAACCTGATAGTTCTTAAAAGACGAGAAGACAGTACTATTGATTCGGTATAAAGTCGATGTAACACCTGACTCTTCTTACTTACCAGACCAGACCCTTCATGAATGGGCTTGTTGTACAATGTGTAACGTTGTTATTAGATGTTTAAATATTAACTATTTAAGTCTTATTTAGATCTTTTATTTGAATCTTAATTAGGGAAACAGATCACATACTCGGGTAATCAGTGAATCACCGGCATTACGACTCGTCTAGCTGACAAAGTCACAGTTCGAACTCGAGTATACCGGGAGTAAAATGAACTATTACCGGGGTTTCACGTGGTCATTACTACGACCGTTAAGTCTATAAGAGAATGGCACAGATTAAGTATATAATTTCAAATAATATCGATAGACACTTATCCCCTTTACGTGTCAAGGATGTCTGAAGTAACGGTAGGTACCAAAGCCCGTAGAAAACCCCTGGAATTTTGTAATAGTCGGTACCTATTCCTCCGTGATGATACATTTTGAGTGATCACCGGAGTAAGATCGAAGATTTAAAGCACGGGTGTCAAGGAAGTTTTCTAGTCCACCAAAACTATCCTTTGTGTCCTGGTTCACAAATGTTATGTTTAACTATGATTTTCGAACGTACCTTCTCATTGCCCAATGTCCAATTCCAAAAAGGGCCCCCGCCCCCTGAAGTCTATATAGTAACCATTCTATGTAAACGACTTTTAGAAAGGATAAGGAAAATTCAATTTGTCTGGTCAAACGAAAGAGTTAACTTTTTAGTTTCAAAACTATTCTGGTTCATGACGATGATGAACCTCGGGTCTTCACTCCATCTTTATGTTCCTGTTTACTTTCGTCTGAGTCATTTTTCGTGGCGAACACGTTTCTTCTCAATGGATGATAGGGAACTCCTGAAGGGACCACCGAGTCACCATTTCTTATGCGGACGTCACACCCTCTGGGTCCAAGTTAGGGACCCAACCCTCCTAAGGACCTCCTCCTTTACCGTTGTGTGAGGTCATAAGAACGAACCTTTTAAGGTACCTGTCTCCTCGGACCGCCCGACGTCAGGTACCCCAAGGTTTCTCAGCCTGTGCTGACTCGTACGTGCACGCGTGATCGGGAACTTTCAGTCATACACGTCTACAGACCCGACCCTTGAATCTAAAGTCTTCACGAGGATTGTGGTGATTGTCTTTTCTCCCCGAGTGACACTGTTGCGAGAAACCTGTTTGTTACACTAATATACACCAATATGCGGTCCGTCTCCGTAGATGTACTACTCGGGGGTCACTTTCGGGACCTGTGACTTGCAGCCTACTCGAAGGGACCAACCGTCGTGAAGTGTACACGACAGTGTCGGTCGACGACGTCGTCACTTTACGAACCAGAGGTAGACGACATTTTTTAATCGACACTCAGGATCGTTCGGTGACCGGGTCCCCTACCAAGTCCCTGGGGACTGTATGCGAGTGTAAATTGACAATTTTTGACGATCCGACGGAGTCTTCCAGACGCAGTAATTTCCATGAGTTATTACTTTTTCGTTAAAGTATAAGTCGGTGTGTAAAGAATAGGGAGTGTTGACCAGTGAAATTTTAAATAAATTCCTTACGTTCGTCGTCCTTCTACATTTGTTTTCCATACAAAAAAAATTCGTGTTATATGTTTGTGTCATATTCGTGTGAGTGATCTGTCACTTATACTTTCACACTTTGTTTCACACGTCTTATGAAGTCGGTTTTTTATTCTAGTGAACTTCGTAAGAAGGGTAGGTGTTAGTCATTGTTTTGTTTAGGGTTGTCACGTATTGTTTACGAAAACAATCTTATACTTAAAACGATGAAAATGACGGTTTTGAATGTAGTAAATAACAAAGAGACACAAGTATGACTTTACTAAACTCCGAGTCAAGTAACCTTGGATCGAATCTCCAATGATCCGTTTGAATGATAAAGACAAGAGTGTAATGGGTGTAACATTCTGTTGGTAAGAAAAATTGTCAAACACCCTCCAGCTCTTCTCTTGTCTACTGTATCAGGTGGTGTAATTTGTGTGTTTTTATCATTCGAGATAGTGTTAAAGTCTTTGTTTTTCAATTTTTTTTCGACACACAGAACTTTCTTTATATCCTTGTTCTCTTATGAAACCCTTTTGTGTCGGTTGTGTTCAGACGGGAGGTTTGGAGTGTCTGGTGGGTTAGTCTTAAATTCTCATTTATAAAAATATTTCGATGTTCTCTTTTTTTGTCGGTCGTAAATTTTTCGTAGACAAAGGTTAGACTCAACTGATATCGTAATTTCTTCGACGGGTCCACCGCGATCACCATTTCTTGGGTGGACGGTTACGTTCTTTGGACGTTCTCTACGTCCAAGCTAGGGACCCAACACTTCTAGGGAGCCTCCCCCATTACCGTTGGATGAGGTCATACGAACGGACCTCTTAGGGCACCTGTCTCCTCGGACCACCCGATGTGAGGTACCCCTGCGTTTCCCAACCTGTGTTGACTTCGCTGAATCGTCGTCGTATCGTAATTTCACATTTTTATAATTTAGTTTTCTTTTCTAAGTTCCAAGGATAAAATGATTGACGGGTGTCTACTTTGTGTCGGTGATTTGTTAAACTTCCTAATTTGAGGTGTTCTTTTAGTTATAACTATGGGTAAGATGTCGGTCGTTTGTGTTTGTTTTAGAAATATAAAAATTCACGGGATTGCAAGAAAAGATACCATTATCAGTGACTGGTCTTCAGAATTCCGTCCTGTGGATAGACGTGTAAGGGTCTCGATGATGTCTCGTCCCGTGTATCCTCCCAGGAGTTTGTGAAAATCACGTAAAGAAAAAGTGGAAAACCTATGTTAAAACCTCCCCTTTTTTTAGAGTTTTCGGAATGTATTTTGTCTCAACCCCCTTTTGTCTACCAAACAAGTCGCCCCAATAAGAATACTACCGTTGAGAAAAGTCTGGACTTTCCGTGGAATCGGTAGTGGTTGGTCTACCTCCACACAGAAAATTAGAGGTCTCGACACAAAATGTCTGACATCAGTTTAGTGGTCCTTTCGAACAATAATACGTTTAAAGACCCGGGGAATAGTTCGGATAAATCGTAAAGACCCTCGGTTCCGGTCTTTCGACGTCATTGAGTCAGTCTTCCAAAAAAAATTCCATAGGCGTCCTTAAAATCTAGGTGATTGTATCTCCTTCTAGATCCGTTTGAGTTCGAGTCAATCATTGTGAGTTTATTCGACTGTCTTTACTATGTAGTTGTGGACATTGTTCCGACGGACGACGACGACGTACCGAAGTCAGGACAGGTTGAGACGGTGGGGTGTCTGCCGTCGGGTGGTCCGAGGAGGCAGGGACTTAAGAGGTCCGTTCTTGTGACCTCACCCAACGGTGACGGAAGAGGTTACGTACTTTCACTTTTCACTTTCACTTCAACGAGTCAGGACAGACTAAGAATCGTTGGGGTACCTGACGTCGGGTGGTCCGAGGAGGCAGGTACCCTAAAAGGTCCGTTCTGATGACCTCACCTCACGGTAACGGAAGAGGTTGTTCCAACGGATCCGACTGGATTTTCTAAAGAGACCCCCTTACAAATGGTTTTGTCCCTTTTCGTCAAGAGGATAACTGGATTTCGTCACTGACCGTGAATAGAAAAGTCAAGATAGAATCTTTATTACCCAACTTGGAGTAATTATATAAAATCATTAGTACTGAACAATGTTGCCTACCCCCGACTCCTGGTTTTGATAGGTTCGCTACCACCTTCTTCGAACTATTTAGTCCAAAAAGGTGAATTTCTATTCGGGTCACTTTAGTTTCTGAACCGTGGCTTAAATGTCGAATAAAAACCTCATCAGTCCGAAGGAAGGGTCTACCGCGTCGCCATTTCTTACACGGACGATTAGGTCTTCTAGGTCCAAGGTAGGGACCCAACCCTTCTAGGGGACCTCTTCCCTTACCGATGGGTGAGGTAGAACGGACCTCTGAGGTACCCGTCTACGTCTCCTCGGACCGCCTATGTCGGGTACCCCAGCCTTTCTCAGCCTGTACTGACTGGTGAGTGCGTCCGTGCGTGACCTCTGCCGCTTTCGGTTCGGTTGTGAAGGACGTTTGTGTACATGGTGGTTGGACTAGAGTAATTGGACTGTCTACTGGGTTGTCGTCAACCCCTCGGCAAGATCTTTATAGGTCACTGCTTTCTTACTGGCCCTCCTATTTGACAGTAAAAATTCAGGGCCACCCCGCTCTTTTTCCTCCGACAGAGACGGGATTGAAGTCCAAAGGGACGCCTTTTCGGGCCCCGAGAATCCGGGCGGACCCTCGTGTCGGGTGCACCACCGGCGCGAGGGTCGGGCGGCCGGTGCTCCCGCTCTCGCCCGTAGTGTGAGCGACGCTTTGGACGCTTGAAAGCACACGA
Organism: Capra ibex; assembly: GCA_006410555.1. Classification (NCBI taxonomy): domain Eukaryota; kingdom Metazoa; phylum Chordata; class Mammalia; order Artiodactyla; family Bovidae; genus Capra; species Capra ibex. The sequence continues at coordinate 35,733,268 of SJYO01020080.1, forward strand.
GCAGGTCAGACTTCGGGTGGCCGGCTCGTGCACCGAAGAGAGACACGGATCCGGTGAGGTCTGGGATTGGGTCCACACTCGCCGCGGTTTGGCCGCACGCGTGATAGGCGCACGGCCCGGGTCGCTGGTGGTCGCGAGAGACCGGGCGCGGCCCCACGTGGCTTCGAGGGTCGGGCTCAGGACACCAAGGGGGGTGGGGCTAGAACGAGGTGGGTGTGAGCGCGAAGCCGCAGCCCTCTTACTCGTGGTGGGGGTCTGTCTCCGGCCCTGCCTACGTGAGTGGCCTAAGTTCGGTCAACGCGCGCCGGAGGTCGCATTACCAGCCGCTGCGCTCGGCCCCCGCCCCGCCGCGCCGCGCCGCACCGCGCGCGTACGAGCCCCGCCGGGGAGGACGAGACTCGGTCGGAGGGCCGACGTTGGCCACCTCCGTCCCTGGTGAGGATCGCAGATCCACGCCGCCCCACAAGCCTCAAGTACGGGCATCTAAAGGAAAAAACGATAATTTACTTTACTCACTTCCGAAAAGAACTTAACCACTCCCTACTCCGAGTCCTAAACACCCCTGCACTAGATCATGTTAGGACAAACAAATTACTTACCTCTTTGACTCCGGCCCTTCCCCCTTCACTCGACGGGGTCAAATTCCTCGATCTATCACCACGTCCAAGAGGTAGCGAAAGAAACCCCGCGAGACGATACGACACAACGAAACATGATTCAGTTGACATTAAACATAGTACAACGAGGGCCTCTCTCTTATTATTAAAATTTTCCCATGACCTTTAAGAACTCTGGCCGACATTTTCGTTTCTTGTTTTTCCTTAATAAAATCATTGTGAGAGGAAAACTGAGTAGCCCTGAAAACCTGCTCCTCCGGACCTTGGTCACCCGTCTCCCAGTTGATTGACGAGTGGAAACGAGACCGGACACGTTAAAAACGAGAGTTCTGTCGGTCTCCCCTGTGTTTCCTTCAGGAATAAAGTAAGACAATTCTACTAACTCTGGTCTTCGACAAAGACTACCAGTTCACTGTTCGTTTACCCTTGTTTCATATGGGAATACGAACAGTTTTGATTGTTATTGTTTATAAAGGTTTTTACTTACGTATTTGACACTACTTTATTGAACATATCCTCATATGGATTACTTTAAAAATGAACTTTAAAATTACTTTCGGGACTTTGTCCTCTGTAGATGGTAACAACTCGTGTTTGGTAAAGGGTGTGTGAAAATTTTCGACACATGAGTTTGAATGATTAGGTATGTTTTTAGATGCTCTTACGATGTCAATAGAGTAAAACGTACCCTCCTTTTCCTCCATGGTTCTCTGATACAATAATCGGTTTCCGTCCGAAAGAATGGCACCCGTGATGACTGTAAGCCCCGGTTATTAAGAGATAACATACCCCTACTGGACGTAACATCGTCGTAGGGCCGGAGATGGTGAATCTACGGTCACGATGGGTGTAGTTCAACACTGTCGTTGAACTTTTTCAGAGATCTGGGATGTATTAAAGAGACACCGTTTGGTGACGAAATTATCATCGGGGGTGGGTCGTAAATTGAAGTATGATATCACGTCAATGTACGGTGTGAAGAGTTCTCTTCCACGAACTATGACGGGACATCCTGAGTGACTTTTCCGGACTTGTCCAAGGTACTTGTCGTGGGTGTCAGTCTCATACATTCTCTTCTGACCTTTGATTTCCCGTCTAACACGTAGACACATCGTCTCTAACGATATCGTAAAGGGAAGGAGCGTCTCAACCTGTGCTGACTTCGCTGAATCGTCGTCGTCGTCGTCGTCGGGTTCTGTTGACCGTCCCTGAGGCCTCGGTTGTCTCTCTGGACCCCGTAGGCGTCCGGCAGGACTCGTGACTTCGTTGAATCGTCGTCGTCGGGTTCTGTTGACCGTCCCTGAGGCCTCGGTTGTCTCTCTGGACCCCGTAGGCGTCCAGTAGGACTCGTCGACCGACAAACGACTCGACACCCGACACGACCAAACGAGGTCCCGACGATAGTCTCCTCTAGGGTCACACAAATGTTTCCAGAACCTAGGGACTCAGCACCGAACCTCAACTCCCTTACCGAACACTTGTCTTTGGGTCCAACGACGAAGAACGGACCTCCTAGGACTTCCTCCCCCGTTGTGAGACTCCGGGTTCACGTGGAGATCGTACGGAACAGTTCCTGGTAACTCGTAGGAGACCCTCCTCACCCACGACACGTTTCATGGACCCAAACTATGTAAACCTACCATGGGACAGTTTCTCTCACTGTATCGTCCACTACTTCCGGTTCGTAATTCTCCGTCTCCCCAGGTGACCATACCTGGTCTTTCCTCCATACCCCGTGTCCTTCAGTCAGTCACTAGAGTCCCAATTAAAGTTACGTGGAGTTACACATCTGACGGTTTTCTTGGAAACAGACGTAGTGAACTTTCGTAGTTGTAAACTTGTGGACAAAAGTCCGGTCGATATATTAACCCCTTTTACTTTCGTACCTCGAAGAAGAAGGTTTCCCTCCCCATTTCATTTGACTTTCACAATCAATGAGTCAGCACAGACTGTGAAACACTGGGGTACGTGATATCAGACAGTCCGAAGAGACAGGTACCTTAGTAGGTCCGTTCTTATGACCCCACCCAACGGTAAGGGACGAGGTCCCTCAGAAGGACTGGGTCCATAGTTTGAGCTCAGAGGACGTAACGTCCGTCTAGGAAATGACAGACTCGGTGGTCCCTTCAGGTTCATCCCCATTTCACAGTAATTTCTATGATTCTTAATTTTGGCAAGGAAAGAAAACGGAGGAAAGAGAGATGATGTTACCACGACAAAAGTTAAACGTTATAAATTACAGTACAAGAACCCTCGTATCCTTATGAACTTTCCACTCACGCCTGAGTGTCCTCCCGGGAAGCCACGAAGAACCTCGGTGCATACGTGTCCTCGTGGGCGGAGTGTCCGACAGCTCAAGAGGGTGGACAATTTGTAACCAGGGCGTGACGGCACGGGACCGGTCCCCACTCCTTTGGTTAGGGACTCCGTGACCAGTGTCGGGGTCGGTGTCGTTTGGTCGACCTCTGACGTTGGAAGGTGGACCCCGTGTGAAGAATGGACCTACCCCACCAATCTCCGAACGGGGTCAGGTCAGTGGGAGGTTTGTGTGGTACCGTGACGGTCGGGTCCTGTCAATGTCCCACACCCTACACGTGGGACAGGTTGGGGCGGGAGGGTGGGGTCTAGACACATGGACGGAGAGGACCCCGTCTCCCTTCGGTCCCTGTTGTGACCAACGGTACCCCTACCCCCAACCCACCCCTTAGACTCTTTCGTTCCAGGACTTGACTGGAGTGTTCCACCCTCCGTCTTCACGTGCACGGTTCGGACCATGTACGATCAACAAGGTTTTCTGAAGGAAAGTTTTTGTCTCAGTTTCTAATACAATAAGTGTTAAAGTTCGATCGGTGACATCTCATCATTGGAGGTTCCCACTCCGGGACAAATTCCCGCGACCAGCAGACGGGTTCTCTGTCCGGAATGGACGATGGGTCTCCTGTAGTTGTTTTAGTCGAGTTTATGTATAGTAAAGTCATTTTCTGAACGGTCAAGAAAGGGATAAGGAGGGGTAGGTAAGGACCGGGGACTTGGACCACCCTACCCCCCTCCCACCCTCCGTCCCTTCATACTTTCTCGCCTAAGATGCAATAAGAAACCTGTCAAAGGAGCTAAGTCCCACGTCTGCACTCGACCGTCCTCCCTTTTGTCTGGACTTAGTCAGATACGACCTTTCAATCATAGTGACAATCGTTTCACTCACTCACCACACGTATAACACACGAACAACTGACTGACTGACTTAATTAACTGTCAAGTTTCATAGGTTCTCCGTTACCTTAAGTGGACTCTTCAGTCGTTCCCCGTCTCTTCCTTAGTGGTTATTTCGTACAAACTGTTACTGACTACTTTTTATGTCGGTAAAAGACGACCATGGAGGTTCAAGGTAAACAAAGTGTATTTTGATACCATGTTGTTACACTATTTATCATTGGTTCACCTTGAGTGACCTTTAAAGGGTAGTCATTGTAGTGACGTATTTTCCCCATTTACTATTTCAGTATTCTTATTAAACTTTACCCAATAAACTCAGTTCCACCGTATAACATAACTAACGAATCACTGACAGTACATTAAATTAACGAAACTAATGGGTTTCTGTGTAGTAAAAAACAAGTTTACTCGTTATCAATAGACTATCTGGTCCTATAATAGGTTTTATTATTTTCTATTAATTGAGATGTAAGTTTAGGTTTAGAAAAGGTTTCTATATACCCTGAAATTTCTCAAGTAAAATACCTAGTTAGTGTAAAAATCGAAGGTGTAACCGGAAAGGAAACAAAATAAAAAGAGAGGATGTAGTTTAAGTATATAATTTAATAATCCCGAACAAAAGTGTTTCGGAAGAGAAAAAACAGATGGACTTAACGTATAAATAAATTTTCCACAAATAGTACTAGGTTCGCTCGGAGGAAAGTGGAACTAAGTGGTAAATTAAATTTATACTGCAGTAAGTTCTATGTAGATTAATTGTTTTGTATAAAATTCAATAAAACCCCACCATACTATCGAGATTTTTACATAAATTACTCACCACAATTATTGCGAAGAAATAATTTCACTTTTTACGCACTTTGTGGACGTAATTACGTAATTGTGGACGTAATTTGTGGAGAGACTTCTTCGCTTCTTTACTTACACCTACGTTCTTGAAGGAAAGAAGTCTACGGAACAAGTGGATCAGAAGAACCTCGACAATCTTGCATATACGGTGAAAATTTCCTGTGTCCGAACGTATAGTTAGAGTCTTTCGGAATAATCAAGTGTGATCCAAATTTTTATCAACCATTACTGTAATATTGAAGTAGATGAAAACTGACGGATTCCGTTCTTTACTAGTCGATTCATCGTGTTAAAACATCCTTCGGAAACTTCGCGAGAACATGTTTATTCAAAGATGTAACTAGGATCCAAATTTTCATTATCGAGTAGGAAGTTTTCTGGACTATTACTTTGTGGCAGGTCAAAAAGAGGGATTTTGTTTAATTCATCGTTATACAACTTTTCTTTTGACCATTAAAAAAGGGTCACTGACACTTTAGACAGTAGTGAAAACCGGGGTAGTAACTGGTTTTCGTAACACTAATTGGTCCCCTAACTTCTTGTGGACTGCTACGACTTGCAAAAGACTTCAAGGACAAAAGAACGTTTCATATCGTTTCCAACTTTGGGTGGGGGTGGTAAAATAAAAGACTCCTTGCCGGTGGAACGAAAGTATGTAAGACTCAATTGGGGGTGGTAGGGGAAAGGAGTCACCTATACTGAGAGAACAAACAGAGAACAAATATCGAGAGAAACCTAAAGAACCAGAGGAAGGTAAAGAAACTCTATAAGGATTAATACTTGTAGGAAGGATAACGTTGTCGGATTTTTTTTGGTAGAGGAATTAATAAGGTACATAAAACAGAGAGTATTGAAGAAATGTTCTCCTTTTTTTATAAGTTCACGAAATAGTTTAGGTCCCTTTAGTTTGACGTTAACCCTTCACTATCCTGAAACTCTTCTGTCCTCATGGTCTGATAGCATGGGTGGAGGACTCTTTGGACATACGTCCTGTTCTTTAAGAGGTTCGGTCCGAAGTCGTTATGTACTTGGCACTTGAGGGACTACAAGTTCGACCAAAATCTTTTCCGTCTCCTTGGTCTCTAGTTTAACGGTTGTAGGCGACCTAGTACCTTTTTCGTTTTCTTAAGGTCTTTTTGTAGATAAAGACGAAATAACTCATACGGTTTCGGAAACTGACACACCTACTGTTATTTAACACCTTTTAAGACTTTCTCTACCCTTATGGTCTGGTGGATTGGACGGGGAACTCTTTAGACATACGTCTAGTCCTTCGTTGTCAATCTCGACCTGTACCTTGTTGTCTGACCAAGGTTTATCCTGTTCCTCATGCAGTTCCGACAGATAACAGTGGGACGAATAAATTGAATATACGTCTCATGTAGTACTCTTTGCGACCTGAC
>SJYO01020080.1:35739621-35812865 GCA_006410555.1 Capra ibex
ACGTCTACCACTAACGTCGGTACTTTAATTTTCTACGAATGAGGAACCTTCTTTTCAATACTGGTTGGATCTATCGTATAAGTTTTCGTCTCTGTAATGAAACGGGTGATTCCAGGCAGATCAGTTCCGACACTAAACAGGTCACCAGTACATACCTACACTCTCAACCTGACACTTCTTCCGACTCGTGGCTTCTTAACTACGAAAACTTGACACCACAACCTCTTCTGAAAACTCTCAGGGAACCTGACGTTCCTCTAGGTTGGTCAGGTAAGACTTCCTCTAGTTGGGACCCCAAAGAAACCTTCCTTACTACGACTTCGACTTTGAGGTCATGAAACCGGTGGAGTACGCTTCTCAACTGAGTAACCTTTTCTGAGACTACGACCCTCCCTAACCCCCGTCCTCCTCTTCCCCTACTGACTACTACTCTACCGACCTACCGTAGTGTCTAAGCTACCTGCACTCAGACTCACTTGAGGACCTCTACCACTACTTGTCCCTCCGGACCGCACTACGCTAAGTACTCCAACGTTTCTCAGCCTGTGCTGACTCGCTGACTTGACTTGACTCGACTTGACTCCTGTTCTTCGTTGTCAATCTTGACCTGTACCCTGTTACCTGACCAAGGTTTGACGCTCTCCTCACGTAGTTCCGAACAGTGGGACGAACAAATAGTATATACGTCTCATGTAGTATGTTTTAGGACCCGACCTACTGAGTGTTCACCCTTAGTTCTAACGACCCTCTTTATAGTTGTTGGAGTCTATATATACGTCTAGACTCACTTCTCCTTTATTTCTCGGAGAACTACTTCCACTTTCTCCTTTCACTTTTTCGACCGAATTTTGAGTTGTAAACTTTTTGATTCTAGTACCGTAGACCAGGGTAGTGAAGTACCGTTTATCTACCCCTTTTCACCTTTGTCACAGTCTAAAGTAAACGAACCCGAGGTTTTACTGACGTCTACCACTAACGTCAGTATTTTAATTTTCTGTGAACTATGAAACTTCTTTTTGATACTGTTTGGATCTGTAGTAAAATTTTTCGTTTCTGGTGAAACGGTTGTTTCCAGGTACACCAGTTTCGATACCAAAATGGTCTTCAGTACATACCTACACTTTTAACCTGGTATTTCTTCCGACTCGCGGCTCCTTAACTACGAAAACTTGACACCACGACCTCTTCTGAACTCTTAGGGAACCTGTCGTTCCTATAGTTTGGTTAGTTAAGATTTCCTTTAGTTGAGATCTCTCTACAATACCCCTCCCTCCACCCTCCCCCCAAGTACAAACCCTTGCGTACATTCTTAATTTCTAAAATTTTAATTTTTTTTTAATTTTTTAATTTTAATTTTAATTTTTTTTATTTATTTATTTTATTTATAAGTAACCTTTCTGACTACGATTTCGACTTTGAGATTATGAAACCGGTGGACTACGTTTCTCGATAGAGTGACCTTTTCTGGGACTACGACCTTTTCTACCTCCCGTTCTCTTCTCTTTTCGTCCGTTGCCTCCTACTCTACCAACCTACCGTAGTGACTGAGTTACCTGTACTCAAACTCGTTTGAGTCCCTCTATCCTGTCCCTTCGGTCTGTGTGAGTCAAGTTTTCTCAGTCTGTGTCAAATCGCTCACTTGTTGTTGTCCCGAAACTTTATTCCGTCCTGAAATGTCAAACTACATCACAAAATTTTGTTACAAATGTTCCTCTCTCACCCACCGAGGAAGTGTTCACTCCATCAACCCTTACATTGACTGACAAAACGGATTCAAGGACGGTCCTTTATTGTCCTTGTGGTCCATATCTTAAAATCAACTTTGTCGTTAAAGGAATGATGGAGGAAGAGAACGAAGAAACTCCTACAATGAATTAGAGTAACTTTAAAACTGGAAGTCGTATTATCTTAATCTATATTAATAAAAGGAGTAATTAGAAGTACATTTTTTCCATGTGCACGTAAATACACACACAAATACACACGCTAAATTTGTCCGAATACTCACCGTGTTTTGTTTTGTTCTTTGGAGTAAGTACTTTTGAGTGGGCGAACGTTCCTAATTCTGTTACATGGTATTTTATACTAAAACATGGTTGAGTATCCGTTGATAAACATTAGAGGTAACAAAAGGATGAATGTTTCTACCAAACACCGTCGTTATTTTAGTACTTTCCTTCGTCTAAGGTTGTATAACCTGACGAAACTACATTCATAAAATATATTATGACTTTGAATAAAATATGTATCCCTTACAGTTCCCTATATACAAGTATATACTCCCGAGACGAAACCCCCTTTTTTACTTGATTTTTATTTTTCAAGGAAGTCACTGTCATTAGATATGGGCTCTCGAGGGTCTATCTATCCACTCGGACTGTACCGTCTAAGATTATCGTTTGTCCCCAAGATGTTTCCCTTATTTACGACTGAGAACCTATACCGATCTTTGAAGTAAACAAAGATTTTATTACAGTGTATTTATAAAAAATACAACGATTAACGTTGGGTAGTATTATCGTATGTCACCTTTTATTTCGTTTACAGGGTATCCTCTACCCAATTCATTTGCCACCATGTGAGTAAGTCACTTAACAAGACACGCATATTGCTAATCAAACCGACCGCCCCCCACCCCCAGCCCCTCCCCCCTCTTACCGTATTGACAGTTACTATTCTTAGTTTGTTTAACTTTTTTTATAACGAATATTAGGTTCCTTCTTTTGGATCGACTTTTGTCGTGTCAAATCTGTGTAAAAGTTTGTCTTACATACAAATTATTCAGTCCCTCATAGGGAGAAGTCAATGGCATAGGGGTTGTTCACAAACCATACTCCATTCACTCACTTTCAGTGAAGTCAGCACGGGTCGAGAAACGTTGGGGTACCTGATATGTCAGGTACCCTAAGAGGTCCGGCCTTATGACCTCACCCATCGGAAAGAGAAGAGGTCCCCTAGAAGGGTCGGGTCCCTAGTTTGGGTCCAGAGAGCGTAACGTCCACTTAAGAAATGGTCGACTCGGTGTTCCATTCGGGTACTGTATTCCCAAATGTAATTATTTACCTTTATGTATGTTTTATAAAACAATCTTTATATATTACAATACGTGTCTTTTTTTTAGATTCTTATAAGTAATTTTATTTTTGACAAATTCACCTAAAACAAACGACTAACCACAAAAATTAAAAATATTATTTTAACATAAAGAAAACATTAGTCTTTTTTTTGTTATTTCAATTTTATATAGACGAGTATCCAAAAAATCGTGTTAGGAATATTTTATCGGACAAAGATATAAATCAGTCAAATATCTCGACCGACCGAAAAAGGATTCGAACCTTTCGTTGAATAAAAGACTTTAGGATAAAATAGGTTCGAATAGGGAGTCGCTTGTTAGTGTGTGTCAGACGAGGTCTGACATTAGTCATTTACTTCACTTTTAGTGTTACCCCATTGGTAACATACGACAGACAGTGAGTGTCTAAAGGGTCCATTCACACTGAAGTAAGAAGAACTTTATTCTTGGTTTGGGTCTTTGGAACAACGAGGGGTCGTCTTTAATTTGAGTGTCCTTGTCGAGACAGGAGCGACAATAGTTCTTCAGTGACTAGACTTTTCTTTTACTCGATTTTAGGATCGTCGAATGAGACTTACGAGATTATTAAGAGAACTCGTCGTTTATATAAAATCTGTAAATAATGACTTTTTATTTTACAGACACAAAGATCTGTAATTGTTTTCAATGTAAGCCAACCGGTTGTTAACACATAATTACCAGGAGTTCTCCTTACGACGCACATTCACATCACACTATTTCTGAGTCAAAAGATCAGATCTAACGGTTTACGTAAGTTACTACGCAAACTGAAATTTAACACTTTACTTATACGGATTCCCTTCGTAATCTACAGGACTTACAATGTCAAGTTTGTCTTCTTTCCTCCGCTATAGGCTTTTTGGTCTCAGTCTTCTTCCCTTGACACATCTAGACGAAACAAGTAAACATCTAAACAGAGGGAGAGAAAAAAAAAAAAAAACCGTAGTTAATATATGTCTCGTATAGTCTTCGTCTTTACAATTAGGTTGATATCATAAAACGAATTTATTGTCGATGTTTAAGAGTTTCTAGGTGAATCCTATAATTAGACAAAATGTAAACTTTTATATTAGGATCTTTTATAATAGGGAAAATTCAGTGTGAATTTTTGATAAATTATTTATCAAAATTTAAAATAAATAAAAGAGAGAGGTTAGTTTATCTCTTTCAAAATTTTATTTAATTTAATCGAGTTGAAACCTGTCAAAGGATCTTTTTATATTAGGAATCTTTCAAAACTTTCTTAACCTCTCAAAATAATTCTTTGATCTTACTATATAGGGGTTTAATCGGAAAGGTACTCCCTTTAGTATTATCTCTTTCTTAAACGGAAAACGTGGGTTCTCCTTTTATTCAAAGATCTTGTAATACAGTAAAAGATTTCTTAGTTTTGGTTACAATAACCATTTGTTCATCCTACAATAAACAGAGAAGTGGACCGTACTTTATTAAGTTTAATAAAATAAAGTGAAATACCATTTTTTTATTTACCGTTCTGTGGACTTTCATTATGTGACAAATAAAGGGAATTAAGTTAGGGTCTTTAGTTTTATCCTACTCTTTATAAAGTATGAAGGATAGTTCTCGAATAGAGATTTACCTTAGAAAGAGTGTTTTTGAATTGTGCTTTTGTACGTGTGACAGTTAGATGTTTTACTTACGACTAGTGACCTCAAAAAAAGATGAATGGTTTGTAAATGAATTATGGGTGGACTGGGATAAATGAACCAAGGTGGTTTCAATGACTTCTAACGATACCCTATGTATTTAAAAGGTGAGTTGGGGTACAGACCTTCATAGAAACAAATATTTAATTCTCGGGTGTAGGGTAACACCTACAAGGAAAGGAAGAAAACCGTAGCGAAAATGTCTTGGAGCCATCGTGTCAGGTATATGAAGATGAAATTGTAGGTAACGTAAATAATAAATGATATCGACGGTAAAGTGACGAGGATGACACGAGACGTGACTGACTACCGTCCTTACAGTCAAACATAAGTAAGAAAGTCATATAGATTGTGGATTGTTTCATGGGTCATGTACATCCTCCAGTTATTTGTAAACCATTTGTTTCCGTTGAGTAATTTATGGAGGTTTTTCCATACTTTCGATGTTCTACGATAATAACTTTTAATTACATATTATAGTTGAATTGTAATCCTACCCTTCTGACTGCAAGTCTAAAAAACAGGACGAACCACAGTCATTACGTACTTTGCTATCATTTTATCCTATTTTCTGAACTAACCTCTGCCTTCTTCCTTCGAGAAGTGCTCCTAGAGTCGATACACTCTCAGGTACCACGGTGGAACTACGATTATAAGAAGGAGTCTTCCTAGGCCACGACAGTCCCTTAGACTGTCGACCGATCGCGATTCCTTGTCTCAGCGGGACTTAATAATCGTAACTTTTCAAAAATGACTTTCACTTTTAGTCAGCACAGGCTGAGAAACGCTGGGGTAGCTGACATCGAATGGTACGGGGAGACAGGTACCCTAAAAGGTTCGTTCTCATGACCTCACCCAACGGTAAAGGAAGAGGTCTCCTAGAAGGACTGGGTCCCTAACTTGGACCCAGAGGGTGTAACAAGTCAAGTCAAGTCAACGAGTCAGCACAGGCTGAGAAACGTTAGGGTACTTAGAGTCGTACGGTCCGGAGGGACAGGTAGTGGTAGAGGACCTCAAGTGAGTCTGAGTGCAGGTAGTTCAGTCACTACGGTAGGTCGGTAGAGTAGCAGCCAGCAGGGGAAGAGGAGGACGGGGGTTAGGGAGGGTCGTAGTTTCAGAAAAGGTTACTCAGTTGAGAAACGTGCTCCACCGGTTTCATGATCTCAAAGTCGAAATCGTAGTAAGGGAGGTTTCTTTAGGGTCCCGACTAGAGGAAGTCGGTGTAACATCCGTCTACGAAATGACAGACTCGGTGGTGCTCGTATCAACTCGAATTAAAAAGTGAGTTTACGTCTATTAAATGTAAATCTTTGGTTCCTCTCAGGTCTATTTCATCCATGTTTCAGGAAGGGATACCTTTAACCAAAAGGTATGATTCGTACGGACACTGGCAATTACTATCTCGGTTTAAGAGGATTCTGGAATTTGAGAAAGGAACTACATTTAGTCAGTTGAAAGTGTAAAAGAAATCCTGTCCTATCCACTAACCGACTGAGGTCAAATCAGACCATGGTAAGTTGTATATCAATTGTCAACCACCAAAAACAACAACAAAAATTGTATTAGACTGAGGTTTGTGTAAAATAGTTAGCCCTAAAGGAGAAGTTTGTATTTATGAGGTCATCTTGTTTAATTTGCATTACATGTGTCACCCTTTATTTTAGGAACTTATCCACAGTTACTGTACCAACAAGAGGTCTTACTAAGATGGTTGGACGAGAGGGTCCCTAAAAGAGGAGAAATAGGCTCCACTCAGACGTGACACTACCGGATACGTAGAAGGAACGTTCCGCAGGAGAAGACTCACATCTCTTTTCCTTCAGACCAGGTACAGTCAGAATGTCAGTACTATTGTTGGTAGTTTCCGGTACCGAAGTCAACGGAGTTATGACATGTAAGATCTTTAGATTGTTTTTCTGAAACAATCATTCAGCACTTATACCAAAATCCTCTTCCTTAATGTTAGTTTTAGATTTGTTAGTCTAAAAATTTTGTCAAAATTATTTATGATTCTTACGAAACGAATAAAATTTCTCATTTTAAGATCAAACGAAGACCACAGACTAATTTTGAGTAAAAGTATTATTTACCTTTTACAGTAGAATCTGTAGGTAAAAATTATACCTAAATTCCTCGCTCGTAATATGTTTATAAACTCGCAATATGTTTATTTACATGGTGTTGATATTAACTTTTACAAAAGATTAAATCAGGACCGGACTATCTGACATGGTGAGTTACAAACAAAGGGGTTCTCCCTGTAACAAAGTACACAAGGAAAGACAAAAACTCACCACACTTAACAAACGAGATTCAAACACTTAACTTTACCTTGTACTATATAGTTGATTTACCTGAACAAAAAGTTACATCAAAAGGAAAAATCTTTTTTGTCTCGTCGTACGAATTAGTCACAACCAAAAAAAAAAAAAAAAAAAAACCAGGGTTTTGTCTTATTATCGTAGACCAGTACGAAAGGCTCTTTTGTTTTAGAGAAGAACTAGATATCCCTCCAAATTTTTCCTTGTTTATATGTGACCGACGACAACTTACTTTCGTGAGTCTTAAGTTTAGCCTCCGAAGTCTTATTTAAGATGGTTTTGCACATAAAGCAAACATGACTGAGTTTTCGGATTATAAAATGACTTAAGTTCTGTGTATCCCTGTTAAAAGACGTTAGTCGTTTGATTGGTCGCTTTGTATAATCTCAATACAACAGGGAAAGACAAAATCAGGACCTTTGAAAGGTATCATTCTACTTTTACCCATTTTATTTGTACTTTATCGTGGTTCTAACTTAATGATTGGTTATCGGTTATTATTGTAATTATTATACAAGTTGAGACCTAGTCTCCTATCTTATTGACACATATCAGGGGAACCACCAAAACGATCGGTGGGTCTTGTGACGACTCAACAGAGTGACTTGTAGGTGTGAAAATAGAATTATTTTACAGTGACACCACGATACGAGTCAACACAGGTTGAGAGACACTGGGGTACCTGACATCGGCGGTCCGAGGAGACAGGTACCTTAAGAAGTCCGTTTTTATGACCTCACCCAACAGTAAAGGATGAGGTCCCCTAGAAGGGTTGTGTACCCAGTTTGTACCCAACGTAACGTCTGCCAAAGAAATGACAAACTCATTGGTCCCTTCAGGGGTTTTATAGTAATCGTACAATTCTTTTCTATATAAGAAGAAACTTTTTGTTCCCATGGTAAAAGAAAGAGGTAATAATATTAAATCTAGAGATTTTGAATAATTCAAAATATCACGTGTTAAATGGTCGTCCGACGATTAAAGATGTTCATCCATTCGACCGACAAAGTTGTCTTTATCGAAAACTTGATCAGAAATAAAAAAAGAGAGGTCGAATGTTTATTCGTGTATTGATTCCGTATAATATAGATTTCACATGTAAACTGACAGAATCTGACTTAAGATTCAGGATCTTAATCCTTTTGTAAACCCACTTCCTTATTCTTTATTTTATAACTATCAAAGGAAAGAGGAAAGACCCGTTTCCAGTTGTGACCCCTACTTAAAAGGTACTGGGAACGACAAGAGGGTCGGGAACCACAGACCCCCGACGTTACCACCCACCAACCCTGTCCACACACCACCACCACTACCCCACCACCACTATCCTTTACTCGAAACGAACCACGATCACCACCAAATCAGGGATTCAACACAGACTTGAACGTTGGGGTCCTGCCATGGGGTGGTCCGAGGAGACAGATACTCTAAAGGTCTTATGACCTCAACCAACGGTAAAGGAAGAGGTCCCCTAGAAGGACTTGGTCCCTAGCTTGGGCGTAGAGGACGTAACGTCCGTCTAAGAAAAGTACCAAAGTGTCCCTCCCCGAGACATCGGATTGTAAGGACCAGAAAGGGTAGTAGGGAGTTAGTGAGGTGGGCTCCCCAAACCTCCTCCCTTGATCGTACACACCGAATCGGGGAAACCTCAATGAAACCTAGACGTAACTACCAGTCCAAACAAGAGACTTTACTCGATTTCCTCTGACAGGAATGTCCCTTTAGGACTTCGTAGTTTTAAACGGGTACTGGTTCCTCTCATTCATGTGACTTATGTCCCTACTTTATAATCACCCGAGTGTCTAGATTCCGTGAAAAAGGTTTGATGAAATGGTCATTTCTATTCTAGTAGTGTAGGTAGAGAGACCGACGATGTAGAGAGGGAGTTTGACCAAAGGGTTGAGTCCATGTCTCTCTTCTCCATAATATCTAATTGGGGGTTTGGAAGTCTAGATAGAAAGAAGGAACACAGAGTGGTCTCGTAAGGTCGGGAAATTTCTAGAGAAATTTCTAGAGTTTGTCTGACAAGGGTTTTGACGATGAGGAAGTCTCGTATACGAGACACGCGATCAGTGTTATTCTTGCATTGTAAACACATCGTGATATATCAAACGTTTTTAAAGTCTACGTAAATAATATTGTAAACTAGAAGTGTTGTTCCATTATCTCTTCTTTAAGGTGGCAAAACGTTTATGTCTTACTCTGTCAGACCCTATGACTCGGTCCAACAATCCAAACCGTAGTGAAAACTGAGGTTTAGACACGAGAAAGGAAACAGGGTGTTGGTATACTTCCCGTTCATCCTGAGAAAAAACTCTTTTAACGTTGAAACTTCCTCCGAATCTTACCACCAAAGGTCTCCAACCCACCCCCCTCCCCTTTACCCCTCAACAAATTACCCATGTCACAAAGTCAAGACGTTCCACTTGTGAAAGACCCAACATATGTTGTCACATTTATAAGAATTATGATGGTTTGACATGTGAATTTTTGTTAATTCTACCGTTCAAGATACAATACACGTAAAATGATGTTAATTTTTTATAGAAAATTTCACTTTCGACGACGACGACGACGACGATTCAACGAAGTCAGCACAGACTGAGACACGCTGGGGTCTCTGTCGTCGGGTGGTCCGAGGGGGCAGGGACCCTAAGAGGTCCGTTCTTGTGACCTCACCCAACGGTAAAGGAAGAGGTTACGTACTTTCACTTTTCACTTTCACTTCAGTGAGTCAACACAAGCTGAGAAGCGCTGGGGTACCTGACGTCGGGTGGTCCGAGGAGGCAGGTTCCCTAAAAGGTCCGTTCTCACGACCTCACCACAAATTTCACTTATTACGAATAATTGAGTTTTCTTAGAGAAGACACCATGTGTCTTCTAACAAATGTTAAACTGGTTCACTTTTTTTAAGTCCAATACACTAGTGTCTACAAAACCACCCCCACCGATCCCCATGCCCACCCTTCTGCTTCTACATCCATAAACCCTCAGTTTCCTGATCTTTGTCCACCGGTTTTAGTGATAGCACGGAGAAAAAAGTCAATTGGTGAGGGGTATATTTCTGTCTTGTTTAATTTTTTCTTGTTTTAAGAGAAGGAGTAGTGTCAAAAGAGAAAGTGAAGTGTCGAATCGATTAGTAACGACAAGTGTCCCACCGACACCTAGTCACCTCAGACCCGGTAGAATCTTTACGTCTGAGAATCGAGGGTGGATCTGGATGACTCACTCTTAGAATTGTTTAGGGTCCACTCCACGTGTAAGACTAGTGACGTACGAACAGACTTTCGAGGACTAACAGAGTGTGGACGTATCTTCAGTGACACATACACTGTCTCTGCGGATGGAGGTACGACAGCTGTTTTCCTTGATTTCTTAGGGGCTACTTCGTTTTAGTCGAAGGTAATGTCGAAACTGAGTTTCCTATGCTTTAAATTTTTTACTTCATCGTAATATCCGTTAGACTTAACGCTAACGTCCAGATAATCGACACCTAGAAAACCGTTTAGTGAAGTGAGGTGATTTTGAGAAGACAAAGTCAAATTTTTATCTCTATTATTGGTGAGATTCCGGATGTAGCACCTCGGTTATACTCCCAAGTCAAGTTCTTCTCCTATATCTTTACAAGAAAAATTTTTCCTACTTTATGAGAGTGCTCTTCATATTTTTTATAATTTATTACAAAACTATACATATTTATGAGTAAATTCTTAAAGAAGAATTTGGTCACACTTATATAGTGTAATTTTAATAACGTATATATATATGTATGTATACTTATATATATATGTGATATATATATATGTGTGTGTGTGTGTGAAACCGGTATATGTTATGTAACCGGTGGACTACGCTTCTTGGTTGAGTAACCTTTTGTGGGACTACGACCTTTTCTAACTTTTTCCTCTTCTCCTGTCGTCTCCTATTCTACCAACATATCGTAGTAGCTGAGCCACCTGTACTTGAACCGGTTTGAGACCTTCTACCACTTCCTGTCCCCCCAGGCCTCACGGGGGGACCCGAACGTTTCTCAACCTATATTGAATCGTTGACTTGTTGTTATGTATATATACACATAGTTTAACTAAACACACATACATACACACATATGTGTGTATAATTAACCTAGGCGATCCAAAGACTTCATTTTGTCGTACAAAGTCAAGAGTATTGTTGTCCTTTAACCACGGGGTTGGGAAACACTTACTTCGTCCATCTCTAGTTAGTTCGGTCCAACTATTTCGTTACAGTGTTCTTTATGCACTGTTGTGAATCCTGGGTCTTCCGTGGAACAAGGGACATATACCACTTCTCTTCTTGGAAGGAAATGCGAGATGGTGAGTGGACTCACTGTTCTTTCTTTTTATTTGGGATCGAGAACCACCTCAAGATAGTAAATGACCGACTCTCGTGTCGGAAACCTCAGCCTTCCGAGGTCTTCGTATAGAACTCAGGAGATTTCGACACACTGGAACCAGTTCAATGAGGGGTTGACGAGGATGAAGTGGAGACATTTTACTTCCACTATTTCGTGACAGGAGAAGTCCAATGTCACTCTTAATTCATTGTATTGTACAACTTACCAATCGTGTTTCGGTTGTCTATTCTTTGTGAGTAATTTGCAATCGGTAGTAGTAGTAACCCGAAGGGATCACCGAGTCTACCACCTCTTAGACGGACGTCACGTCCTCTGGGCCAAATTAGCGACCC
This sequence comes from Capra ibex, assembly GCA_006410555.1. Taxonomy (NCBI): domain Eukaryota; kingdom Metazoa; phylum Chordata; class Mammalia; order Artiodactyla; family Bovidae; genus Capra; species Capra ibex. Next base: position 35,751,417 of record SJYO01020080.1, read on the forward strand.
AGTCCTTCTAGAGGACTTCTTCCCTTTCCGATGGGTAAGACCATAAGAACGGTCCTCTTAAGGTACCTATCTGCTCGGACCGTCAAGTACCCCAGTGTCTCTCAGTCTGTTCAAACTCACAGATTGTGTGTGTATGTGTGGTAGTAGTAGTAGGTAGATGTACTTTCCTATCCTAAACATGTAATTGGGGAAGAAAAGGTCCCAATTTCGGTCATCTCCCCTCGTGTGACACTCTTCAAGGAGTATGTCTTTAGGAGGACCGTTTTGAAAGAAAACCCTACGGTTCCTTTCGTCGGTCGTGTCTCGTCTTCCTCATTTCAAGTTCTAACAAACAGTATTCGAACGTAAGACGGTTCAATGTGCTTGAAGTATGTTCCCAACGTCATGACGGTCCTCTCCCGCACCTACTCCTATCGGAAAAAGTGTAAGGTTTTTCCTAGGTCATCACTTTCGTTTCTCATGGAAGGGCCAGAAGAACTTAGCAAAGGCGAGAAGGTGACACCACTCCATCAAGTGCCGACGCATGAGCTACTGGCTGTTCTTCTGTTTGTCCCTCGACTGGGTGTCCATGTGCAGGTGTCGGAACTACATCCTGTGGACCCCGTACCTCCGTGAGTGGGGCCTCTCCTACCACCTGTACCAGTCGTGGCACCACTAAGGACGGTAAGTTCTTGTCACTACTTGTCGAGTCACTGTCGTGGTAAGTCGAAGTCCAAGGTCTCGGTCTCCTGTGGTCCCCCCCTGTAAAGATTCAGCGATAGAGGACTAGTGTTCACACACTCCCGGCACCTTAGAGTCGTCCAGTTGGCTCATGTCGAACTCGGATTCGGTCTTGGAGGGGAACCCAAAGAGAAGGACACAGAAAAAGAATGGGAGTCGGGGTGATAGGTACTACAAGGGGAAGGGAGGTCGATTGTAAAGGTCTCAGTCTGCACAGGGATTCCTAAGTACCGAGGGTGGGAGTCGACCCGGAGAAAATTGGTAGGGCCTTTTCATTTTTGTATAAGGTAAAAATTTTTAAGAGACTCTAACAGATATGGTTAAAAAAGTCTAGGATGTATATACGTAATTATATACTATAAACAAAAAGAGAAAGACTGAATGAAGTGAGACATACTGGTAGAGATCCAGGTAGGGACAGAGACGTATACTGGGTCAAAACGAGGAAACATACCGACTAATTATAAGATAACATTCCTCCTCTGCCCCTGCTGTCTCCTACTCTACCGACCTACCGTAGTGGCTGAGCTACCTGTACTCAAACTCACTTGAGACCCTCAACCACTGCCTGTCCCTCCGGACCGTACGACGCTAAGTACCCCAGTGTTTCTCAGCCTGTACTGACTCACTGACTTGACTTGACTTGACTGGAGTGATTTATAAGACTTATAAGTAACTTTCCTGACTACGACTTCGACTTCGAGGTTATGAAGCCGGTGGACTACATTTCTTGACTGAGTGACCTTTTCTAGGACTACGACCCTTTCTAACTTCCGTCCTCTTCCCTTGCTGTCTCCTACGCTACCAACCTTCCGGAGTGGCTAAGTTACCTGTACTCAAACTTGTCGAGGTCCTCAACCACTATCTGTCCTTTCGGACCACACGACGTTAAGTATCCCGACGTTTCTCAGTCTGTGCTGACTCGTTGACTTGACTTGACTTCGTCTTTATCTCTGGGTCTGTATCTCTTGTCTGTCTACCTATAGTTCCCCCCTTTCCCCCTTTTACTTAACCCTCTAACTCTATCTGTATATGTGTGATAACTATGATACTTATTTTATCCATTGATCGCTCTTTGATGCCATATCGCGTCCCTTGAGATGACTCACGAGACACAACTGGATTTACCCTTCCTTTCGGTTTCTTCTCCCCTATATACATATTGACTGAGTGATGCGACATGTCGTCTTTGATTGCGTTGTATGACATTTCGTTGGTATGAGGTTATTTAATTTTTTTAAAATTAACTTCCTATTAACGAAATGTCATAACACAACCAAAGATGGTTTGCAGTTGTACTTAGTCGGTATCTTTTTTTAAGACTTTTTCTTTAATTAAGACTTTGGTAAAGGTGGTGATAGGGGGTAGTAAAGTGTTGAATATGCCAATTCTTTCATAGAAGTACAGTTAGAATTTAGAAAGCAGACAGGCCCTCACGAGAAATCATCGTAATTTCTAACGACAGGGACACGAAAAGAAAGTGTGTCTTATGAATGTCGGGTAACAGTAACGACAGTGAAACAGGCTACAATGACTTTGATGTCGAGTCAACTCTGAGTCTAACCTTCACACCACCACCTCCGAATCAAGACTCATTCATAAATGATTCGTCGTCGACGACGATTCAGCGAAGTCAGCACAGGCTGAGACACACTGGGGTATCTGCCGTCGGGTGGTCCGAGGGGGCAGGGACCCTAAGAGGTCCGTTCTTGTGACCTCACCCAACGGTAACGGAAGAGGTTACGTACTTTCACTTTTCACTTTCACTTCAGCGGGTCAGCACAGGCTGAGAACCGCTGGGGTACCTGACGTCAGATGGTCCGAGGAGACAGGTACCCCAAAAGGTCCGTTCTCCTGACCTCACCCCACGGTAGCGGAGGAGACTGATTCGTCGACGATTTGTGGTTAATGAAAAACGGGACAAGGAGGGCAATGGGACAGAGGATAAAAAGGGTGAAGAAGGGATGATAAGGGAAGAGTGATGAAAGGCAAAGTAAAGGAAAAGAGAAGAAAAGGGAAGAAATTAGGGACGTTACCCGTAGTCTCCATTACTTTAGTTCTAAGACCCCCTGTTCCCTCTTTCCTCGCTGACTCTAAAGGAATTATTTTTACTGTTGAAATCCCTCTCGAGAAGACACAGATGTGACTAAAGAGTCTCCCTCCGACGTTCCCATGACGGACCTCTCTTTCGGATCATAACATTTATAAGTTTTACGTACGACCGACCGTACCAAAATAAAGAATTGAAGGGTGGTCCCTCCACGTTTATCTTAGGAATTACTAAAAATATTCAACACTCCTGTAAAATTATAGTCGTCTGTCTCAGGGTTTGTCGTCCTTCTTGTGACACTAAATGAGGATTTTACATGTGTGTGTCGTCCAACTGTCGAGAGTGGGTGTGTAAGGATGGAAAAGTTGTTTAAGATAGTAAGACATTCCAAAAGTCGACTCCCTCCGGGTATAGTTTCTGTTACTGTCGCGATGTCTCGATAAGTTAAAGTTTAAGTCACAAAAGGACACCTACCACCTCTGGTTTCGTTAAACCGTTAGACTGTCGGTGACACCCTCCTGGACTTTAGAGTGGAAGTGTACCTAAACTTGAGGTCTTGTTCTTTGGATTTACGAAGAGGTCGTTAATGGTAATATACGTCCGGTGACTGAGTAACCCAGAGTCCAGAGGGGTTGTTACCAGTACAGTTGTCAGACGTATAACCACCTATGGCAATCGTAAGGAACGATGTATTTGTACCTCTATACTTTAAAAATAATTCCATGTCCACATGTATATCGACTTCGACTCTAATTATTTATGTTGAACAAACGGAAATAACTTACAAATGGGTGGTGTTTGGACCCATTTATAATCGGTGTGTAACGTCTTTTCTTTATACTCACTTTTCACCGACTAATCGGACTTAAAACAGTCCTCGTCTTAACTTTGGAGAGACTTATATCTTTGTGTACGAGAAAAAGTACGTTTGGACACCGAAGAGTGAGACTTGGACATTTCCTTTAAAGGAAAACAAAAATTCTAATATCTGGTCAGAGATATGTACCTCGTAGAGACTCTGTTCTACGATATTTTGACTCACATCTTAATACAGTCCTTCGTACTTCCATAAAACACGAAAAGTTCTCCGGTCTTCAGAATAACGTAGTCCTAAAGTGACCATTTTGATACTTTTAGGATTTACTTGTAAGGACAAAACAGTGAATGGAGTAAACAAGTTTTTCAAAATTTACAAAGGAGAATGACCGAAAACTTCTATACCTTCTATCTTGAACTAAAAAAAAGTCACTGTCATTGTACTCCGAATCGTCTACTTTATTCCCAAATCTTTTTGTGTGTTTATGTACGAAAACAGTACATAAAGTGTAACTACTGACGACTCAGCTATTTTCCCCTAACCTAGTAAATATAAACGGTCTATCGTTATTTGATCGTCAGTAAAAGAAATCTTCCCACGAATCAGGTTGATTCATTACCATTCAAATAAATAAAAATAAAATAAAAAAAAAATTCAAACAAAAAAATAAAATAAAAAAAAAATAAAAAATTTAAAATTTTAGAAATTAAGAATGTACGCAAGGGTTTGTACTTGGGGGGAGGGTGGAGGGAGGGGTGTTGTAGAGAGACCCAGTAGGGGTACGTGGTCGGGGTTCGTACGACGTGGGATGCAGTCTGTACCTGACCGCTAAGTTAAGAATGTACTGTCATATGTACAATCTTAAGGGTAATCAAATAAATAAAAATTTGGTCGTAAGATCTAAAAGGACAAATTTTCTTCGTCCGCCCCTCCCGTCCCTCATCCCTTTTCCCTCATTTCCTACTCTTTTGACTACATATTTAAGGATTTCGTTATCTTAACTCTCACTCCTCGTAATGTCGATGTAATTTGTGTGAATAATACAGAACTCGGCGGGGAATCTTTATGTAATTAGAACTGTTTAACATAAGGAAGATTCGGATAATTTCAATTGTGACGTTATTGCCTCAAAACTTAATATACTTCACTCGTAAATCAGTTTCTTTCCCGGACACAACCTTAATCTCTTAATAGAAGGGTGGATGACTTTAACGATACGTGTCTATCCTTTTATAACTCTGTTATAAATCAGACCTGGGACCCTGAGTTGAAGGGACTCGGCACGTCAAAGAGGGGAGATAATTAAGAATTCCAGCGTATACTCTAGGATCCTCGGGAAGTCTGTCCCCTCCTAACAAATAGATAAAAATAAAGAGTAACCGATACAAAACGGTATGTGCTACTCCGTTTACAGTCCCCACACCCCGGGGTACGGTCCTTTCCTACCACAAAGGACTTGACCGTCTTCTGATTTCTCCACCATTGACTGTCTGTCGAGTCTGGTCTGAAGTGCACGGAGACCCCCTACCGTCCTGTCACTCTTTCTTTCGATACTTTCTTGAGGTCGTACTGGAGCCGAAGCCTCCCCTAATTTACCCTACGTTACGTTTCTGGTGACCTAATCCTCAGTCTCGCCCTTGATCTCTTTCCTTCCTTCGAAACCGGTAACATCGGGACTCGATACGTCAAATGTATGTGCCTAGAAACACTCCCGTACTCCCGGATGTCTCCTGTGAAGCTTGATGATCCAGTCAAGTGGGGGAGTCATCGACACAATATCCCTCGAGAAAACTTTCCTTTCTACAGATGTAAGTAGAAATTTACTCATTTTTGTAAAAGGGACACCCGGTTCCCTCTTTCTTTTATATTTCACTACATTCCCTCTCTTTCCATCCGACCTATAGGGTTATGACGAGAAACCTGTCTTTCATCGTTGATAAGAAAGTGTCTACACCACGGGCGCAGGTGACGTATCTACAAGATCAATGACCATATGACCATTTTACTTACCGAAGATTCATAATAAAAGGTCCATATACCGTATAGGAGGTAATGCGTAAAAAGAAATACTTACTTATGTACAGACTTTCAAAATCAACGGAAGGAGACGGTCCTTTATAGACAGATAAAGAACTATTTACTGGGGTAATGAAGTATGTAACATATACTTCCCCTATGGGTTGTCCTTACGTCTCCCCGGGTTATCCTTACTATCTCCGTTCGTTCCTTCCTTCTCCTACTGTCTCCCCTCTTCTCTTGGGAAGTACTGTCATTTTTGTAGGAACTTGTCGAAACATTCACAAGAAGTGAGAAAGAGGTACATTTTAACTTACCTTAGTATCTGATCATAAAATTGGGTTATGTATGAGACTTAATACTAACGATAATAGAGATCATTATCTTAACGGATTAGTGTCAACTATGAGACACGACAAGACGGACATAACAAGAAATAGACTTTGTACTGTCTGCACCTTCCCAAAATTGGTCGTTTACTAAGTAGGAGTCAGTCGTTTACTTGGGTTTACGTCTTCGCAGAATTACTCTTTCCTTAGTAGTAACAAAAGTCAATTATTGATTTTACGTCGATAATTTTTGTACCACCCGCTTTATGACCGTCAGATTGTTGATATATAATTCGTGTTTTATGTACGTCCCGTGACACGATCAGTGGTAAGAACCTCTTGAGTGTAAGATTATCTCTTCTGTTCTACTCGATGGTTGGGTGGGGTGTCGACTTGTCCTTTATCTACTTCGTCCAAGGAATCCTATCTATGTTTTACGAGACACCAAGTTTCTACTGTCTGTGGTATGGAAGGACTTTGGTAGTCATTTCCGAAGACCGAACAAATCTTTACCGATTTAAACGGTCTCTTTCTGTCCATCCCTCCCGTAAGATCCATCTCGCCCTCAGTCCTGTTTACAGGTCTCCACTCTATTCGTCTCTCCGTACTCCCGGACAAACTCTTGTGACTTATAAGTTTAACTAACTTCGAATAATCCCATTCAGACCACCGAGTCTGTCATTTCTTAGACGGAAGTCACGTCCTCTGGGTGCAAACTAGGGACCCAACCCTTCTAGGGGACCTCTTCCTTTACCGTTGAGTGAGGTCATAAGAACGGACCTCTCAAGGTACGTTATAAAGTCTACAAGGATATGATTTTGTAATAGACCACGAATTGATTTTATTTTTAAATTGGGTCACAGGACATAAAATAGACTGTTCGGAGTTCCTTGTGGAACTTTAAGGTTCAAATCACATAAATGATGTTAGTGTAAAGTCTAACTCTCATACTACTAGTGTAAACACAGTATCTTCATAGTGAGACCACCATCCCAACTTGAACCCGTTCTTCTTTTCCTCCACTCTATTCGTTAATGTTCCGAAGACGTTCGGGTTTGAGGTAGAAACATGTTGAATCACTCTCCATCGGGAAGGAGACCTCCTACAGTGAGGTTTGGTACACGGTTCCTCGAACCCGACCTAGAGACGAGGGATGATCCACATGGATATGCAATCCTCAAACCCTCATTGTCTATGTGTGACAATATATATTTTCTCTCTTGTTGTTCCCGGATGACGTATCGCGTCCCTTGACATGAATCATAGGACATTATTGGACATTACCTTTCCTTAGATTTAGTGAAGCGACATATGAGCTTTGATTGTTGTGACATTTAGTTGAAGTTATTCATTTATTTAATTAACTTTTTTTTTTTGGTCTCCCGGTTCATAGAAAGTTTCTTGGGCTCCCACCCTCCTTTGTCTTCGGACTCTTGTATCATCACAAGATCTTTACAAACAAGAGAGATAATTTTACTTCCTCCCTGTGAAGACTAAACATATAATAAAATATACTTGGACGGATCGTTAAAGGATTGAGACATCTGGGTTCTTCGTATCTTAAAATCACAACGGGTAAGTCAGGTTGGACGGACTCTCGGTCGAAAATAACGACAGTAAAAGTACTATATTCTCGATTCGTCAGTCGAAGTCCCTAGGGTAACTTTGAGTACAGGTATTTGGAAATCTCTGACTTACGGAAAGAGTGAGACAGAGTTCCCGACCTTTACCCGGAAATCAGAGGAGAAACCCAGATATGACGGGGTGACGGAACGACTCCAGTCCCGGTCCGACCAGACTATACTTCCTTGTCGGTGTTATTAAATCAATGAGTAAGTCTACCATAAAGGGGGGAACTTCCATAAGTCCTGAGTTCACGAACACTTGACTTTGAAAATCGTCCCCTTTCTCCACTTGTTTAGTAATTATCATTACTGTTAAATATAGAAAGTTTATAGAAATTTTCATACGTACATTAAACAGTTGTAATTGAATCTTTAGTGAGGAAGACCTTACTTAACACACTATTAATACTACTGACACTTGGTGAATATTGTTAGAAGAGGGATTTGTCTCGCAATACCCACTTTCTTGTTTTAGTCGGGTTTACTCTCTCAAGACGGGGTTTGGTCGGTTCTTCCGTCCACCCTAACTGAGGACCCAAGAGTAATTCATTGTACAACAGATTCACGAATCGAACCGTTGAGATGAAACATTCCTGAGTTAGTTTTAGGGATTCACCCAGACTTCACCAAAGGTATTTAGACACACACACTGTCACCGTTCACTATAGAGATCTATCTCACTGTTAGTATGGACGATTACTCCGACCGTTACAAAAGGGTAAACTTTAGAGACTTCACGGTACTGTGGATTTTAAGACGACGTTAACTAAGACCAAAATCATAAATAATTGTCCGATACGGTATGAAAAAAAATTGATCGTGAATACAAAGGTTTAAGTTCGTAAGTCGAGAGGTTCTCCAATAAATAATTCCATGGTTATCATCTCACACTTAAGTAAACTTGACTTTTGAAGACGTTACATTCCCAAACAGTCCGTTTCACTTCACTTGAACCCGTTCTCTATCCCTCCAAAAGGATTTTCCGTCTTTTCTCTGTAAACACTTCACTCCGACAAAGACGAAATATTGAAGTGGGAGGGAGAAGGGATAGGAGGTGGAACCCAGTCGATCATGTCAGAAGTATGACTTATAGAACCAAAGACTCCTTTGTCAGGTCGATGTTAAACGGGAATACCGACAGTTCGGTTTATGACATTGGACTCACGTGCAGTATTGACAGGGATGATTGGGTAGTGGGAGAAAGGGAGAGGTGTATAGTGGTTAAGTAAGTGGGAGGAACTGTAAAGAGGGTGTAATTGTAAAGTGTTTCCATGTCTTTCTGAGTGGGTTCCTTTGAGAACGTCCCTGTCGAGAAGCCAGCTAGGTTTTACTTTGGGTCCTTTCGTAATGGTAGTTGTATCGACCCTTTATCCAAACGTCCTGTTTCTTCTTTTATACGGAAGAATCGTGTTTCAACTACTCTTCGGATAATATGGTTGGATACTCCTTTTCAGTTTCAAAAACAGTCTTGTCCGAAAAAAAAAACCATCTTTAAAGTATGAATCACTATTATTGGACGAAGAAATCTGAGGTTCGAGAATCCATTGTACTTTGAATTGTGTGGGAACAAATGGGTCATGACCCTATCCTGGACCCGGGGGTTACAACCTACTTGATTGACTTGAGGTCATCCAAATTAATAGACTGAGTTTCTAAGAGGAAATTTAAAGTATAGACGACAAGTCCCTACTTACCAATAACATAAAACACTCTACCGGAAATTTCTGGAATAAGGTTTTACATAACGCAAACGTCACAAAGACGTCCACTTTTTCAGAAGTTATATACCGATTACTGACTATGTTCTCGGTTATTTGGTAAATACTCGATATTGTTTACTTTACTTTGTAAAGTAGACCTCCTTTTCTGAGTGTCGTCGAGGAGACAGTAACCTAAGGTTCAATCCTAGGTCTATCGATCCCTAAGTTTCTCCCCGACCCCCTTCCCTCATAGGTATTTGTTAAAAGTCATAAAGTTTCAAAATTCCCATGGTAATTAAATAGATGTCATCAGACAACTTTTCATCGGTTTACCACAAAGAAACGGAGAACGACCTTAATATACTTGAGTGCAGCCATAATCAAACACGACTAGTTTCGTGGTCAACGCTAGTACAGTTATCCGTGTCAAACAAGTCAAAGGGTAAAGTGTAACCGACGTCCCTTGGTACAAATCTTCCAATCTCGTACGAAAACCTGGTAGATATCTTGAAGAGACTACGGTAAAGGACTATTGATGTACAATCTAAGATATACTATTGAATACGAATAAAATGTAAAAAGAAAAAGTGTAAAGAGAAAGTATAGTAGAACGAAATAAAATGTTGGCTACGGTTAGAATAATTTAGAAAAGATTACATTCGTTACTTATTACCTTTTTACTTTTACATGGAAAATACTTATTCGCCATTCTAATTAAAAGGTAATATTTACGTCAACTGACACTAGATTTAATAAGTCCAGTATCTCTGATATCCAATTTTTATTATTTTAATTTAATATCCACAACGTTTCAACCTCTTGAGAAGATGAAGGAGTCACCATTAAAGACTTGGGTTCTACTGTTTGAATGATCTGTCTAACCCATTAGTAAATCCGTTTGTATGCGGATCAGTTAGACGTGACTTAAACGTCTGACATACGGATCATAAGATAAGAATTAATTGACGACCAATGGGAAGAAAAAGGATGAACAAAATCAAAGAGAGTGATAGTCGACTATACGAAGTCCTTGTGATTTGTTAAAGCAATGGTTTCCCATTATTTTCTATGTACTACATCACATGAGATTTCAGTTTTATACGGAAAAAGAAGGTCGATGAGTAACAGAACATAATGGGTACGATGTAGGGTGAAATAATATCAGACGTCAACTCTAAAACTAATACCGATATCTCACCTTATTATTGTAGAGACTACAATATCGAAGTATATTAATAACACTTTAATATTCCCTATTCCTTTTCGACCTTTCATGAAGTATTTCTGTGTGAATACGTAAACGAAAATTCAAGACTTTACATAAACCCGTTGCTCCAGAAAAAAATTGAGTATAAAAAGACTTATTAAAAAAAAAAAAACCGTTGGTTCGTCCTCTGTACAACGAGGCAGAACGTCAAAAAGACCCTTCCCCTCTACTCCCTATCAAGACAACTTCGACATCGACCCTTTTCGAGGGAAATAGGTGGCCCTTTCTATCACGACGAGACCTTTCCTCACCTCGAGAGTAAAGTCCTCACCTTTTCTCATCCTGAGATAAAAACTATAAACTGATGACTATCGAGAGATCGAGGTGAAGAGGAAGACGAGGTGTGGACCCGTTCGATCCTTCTTTCGGTCTACAAGAGAGAAATGACTGCCCTTCTAGTTTGGTACTTTTGTACCGGGGTACGCTCCTCGGGAGTGAACTCAGGGTGAAAGATTCGTGGTGTCTTGGGGTTCAGTCTCCGGGGAAGGACAAGAGAGTTCTGTAAAAGTCTATACGAAACTTCGGACGGGACGAGAGAGATCTTTTGGAGTAATACATTCATTATTTAGAGAGATATGGGAAAGTCGTAGACACGCGGTAGTGGTCAAAACTGTAGACTTGGTTTAAAACCCACCTTCACAGGTGGGTGGAGGTAGACCAACGGTGTACCATCTCTCTTTCCTTCAAATACTTTCTCTCTCTTGTCGACCTCTTGACCGTCGTCCCTTTACCTTCTCCACCCGTCATTGACCCGTGAATCAGGTTCTGTTGCGAGTTCTTCTAAAAATATAGGTTTCTGACAGTGGAAGTTACCGGACAACTACGATTCCCAAGTAAGACACAACTTTCCGATTTCTACGATGATGACGACGACGACGACGACGATTCAGCGAAGTCAGCACAGGCTGAGACACGTCGGGGTATCTGCCGTCGGGTGGTCCGAAGGGGTAGGGACCCTAAGAGGTCCGTTCTTGTGCCCTCACACAACGGTAAAGGAAATTACAACTATTTTTACCACTTTTACTATCGATGATTGATCGTAAAAAACTCATACCGTCTGTCTTAGGATTCAATAACTTTACACAATTCAATCCATGGGAGTGTTCAGATGCTCCATCTTTCATAATACTTTGGTTGAATTTCTACTCCTTTAATTCCGACTCCCTCTATTCGTCGAACAGATTCTAATGTAAAGACCATTCACCATCTCAGTCTTAACCTTGAGTGCGTCAGAGAGAGATGTCGTACATGAAGATCGGTGATGTAATATGACGTTATTTCTTATTGACAAGCTAGGTAGGGGGTTCCCGTCGTCAGTAAAGAAAAGGGAAGATTTAGTTGTCCCGTACTAAGACTCCCTGTAACTCTTCGTACTCCCGGGTCTCCAGGAATAGTCGAACAATTATAACTGTTCGTAACCACTTCCGTTACGGTTCCCCTTATTCACTCCCGGACCACTAAGTTGATAGTTTACCTACGATTTCAAAGTAATAACCGTGATATGAAGACTGAGAACATTGACTCGGTCTTAACATCAACAACAAAAAAAAAAAAGACATATCGACTAAATCCTCATCGCCAATACCACCAACAAAATTACTACCCGTACTTCTGTTTTATATTTTATAAAAATACTTTGATTATACAAATTAAACTCTTTTTGTGAACCTATTACACTCCTTCTTGATANGAAGACTGAGAACATTGACTCGGTCTTAACATCAACAACAAAAAAAAAAAAGACATATCGACTAAATCCTCATCGCCAATACCACCAACAAAATTACTACCCGTACTTCTGTTTTATATTTTATAAAAATACTTTGATTATACAAATTAAACTCTTTTTGTGAACTTAAACCGAGAGTCCACTGGAACAAACCATTAAGTACCTATTACACTCCTTCTTGATAATGGATGAACACTTGATTTTATTTAAGATTGACGACTAGAAAAGTTTTGGATTCTTTACGAACATACTTGAGTCTATAGTAATTATTGAACTATAAACTTATGTCGAAAGTTTTACGAAATAAGAAGAGAAATTTTTTTTTTCATTACAATCCCCGGGTAAAAACCGAGGGTTCACCACGACCACCACTTCTTAGACGGATGTTACGTCCTCTATGTCCCCTGAACCCAAACTAGGACTCAACCCTTCTAGGGGACCTCTTCTTTTACCATTGGGAGAGGTCATAAAACGGACTTTTCAGGATACGTGTCTCCTCGGACCCCCCGATGTCGGGTACCCCAGTGTTTTCTCAGTGTATACTGAATCACTGACTTGTATGTGTGTATGTCCTCGGGTAAAATTAGAAAGAGTAATATTTCATACAGACACATTGTTGTTTTTTTTATTTCTTCATAATTTTATTTTAACTTTTAAAGGGGTTATAGACATGAATGAAGAGTATCCGTATGTTTCACGTTCTTAGTGAAATGACTGGTTCAGTAAGTCAACGATAAATAACTCGTAGATAGCACGGGGTCCGTACAAACTCCACGACCCTCTCTCTGTCGCTTGTTCCGTCTGTCCATCTAGGAACGTGAGAAAGATCGGTCCGTCAGTCTGTTCTTTCGTCAGTTTGTCTCTACATAAAGTCCTTCACCAATCACGACACTTCTGTTTATGTGTACCCCTTACCACTCCTCCCTTCAAATAACATGTATCCTACCGATCCTTCCTTGAGAAACTCCTCTACTATAAACTTATTTCAAGACTCGTTTTACCCCTTCGACCAGTACTTTTTTAGTCCCTTTTACGTGGTCCGTTTCTTTCCACTTTCGTCTTGAGGACGTCCACCTTACTCCACCCACACAAACTTCTGTTCGTTCTTCACCCCTCCGGTCCGTCACCACCAACCACTCTAGTCTCGGAATCCGTCTCTCTCTAGTACATCCCGGACACCCGGTACTACTCTTCGACTTCAAGACGACATTCAAACCACCTTTTCGTGGTGTCTCAAAATTGTCCTTCTTAACACGAGAAATACAAAAGTTTTCTTGTGAGACAGACGACACGCTTCTCATCTGACGTCTCCGGATCCCTGGACCACACGACGTTAAGTACTCCAGCGTTACTCAGCCCGTACTGACTCGCTGACTTGACTTGACTTGACTTGACTCCCCTTCGTTCTGTAGATCAATTTCCACAAATGTACTATTTCTGTCTTTACACATGTCTACCAGAGACTGGATCCTACGAAACTGAATAAAACTGAAATACTACCATGTTTTCACTACGTGTAAGTCATCTTTGACATGACGGTCAAAACTTAAGACTAGAAAAGGGTAAGATTGGTGTACAAGAACGTACTACGACCCGTCACCGTCGTTCGGTCGAGAACCAGTCGGGGTACTAGAACTCCCGTTTGTTGACTATATGAATGTTAGTAAGACATGGGTCTGTTGGTAAGACAAAAAAGTCAGAGTCATGTCACAAGTTAACGTAATGTCCTCTATCAGTTGTGAAATAAAATTCTATCCTAAACATAATCTAATAAACGGGTTGGTATCTGATTATATTCACAAGACTCGGACAAATTCAAACCGATGCGATGAAATACTACAAGTCCTCCAATCCACATAATTTGTATGAAGTTGAGTACTACTCAAATGACCCTTCATCGGGTAGCAGTCGACTTCTTCTGGACATAACGTTTCTATCTCTGCCGACGACCCTTTTCTTCCTACCATAATAACCAGTTTACCCTCCGAACAAACCTGAGTTCTGATCGGTGTACACGAAACGTCTGTCGTCGACGAGTTATTTACGAGTACTGAACAGGTGTATTTTATGACGTGGACACGACGATATCTTTCGTTTAGGTGACCTACGTGACTTGAGGAGTTACTTTTTGACTCTGTCCCTTTATACGAGCAGTCACAAGTCCCTGAACAAAGGTACAAAGGTCATGTCGTAATCTAGGAGGAGTAACATCCGTAGATTCTGTTCTTTTATTGTAGGGACGTTAATCTTACTCGAGGTCATTCAAGGTACTCCAGGTACTACCACAAAATATTTTAAGACATAGGGGTCCTAGACCAAGTTACAGTACCAAGACTTTATATACAAACGGTTTTCTGACTATTATGGGTATAGTAATTTTTTTTTTCGTTTTTGTTTGTTTGTTTGTTTGTTTGTTTTTTTGGTTGGAGGGTTTTAAGCTGGGACTAATGACTGTCTCACACCAACCCAAAAGAGAACGGGTGTACTACGAAATTTTTAGAGGTTTGTCGACGAGGGGACAGACACACGTGACGCTACAGTGTCGTGACGGAGAGTGAGTGTCCGGACTACGGTTCCGAAATCCGGAGTTTGAACCCAAAACACTGGGAGAACCTACTTTAACGTTTCACTCGACCCGAACATCTTTTAAAAGAACATTCTAGTTTATCACACTATCTCTCAAAGGTCACCCAAACCTCTCTTAACAGAGACACCCTCTGTGGGTAACTCTAAGGGTCGTGAAATGGACGTAGCACTTTTTAACGTCAGTTGAAAATTATTCAGTACAGTTTTTATCGACCCCTCCCCCACACCTAGATTCATTAACTGTCCCGAGACCGAGTCTACGGGAAACTGTCCCGAAACTGACCCATTAGATTTAGATCCCGACCCAAAAAGACCCCTTTGCTCCATATGAATTACCTTCCAATCCTAAGTATACTATTGTATTTACCGTCTCAAAAGATTTAAACGGTGAGATACAATTATTGTAATCGTTCTTATGTATAAAAATCCCTCAATAAGGAAATTTTAGTAACACCTTTGACGTCTTATACATCAATGGTTTCGTAAAAATAGAGCTGAGAAAATAGAAGAGTAGACGTTCTGTTAAACGGTAGTAGTAAGAATGGTTTTTCTGGTTGGTTGGTTGGTTGGTTATTCGAAAAGACCTATTTGTATAAACGACGACGATTCAGTAAAGTCAGCACAGGCTGAGACACGCTGGGGTATCTACCGTCGGGTGGTCCGAGGGGGTAGGGACCCTAAGAGGACCGTTCTTGTCACCTCACCCAACGGTAAAGGAAGAGGTTACGTACTTTCACTTTTCACTTTCACTTCAGCGAGTCAGCACAGGCTGAGGGTCACTGGGGTACCCGACGTCGGAAGGTCCGAGAAGACAGGCACCCTAAAAGGTCCGTTCTCATGACCTCACCCCACGGTAACGGAAGAGGCTTTGTATAAATTGAATATAGTTTTACAAGTGTACGAACAATTCTCAGACAAATATATGACGTTCATACACTACCACACAAGTCTGGTGCCCATGAGTGAGGTAGCCCTCCAATGTGAATGTCGAAAGGTCAAGTTCCCTTGTTAAAACTCACAGTTCTCCTTTGGACGACTTTAGGTATTTCGTGTAACGACTTTGTCAATAGGATATCCTTCTTATTCTTTTTCTTTTGACGTCCAGTAAAGTGGTGTGCCAGTTTATTCATTACATCGAATTTCGATAGACTGTGAGACGGACAAAACACGTGGAAAGTTCTTATTACGGTTTGTCCACAGTGGTAGAAGATGGGTTCATCGGGTATTCCTTCGTTTGGGTCCTTCCACCCACTAACGAATTCTGGGTCTCAATTACTCACTTAAGGACGACATTCTTAACGAAGACTAGAGTGATAAAGGACCAGTCGAAGGAGATATGAAAGACCGAACCTACAGAAGTCTTTTTGTGTGAAGTTTCGTTCTTCTGAAATTTATCTGAATTTATAAAAGACGAAAAACCTTCTAAGTTTGAATTTATCAAAGGTCATTATTTCTCGACCTTACCACCATTATTTTTTGGATACTCATTTCCAAAGGAAGTGTTTCGTTCAAATGGACTCCTTTAATAGAAACGTCCTCACTCACCTCTCGGACGTCGTAAAAGTCAATCTCTAGATACACGCGTTACGTATTAAGTCCACGATAATTCAGTTTCCCGAATGTATGACTACTCCCGACAAGAAGTGTAAAATACAGGAGGATCGAAAAGGACCGAAGTCCGTCTCCGACGACTTGACACCATGGGTGTTTTCGTCTAGTCTCCAAGTATTTTCCGGGGACTCGTCCAGACGTTTTTTGTTTCCGTTGTCGACGAGGATGGGTACCGTGGGGAGTCAATTAGTCTCCCCCTTTTGGTAAAATAGACGACACGAAACATAAACATGACAGTCATCAGTACGTCCTTTTACGGTTCGGTCCCTCCCCAGACCTATTGGAACGCTGTGTTTTGTATGAGTAAAACCGTAGAAGGACCATGAAATTTTTTCCTGAAGACTTCAGAAAGTCAGAGGAAGGAAGTCTCATGTGTATTTATTTAATTGTCGGTTCCTCTAATCCATCTGTCACAATTCCTTTTTTAATAAGTGCTGTGAACAAATTTTTTACCATTCCATCTGAGATAAATCCTCTCGATGATATTAAAAGAAAAACATTAACCCTTCTCTCTAACCCTAGTTAAGGTTTGTATTGTTGACCCTAAATATCGTTTCCTTGTTCCTCCGGTCCTACCCCCCACACGTTCAGTCACCTACCTTTTAATGATTCTCCTTTGTATTCCCCAACCCCCTTGGACCGATTTACCTGGATTGTTTGTCTTAAGAACGACTTCCTCCCGGTCCCACCAGTCTACAGTCGACCCCCGACCTCTCCACCTACTCCTTGGAATAGTCTGTACCTCCCACTAGTCTATAACTCCTACCCCCTGAGACCGATTTGACTGATACGTCTCTGTCTTTGTCTTCGAGTTTTAGCCCCGGTTGCACTCTTCTGTCAAGTCTCCTGTGACTGATCTTAAACCGGTTCCTCTCTGAGAAACAGTCATCTACCACAGTCTTGGTTCGGACTTTGGTCCACTGGACCGAGACCCGAACCTGACCGAGACGACAGTCGACTTTATCGTCACGTCTGTTGTTAAGACTTAGGAAGACACAAGCCTCTAGAGGTCTGGTTGGAGTCCAAGTTACAAAGTAATCTTCCTGAATATCTTGAGTAGTTTCGAGAATATGATTGTCGATTAGTAAATAACGTTACTTTCCTATGGTCAATTTTAGTTGTTACTTTAATTCTACGTGTCCCGTCAAAGGTCCTTTTTGGTCCTCGTTCAAAGGTCAACAGGACGAGATCACCTGTCCCGAAATACCTGTCACGAATGAAGAGGATTGTTACTGTATACTGGTGTACGTACCTCATAACGGTTGGTCCCTTCGATGTACTCGGGTCCCCAAGTTTCGTAATTAACGCCCAACCAGTGTATCGGTACCGACTAGAAATCGGGGAGGTCTCCAGTTCAACTATGGTACACCGAGTCCCAGAAACCCATTTGTTTCTGTATGAATAGTCCGTCCTATAAGGTTCCTGAACATCCAATAAAGGGTCCTCGGTCCGTTCTCGGTTTAGAAAGAAACCTTACACGTCCCATTCCTGTTAAGTGACTCGATGAAGAGGTCACCTATAGGGGAGTAGTTTTTTTAATTAAATTTTGTCAACTAAAGAACCGGTCTACGACGACAAGTCGACGACTAAAGATGATTCGGAACTAAGGTCATGAACAATCTCAAGATCCAATGGAGACTACACTTTCAAGAATACCTTTCACCATGAAAGCAGAGTAAAGTAAAAAAATTTTTTGTGACTATCGAAAAATATTTTACAGGCCATTGTCTTAGAAACATGATCTCGTTCGTTCCACAAAAATTACTCATTTTTCTTGTATAAAAGTGACATTTGTTAATGGTATTTGAACCGCCAAATTTTCTTGTCTTTACATAAGAGAGTGTCAAGACCTCCGGTCTTCAGACTTTACTCGTAGTGACCTGACTTTGGTTCCACAGTCTTTCTGGGACGGAGGAGGGCTTCGAGCTCCCACTCTCAGTAGGAGACGAAGAATGTCGAGGGCCTTCAGCGGTCGAAAGGACCCGACCACCAACGCGTGAGGTCAGACAGAAGTGGTAGTGTGATGAAGGATGAGAAGGTACACACAATTTAGGAGGGGACGGAAAGAGAATGTTCCTGTGACTACTAACGTAAGTCAGGTTGGGTCTATCGGGTCTTATTAAAGGAACAGAGTTCTGGGAAGTAAATTAGTATAGACACATTAAAAGGGGGTGAGGGGTTATTTCAGTGGAAGGATCCAAGGTCTCTAATCCTGTACCTATAGGAGACCTCTCGATTGAAGAAAAAGCCAAATGATGACTTAGAAAGACCCTAAAGATTCTGTAAACTTTTTTACTTAAAGAACCCAAATGGTTTGTAAAAATTCTAATGGATACCATCCAGTCAGTCATTCGTGACCTGAGTAATCCGATTTTTTTTTTTACAATATCATTTCTACCTCCCTATAATATCGTATCACAGACTTGTTTATGAAATAATTTTAAAAACTATAGGTTGTCTTATGTCTTGAGGATAAATAGTAAACCTATCCAGGTAATCGTGTCTAGTTTATAAAATTTAATTTTAAAACAAAAAGTAAAAGTTGTTCAAAATTTACTTCTTTAATCCCCATTGCACGTACTACTGACATAGAAGTACACTTCTCACTTCCTGTATGAATTGTTTTAATAAATCAATTAGGTTCTAAGGTTCTGACGAACCACCCCATGTCCCATCCCACCGTAGCCACTCCTCCTTTTCGTCAAACCCATGGATATTTTTTGACACCCAATCTGGGAATTCCGATAGGTATTAAGTCGAGGTAAAACAGGTTGGAATAAAGGATAATAAGAGGTCATATACGGGTCTCACCCATGTCAATCTAATCCTTTAGTAAGAAATTTTGGGACCTCAATCCCCGAAGGGATCACCAGGTCACCAATTCTTAGGTGGGACGTGACGTTCCCTGTGACCGAACGGCCCTCGGTCACACTCCTTGAGGCGGGAGCCGTTTCCAGTACTCCTTCCTTCGAGCCGTATGCGTTTCCGTCTCAGCTCGGAGTCCTTTGGAGGACAAGGGCTCGTAGATGGGGGTCTTGGTCTCACGGATGAAATGACAAAATACGAGAGTGGATATGGGGACTGAAATACCCCCCGACTGGGGGTAATGGAGAGAGTCTCTTCCTCAATTGAATGTCGAGGTTCAGTTATTTTTAAGGACCCGCACTGTTCCCACAAAGTTGAATGCTTGAGGAGACTTCCAATAGATCGGACGGACATGTCCAAGCAGACCGGTGTACACTAGCAAATGTCGGAGGGTTGGCACTCTCCGTACTCTACAAAATCTGAATGATTTCCGTCTAAGAAAGACCCTTCAATCTTTAATAATCATATCACCCAACCAATCCTTAATATGACCATTTCCCAAAAAGTAAACAACACGGTTATTAACGACGATTAAGGGACGGCACCTACACTGTTCCCACAGAGTCCAGTTTGGAGAGACGACTGTCTGATCAAACACACTGCCCCAATAGGTGCGAGGACGGTGATTCGTGTACTAACAAATGATGGAGAGTTGGTATTTGTCGTGTCTCTCGAACCTCATAAAACTGTCAGAATTAATCGTATCCCGAAAAGAACAACAACTCAGTTACTAACGGCGGTCCGGAGGTGTAGGAATCCGTGGACCCTTATATAATTAGTTACATAAACCTTATATCTTTTCCTTTATATCATCAAAAACTACAATCGTTATGATCTGAAAAACTCAATTACTTAAAAGAGAAAACAATATCTAGTGACATGAAACAATATTTAGTGACACAGGAACGATACATTTTTACACTGAAATAGCGATAGAATTCTGATTTATCTAGAATTCCCCTTACAACCACTTCCCAAAAGTACACAACCCGACTACAAACGACGATTTAGAGGTATAAGGGACGGGAATATTACTTATATTGATCGTATATCCTCTTTATTCATAATTGGTAATTCCAATTAGTACAATTGGAATCCAATTTATTTAAGGAAAGAATTAACATTGGGTGATGTGGGAGTGGGATATCCTTACGTTGAAATAGACCATGGAAGTCTCGCACCGTGGACCAAATTCTTTTTTGTGGGAACCTTTTTTATTCAAAAACCAATAGTCTTTCTTTCCTAGTATTTTATAGTCGTCCAGAGTACCGGTCTTCTACTACATTTTGGGGATTCTTGAAAAAAATATGTAAATACACTTTGTGGACTAAAACTATTTCAAGTCCTGACGACTGGGGGCACACTGAGACATAAGTAGGGATACATATTGTTTTCCATATATTCGTTTGGATTTTTTATTTCTTTAGCCTAGACAAAGACCTTTCTGACTAAGGGGGCACAGAAAAGAAAGAACGAGGGGTAAAAAGACCGACTTAAGGGTAGACCTTACACCCATGAGTGGTTCGGACGATTAAGACGGACCCGAAGATTCTAGCCTGACCCCTCCGGAGTCACGGAGGAGAGGAAGCCCTCTTGCCTTTCTGCGGACACCGGATGCATCCACCACTAACCATAAGGTGCATTTGGTTCAATAAGTCGGAGAAAAAGAGGTGATTAAAAGGATGATGTGATAGGTAAAGATTAGAGAGAGATATAGACATTAATTTATTCAAAAAAGGATCCTGCGGCTAAGGCAGGGGTGGAAGCTTAATGGGACCTAGGTGGCCCCGACCTGGGGCTCTGACCGAGCTAGGGACCACGTCCTTCTTAGGTGTGCAGAACCTCGTTGATTCGGACACACGGTGTTGATGACTCGGGTGCGCGGCGTCGAAGACTTCAGGTGTCCGGATCTCGGGCACGAGACCTTGTTCTCTTCGACGGCGTTACTCTTCGAACGTATGGTACCACTTTTCGTCAGGACGAGAGGTACTGATCTCTTTCGGGTGTACGTAAATGTTTCTGGGTGGTGTCGGTTACTTATTTCTTTATTTAGAATTTTTCTTATTTGTTTTACGATTAATAATTTTCAGTAATGTCTTTGTTTTGGACCCTCAATCTTAGTCCTTTTTTAAGTGTAGAAGACCAACACAGACTTCACGGTCGTAATGATTTGTGTCGTTATAACCCTCAAGTCGGACGTCACTCGGGGGGATCACAACCACATCTACCACACCACGTTCCCTCGGGTTCCGTCCTCTGTCGGGAGGAGTGGACTGTGACTTCTCCTGCAAAGGTAGTCCCACCTGTGCGTCGTACTACAAGAGATGTCAACACAGCACCTACTTCCTAGAGAATCTTACCTGTTTCTTCTATAGTCCGTGGGTTTAGAAAAACTAATTAGATACTAGTTTTCAGTATGAAAACAACCAGAACGACCCTTTCCGCTCGGAAAGTAGAAAGGTCATTACGGACTCTATTTTTCAGTAACATTTCAGGATCCGTCCCTCTTTTTCTCTGTTCAGTTCCGGTCGTCTTTATACTAAGTCCTACTGGTCAGTCATGATAGTCAGAGGTAACCAAAGGTATCCACAATTACCGGACACGGACTTACCGAATATAATATAGAAGTCCATCTAAGTCTTATTTCGATGACTGGAAGGTAGTGTCTCGGAGAGGAGGGGACCTGAGACCACTTACGACTTTCAAAGACTTTTAGTAGTTCATAAGTTCAACGACTCCCCTTTGTCCAATATTCACCCTACGTAAAGATAGACTCGTGAGACCATTTAGTGGATTCTACTAGAGTCTTCTCTCCCTGGACTTTGTAGTACCAGACCATAAAGTAAAACTAAAAAAAAAAAGACCATGAAATCAAGCGAAAAAGAGAGTGACATTTATTTATGAGTGAAAAGACTAACGAAAATATGGGTATATAAAGATGACAAAAACAATTTCGTCAGGAGGGGTTCAACTTATTTGAATGTCAGGATATTCTTGGACTTGTGTAAATAACCTCAAAAATTCGTAAAATTACCTTTCGTACAACAGTCTCCCCGAAGGGACCACCGAGTCACCATTTCTTAGGAGGACGTCACGGCCTCTACACCCAGTTAGGGACCTAGCTATTCTATGGGACCTCTTCCCTTACCATGGGGTAAGGACATAAGCACGGACCTCTTAGGGTACCTCTCTCCTCGGACCACCCGATATCGGGGACCCCAACGTTTTCTCAGTCTGTGTTGACTCGGTGATTTGTTGTCGTTACAACTGTCTCCAGGACTCTTTCTCTACCACTAGAAGTCGAACTCTGTGTCTTGTTTATGGTCCTTTACCACCACGACCTAACATCACACGGTTTTTAGTGAACACGTAAACAATTATACTGTGTAGGGGGTCTTCGATCAAGAGTCTCTAAGACTAGGCCATACTGAGTCCTAAAATTTAACAAATATACGTAAGGTCAGTATTCCTCCGTTCCTATTCCCCCTTTTCAATCTAATTGTAATAAAATCGTCTTTTTTTAAACGAATTAGTTAATAAACTCAAAACAAACCGAGAGTCCATGCTCATAAAACAAACAAACTTATCTTTAAGAGGATAGAAGTGGATTCAATATCCTACATCCGTTACTGTTACACAGTAAGTTTAAGAAGAGCTTTATTGTGTATATTATCTTGAACTTGTACGTAATGAGGTCGCTTCCTGTTTAGAGTCGTTTGGTGTTTGTTCAGTAGTTCATTACTACTCGAGTAAACAAAAAGAATCCTAGTCTTATCTCCATGTAACATAATAACGAGACCCAATTAGACCCTCGTGGTCGGTGCACATTAAAACTTAATCCCATTCTCACTTATTTATGTTACCAAGTAAGTAATGGTATTGTGGTGAGGTGTCCCTTAGGACACCCAATGACGTACCTAACGAAATTATTCGTATATAAACACAAATCTACGAGTCAGACTAGACTTCCCGTGGTCCGTTTGTGACTCGGATACTTCAGTTTACCGTCTGTGACCGTGTCCAGTCACTATGCGGTCGTAGCGGTGATGAACCGTGAGAGTACCCTTCGTCCGACTTAGCGGGTGACCCTCCTCTCGACCTGTTTTGATTTCCCTAACTTTCACTGAAGTCCCACTTTATTCCCTCCCGACCTTTTACTATTTACTATTCGTTTTCTTCGGTTGCGACCCCTAGTGAACTAACCCGTACCTCTTACGTCTGGTCAAAAAACGACTATGACTCATGGTTCCAAGTTCAGTGTATCGATTCATATAAGACAGGAAACCCTGTGACATTTCGGTTATCTTCTTTTCCTCTTCTCTTTCTTTCCTTACTCTTAATATTAGGTCCCGTCTCTATTATCAATCTTTTCTTATTTCGTTGAAGTTGAAATAATTCGTTTCGTCCTTTTTATTTATTGTAGGTATTAATTCTACTAAATAATTTTGTAGTCACTAAACTGTGATGACTCTTAGATAGGTAAGTCTTTTTTCGTAGAGTTCCTCTTTGAATGGTACAGTTGGAGACTTTACGACAGTTATGAAAGTTGGACCTGTAGATATGGGTGACCGTGACCTCTGGGAATTCTTTCTTCTTACTCTTATATCACTCCTTAGTCCTAATAAAAACCTTTGTAAATTTCACCTCTCTCTAGTTACGACGTTTACTTAATGAAAAGTTCAAAATTACTATTTAAAGAGTGAATAGATAACTATATAATAATGTATAAGTCCCTCGTCTGAACGTACTTCAAGTACTAAAACCGTTTACACCCTCGGAAAGGAGAGAACGGATTTTTAGTCAGAGAAAGTGCACCCGTCCGATCTCCCTGTGTGACTGTTGTCACGATGGGTCCCTACGACGTGTAAGTCTTTACAGGGAAGGGTCTATTTGTCTCTGGTATTGAACGTAACCCCACTTCGTCTGTAGGAATCTTTACACTTAAGACTCTCACAAGACTTTTAGTCTTACCCTCCTTGAAGTCTGTCCGTTCAAGATCTAAACACACGTCAACCCAGAGTGTCTTAGTCGGAATGCACGGGTCTCTTGTTTGACTCTGGTTCTGTCAGGCAACAATGTGAGATGTCTCTCAAAGCAGACAAGGACACACTTCCCTACGACTACGATGATTGACGTAATAAATCATGACACATACTTTACAGTACGTATATACACACACACTCGTCAGCACAGGTTGAGAAACGTTGAGGTACCTGACATCGGGCGGTCCGAGGAGACAGGTACCCTAATAGGTCTGCTCTTATGACCCATCGGTAAGGGAAGAGGTCCCCTAGAAGGGTTGGGTCCCTAACTTGACCCCAGAGGACGTGACGTCTACCTAAGAGAATGGTGGACTCGGTGGTCCCTTCGGGGTCATATTATGTAATATTTTGTTCTGGACGGAGTGGTCAGGGACACGTGGTAGATACGGATGAGGGGGGGGGAGGGGGGGTGGTAANGAGATACGGGGGGGGGGGGGGGGGGGGGGGTAATTGACCGACTGTAAGTCAAGTCAAGTCAGCGAGTCAGTACAGGCTGAGACGTCGGGTACTTGGCGTCCCGGAGGGACAGGTAGTGGTTGAGGTCTCAGGTGGGTTTGGGTACAGGTAACTCAGCCACTACGGTAGGTTGGTAGAGTAGGAGACAACAGAGGAAGAGGAGGACGGAAGTTAGAAAGGGTCGTAGTCTCAGAAAAGTTTACTCAGTCGAGAAGTGTAGTCCACCGGTTTCATAACCTCGAAATCGTAGTCAGGAAGGTTACTTGTGGGTCCTGACTAGAGGAAATCCTACCTGACCAACCTAGAGGAACGTCAGGTTCCCTGAGAGTTCTCAGAAGAGGTTGTGGTATCAAGTTTTCGTAGTCAAGAAGTCGTGAGTCGAAAGAAATATTAGGTTGAGAGTGTAGGTATGTACTGATGACCTTTTCGGTATCGGAACTGATCTACCTAGAAACAACTGTTACATTATAGAGACGAAAAATACGACAGATCCAACCAGTATTGAAAGGAAAGTTCCTCATTTGTAGAAAATTAAAGTACTGACGTTAGTGGTAGACGTCACTAAAACCTCGGGTCCTTTTATTTCAGTCGGTGACAAAGGTGACAGAGGGGTAGATAAACGGTACTTCACTACTCTGGTCTACGGTACTAGAATCAAAAGACTTACAACTCGAAATTCGGTTGAAAAAGTGAGAGGAGAAAGTGAAAGCAGTTCTCCGAGAAATCAAGAAGAAGCACCGACTGTAATGGAAGTGAAATAGATGTGTCTAAGGGAGAAAATATTTAGCTTTGGGAGCTATAGTAAGGAATGAATGTTCCTAAAGTTGATCGGTCCATAACCGGACAGTGATCTTATATAAAGACAAAGTCCGACATCCTTATGGAATGAACGTAGACTTGACGATTGATGAAGGACGGTATAACCTGGTTAGTGAAGGTTATCATAATTATTACTGTTAAGATAATTTTATAACAAATCACTATTAATACTAATTCGTAATTGAACCCTTGTCGAGTCATAATAGGGAAATAGTCCAAATCGAGACTACGAAAATACAACAAAACGGAAAAAAGAAATTGACTGCACAGACACGCATCAGTGAAGTCAGTACAGGTCGAGAAACGTAGGGACACCTGACATCGGGAGGTCCGAGTAGACAGGTACCTTAAACGGTCCGTTCACCCTACTTCACCCTACGGTACAGAAGGAAGTCCCCTAGAAGGGTTGGGTCCCTAGCTTGGGTGTAGAGGACGTAACGTCTACTTAAGGAATGGTGACTCAGTGACCTTTTCGGGAGAAATTGACCATCTCGATAGTTTTATATGTGAAGTACGTTTCTAGAGCAGGGACCGGGACAGACCGGAAAGTCCTACTCATTAAGGAGGGTGATTGAGGTTATGAGGTTTCCTGACTTCTCTACCCTCTCCTGAACCTCTCCCTTGTCTTGTAGGACCTCTTTTAAAACCGTAATCTCAGGGCTGGTCTCGAACTTAGGTCGAGGTACTGAGTGTACTCTTGATCCCAGTCATTTTAGAGATTCGAATCCCAGGAGTTGATAGTCTAGGTCATCACCAGAGTGGTTCCTCTGAATACATTTCTGATCTTTATTATGTCAACTATTTGAATCACCTATGAGTTATTTATCGTATCTTATGTACAATAACAATGATGTTAAGTCGTCTAAATGTCTCCTACTGTATCAACTTACCATAGTGGATGAGCTACCTGTACTCAAACTCGTTCGAGACCCTCAACCACTACCTGTCCCTTCGGACCACACGACGTCAGGTACCCCGACGTTTCTCAGCCTGTACTGACTCGTTGACTTGATTGACTTAAGTCGTTTTACACTTGGATAAGGAGTCTGATGTCTGGTGTTAAAGGTCAGAATGTAAGTTTGTAACTCTGTTAGTCGGGTAAGAAGTGATTTCTTACTAGGTCACGAAGAGTATGTCACAAATAAAATACTGTTTCACACTCGTGTTGAACCTAAGTCCTACAAATACTGAACATTCATCCTGGGTCAATGACTACTCATAGAGACGTTCGGTCCCGTCAGAAGATTGTGGTGGTATGTTCCTGTAAGCACGGTGGTGACCTGTTCGTGACCCGGGAGTCCCAACAGACTTCCGACCTGACTGTCGCCCCATTTTTGTACCGAACAGGTAATCCTTACCAAGGTTTTATGCAGAATCTAAAGAAGAAAGGAGAGAGGGTAAATAAGATAAAAACAGTCCTACTCGAGAAAGTAGAGTTTCCTTTCATAAACAGGAGTCTACGATAGACTGGAGTAAAAACAGAGGAAACGTAAACTACGGGTTCACGTAGAAGAGGACCCAGGTCCTGACATTTGAGACGAGACTGTAAGACTCCTGTCTCACCTCCTACTCCCACTCATTTTCGTTCTACATTTTAGTATCTTAAACCCTCGAAGAATTTTCGAGGTCTTTTAGTAAGAAAAAACGTTTTATCCTCGACTCAGAGTCTCTTTTCCACTATTATTTCGTTTTTCTAATTTTTGATACTTTAAACATTGGTATATTTGGACTCAAATTGGAAGACATTAGGAATTGAGGAGATTCGGAGTCAAAAACGAGTAGACACTTTATCCCCTGTATGTATATGCCAGACACGGATTACCCCAACGACACTTTGATTTATTTTTTTACGTATAGTTCAGGAATCGGATTGGATTGTAATGTACAGAATTGGTTGAATAAGTCATATATCATTACACACTATGTCTCTTGTACTTATTATGGTCAAAGTATTTACGAGAATAATTAAGAGACATATTTCGTAAACCTTATATCATTTTTAATTTATTGACAATCCATAATGTTAATCCACAACTAAAGGGTCCTAGTGATTGATCCATCATCGTGTCTGTAAATATGACGGTACATATAATATGATATAATATAATATGTATATTTTTAGTAGTTAGAATGAAAATACGTACGACCTTATTCCCCTAGATTTATTTTCAATAAGTAGAATAAACACATCATGTAAATTTTATGAACTATATATAGTACAATAGTAATGTCGGTGAAACAATCAATCCACGACGACGACGACGATTCAGCGAAGTCAGCACAGGCTGAGACACGCTGGGGTATCTGCCGTCGGGTGGTCCGAGGGGGCAGGGACCCTAAGAGGTCCGTTCTTGTGACCTCACCCAACGGTAAAGGAAGAGGTTACGTACTTTCACTTTTCACTTTCACTTCAGCGAGTCAGCACAGGCTGGGAGTCGCTGGGGTACCTGACGTCGGATGGTCCGAGGAGACAGGTGCCCTAAAAGGTCCGTCCTGATGACCTCACCCCTCGGTAACGGAAGAGGTACAATCAATCGATCCATCTTGGTTAAATCGAGGTAAACTGTATACTCCCTTGAGTACGGGTCGTTCCAACTTCTGGAACGGACTTTCGATCTCGACCAATTACGTCCTTATGTCGGTCAAGGGGGACCGAGGGTTAGACCAGGAGGACAAACTGTTCGTTTCGGATGTGTTCACCGAAAATGTTGAAGTCGAAAACAAAATTGAGTCATCGGTCATAGATCTACGACTTAACTAAAGTGAAATTTCTTTGTTTCTTTAGTAGTAGATATGTTGATTTTGTCTTCTTCGGGAATCAATACCCTCTACATTTCCCATCCCTTTCGTATTTATTTCTTTTACTCGACGTTAAATATTGGGTTCAATTTGTTTTCCGAGGGAATTTAAATATAGGAGGACAAAGGTGTATTACTCAGTTAATTAGAAGATTACGAAATATTTTCATTTTTTGTGACGTCATCGTCGACCAAAATTACAATTTCGATTAATCCTTTTGTAATTCCGTTCTCTTCACGACTTCAATGTAAATCGAGTTCTCCTTTCTTCTTACACACACACGACACAATACCTGTTCATATTTCTTTCTCTTCTATTTAAATTCGGACAGAAAATATAGGACGTCGAACTCAAAGGGTCCTTTCGTCCGAACTCTCTTGCCTCTTACCCGGTGGCCATATTTTTCGACAAGATTGGTTCTGTTCTCTTCCAATTCCTGATATAAAGTGTCTCGATGGTCTGACTGTGAAGACTGACTTAAATACCTAAAAAAGACGGACTTGACTGACTTATGGGTTCGGTGAACCTATGGTAAATCGGGGTCAGGTACTGACAGTCTTTTTAAAGAATTAGCACCCTACTAAACGGTGGACGGTGATTCGTCATGTAAAGGTAACGTAAAAATTACTGGGGTGTTTCATCGGAGTCCTTTTTTTTTTAACAAAATTTTTAAGAATTGTGCATAGGGATTGTCTAGTTCTCTTCACCTTTAAATTCTAGTTATAATACAAAAAACCCCCTACCCCCACTATCTTTCCTCTCTCTTTCTTCCGTATTTACAAAATTCTATTTTCGAAACCTAGTCGAGAACCATTAAATACTGCCACGAAGAGTTTAACATTTCAATATCAACTTAGTGGACCCCTAGAACAATTTTGCGTCTAAAAATAAGTCTTTCGGACCCCACCCCGGACTAGAAGACGTAAAGATTGATTAAGGGTTCGCTAAGACGTCGACCAGGAACCTTGTGAAACTCAATGTTTCACATCTCACGAACAAAGTTCCAGGTTTAAGTTCCCGTAGTTAAAAAGAGAATTAGAGAGACCGAAAGTCACCAGATTTTATTTGGGTGTTTTGGGAAAGGAGATCCTATCCTTAAGTAATTTAACTGCTTGGATTGGATTGTCCTTAATCCCGTCGAAAAACTTAAGCATATCTTCCCTTATGTAGTAAAACCCGACGATTAGTGATGAGGTCTCTCCGGTCAAGGTTCGATAAGGACACGTAGACCTCGGGGGATTACCGAGGTTCGTGGGTGTCGACCAGTTCAAATTTAAGTTTGTTTTCAAGAGGTCGATTTAACACCCTCCCCTTTCTAAAATCTCTGAGAAGTCTTAGCACCCCTGGTTACAGGTCTTATGGACGGATTGTCAACGTCTCATATAATAGGTTTGAAACCCGTTTAACACAACCCCCTTTATTTGACAGATAACCCTTACCGTCAATTCTCATGTAGAAGTCCTCTTAATACCATTCCTACTGTGTAGACTCATCACTACATTTTTTTTTTCAATATTTTGTCTATATCCATCATTTTTTTTTTCGTATGTAGAAACTTGGACTGACTAAAACTCAGAAGATTTTTAGAATTTAATCCAAGTTATTTACACTGTTTACGAGGACTTTTCGTTTTATAATAGTCAAGTCAAGTCAAGTAAGCGAGTCAGCACAGACTGAGAAACACTGGGGTACTTAGTGTCGTGTGGTCCGGAGGGACAGGTAGTGGTTGAGGACCTCTAGTGAGTTTGAGTACAGTTAGCTCAACCACTACGGTAGGTCGGTAGAGTAGGAGACAACAGGGAAAGAGGAGGACGGGGGTTAGGGAGGGTCATAGTTCCAGAAAAGGTTTCTCAGTTGAGAAGCGTACTCCACCGGTTTCATAACCTCAAAGTCGAAGTCGTAGTCAGGAAGGTTACTTGTGGGCCCTGGCTAAAGGAAATCCTACCCGACCAACCTAGAAGAACGTCAGGTTCCTTGAGAGTTCTCATAAGAGGTTGTGGTGTCAAGTTTTCGTAGTTAAGAAGCCACGAGTCGAAAGAAGTGTCAGGTTGAGACTGTAGGTGTGTACTGATGACCTTTTTGGTATCGGAACTGATCTACCTGGAAACAACCGTTTCATTACAGAGACGAAAACATATACGATAGATCCAACCAGTATTGAAAAGAAGGTTCCTCATTCGCAGAAAATTAAAGTACCGACGTTAGTGGTAGACGTCACTAAAACCTCGGGTTTTTTTATTTCAGTCGGTGACAAAGGTCACAAAGGGGTAGATAAACGGTACTTCACTACCCTGGTCTACGGTACTAGAAGCAAAAGACTTACAACTCGAAATTCGGTTGAAAAAGTGAGAGGAGAAAGTGAAATAAGTCCTTCGAAAAATAAATTTACACTAAGAGTCTGGCCGTCTTAGTTGTAGTGGTTCTTTACATATTCTGTACTCTTAACCACTGGGGTGAGTTTAGATGACTTAGTTTCGGAGACGCCCACTCTGGGCACTAGACCCTCGATTCCTCGGGGGCCCCTGAGACTGCGGACGACTTTGAACGTAGTAGTTGGACTATTTCCCGAAGGACCACCGAGTCTGTCATTTCTTAGACGAATGTCACACCCTCTGGACCCAAACTAGGAACCCAACTCTTCTAGGGGACCTCCTTCCGTACCTTTGGGTGAACTCATAAGAAGGGACCTACCTGTCTCCTCGGACCGTCCGGTGTCAGGTACCCCAACGTTTCTCAACCTGTACTGACTCGTTAATTAGTGTGGCGGGGGGGGGAGGAGCGATTATTTTAGTGTTGGTCTGGGAATCTTAACGTTGGGTTACCTAAGGTCTTTTAATTTCTTGTTTTGGGTTTGTTAGGAATTACATTCTCAATGGACTACATGAAAATGTAAAGTGGTCAATTGTGTAATCAAAGGACACCATGGGTGGACACGCAACACGAAGGGAGACAGTATTGGTGTTATACTACTCACGGCTCAAGAAGGTGCCTGCGGTTCATGAACTTCACAATTAATGGTTTTTCGCCATGGATAAGATGAAGAGAATGGAGGTGCAGAGATCGTACTTTTCAACAGTCAAGTCCTTTAATACCCACACCCTCGGGAATCCAGTCCTCGCCCTCTCAGTCCTACGTAAATCGAGATTCCACCTCTCATGTCGGGTTGACCCACTAAAATGGTGTGGGACACATAGAGACTTTTCGAACCATGGGGGTCCCTACGTTGATATACGTGTACTTTGTTAGACTGTCCTCCTTTCCGAAAAAAGGTTCATTATATCGGAGAATGACACAAAACGAAGACAAGAGGAATGGTCAGTAACGTAGAACCAAGATGGTGTAATGAAAAAGTACCGGAACTCTTGTAAAGAATTAAAGAGATTCGAGATTAAAGGTGTAACATTATAATCCCAACATTGTGGATGAAGTATCCCAGTGACGTTCGTACCTTACTCTGCCACGTAATTTCCCGAATCGTGTCACGGACCGCGAGGTTGTAAAGTTGGTTGAAAATAACGATCCACGTTAATTTTCTTTATGGGAGGCGTCTCCCCCAAGTGTCCCTCAGTACCGTGAACCGTCTGATCAAGAAGTTGTTTTCAGTCCACAAGGTCGAGTACAAAGTGTTCTAAAATACTTATGGTAGTATAGTGAGTTATCTAAAACTAATTTTGTTATACGACATACCCGTTCTATATATGTAAGTGATAAAAACTTGTGCATAATAAATAACTTGTTTGAAAAATACTATTACATATATCATTTGTTACCCAGTAAAACCAATTGAATTTGACGTATTTAATAGTTAACGAGAATAAGTTCTCTTCTAGTAACATTTTCCAGAAGAAACAAAGAAAAAGAAACAATTTGACTACCATAACACAAAACCAGAATTACCGAAGTTTAAAAGTTGAATCAAAACTGTTACGTTACCTAATATTGTGTCCTCAAAACACTTCTATCACGAGTGGAGGTTTAGGTCCAGAGTAACGTTTTAGTACCAGGAGATACACCTCCTAAACGAATATAAAGTCCCCGGTGTGAAACCATGACAGAAGGAAGGAGTAAGATGAAAGAACAAACGACCTGGAGGTTCCCTCTTTTAACAAAAACTCTATGTACACGAAGACCTATAAAACTAAATCAAATCGAAAGACACGAGTTGTACCATACGAGGTTTTATATGTGTATTTCGAGTAAAAGAGTCAAGTATAATGTATGTCTGTTTCTAGTTGGTTGTAACTGAGAAAGAAAGTGTTCCCACCCTGTCCATTCCATTTCATGGAACTTACTGTGTGAACTCACACCTACACCAGGACTGTTACACCAAAAATCATCCCTTTGGACCAGTGATCGTGGACCCACCTCTACTAGTTGTAAGTCTAGGTACCTGGGATTGGGTCTAGTTGATTTGGTCTTGGTCTCCTGTGTCCCGGACCCTTAGACGTAAGTTGCACCATGGACTCACTAAGAACCTCAGTGTCTTCAATTTGATGGAGAACGTGATTCTATTACAATTCTTTTTTGTTTTGCTTTCTGGACTTTTAACATTTGACTACTTTTGTCACAAAATGTTTTACACGTTTTTCATATCCACGACGAAGCCTAAGCTCCTTCTTACGGACATCGTCTAAGACCTTGACTCCCTCCCGATACCCGTACCTCTCCTTAGGGTCCCCTTTTACCCACTAGACTGTCAACTGACCTGGACTCTAACCAGGTCTCCACTTCGTCCGTGTGAAGGATCCCGGTTCCGTCTCGCCCACCGGAGAGGTCACACGCACCTCTGGACTGGACCCTCACTTCGGGCACCGAGGGACCGAGACTTGAGTCCGTTCAACGACCCAGAGGGACTGAGTAAAGGACACGGTGTATGAAGGGTCTGTACAAGATTGAGACATTCACTGTACGTCGGCTGAAGAACAGGGTCCACGGACTCTGGAACGAGTCAGGGAGAAGGTCTTCTTGTAAGGACCCGAGGGGACCACAGAGTCACCATTTCTCAGGCGGACGGTTACGTCCTCTGTGTCCAAGGTAGGGACCAGGCCCTTCTAGGGTGTACGGCACCCCGTTGCTTCGGTACGTGTCGATAACACGTGCCTCGCACCGTTGACGTTGTTCCCTCCGGTGGCTTTACTCTTCGAACGTCGACCTCTCATTCGGCCGAGCGACGTTAATCTCTCTCGGGTGTATCGTTGCTTCTGGGTCGTGTCGGTATTTATTCATTTACTTTAATAATTTTTTTTTTAAGGTGTGGGAGAACGGACCGGTCACCCTTCACGTCCCTCTACCCTCCTCCTGGATCGTGTGTTATCCGGGAGTTATTTTCGACCGACCACAACGTGAAATTTCTCTTGTAAGGACAGTGGTAGTGACAGAAGCAGTCGTCGTCGTTATTGTGTTCTGCGACTAAAGACGATCCGTTCAAGATCAATGAGAAAGAACTAACCAAAAACGTAACTATGTACAGAAGAAGTCCTTTATGTGTAGTTAAAAATTGTATTATGAATACCTGTGTTAAAGAATTGAATTATGAAACTACCACTCTTAAAGTGTAGGACTTCGTCGACCAAATTCTTTATACAGGTCCAAATACCCGAGGCCTCTCGTGGGTGATACTAGAAATTCATGTCTGCAAAGACCGACTTTGGGAGTCTCTAAATACATACGTAAAAACGGTAACTATCTTTATCCCTTCAACCTTCTTGTTTAGACTAAAACACATCTTCTGTTTACTCAAACTAAAATTTATGTTCAGTAAAATAGGATACTTATTGACTGTGTCTCTTGATAAAGAAGGTTCGTAGAGAATTGATCTTTTGGAGAAAGTTCCTCGATCTTACTAGGTAACTAACGTGTTCATTATCGTCGATCAAAAATAATTTACGGACAACACAAGGTCCTGGGGATGGTGTACCAAACATTCATGATATAAGAAACCAAACTTAGAGTTAATGGTCCAAACGACCCGAGGTACGGGTCTCAAAGATTAAGGTATCAAAATCCCATAACTCTTAAACGTAAATATTGTTAAAGAGTCCTCTTGATGGCCAGACCTTTTATTATCTACAAAATATTTTCGATCGACCAATAATAAAATTCTTTTTAATCTTACAATGGAACCCACCTTTAAGTACCTTTAAACACTTGAAGAAATCATTATACTGTGTTGCCATTAGAGATCATGAGAAAAGTTTTCGTATCGGGAGGTCTCTAACCTTCCCTACTTAGAATTAATTCTTAGGGGTCTTATGGGTAGAGTCTTTAAGGTAGGTCTCCTTGTTTTTTTTTAATTTTTTAATTTTTATCTTGTATCCTTTCGTTTCTGTCTTACGGGAAGGGGATTTATGGTGGGACAGGGACAGACCCTCAACACAATAAGATATACAACATAGAAAGCGTACATCGAAGGGATTACCTGTTTTATTTTTTTTTTAGGATTATTTAAAGGTCTTAACATTAGGATTTTTTATTTATTTATTTCTTAGGGGTCTTGTTACTTGTACGTCGGACGATGCTTTCCGTTCTCCGAAGGGTCCACCGTGTCACCAATATTTAGACGAACAATTCGTCCTCTGTCCCAAACTAGGGACCCAACCGTTCTAGGGGACCTCGTCCTTTACCGTTGGGTGAGGTCACAAGGACTGACCCTTTAGGGTGCCCGTCTCCTCGGACCGTCCGATGTCGGGTACCCCAGAGTCTCGACGTGTACCGGCTTACTGACTCACACGTACGCACTTGCCGGGAGGACCGTCATGGACGTTGGTGTGTGTGGAGAAGAATGGACTCCCGAGGCGAATACACATCACTCTACAGGACACAAATGATTAAAAACTGAAATATGTGGTAGATAAAGAGTTTTTCCAAAGTCTCCGAATCTGTGGGAGACTTTATTAAAACTTTTGGAGTGTGTATAAATTCATCAGTAGAAGTTAAAAAATTAGTATTTTAAATTATAATTTATAACTATTAAATTTTATTTTGAATATAAGGAGGAAATTTACATAGGTTACTCGGACTTTATGAGTTTTATACGTAAAACTATATGTACTTATTCGAAGAGAAATTTTTGGTCTTCAAAACAGAAGAGTAAGAAACAAAAGAACTTTGAACGTAAAGGTAAAATAAAAGAAGTAACTTAAAATAGTGGATAGTATGAAGAAAGGCTCTTCTGTACATATGTGTAACTTTCTTTAAGAAAACATTGGAGATACTGATAATTTTTACCCCGTTTTGTATTGAGTATATTTACAACTATTTATTAATAATTTTAATACTAATATAAACTAACCTCTTCATAAAGAATTATTTCACTACCATGTAAAAGGGATAAAACATATAGACACATACCTATAATGAGTAACGTGAACAATAAAGAACAGAGAAAACTATTTCGGGAAGATTATCGACACTCCGCTATAAAGTACCAAAACTAAATGTAAAGGAACTAGGATAAAAAGTGAAGATATCTACTTTTATGTCTTTTTGAAACGAGTACCTGTACCTTAACCTTCTTTAAAACAAAGTCCTGATATTGAATTTGTTGAGGTAGAATGAATAAAAAGTTTTAAGTGTAACACCACATAGTAGTTCTTAAGAAAGATTACTAAACATTGGACTGTTTAAGTCACTCAAGAAAGAAGTTATAACAACTTTCGTGTGTGTGTTTTTTCTTTTGGTCTTTTTTCCTTTTGTGAGTCAAACCTTTTCCTACACAATAAATTTGATTTCAGTAGTCGATGGAATTGTCGTAGACATTACCTAAGAAACATGGGTCCGCCCAAAATAGGTGAGCACATTGTGTGTATCAATTCTAAGTCTATTTCCTTCTCCACACACACGAAAATAAAACAATTTACCCTGTCTCGTTAGTGATTTCTCTCCAATGCCTCTTCTGACGTCCGTTTAAAAGTCCTCCTAGGTAAAATCCTTTCTCCAGTCTCCTTCAGTCTCTAGGTCTTTATTAATAAAATTTTGAAAGGTACGAGTATACACGGAGACTCTCGAACGTACGTGGGAATCCCTTGGTAATATGAGATCATCGCATTCACAGGATAAACTTCTGGGGACTGAACTTTTTTTTTTTCGTATGTTCATCTTTCAATTAGTTTACTTCTGTTTATCTTGTCTGTTTCCGTTCTCTTCGTTTACACGAATTATTCCCTCCAATTAAATACTGTCTCTTGGTCTAAATCGAGTCTTAAAAGACCAGACTAAGGTAGATTCTTAGTAAACTTCGGGGAAACAGAAGACGGAAGAAGAGAAAGGATCTTTTTTACTAAGACGAAAATCAGTAATGACTTTCTTTTGAAAACGTAATTTAACCTTTTAAAACGTACTTTTGGACTTATGAAGAAAACTTTTTAGTCCTTTAGATCACTGTGACCCGACTTCAAGAGAAGGTTCTTTTCAGAATTGGACTGGTCGGAGACGGAGGTCTCCTTGTAACTCGGTTATTAATGGAGTCAGAGGCGGTCAGTGAAGATATAATGAACGTATCGTCAAACTTAACCGTCAGAGATCCTGTGAGGTCAGGAGAACGGACCTTTTAGGGTACCGGTCTCCTCGGACCACCCGACGTCAGGTACCCCAGCGAGTCTCAGTCTATGCTGACTCACTGAAGTGAAAGTGTGTAACCTCTTCCGCTACCGTTGGGTGAGGTCTCAAGAACGGACCTCTTAGGGTCCCTGCCCCCTCGGGTCACCCGACGGCAGATACCCCATCGTGTCTCAGCCTGTGCTGATTTCGCTGAATCGTCGTCGTCGTTGTTGTCGTCCTGTGAGGACCGCAGATGTAATCCAAGAGCTACACGATCATTTACAAATTGTTCTCTGTGGGGTCCTTTTTTTCGGGACAAACATCACAAACGACTAAAGGTATGACAGTAGTATCGACTAAAGTTCGATACCTATACTTACTCTTCCCACATCGGGCATCATATCATATCATGTTATGTTATGTTACATTATATTCAAAACACATGCCATCATATATATGATGTCAAATATACTATTCTATCATAAGATATAATCACATTATGTGTTATGGTGGATATGTCACCATATCATATGATATTCAACATATGACGTGTCATATATGGTGTGAGATGATATATGAGTATATATCATATGTATCATGATCATATGGCATATGTCAATGTGATATCATACATCATACATGATATTATGTAACTTACGTCCTCCTCTTCCCCTATTACCCCCTACTCTACCAATCTACCGTAGTAGCTGAGTCAGACAAGTCAAGTCAAGTCAGCGAGTCAGCACAGGCTGAGAAGTAGCTGAGTCACCTGTACTTAAACTCGTTTGAGGTCCTCTATCACTTCCTGTCCCTTCGGACCACACGACGTCAGGTACCCCAACGTTTCTGAACCTGTACTGACTCACGGACTTGTTGTTGTTGTATCGTATTATATAAGGTCATATCACATCGTAAAGAAGGTCTGTATTTATCTATATTTATCACCTCTTGTTATGTGCCATCATTGTACATCATTTCATCAATCCTTTACCACTTGAAATTCATAAATAATGAAAGTAATTTTTATTAAATAAATTAACATACAGAGATATTCAATTAAAAATTATTCAAATAAAAATCGTCGGAATTTGAAAGTGTTGACCGAGAACGTTCGACTAAATGTGTCTTGGACCCGTGAGACGACTAATGAGAATTCCGACTCTGTCATACAAGAAGAGTTAAGGGTTGGGTTATGAGCAGTAATGTCTTCCGTGAGTTATGTTGACAACTTTCCTACTTATTTATAAGTCGTTCAGACCTACGGATTAGAAGAAACGTAGTGACCCCTCGGTCTAGAGAGGGGATCCAGTTTGTCCTTGTAAAAGGGGACGGTATGGATTAAATAAGTGGTTGAGGAGGAGAGGGGATGGGACAAAAATTCTTTATTTCCCTACTTAGAAACCTACTTTATAAAAATTTCATAAACCTATTTTTTCTCTCAGAAACCCGTTTCCCGTTTTAATATAAGACTTACATTTCTCAATTATCGGATAAATTCCTATTTGCCGGACTGACATCCTTTTGACCGAGTTTTATTACATGTAGTTACACTGGATTAAATATGTTTATATAAAGGATTAAAAGTTTCTTTCTAGTTCAGCAGAAAGGTGCGAGTAAGATAATCAAGAGAACGTAATACTCAACCGTAATGACTGAGCTGCCTGCACTCAAACTCGTTCGAGGCCCTTAACCGATACCTGTCCCTTCGGACCGAACGACGTCAGGTACCCCAACGTCTCAACCTGTACTGACTTGCTGACTTTACTTGACTTAACTTGAATACTTTCACACCTAATAATTAAGTAATGAATAAATTAATAACTATTAGTCTAGTACACACCCCATTTCTTGGAGTGTCGCAAATAAGTATATGATTCCAGATTTAATAAGACCCAAGCAATGAGATATTTGATAGAATGTGCCATTAAAGACATAAAAACAGTTTTACGGAATTTTAGACGGACTTTCCCACGACTCACTGTCGAGTCTTCGACCGACCGACGTAATGAGACAGGTGACCCCTTTACGTACCGAAAGTAGAATTCACCGACGAAGACTTGGTCCCACATATAAAATACGGTAGGGACCTCAGGATCTCCCAAAAAGAAACTTCTTGTTTTCTCCATCCGTATTTAAAATTACTTAGTATAACACCGAATAGTGAATCCTATATCTCTTCACTTTTGTTTGTAAGAACCGGGGTATCTCATCTTTCGGGTCCCAAGGGAGAAATTGACCTCAGATTTTTACTCTGTGAAGTGTATTCTCCCTTTAAGAGTGTGGTGGTGTTTCCTTCTACAAAAGAAGAACAGGTAGTTTACTGTGGATGTTTTATGTGTACGGTCTAAAAAGAGGTCGTTAGGAGGGCGGTTATCTCCCGACCACTCTGACCACTTAGGGATACCGATAGAGGGAATAGACGTGTAGGTGGTTTGTTTGACCCGTTTGGGGGATGACAAGTTCAGTGTCCACTATAAAATTCGTTAGAGTTTAACAAAGTTTTAATCTATGTAATATGATGATTTTGTCTGATCTACAATATTCGTCGGACTTTTTTTGTATGTCGGACCAACCTATCGGAGTGTAAAGGACTTATAACGAACGGATTAACGGAGTCCCTTCTGTCTTTCACAAATTTGCCCTGTTCTGAAGTATTGTAGTATCTAGACTCACACCTTCGGTTCAGACCTTCCCTTCATACCCTCTACCAAAAACTAAAGATTCTCGTCTCGTCCTTAGTCCTAAGATCGCTGGGGAGGAGGGGTGAGGGGATGTCACGAAAACAAAAACCAGTAATTTGGACTCCGAAGTCTTCCTAAATAATTTAAAAATACAAGGGAAAGGACTAGAATATCACTCACGAAGTATTTATAAGTTTTACACTCCCGTTAGACCGACTTTGTATGCAGTGGTTCCAACCGACCCACTAGTGTTAGTGAAAGTAAGGAGTTAAAGAGGAGGACCCAGAAAAACCCTTAGAACGTGAACCACTTTTACTTTCTGAAAGGGATCCTGTCCTCCCATAAGTGACCAATAATTTCAATGGACCCACCATGATCCGTAACGTGACCCGACGCACGTACGAGTCAACGAGTGAACACAGACGAAGAAACGTTGAGGTACCTGACGTCGGGGGTCCGAGGAGACAGGTACCCTAAAGGGTCCGTTCTTGTGACCTCACCCAACGGTAAAGAAAGAGGTTCCCTAGGAGGACTGGGTACCTAGTTTGAGACCAGAGGACGTGACGTCCGTCTGAGAAATGGTGACTCAGTGATCCCTTCGTAATGGACACATGATACCACTGATCAACAAGACCAAACGGACTCTGACTCCCCCAAGGATCCTGAAGATCGTGACTTCTGGTACCGACGATTCAGCGAAGTCAGCACAGGTTGAGACACGCTGGGGTATCTACCGTCGGGTGGTCCGAGGGGGCAGGGACCCTAAGAGGTCCGTTCTTGTTGCTTCACCCAACGGTAGAGAAAGAGGTTAAGTACTTTCACTTTTCACTTTCACTTCATTGAGTCAGCACAGGCTGAGACTCGTTGGGGCACCTGACGTCGGGTGGTCCGAGGAGGTAGGTACCCTAGAAGGTCCGTTTTCATGACCTCACCCCACGGTAACGGAAGAGGCTTTCTGGTACCTCGGGGTCCGTTTAGTCTACTTGACCAGTAAGATCATCTCTCGATACGGGGAAGTGATCGTCTAAGTTTGTATGGAACTAATAACTACTGTCCTATTATTACTGTTACATAACTGTAAGTCCTACCATAAAGTTTCTGTTAAATGGTTTACCTTTTGCTTAGAACCTTTTGTTGTTTACCGAAACTACGGAAAGTCATGACGGAGTAGTTATATGCCTTGACATATGTGAGACTGTAGTCTTTAGCCATGAATGTGATTAAAGATGAGGTTTTAAAAACTACCTTGTAATTTGAGTACAGTAATAGTTATTATTTACGTAACGAGTGACCTCTTTATGTTAGGGACTCTCTTCTGAGTATGTTCTCGGGAAATTGATGAAACTTATTTTAATTCGTACATTTACGGTCGTACCTGGGGTCTAAGACAAGAAAGATACTATTGGTCTTCACTAAATAAAACTACTCACTCGTGAGAGAGATCCCTGTTAGTGACGGTGTTTACACACGATGATAATTTCCATATAAAGGTATCCAGACTCCGTCGACCAACCTCTTCCGTTACCGTGGGGTGAGGTCATGAGAACGGACCTTTTAGGGTACCTGCCTCCTCGGACCATCCGACGTCAGGTACTCCAACGATTCTTAGCCTGTGCTGACGGAGTGAAAGTACATAACCTCTTCCTTTACCGTTGGGTGAAGTCACAAGAACGGACCTCTTAGGGTCTCTACCCCCTCGGACCACCCGACGGTAGACCCCAGTGTGTCTCAGCCTGTCCTGACTTCGCTGAATCGTCGTCGTCGTCGTCTCCGTCGACCACTCTCTTTAACCCTGATCTCATACCGACAGAATGGCTCAGACAAGGTAACTTCTCCTCGTCGCTCCCACCCCGCAGAACTAAAGTCGTTGTCGTCTTCGTAAACCGTAGTCACACTAGGTCTGCGTCCACTTCTTTTGGTCGGCCCTTCGGTCCTAGTAGAGAAGGTTTTCTTTCTTTACACCTGCCTATGTTGGTTACGACAATCGTTATGACGAAGAAGTGCACAGGAAAATTTTCATTAATCTCACGGTCCACTTTTCCATAGTTCCTTCTTTCTCTCTGTAACGAAAGTCCCGACACAGGAAACAAGATCATCCAATTCACCTAACTGTACTAAATCTCCGTTTGTAGACAGACCTAGTAGTCGGTAAGTTCTTTTTGTTTCGTCTAAAAAAGGAAAAGGCAAGGGTAGGAGATCAAGGAGAAACGTCCCTTCCAAGAATCACCCTACGAACTAGGACCTGAGTTATTTGAGTGTCGCCGCCATCATGTGTCTGTTTCTTCACTCCAATCCGAAATTCAGGGGAATTAGGTTGTGTTATAGTAAACTTATATAAATCGCTGAGTCGTTTTATTATACGAATTACTCTTGTTTCTACTAATCAAATTAGGTCTTTCCTTAGAAGGAGAGGTTTACACATGTCTAACGGTCTCATGTTTATTTTAAGTTACTAATAAAACAGTTTATTTATTAGTATAAAATTCTAGTACCAAATAAGGTAACTATAGTTCGTTCACCAAGTTAAATTCCAAATTATACCACTGGTAGGTCTATTTATTCTCTTATTTAATCGGAACCCGTCCCCCATTCCTTAATACAATTTACTACCGGTGTATCCTCCGATTTCTATGAAACGTGTATGACTCATCTTTATCAGGGAGACATTACGTTTCACGGTTACGTACCCATACTATCACTTTAAGTCCAAGAAGTTGACCTTTTATTTTACGCTCGTTCAGTCACTGTCGACTGACAAATGCTCCTGACTTCTTCTTACAACAAAAGAAGGGTCCTTGTGTCACACTTCCTTTAAGAATTTAAAGGAGTTTAATTAAACAGAGGAACTGTGACGTATAGAACACAATAACGAACTAAGAATAAAACTGAACCCAAAGGAGAAGAGAATCGGGTACATAATTGTGGAGGATACAAAAAACCCCGTTCATAAAGGATAAATTTTATACACAAATTATATTTTATAATATTTATAATGTTTATATGTTTTATTTCATTATTTAGAAATGGAAAGAGAAGTAGGGGATAAATCACAAATAGTGATATATGTCAATACGAAAATATAAGTATTTATTAGATGTTAAAAAAACGTGTAAAGTCTTTTGTAATATTTTTACCACAATTTAATACGGAAATGCAGACGTTTTATGAAAAAAGAGAGGTGTAATGCGAATCTAAATAATACAACTATCTATATCAGGATCAGTTAAGTAAAAATTCACGGTATGTTATGAAGTTACACACCTATCAATTGTAAAATAAATAAATAAGAAAACGACTACCTGTAATAAAGAATAAAAGGATTCTATTTATTAGATAATATTCTTTAAGACGTCACTTAAAACCAGTTATAAAAGAACACGAGTATGTATGGTCAAAGAAATCCTATTTATGGATCCTCATTTTGGAGATCCTACTTGTTAAAAGTGTAGAAGTTTAAATATCCTCTGATGGTGTTACGAGTGTTACCAACGTGGTTAAATGTCGGAGTGATTGTCACTTACTCTCGAGAGTAAAGAATTTTAGAAAAAACTGAAATTATATTAGTCCACAGATTTACAATGGGTTAACTAGAAAATCCAAACTAAAATTAAAGGGATTACCGATTTCTTCAAGCTCGTTAAAAAAAGAACATAAAGACCCGGTCATTCGAAAGAAGAAGACGTTTCTCGGTCAGTTATCTTCTTTGCACTCTTTTCAACGACCGGAAAAATAAGAAAAGGGGAGTTTCACATGCATAAAAGAGAGAGAGAGAGAAAAAGAAATTAACCTCCTTTTAGCGAAATGTCACGACACCACCAGAGACGTCATGTAGTCGTGTCTATGACCCGTATACGGGACTCTTTTGGTATTAAATTTTTCTGTGTTCGTGGGGTCACAAGTGACGTCGTGACAAGTGTTATTGGTCCTGCACCTTCGATGACGAGCATTCGCCGACAGTGAAACCGACGACTTCCTACGGTAGTACCAGTTTCAAACACTAGAGTACTGTAGGTCCCGGGGCCGAGAACTGGGATCGAGAGTGTTGATGGACTCGGACAAGAGAAACAATCCATGGTAATAGATGTATTCATAAAGGGTTTCGTTAAGAACCGATACAAAACACTTTTTTCGTAAGACACGATTCACTCACACCTTTTGTGATATATATATAAAAAGAAACCCCACACACACACACACACACACACAGACACATCGTCATTCTGAACGAACAACTGTGACTATAAACTTAAAGTATCACAAAAGTACAAGAGAACTTTAGACAGGGAGGGGGTGGGGAGTTAATTTGTGACATTTTTGGTAAACCGCCCTACTTATGTCAGGTGACCCGCATTAAAAGGCTGGGGTTCAGATCCGACCCCTAGGTGTCAAGTGTAGTGTGCCCAGTCCCTTTCACGAGACCGGGATGTCGTTGGTCCTCCTACACTAAGGTTACCGGATCAGAGACGAATAGAATGATCCAGACAACATTTGTCGCTGTGTGGACTAAAGAGGGAGGATGAACTTTAGAAAAGAAGTGGACGGGAGACCCAAGGACCTGAACGAACAAAAAAGAATGTAGAACCAATAAGGAACAGTCAACATAATACACTAGGGGGAAGGAGACAGTCTAAAGTGTCATGAACTCGCCAAGATACGAGTCATGAAATCATGAGGAGGAAGGACAGGAGAACACTAGAGTCGGTCAGAGTTCCAAAACTCTTGATACGTATGTGTACACACCGAGTCAACACAGACTAAGAAACACTGGGGTACCAGACATCGGACGGTCCCAGGAGACAGGTACCTTAAGAGGTCCGTTCTTATGACCTCACCCAGCGGTAAGGGAAGAGGTCCCCTAGAAGGACTGGGTCCCTAGCTTGGACCCAGAGGACGTATCGTCCGTCTAAGAAATGGTAGACTCGGTGGTTAGCGCACGAATTACAAACATGAACCTGAAGACTATTCATAGAGTTCGAGTTGTGTAGGTTTTCATCCGAACAATTATAGGGAGGGACGGTCGAGTGGATGTCGGAAGAGACAGAGTCGACTATTGTTGTGACAGGG
This sequence comes from Capra ibex, assembly GCA_006410555.1. Taxonomy (NCBI): domain Eukaryota; kingdom Metazoa; phylum Chordata; class Mammalia; order Artiodactyla; family Bovidae; genus Capra; species Capra ibex. The sequence goes on from SJYO01020080.1 coordinate 35,796,131, forward strand.
AAGAACTGAGGAGAGGGACTGTAAGCAACAGGTTAGGTGGAATTTTTGTGCAGGTCCTAGGTTCCTGAAGGGTGAACGACGAGTCGACGACGGGACCGGACAATTGGTAGAAATAGGAAACGGACTTACAAACGTCACCACGACAGAGGTGCGGAGAGGGGAACGGAACAAAGTCAATGAAGAGTTGTGTCGTTGGTCACTAGAAAATTCCTATTTTCAGTCTAGTTCGATGAGGAGAGAAGTTTTGAGACGGTACCGGGGAAAAGAAGACAAACTTTCAGAAATACTTCCGATCCATTAGATGTCGAGGGGTAAGGGAGACGGAAGGCCGAAGAGGTGACAGGCGAGGTGACGGGCCCGACAAGGTGTTTGAGACCAGAGAAACGACAAGGAGGTCGTATGGTTTGTGTGAGTGTGCCAGAAACGTGCCAAACAGTAGGAACGGACTGGGTGAGATATGTGTTCTTAGATATACTGATTGAGGAAATTGTATAAATTTAGTTTACAGTTTACAGTAAATAAGTTACTTCGTGTAGGACGACGACGATTCAGTGAAGTCACAGGTTGAGACACGTTGGGGTATCTGCCGTCGGGTGGTCCGAGGGGACAACGACCCTAAGAGGTCCGTTCTTGTAACTTCACCCAACGGTAAAGGAAGAGGTTACGTACTTTCACTTTTCACTTTCACTTCAGCGAGGCAGCACAGACTGAGAATCGCTGGGGTACCTGACGTCGGGTGGTCCGAGGAGGCAGGTACTCTAAAAGGTACCCACGGTAACGGAAGAGACCTTCGTGTGAGATTGGAGGAAATTTTTTTTGTTTTGTTTTTTGTTTCATACGAGGGAAAAGAGGTTTTGAACAATGGTCAGATGTACATGGGGTGAATTGTACAGAATGTGTTAAATGAATAGTATAAATGACAAGTAATAAACAGATTAGGACGATCTTACATTCGAGATGTTCCTTCGTAGGACACAGACAAAACAAGGGACCCCATAGGATTCGTGAAGATTGGTAAAAACCGTATATTAGTCACAAATCATTTATAAACGACGTAATTTGCGTGGTCATTTTACAGACAAATCAAGACGACTTAAGTCACAAAGGGTTTGAACCAACTGGAGTTTAGAGGAATTTTTTTTTTTAGGTGGTCTGGGGGATAGTAAGGATTTTTTTTTTTTTTCACGAGGAGGTTTCGTGAGTCGACCCTTGAAGACCAAATATCCAAACAGACACGAAATGTACGGGAGAAATAGCTTTCAGATCCAGCGTCGTAGAACTCTGATGAAAACATGTTAAAATGAAAAACGAATAAATAAAAACCGACACTGCCCAGAAGTAACGCCGAGACCGAGAAGGGATCAACGTCACTCGGTCCCGAAGAGGAACACCCCGAAGAGAACGCCCCGTGGCCGAGACCCGTGCCCGAGACCCGTGCACCCGAAGTCGTCGACGTCGTGAACTGGAGCCGTCTACGGGTGTCGTGTCCGAGTCATCGGGCGTCGAGTCTGTGCTCCCGAATCAACGGGGAACCGTACACACTAGAAGGACCTGGTCCCTAGCTTGGACACAGGGCAAGACACCGTCCTGTTAAGAATTGGTGACGTGGTGGTCACTCTGGGGATAAAAACTACTGATAATTTGAAAATTCAAGTATTACTTTATGACCATCGGTTACTTCCCATTTGTTCCGTGACACGAACACGACTCAGTAAGTCGGTATAGGTTGAGACACTGAGTAGCCTGATGTCGGACGGTCCTAGGAGACAGGTACCCTAAAAAGTCCGTTCTTATGATCTCACCCAACGGTTGTGGAAGAGGCCCCTAGAAGGGCTGGGTCCTTAACTTGACCTCAGAGGACACAGAGGACGTAACGTTCGCCTAAGAAATGGACGACTCGGTGACCCTTCGGCTACCCCTTCTTGATTGTCCCCTCAAGAATTTCGTCCTGAGATAGAATTTCCTTACTTCGTGATTTCGCCTTGAGTGGGTGGACAGCCCAGTCGTAACCTCGAAGACCCCCGTGTACAAAAAGTCTTTATAGACCGTCCAGTATATGGAGGAGTGGTGGTGAATCAGTATAGTCCCACGGGATACACGGGGGGAGGTGTGACATCTTTACTGCGTTCAGGTAGACTGGAGAAATAATTTAGTAGAAACGATTTTTTTTGAGTCGTATAGTTCCAGTTGTAATTCCCTCTTTATTTGTGTCAAATTTATGACAGTCAAACTTAAATTCAAACGTATTTTTATTTTTACTCCGCTACCGGATCCGATGTTTCTCAATCGGATGTCTTCCAGAATCCCAAAGTTAAGTTAATCTCGCTTTGTAGACAGAGACAACAACGACTTAGACGAGGAATAGGGAAATCACCAAAGAAACGTTTGAGTCATTCGAAGAATTCTTTTTTTTATTGTTTTGTCCTTTGGTGTAGACAGTTGTAATCTTTCTCCATTGATGGTCCCTTGTTTTAATTAGTGTCCCAGTCACCTCTGAAAACATTACCAAATTCGAGAGGGAGTGTACATAACGGAGGACAAGTGGGACGAAGACGGGACTACCACGGTCGATCAAAGATAAGGAAACCGTCCTTCGGTCTCTCTCGTGAGCCCATTACGCCGACACAGTAGTAATAAGTAGAACCCCATACGTCGATAAAACGAATGTTTATCTTTTGTGTTCCTTTCACCTTCAGAATAAATATAACTTAGTTTTTGTAGACTGTCGTTGTTATTTTTTAAGGTCCGGGGGTCTTTAAGGGGTGACACAGACGTACTACGGTCCATCCGTTTTATAGAACTCGCCCTTTGATCTCAAAATTTTATACTATACCTTTCCGACAACCTCTAGTAAATAGCTTTGGAAAGAGAAAAAGTATATACTCCTTTGATTCTGACCTCTCTAATTTGTGTGTTAAAACGAATAAAAAAAGTAAACGAAAACGAAATAAATAAACCTTTATAACTGTATAATATTATATTGTACCGATACAGTTCTCGTCGGTGATCCACCGTGAACAATAAGGAGGTTTTTTTTTAACGAGTGAATTACCACCACAGAAAACGCAAAGGGGCTTGCTGGTCTCGGACCTACCTCGAAGAAAGGCAGTTTGACGGCGAAAGTAAGGAGAGAGTGAAATAAGGACTCAATGTCTTAGTTCTTCCTACCCTCGCCCCTGCGGCGTGATCACCTTTCACCCACTCTCCTTTTACTAGAATCAGTATCACATTATTATGTTATATTGGTGCTCTACCGTCGTATCTGATGTGTTATGACAAATTCGTCAGGGAATCCTTTAATTCTATGATATTAATTTACTTTGCTACTGATTGTGTTACGGTTTATTAAGTTTGTTTTTCTTTTAAGGACAATAACTCATTCTACGTTAATAAATGGGACATACCTCTAACTTGTAACTCGTATAAAATTTCGTAAAAATTTTATTTATATTTTTGTAAAGAAAAATAGAGACCGTTGTCATCCGATTTCTCCACTTGTGACCTTTTTCTTTGAAAGGTCTCTTTCTTTTTATGGTATACTGTAGTGAATGTACACTTTCGATTTTTCTACTATGTTTACTTGAATAAATGTTTTGTCCTTGTCTGAGTGGTCGTATCTCTTGTTTGAATGTGGTCTCTCTTTTCCGTTCCCCTCCCCAACATATTTGATCCTCACACTTTAATCGTCTGTATTTGATGATGTGTATTTTGTCTATTTGTTGTTCCAGGATGGTATATCGTTTCCCTTGATATAAATTATGGAACATTATTTAATATTACCTTTTCTTAGACTTTTTTTTTCTCTCGGATATATATCCGACTTAGTGAAACGACATATGGTCTTTTATTGTGTTGTAACTTTTAGTTGATGTGAAGTTATTTTTTCAAAAGGTAGTTTTATTTCACGACAGTGCTCACTACGTAACGACCGTGTACTCTGTCACTCGATCCTCTAGACCGAGACCCTACCCTGCACCGTGAATGACATACTGAAAATCTTTCGAAGAATTGGAGAGACCCGAAGATAAAGGACAAGATATAAGTAATACATCTACCTAAATCTACTAAAAAAAATTTAGGGACTCCTCTGTTAGTTTATATCACCAATTTTTACACTTGGAACCGTTGTCTAAAGACTCCTCGTTTAGGATTAAGAAGGTGAATGATCTACACACTTGAGACCGTTACCAAACCACAAAAACAGGTTCAGTCAATCGAGGATACAGTTAGTCCCTACTACAGTGATCCTGGATAGAGAATTCTAATGTCAGTTTTGACTACCCTATTATGGTACACAAGTCATGTTACAGACTATCTAACTTTTGTGTTCTTTTATTAATTACAATTGACGGTTAGAATAAGTAGAGATAGTTACATCAGAAACGTAAAGGTTATAGTACTGAAACTAGTTTTGATGGTGGTAAGAGGGTCAGAGGGTCACCACTTTAAAGTTTGAGTACAAACTGGAGATAGAAAGGCTCTAACTTAAAAAAAAAGAAGTTTTGAAAATTTCTTTTCAAGGGAACAGAAAGGTCACGGTAATCTGACAATAGGAGATTGTATTTATTTATGAAGTCGGTCGGAGGAACGGAGTTCGGAAAGATAAAAGGAGAGAAGATAAACGTCAACGTTTTAAAGACAACCACTATAAAGAAAAAGATTGTAGAAAAGAGACCAATTTTACTGAAGGATAACGGATACCCTCTTTTGGATAATACAATGTAACCGGATACAATGATGTGGAAATGTTTGTCACAGAGTAGTCATTGAAATCTCATTTATTTAGAATTTTAGGAGGTGAAATAAAAAGAATAAGTTTCGACAAATCAATAAGATCAAGGAAATAAGAAAAAAATGTGTGGGACCCCAGTCAAAGGATGTAGACGTTTTAAGACGATCCTAAAACTAACCGTAACGTAATTTATACATACATCCAGTCAAACCACTCTTATCTGTAGAATGCAACTTAGAAGGTTAATACCTCGTACCAAACGGGGATCAATCCAGCAAATACTGAAGAAAGTTATCACAACACGTCAAAAGTTGTAGATGTAAAACTTGTAAAAAAAATCTGAATTATGAGTTCATCAAGTACAAAACCCTCATTAATATTTACCGTAACCAAAAATTTAAAAACCGAAGTTTAATATGTAGTGATCATATACGTCTGTCTTAATTAAAAAAGGAGTTAATTGTTTAACACCGTTTTATGTGTTAGATTTTGACTGGTAACATTATTAAAAAGTCCTTTGTCAATCCATACATAATTCATATACGTTTACTAACACGTTGGTAGGTAAGTAGAGGTCTTGAAAAAGGAGAAAACAAAAATTCATTCTGTTAAAAATTTCTCTTCTTTTAACAAGTCTTGTTTTGACTCTTGTTCCATGTCTCTTGGTAGTAAATGGGAGACGGGATGTGTACATATCGGGGAGATGGTAATAGTCGTAGGATGTGGTTTCACCATGTGAACAATGTTGACTACTTGGTCGTGACTAGGTAGTATTAGTGGGTTTCGGGTGTCAAATGTACCCGAAAGTGAAAAATACAACATATGAGATACCCAAACCTGTTTACATATTACTGTATATAGATAGTAATTCCATAGGTGTCTTATAAAAGTGACGGGATTTTTAGGTGACACAAGTGGATCAGTAGGAAGAATGAGTTTGTGATCGTCGAAGACTAGAAAAATGACAGAGGTATCAAAACGGAAAAGGTGCCATAGTCGATCAACATTAGTCTCTCATATATCGGAAAAGTCGAACCAATGGAAACGAATCATTGTAAGTAAATTCAACGAAGGTATAGAAAGGTACCGAACTATTGAGTAAAGGAAAACCGTGACTTATAATAAGTTAACAGACCTCCATGGTCTCAATGTCTGTGGACCCCATTGTTCGTTCAAACCGGATCCGCATGTTTTACTTCGTCCGGTTTCCGATTGTCTCAAAACCGTTCTCTTGTGTGACCAGTATCATTTGTTGTGTTCTCTGTTGAGATGTGTAGTCAAGTCAAGTCAGCTAGTCAGCACAGACTGAGAAACGCTGAGGTACTTAGCGTAGTGGGGTCCGGAGGGACAGGTAGTGGTTGAGGGCCTCAAGTGAACCTGATTGCTGGAAGCTCCGTCACTACGGTAGGTCGGTAGAGTAGGAGACAGCAGGGGAAGAGGAGGACGGGGGTTAGGGAGGGTCGTAGTCTCAGAAAAGGTTCCCCAGTTGAGAAGAGTATTCCACCGGTCTCATGACCTCAAAGTCGAAGTCGTAGTAAGGGAGGTTTCTTTAGGGTCCTGACTGGAGGAAATCTTACCTGACCAACCTAGAGGAACGTCAGGTTCCCTAAAAGTTCTCAGAAGAGGTTGTGGTGTCAAGTTTTCGTAATTAAGAAACCACCAGTCGAAAGAAGTGTCAGGTTGAGAGTGTAGGTATGTATTGATGACCTTTTTGGTATCGGAACTGATCTACCTGGAAACAACCGTTTCCAGGCAATCGAAAAGTTATACGACAGATCCAACCAGTATTGAAAAGAAGGTTCCTCATTCGCAGAAAATTAAAGTACCTACGTTAGTGGTAGACGTCACTAAAACCTCGGGGGGGTTTTATTTCAGACTGTGACAAAGGTGACAAAGGGGTAGATAAAGGGTACTTCACTACCCTGATCTACGGTACTAGAAGCAAAAGACTTACATCTCGAAATTCGGTTGAAAAAGTGAGAGGTGAAAGAGAAAGTAGTTCTCCGAAAAATCAAGGAGAAGTGAAAGACGGTATTCCCACCACAGTACACGTATAGACTCCAATAACTATAAAGAGGACCGTTAGAACTAAGGTCGAACACAAAGAAGGTCGGGTCACAAAGAGTACTACATGAGACGTATATTCAATTTATTCGTCCCACTGTTATATGTCGGAACTGTATGAGGAAAAGGATAAACGTTGGTCAGACAACAAGGTACAGGTGAAGATTGAGAACGAAGGACTGGACGTATATCCAAAGAGTTCTCCGGCCAATCCACCAGACCATAAGGGTAGAGAAAGTCTTAAAAGGTGTCAAATAGCACTAGGTGTGTCAGTTTCCGAAACCGTATCAGTTATTTCGTCTTTATCTACAAAAAGACCTTGAGAGAACGAAAAAGCTACTAGGTCACCTACAACCGTTAAACTAGAGACCAAGGAGACGGAAGAGATTTTGGTCGAACTTGTAGACCTTCAAGTGTCAAGTGCATAACGACTTCGGACCGAACCTCTTTAAACTCGTAATGAAATGATCGTACACTCTACTCACGTCAACACACCATCAAACTCGTAAGAAACCGTAACGGGAAGAAACCTTAACCTTACTTTTGACTGGAAAAGATCAGGACACCGGTGACGACTCAAAAGGTTTACACGACCGTATAACTCACGTCGTGAAAGTGTCGTAGTAGAAAGTCCTAAACTTTGTTGAGTTGACCTTAAGGTAATGGAGGTGATCGAAACAAACATCACTACGAAAGATTCCGGGTGAACTGAAATGAAAAGTTCTAAAGACTGAGGTCTAATCACTAGTGTAGTGGTACTAATAGACCCAGCACAGATACCGGGGTGGTGGGACTTGTGAGATGTGTGTCTGTAGTAAAATATTAGTTAGTTTTAGTCTAACTAATATAAGAAACGGTGGCTTCTGTCTCTTCGAGATGTATTAGTCGTTGTTGTTCTGACCCTCGACTGACACCGATCTAGTACTTGAGGAATAACGTTTTAAGACCAAATTTAACTTCTTTCATTCCTTTTGGAAATCTGATAAGTCCATACTTGATGTAGTTTAGGAAATATACTACCTCCACTGTGTATTTAAGTTCCCTAATCTATACCATCTGTGTTACAGACTTCTTGATACCTACCTTTAAACATTACAACATATACTCCACCACTGGTTTTGGTAGGGGTTCTTTTTCTTTAAGTTCTTCTGTTTCACCAAAAGACTTCTACGGAACGTTTATCGACTCTTTTCTCTTCACTTTCCGTTTTCTCTTTCCCTTTCTATATAGGTTGACTTACGTATCAAGGTCTGTTATCGGTCCTCTTTATTTTTTCGGAAGAATTCACTAGTTACCTCCCTTTATCTCCTTTTATTATCTTACCCTTTCTGATCTCTAGAGAAGTTCTTTTAATCTCTACGGTTCCCTTATAAAGTACGTTTCTGTCCGTGTTATTTCCTGTCTTTACCATACCTGGATTGTCTTCGTCTTCTATAATTCTTGTCCACCGTTCTTATGTGTCTTCTTGATATGTTTTTTCTAGAAGTAATGGGTCTATTAGTACTACCACACTAGTGAGTGGATCCCGGTCACTAAGACTATACACTTCAGTTCACCCGGAATCCTTCGTAGTGATGTTTGTCTCGATTACCTTCACTACATTAAGGTCAACTCGATAAAGTTTAGGCCTTTCTACTACGACACTTTCACGACGTGATTATACAGTCGTTTAAACCTTTTGAGTCGTCACCGGTGGCTACCCTTTTCCAGTCAAAAGTAAGGTTAGAGTTTCTTCCCGTTACGGTTTCTTACAAGTTCGATTATATGTTAACTCGAGTAAAGTGTACGATCGTTCCATGGTGAGTTTTAGGATGTTCGATCCGAAGTCGTTATACACTTGACTCTTTAAGGTCTACATATTCAACCTAAATCTTTTCCGTCTCCTTGGTCACTAGTTTAACGGTTGTAGACAACCTAGTATCTTTTTCGTTTCCTTAAGGTCTTTTTGTAGATGAAGACGAAGTAACTGATACGTTTTCGGAAACACACCTAGTGTTATTTGTTACCTTTTAAGAATTTCTCTGTCCTTATCATCTGGTGGAATGGGCAGACGATTCTTTGGACATACATCAAGTTCTTCGTTGTCAATCTTGGTCTGTACCTTGTTACCAAATTTTAACCCTTTCCTCATGTAGTTCAGACATATAACATTTGAGACGAATAAATCCCTTGTGTTTGTGAAGAGAGAGGACCTTTCTGGTCCCAGTAGACAGGTCTTGAGACGGTCACCTGAGGTCAGAGGTTTTGTTCCGAGAACCTATTCCTATCACTCTGGACCCAGTACGCCGTAATGGGTGGTATCTCAGTGGTTCGTCTGTTGGGTGTTTGACGTCCTGTTAATATGGTTTCTTTAAGAGTATGACTATCCTCTCAAGATTCTGGGTGTTGTGCGAAGGGTTAGACCCCCAGAACGTTTTTCTGACTCTTGGGAGTCCCTTAAACTGAAACCTCCGGTCACCCTAAACTAATGTCTTCAAGGTATCCTGGTTCATTTGTCTGAGAACCTCCCGTGTTTGTTTTGGACGTACGTGGTCCTCTTTCCTCGTCACAGGGGTGTTCTCTGACTCAGTCTGAACGGACACTCAGAGGTCCTCAAAGACGACCCCCGCACCCAGTTGTCAAACCGGAGTCCGGTTTTTTGTCCCTACCTTGTGTCGGGGTGGGTAGTTGTCTTTTAACCTAATTCCTAAATGACTCATCTCACGGACTACTTGATACCTTACTCCAAGGACTGTAACATGTCCTCTGTCCCTAGTTCTGGTAGGGGTACCTTTTCTTTACGTTTTCTCGTTTTACCGACAGACCCCTCCGGAATGTTTATCGACACTTTTCTTCTCTTCACTTTTCGGTTCCTCTTTTCCTTTCTATATTCGTAGACTTACGTCTCAAGGTTTCTTATCGTTCTTCTCTATTCTTTCGGAAGAAGTCGCTAGTTACGTTTCTTTATCTCTCTTTCTTGTCTTACCCTTTCTGATCTCCAGACAAGTTCTTTTAATCTCTATGGTCCCCTTGTACAGTACGTTTCTACCCGAGTTATTTCCTGTCCTTACCATACCTGGATTGTCTTCGTCTTCTATAATTCTTGTCCACCGTTCTTATGTGTCTTCTTAACATGTTTTTTCTAGAAGTACTGGGCCTATTAGTGCTACCACACTAGTGAGTAGATCTCGGTCTGTAAGACCTTACACTTCAGTTCACCCGGAATCCTTCGTAGTGATGCTTGTTTCGATCACCTCCACTACCTTAGGGTCACCTCGAGAAAGTTTAGGACTTTCTACTATGATACTTTCACGACGTGAGTTATACGGTCGTTTAAACCTTTTGAGTCGTCACCGGTGTCCTGACGTTTTCCAGTCAAAAGTAAGGTTAGGGTTTCTTCCCGTTACGGTTTCTTACGACTTTGATGACTTGTTAACGTGAGTAGAGTGTGTGATCATTTCATTACGAGTTTTAAGAGGTTCGGTCCGAAGTCGTTATACACTTGACTCTTTAAGGTCTACATGTTCAACCTAAATCTTTTCCGTCTCCTTGGTCTCTAGTTTAACGGTTATAGGTGACCCAGTAGTTTTCTCGTTCTCTCAAGGTCCTTTTGTAGATAAAGACGAAATAACTGATACGGTTTCGGAAACTGACACACCTACTGTTATTTGACACCTTTTAAGACTTTCTCTACCCTTATGGTCTGGTGGACTGGACGGAGAACTCTTTGGATATACGTCTAGTCCTTCGTTGTCAATTTTGACCTGTACCTTGTTGTCTGACCAAGGTTTATCCTTTTCCTCACACAGTTCCGACAGATAACAGTGGGACGAATAAATTGAATATACGTCTCATGTAGTACTCTTTGTGACCCGACCTTCTTTGTGTTCGACCTTAGTTCTAACGGTCCTCTTTATAGTTATTGGAGTCTATACGTCTACTATGGTGGGAAAAACGTCTTTCACTTCTCCTTGATTTTTCGGAGAACTACTTTCACTTTCTCCTCTCACTTTTTCAACCGAATTTCGAGTTGTAAGTCTTTTACTTCTAGTACCGTAGATCAGGGTAGTGAAGTACCCTTTATCTACCCCTTTGTCACCTTTGTCACAGTCTGAAATAAAAAAACCCGAGGTTTTAGTGACGTCTACCACTGACGTCGGTACTTTAATTTTCTGTGAATGAGGAACCTTCTTTTCAATACTGGTTGGATCTATCATATAAGTTTTCGTCTCTGTAATGAAACGACTGATTCCAGGCAGATCAGTTCCGATACCAAAAGGACACCAGTACATACCTACACTCTCAACCTGACACTTCTTCCGACTCGCGACTTCTTGACTACGAACACTTGACACCACAACCTCTTCTGAGAACTCTCAGGGAACCTGACGTTCCTCTAGGTTGGTCAGGTAAGACTTCTAGTCGGGACCCTAAAGAAACCTTCCTTACTACGATTTCGACTTTGAGGTCATAAGACCGGTGGAGTACACTTATCAACTTAGTAACCTTTTCTGAGACTACAACCCTTCCTAACCCCCGTCCTCCTCTTCCCTGTTGGCTCCTACTCTACCGACCTACCGTAGTGTCTGAACTACCTGCACTCAGACTCACTTGAGACCCTCAACCACTACCGGTCCCTCCGGACCGCACGACGTCAAGTGCGACAACGTTTCTCAGTCTGTGCTGACTCGCTCACTTGACTTGACTTGACTTGACTCGTACCGGGTAGTACTCTTTTCGACCCGACCTTCTTCGTGTTCGACCTTAGTTCTAACGGTCCTCTTTATAGTCGTTGGAGTCTATACGTCTACTATGGTGGGAATACCTTCTTTCACTTCTCCTTGAATTTTCGGACATCTCTTTCACTTTCTTCTCTGACTTTTTCAACCGAATTTCGAGTTGTAAGTCTTATGATTCTAGTACCGTAGACCATAGTAGTGAAGTACCGTCTATCTACCCCTTTGACGCCTTTGACAGTCTAAAAAAAAAAAAAAACCTGACGTTTTAGTGACGTCTACCACTAACGTCGGTACTTTGATTTTCTACGAATGAGGAACCTTCCTTTCAATACTAGTTGGATCTATTGTATAACTTGTCGTCTCTATAATGAAACGGCTCTTTCCAGACAGATCAGTTCCAATACCAAAAAGGTCACCAGTACATACCTACACTCTCAACCTGACACTTCTTCCGACTCACGACTTCTTAACTACGAAAACTTGACACCACAACCTCTTCTGAGAAGTCTCAGGCAACCTGACGTTCCTCTAGGTTGGTCAGGTAAGATTTCCTCTGATCAGGACCCACAAGTAACCTTCCTGACTATAACTTCGACTTTGAGGTTATGAAACCGGTGGAGTACGCTTCTCAACTGAGTAACCTTTTCTGGGACTACGACCCTCCCTAACCCCCGTCCTCCTCTTCCCCTACTGTCTCCTACTCTACCGACCTACCGTAGTGACTGAACTACCTACACTCAAACTCACTTGAGGCCCTTAACCACTATCTGTCCCTCCGGACCACACGACACTAAGTACCCCAACGTTTCTCAACCTGTGTTGACTTTCTGACTTGACTTGACTCGTACCGGGGTGGGTAGTCTCGTTCTGGGTCAAAGGAGGTGTCAGTCAGAGAAGGTAGTCCGAATTCGAAGGCATTCGGACAATAGTAATAAGTAATCTCCCGTCTGCCTTACTTTTGGTGTTAGTGTCTTTGATTGGTTTGACTAGTGTACCTGGTGTCGGAACAGATTGAGTTACTTTGACACTCGGTACGACACATCCCGGTGGGTACCGTCTGTCCAGAACCACCTCTCAAGACTGTTTTGCACCAGATGATCTCTTCCCTTACCGTCTGGTGAAGTCATAGGAATGGAACTCTTGGGGTACTTGTCGTACTTTTCCGTTTTTCTATACGACGTCAAGTACACCAGCGTCTCAGTCTGTGCCGACTTGCTGACTTGACTGACGAATAAATTGAAAATACGTCTAATGTAGTATGCTTTACGACCCGACCTACTTCGTGTTCGACCTCAGTTCTAACGTGTCTCTTTATAGTTGTTGGAGTCTAACGTCTACTATAACGAAATTACCGTCTTTCACTTCTCCTTGATTTCTCGGAAAACTAATCCCACTTTCTCCTCTCACTTTTTGGACCGAATATTGAATTGTAAGTTTTTTGATTCTAGTACTGTAGACCAGAGTAGTGTAGTGTCGTTTGTCTAGTCCTTTTTTCACTATGTCCCTGTCTTAAATAAAAGAACCTGAGGTTTTAGTGACGTCTACCACTGACGTTGGTACTTTAATTTTCTACGAACGAGGAACCTTCTTTTCAATACTGTTTGGATCTGTCACAAGATTTTTCGTTTCTCTAGTGAAACGACTGTCTCCAAGTATATCAGTTTCGATAACAAAAAGGTCATCAGTACATACCTATACTCACTTTTCACTTTCAGCGAGTCAACACAGGTTAGGAAACACTGGGGTGTCTGATATGTCAGGTGCCTTAATAGATCCGGTCTTATAACCTTACCCATCGGAAAAGAAAGAGGTCCCCTAGAAGGTTTGGGTCCCTAGCTTGGGTCCAGAGGGCGTAACGTCCACCTAAGAAATGGTCGACTCGGTGTTTCTTCGGGTACCTCTACTCTCAACCTGGTATTACTTCCGACTCACAGTTTCTTAACTACAAAAGTTTGACACCACGACCTTTACTACGAACTCTTAGGGAACCTGTCTTTCCTCTAGTTTGGTCAGTTAGGATTTCCTTTATTTAGAACTTATAAGTAACCTTCCTGACTTCGACTTCAACTTCGAGGTTATGAAACTGGGGGACTACACTTCTCGGTTGAGTGGCTTTTTCTAGGACTACGACCCTTTCTAACTCCCACCCTCCTCTTCCTCTACTGTCTTCTACTCTACCAACCTACCGTAGTAGTTGAGTTACCTGTACTCAAACGCGTTTGAGTCCCTCTCTACTTCCTGTCCCTTGGACCACACGACGTCAGGTGACCCGTCGTCTCCGACTGTGCTGACTCGCTGACTTATTGCTGTTACAAGTGTCGTCGTAATAAATGTTATAGACTCTATACTTTCTTTCGAATCTCGGGTATTTGTCTACTATTTCTTCTATACCGTATATATGTGTTACCTTATGATGAGCCAGTATTTTTTACTTCTGGAAGGAAAACTTTGTTGTACCTATCTGGACCTGTCATACTACGAATCACTTCATTCAGTCTGTCTCTTTCTGTTTACGACGTATGAAAGTGAATGTACACCTCGGATTATTTATTCTGTTTAATTATTTATATTGTTTTTGTCTTTATCCGAGTGTTTACATCTCTTGTTTGATCCCCGAGGACCTCCCACCGTCCTCGCCCTTCCCGTCACCTAGTTATCTCCCCATCCCCTAATTCTCCATGTTTGAGGGTACGTATAATAATTATTCGATGTTCCTCTATGACATGTCGTGTCTCTGACATCGGTCATAAATTCCTATTTAATTTACATCATATTAGACATTTTTATATCTTAGTGGTAAAATATGGACTTTGATTAAATTGTGACATTAGTTGATATGAAGTCATTCTATTTATTCACATTATGCATTTAGGATATCCAAAAAAAAAAGTAAGTTCACTATACAGAGTAAATGAGGTGTTTTTAGTGAAAAAACTGAAAAGACCAAAAACACGGTTCAACGTCTACCGTACTCGATCTACATTTTCAACAAAATACATGTTTCAATTTGATAGTAAAAGTCGTCAGTCGTTATAAAGTTAAGACGAGTGAGTTTTATGGAAAGGGAATGTTTTCTCGAATCGACAAAACAAATACTTATTTGTCTTATTGGTTGTGTTTATTTCAATTATAAATTACTCGGAAACGATGGACAGTTCATGTTACGATTCTGAATAACAAATGGGAGAGTAGACTAAGAACGTTGTTATAACATTCACGTTTAGTTGTTAGGACAGTCATGTGTAATAATTGAAAGAAAGTTTTACTCTTTTAGTCCCGAATGTCCTAAATTCAATAACCAGTGTCAAAATCTCCGTTTCGGTCAAAACTAGGGTTCAGACAGAAATTTTCAGATACGAAAGTTAGTGGAAACTATAAGAAAGAAAGGTATTATCTTCTTCTGATAGTATAAAATCACTTAAACATGAGTATCACTTGAAACTACTGTAGTTTGTATCAAAGTTAACAATCAATTGAAATACTATAAAAAGTTATGACTCGTCCCTTTTAGAGACCAGAAATAAAAAAAAAACATTTTAAGAAAACTGTACATTTTTTGGTCAAACTAAGGAATACTTAATAGTAAATGATTAGTCTGATAAGGTTAAAAAGAAAAAACTCTAACGGATATTGTATATAATTAAACCATTTTAATTGTGGAAATGATCTAAAGTTAAGTAGGTTAAATCCATTTTACTACTTAAAAGTATATAATTTGTTTACAAATACGAAAAGTCATCAAAATGTAAAAACGGTTTATATATTCCAGTCCGCATAAAGAATGGTTCAAATTAACATTTATATTTATATAATTATCTATTTGTATTAATACACTTAGACACATAAACACGTATATATACTTCTACACATATGGATATATAAATATGTGTAAACTGGGGACTTATTACGACCAATCCTCACTACTGGGAGACGAGAGAACTTTTAGACCAGATTGTATATCGACCGGGAGACTTTTATACCAGTGAAACATTAGTACTAAGACGGTGGTACCTATACTGGTTGTCGTCTAACACATCACGATATCTTAAATTGTACCCTTTTTTGGACTCATATTCACCTGACACGTGAGTTTGGACACAACAAGTTCCCGGTTGATATATTATTTAAAAAAACACCATCATATTTCAAACCCTTTAATCATTAAAATTTCAAACATCACATTTAGTCGTGTTAAAGGGTTCTTCAGGTAACTTCTAAACAACTTTATTTTAGGAATTGTAGTGTGTGTATAAACCTGTTTAATCGAAGTAGAGATTTGAAATATTGATATCTCAAAATATTTTGACTGTATCGGTCTCTCTGTTCGGTGTTCAAAAAGTTTGATTCTCATGTCCTTTTATCTTTCCTACATAATAAGTTAATTTTATTAAACAATTTTTATACATATCGTCTTAGTATTAGTATATTAAAATTTTATTTAATATATATTTACATACATATTATATATATACAATTATGTGGTTATCACGATATACGTAGCCAATTTCCATCTTCTTTTTTATGGGGTTTTCAATTGACATAAAAAGTCACTAATTCACTCTAATATCGTTAAGCAAAAAAAAAAAAAGACAAGAGATAAAATAAATACAAAACGACACTATGAATAATAAAGAAGAGAAAAAGATCGAACTCAAGTCCAACGAGAAGAAAAGGGATCAAGGAGTTTTACATAGTAATCTAATAACTAAACCCTAGAAAAAAGAAAAAATTATATTTAATGTAAATTTCATTAATGATTAATCTTCTTTAATAAAACGGTAAAAGAATAAACAAAAGACATACGGAATATCAGAAAGAAAGAAAGAAAAAAAAAAAAAAACAAAACAAAAGATAAAAAAGAAAAAAATTAAAATTTTAGAAATTAAGAATGCACGCAAGGGTTTGTACTTGGGGGGAGGGTGGAGGGAGGGGTATTGTAGAGAGACCCAGTAGGGGTACGTGGTCGGGGTTCGTACGACATAGGACGCAGTCTGTATCTGACCGCTAAGTTAAGAATGTACTATCATATGTACAATCTTACGGTAAGAGGGTTTAGTAAGGTGGGAGAGGGAGAGGGAGACTCAGGTTTTCAGGCAATATGTGTAGACACAGAAGAAAGGACAGAACGTATGTCCCAGCAGTAGCGGTAGAAGGATTTAAGGTATATATACACAATCATATGACATAACCACAAAAAGAAAGACCGAATGAAGTGAGACAT
>SJYO01020080.1:35812997-36176640 GCA_006410555.1 Capra ibex
TAGTTACTTATATCATTTCAACGTCCTATATTTTAGTTGTGTGTCTTTAGGGAACGTAAGGATATGTGCTTATTACTCTTTCATCTTTTTCTTTAATTCCTTTGTTAAGGTAAGTGGTAACGTTGCTTTTCTTATTTTATGAATCCTTATATAGATGGATTTCTTTGATTTCTGGATATATATCTTTTGATATTTTGTGACTACTTTCTTTAGTTTCTCCTGTGATTATCTACCTCTTTATATGGTACAAGTACCTAGCCTTCTTAGTTATATCACTTTTACTCATATGATGGGTTTCGTTAAATGTTTAAGTTACGTTAGGGATAGTTCGATGGTCGGTGTAAAAAGTGTCTTGATCTTGTTTATTAAAGTTCTAAACATACCTTTATGTTTTTTGGAGCTTATCGGTTTCGTTAGAACTCTTTCTTCTTACCTTGACCTCCTTAGTTGAACGGACTGAAGTCCGAGATGATGTTTCGGTGTCAGTAGTTCTGTCATACCATGACCGTGTTTCTGTCTGTATATCTAGTTACCTTGTTTTATCTTTCGGGTCTCTATTTAGGTGTGTGTATACCTGTGGAATAGAAACTGTTTCCTCCGTTCTTATATGTTACCTCATTTCTGTTAGAGAAATTGTTCACCACGACCCTTTTGACCAGTTGGTGAACATTTTCTTACTTTGATCTAGTGAAAGATTGTGGCGTTAAACAAAATAAAAACGAAAGGATGAAAAAATATAATTGAATTGTTAATTCAACGGGTAACAAATCATAATTTGAATTCAACGAAAATCTTCTTACTTTCTTCGATATTTTTATTATTGACGTTTTCTCATACAAGTTTTACTATACAACTAATTGGACATTACGGGTCATCTGACTGAAATAAGATGTCCCTTAGAAAACCCTCGTAACTCCCTCGAAGTGATAATGGAAGTGTTTGTCTAAACTTCTACCCTCCTATATTTATGGGTAGGAAGATTTGACTTAAAGAGTTAATTCTAATTATACTCTACTTATTGACAAAAACAGTAAAAAACAAAAACGTAAAACTCAAGAAATACTTTTAAATGTAAAGTACCGTAGAAACGTAGGAGAATACCCCTGACCCATTCTTACGATACAAAATAACAGCAATAAGAAGGGTATTATTTTTCACTCTCCCATATAGTAAAATCATGGTTTTCAAAGAGTCCTCAACAGTTTTATAGGCTTTTTTAAAAAGTGAATAGATCGTTTACCTTCTCTCTCGTTAGGACTTATCGATTTCTTTGATAATATAAGTTAGGAGACTTGGAATACCTATGTTCGATATGTGGACATCTTACTTAAACATCTAAACTTAAGTACGTATACTTAAACTCGGACACACGAATTGAATGTAAGAGACGATGAATTTACCGCTTCTCCTCAGTGTCTGAGTTTGACACCTGTCTACAAGGAATCTCTTAGGTCGCGATGTCTACTCTTAGAATCTCATTCCAGTGTTTCACCGAATCCATATTAGTAAATCATTAAGTCTCCACTTTAACTCTGAGTTTCAATGTCTTTAAAACAATGTAAAAACGCTTGTAACAAAAAAAAACGGTTCTTCTACTCAATGACTCGGTTAGACAAATACTTACAGATATTTTCTCCTTAAGTAAGATCGGAAATGGCATAACAGTGTTTTAAACCTTCAAAACGGTTGTTACTGCTTAGTATCTCTCGAAAATTCTCCGCAGAGACGGAAACAGAAGTTGGACCAGGAGCAAATCTAACATAAAGAGACCTCTGTCCGTCTCTCCTTAAGTAACATAGATGGGGTTCGGTGTAGAGTAATAGTATAAGACCCGTCTCACATTTTACCTCTATTAGACGGGGAAAGTACTATACGTCGTCACACGAATGAGTATTTACTGATGACGGTGAGGATCGTCTGGAAAACTTTCAGATTATATTTAGAGTTTGTTCAAAAAAGGGGTAGAGAATACTTCAACGTCTTGACAAAAGGAGTTGTGTCGTGGGGAGGTGGAGGAAAATTTCTTTTTTCTTTGGAGATCCAAGGAAGGACATCTTTTATGGTGTTAAGAAGATATATGTAAATGACAAGTTTATAAATAGAACAATCTTGAATTAAGTGTTTGGGATAGAAAGAGTTTAAAAGATGTAACAAAGAAACAAAAAACTTCACGTCACATCCGTGAAAGTCTTTTACAAAGTCCGACCGTATCTGAAGATCACTTTAGATCAATGTAAGACTTCTTGACCGTTGATCCAATATCTTTATTTTTAAACACGACCTTACTGGGGGTGTACTGATCTATGCATTATTTTCAGTCCCTTGACACGTAAGTTCAGAATGCACATAAGAGAACGTACCAATATATGAGTCTAGCCGACAAAGATCTTTCGATCTGGGAAGAAGGTCTCTTTCGTTACCGTGGGGTGAGGTCATGAGGACGGACCTTTTAGGGTACCTGCCTCTTCGGACCATCCGACGTCAGGTACCCCAACGATTCCCAACCTGTGCTGACTCGCTGAAGTGAAAGTGAAAAGTGAAAGTACGTAACCTCTTCCTTTACCGTTGGGTGAGGTCACAAGAACGGACCTCTTAGGGTCCCTGCCCCCTCGGGCCCCCCGACGGCAGATACCCCAGCGTGTCTCAGCCTGTGCTGACTTCGCCGAATCGTCGTCATCGTCGTCGTCTGGGAAGAAGTCGATTGATTCCGTTCCTACACCTACATGGTTTATATAAAATACAAGTCTTTATATATGAGAAACAGAACTATTTTACGTAACACTACTACGCCTGAAACCAAATGGGACCCCAAACGTATCCTAGATCGGACACGTAAACGAAGGGTCCTGATATGTCAATTGTCCATAATTATTGCACATTAAACCTCGTGAAAAGAGGAATGGATAGAATTACAATCGGTGACGGATAATTACACAAAGCAAAAGAGAGGAGTAAACTAACCCTAAATTTGTTTTAAATCCAAAAATGATAAACTGAGGTCTATAAGTTTTGTCGTCCATAAAAAGGTGACACCACAGAAATTATTACAATGTAAGGTAGGACTAAAGCTATCAAAGTGAACATTAGAGTTTTTTTCCTTCCCTTCCTTTTGAGTATTAACAAAACCTCAATATACGAAGACTGTATAATTTTTGTAAGAACTAATTGACGTGTTATTGACAGATGTAACCGTCCATGACGGTTTCGAGAATCTAAGAGCGGTGTGGGGTGGGGGTGGGGGCGGGGCGGTGGGGTGGTGGAGATGAAGAATTTCCTCCCGAATAAACTCGAAATGACCATTTTACGACTTAATTTCAAAGACACTTACTGATTCGATCCTTCTTGTCACAAGATCGAATCCTTCTTGATTTATTTACAAACTACTGATTTACTTACTAATACGAGTGTATACTCTTAATTAAGTCATTTTAATTTTTCTTAGATAAACTTTAAACCAAAATGAAACTCCGTACATATTGGTTTTCTGAGATAATCCTTAAACCCCATTAAAAAATACTTATGTGTTAGTTTGTTGTATTACCATTACCTATCCTGTGTCGTTTTTACTTTAAATTTGAATGATATAATGATGAAATGGGTAATTACAGAATTATCCTTTATTACTTTGTATAGTCATCATGTTTTAATATCGAGTAAAAAACCAAGTTATCCTTTCAATGTTAACTCAAAAATTCTTTCTCACTTTTGTGAGAACTTGGAGTTGTCAAGAGTGAAAAACCTCTAATATCTGATTTTGTATGATATATAAAAAATAAGAATTGAAACATGTAAAGTGACACTTATGTAAGTTAAAATTCCATAATTACTCACTTTCAATGCCTGATTCAGTTCACTACAATTGTAGAATGAGGTAATTGTAAATTCATTTACATATATAAAAATTTTGGAAATTTTTGAGGAAATAGGAGTTTTAAGAAATATTATATGAATTATGAGAATCCCTAAAGGGACTACCGAGTTCGTAAATTCTTAGACGGACGTTGCATCCTGTGGACGTAAGTCAGGGACCCAGTCCTTCTATGGTCCCGCTTCCCTTACCGATGGGTAGGTCATAAGAACGGACCTCTTAAGGTACCTGTCTCCTCGGACCACCCCATGTCAGGTACCCGAGTGTTTCTCAACCTTTACTGCTTCACTGATTATAATTGTGAGAACTCACACAAAATTTTTTCTTTCTGGAATATGGAAATATAAACAAGTCGTGTCTCGTAGACTTTACATCTTTATACTTTAACGTTAGGTCATATTCAAAAGTACTTGGAACTAATTACAAAAAGGAAAGTTAAGAGGTAACATCACTAATCGGACTCACCTATACTACCTCCGTTTGTTCTGAGACCACTGCCTCAAACAAGAGTGTCCTGAGTGTCTAGAGGCTCCCGACGTCCAGGGGGACAAGGACCACAAAGACTAGTAGATGGAGTGGTGGTACCACCCGTTGGAACCCGACTAAAAAGAATAGACCTTCCTAGGGGTAGAAGTGTGGGGGTACATGAGTAAGGACCCGTCAAATCGGAAACATCTACGAACAAGAAGTAGAAGACACTAAGGGTTCTACGAACAGTTGTGGAATCTGTTCTCAGTTTACTACAGAGAGAAACTCACGTACCGGGTTATGATAAAAAAACCAAGGTCACGGTGGTGTCTTACAAAGGAGGACCACCACTACCGGATACTAGCGATACATCGGTATACGTTGGGGAACGAAATGGGTCACCACTACAGGGTGTCTGAGACGTGAACCAACTATTCACGTAGTATACGTTAACCAAAAGACGTCGGATATTATGTACATCCTAATAATAGATCTAATTGAAAGACGTCCAGATTATATTATGTAGTAAAGATGACACTTTAGAACGGTGAAAAATGTTAAAGAACGTTACTAGGCAGATAATTACGAAACCACGAAAAGTAAAAACGACGAAAATATGTCCGAAAATGAAAATACCCATAATATCAGAGGATATGAACACAGGAGAAACGGTAGGACTCTTTCTTCAGACGTTTCCCGTCCTCGTTTCGGAAGAGGTGCACGTCACGGGTGGACGACAGACAAAGGGACAAGATACCGTGAGAGAAGAAGTACATACACGCAGGACCCAGACCGGTCCTAGTCATAGTCCTATTTTACATAAGTGACAAGATGTGTTAATATTAAGGGGACGATTTGGGGAAATAAATATCAGATTCTTTGTTCCTTCAAAATCCACGTGAATCTTTTTATTAATTTTTTATTTGTAAATAGTTTTTTTGAAAGTATCAGAAAGGAAAAATGAGACGTAAATGTATTTCATATTATTGACCTGGACCCAAAACGTGTGTCCCCGGTCGATTCATCAACAATTTGGTTAATTATTATTATAAATCTAATCTATACGAACGGAATCAATATTCACTTGGATCCTGGTGTTTTATTGACTACTTGTCCCATTCTATAGTGAATGAACAACCAAATTTAGGTAAGAATACTTACTTTGACGTCAAGGGTTTAATGATTCGAACTTTATACATATTCGAGAAGATAAAGGTCTATGTGTACAAAATTTTAAAAATACTTGAATGTACGAAAATTTCCTTCTGAGTTCAGGTACACTTTAAAGATAAATATTTAATGAGTACAGGAGGTTTTATTAAGGACTCGTGTATTAAAAAGTTTTGGAAGAGAAGTCAATTATGAATATTACTTTGAACTCCATCAATTTACTTGTACAGATTCTCAAAATTGTCATTAAAATGTTTAATTTAATCTAAACGTATAATAAGTATTTTTCCATGTTTTTAATTCTTTACTATTTTTATCAATTAAAAGGATATTAAAATTCGAAAATTCAAAAATTTTCGATAATTTTTGAAGAGAAAGAATTAAATAATTCAGTGGAATGACTCAGGTAAAAGGACTGTGTGTGTATGACTTACTTACTTAAATATGTACACATATATATGTATATATATATATGGTCCTTAACCGTCGATGTACTTATTATCCATACGAACTAGTTTAGTATTAATGTATTGAATTTACCTGAAAAGAAATGTTTTCGATGCGTATCAAAGGTTGACCGGGAAAACGGGAAACGGACGACTGAATCATTGTAAAGCGGAACATTTATGCAATCACTCTTTATTTCCTTTACTATAGAGGTACTTGTACTGTGTAAGAGGACTGGGGATCGGATAATTGACTACACTCCTTTGTTCGTTAAACACCCAGTCTATGGGGTTTCGGGGTTCACCCGTCTGTCGGAAGTCATGGCACACAGACCCTAAACAAACGAGTCTGGGAGTTAGGACACTCCGTAGACTCGAGACGGAGACGACACTCCTGAGTAAGATTTGTCGAACGAGCGGTACCTACGTCTTCGAGACATCCTCAAGGACAAAGGGAGAGAAGTGTCAGTTTCGGACACCGTTTCGAAAGAAAAGAGGATTCCCGGTGTGTCTGCCAAATCCAAACCGGTAGTACGTTAACGACATACAGTCATCTATCGGTAAGAGGTGGAGGAAATATAGAAATTATAAAGTCCGTTCCGCCACGAACTCAGGTACGAAAATTAGTGACGAGAAGAGATAATGACATTACAGAATATTCTCCCCCTTCTTTTATGGTCTACCCTCTCCTTTTTTATCGGTTTATACTTATTCCTGTTTATTCACAAACGTATTCTCGTTTTATTCTTTCCAGAATATCCAGAAGTATCTTGGTAAGTTGAAGTCGAAGAAGTCGTAATGACCAGCTCCGTATCTGAACCTAATGGTACTATAACTTACCAAACGAACCTTTACTTGTTTCTAGTAAGACAGCAAAAACTCTAACGTAGGTTCATGACGTAAAGCCTGAGAAAACAACTGATACTACCGATGAGGTAAAGAAGATTCCCTAAAGACGGGTGTCATCATCTATATTACCAGTAGACTCAATTTAAGTGGGTAAAGTCAGGTAGAATCCAACGACTAAGGATCTTACAACAACAAGTGAGAACGGTAGAGGACAAACTGGTGAAGGTTAAACGGAACTAAGTACCTGGATCGTAAGGTCCGAGGATACGTTATAACGAGAAATGTCGTAGCCTGGAACGAAGACAGTGGTCAGTGTAGGTGTTGACCCACAACAAAACAAGACAACAAAACAAGGTAGGGAAGTAAGAAAGACCTCAATAAAGAGGTGACTAGAGGTCATCGTATAACCCGTGGATGACTGGACCCCTTAAGTAGGAAGTCACAAGATAGAAAAACGGAAAAGTACGACAAGTAACCCCAAGAGTTCCGTTCTTATGACTTCACAGAACGGTAAGGGAAGAGGTCACCTGGTGTAAGACAGTCTAGAGAGGTGGTACTGGGTAGACAGAACCCACCGGGGTGTGCTGTACCGAATCAAAGTGACTCACTCTGTTCAGACACCAGGTACACTAGTCTAACCGATCAACAGACACTAAAGTTTAGGATTTCCTACTACGACACTTTCACGACGTGAGTTATGCGGTTGTGTAAACCTTTTGAGTCGTCACCGGTGTCCTGACCTTTTCCAGTCAAAAGTAAGGTTAGGGTTTTTTTCCGTTACGGTTTCTTACGAGTTAACGTAAGTGGAGTGTACGATCATTTCATTACGAGTTTTAATAGGTTCGGTCCGAAGTCGTTATGCACTTGACACTTAAAGGTCTACAAGTTCGACCTAAATCTTTTCCGTCTCCTCGGTCTCTAGTTTAAAGGTTAAAGACGACCTAGTACCTTTTTCGTTCTCTCAAGGTCTTTTTGTAGATAAAGACGAAATAACTGATACGGTTTCGGAAACTGACACACCTAGTGTTATTTGACACCTTTTAAGACTCTCTCTTCCCTTATGGTCTGGTGGACTGAACGGAGAACTCCTTGGAGATACGTCCAGTCCTTCGTTGTCAATCTTCACCTGTACCTTGTTGTCTGACCAAGGTTTATCCTTTTCCTCATGCAGTTCCGACATATAACAGTGGAACGAGTAAATTGAATATACGTCTCATGTAGTACTCTTTACGACCCGACCTTCTTCATGTCCGACCTTAGTTCTAACGGCCCTCTTTATAGTTATTGGAGTCTTTACGTTACTGTGGTAGGAATACCGTCTTTCACTTCTTCTTGATTTCTCGAAGAACTACTCTCACTTTCTCCTCTCATTTTTTCAACCGAATTTCGAGTTGTAAGTCTTTTGATTCTAGTACCGTAGGCCAGGGTAATGAAGTACCGTTTATCTACTCCTTTGTCACCTTTGTCACTGACTGAAATAACAAAACCCAAGGTTTTAGTGACGTCTACCACTAACTTCGGTACTTTAATTTTCTGAGAATGAGGAACCTTCCTTTCAATACTGGTTGGATCTATCGTAACTTTTCGTCTCTGTAATGAAACAGTTGTTTCCAGGTAGATCAGTTCCGATACCAAAAAGGTCATCAGTACATGCCTACACTCTCAACCTGATATTTCTCTCGACTCACAACTTCTTAACTACGAAAACTTGACACCACAACCTCTTCTGAGAACTCTCAGGGAACCTGACGTTCCTCTAGATTGGTCAGGTAAGATTTCCTCTAGTCAGGACCCACAAGTAACCTCCCTGACTACAACTTCGACTTTGAGGTTTGAGACCAGTGGACTACGTTTCACAACTGAGTAACCTTTTCTGGGACTACGACCCTTTCTAACTCCCGTCCTCCTCTTCCCCTACTGTCTCCTACTCTACCAATCTACCGTAGTGGCTGAGTTACCCGTACCCAAACCCACTTGAGGCCCTCAACCACTACCTGTCCCTCCGGACCACACGACACCAAGTACCCTAGCGTTTCTCAGCCTGTACTGATTCACTGACTTGACTGATTGATTTTATCCTTTTGTCTTACTACTACGATTACCGACTTTTCCGTGTCCCTTCTTCTACCCCGACCGGCTTAGAGTTGACGTAAAAAGTACATTGTGAACAGGAACCTGATTCTCTCACCGTCACTCGGAGTCCAAAACGAAGGACTGAATTACAAAGAAGTAATTTTAAATCTAGTGATACGATCCAAAAGGCATCCTAGAACACGTGAGAAACGTCTTTGAATAGAATGTACCAAAAGACAAGATACATTTTCTACCAAACCTTAGATAGGTTATGGACGTTATTAGGTGCTGTTGACCTGTAAAGTCCATTGGGAGTTAGGTCAAATGTCGTATAGTATTTTTTCTTATTAAAAACTACATAGTCTAGGACAACTATTCAATGTCTTGGTCCTTTATATATGTACAGTAGTTGGTCCACAACTTATAAAAGAATAAGGAGTACGTTTCTTATGTCTGTCACCAAGAGTGAGAACCAATAGTTGGGTTTGGTTTGTCTAATCTTAAACATCTCCCCAAGAGACGTTACCATCAAAATATTTGGAGAACTTCACTAAGATTACATGTCGGTCACAACTATTACTGACCTTTGTTTAGAAGATACTCTGAATTGTTCGGAAGACACTTTTGTCTACTAATAGTCAAGTGTTTTTCGTGAGACGTTAATAAAGGATTCTTTAAGAAAAGAACGGAATAATCTCAGAGTATAAATCCGTCCATGAATTTAAAATCGACCTGTCAAGAAGTAAAAGACAGGTATAACGACGACGACGACGACGACTCAGCGAAATCAGTACAGGTTGAGACACACTGGGGTATCTGTCGTCGGGTGGTCCGAGGAGACAGGTACCCTAAGAGGTCCATTCTTATGACCTCATTCAACGGGAAAGGAAGAGGTTACTTACGTACGTACGATTCAGCGAAGTCAGCACAGACTGAGACTCTGGGATACCTGTCGTTGGGTGGTCCGAGGAGACAGGTCCCCTAAGAGATCCGTTCTTAAGACCTCACCCAACGGTAAAGGAAGAGGTAGACAGGTATAATAATCCATAATTTTAGTTATGTGACTTATTGTCGACTTGATAATATTTTACAGATGATCCATAAATTAAATATATCAACCTCACGGGTCGGAGACATATTAGAAATTAAACCAGTGAATTCATCTTCTCCTCTGTTATTATGTCTCTAAAAAGTGAACTCAAACAGTAACAGTTTGGATCTACTGGTACTCGAGTGTCAAAAATCTAAGTCGTCTAGTAAGTCCCGACCCGGACTCCAAAAAGTAATAAGTCTTCGTAGAGTACACTAAGACTACTTAGACTTCCGTAACCTGGTGTAAAACTTTCAGTTTACTGATTATAACGAGTTAGTAGGTACCGGTGATTCAACCTCAGACTTAAGACTACAAAGGGATTATGTTTTCGGATGGATGATACTAGACTTAAACACGTAGTGGAGTCGTGTGTATACAACTTTATGGTCCGGGATCTTTACTACCGAAGGGACCACCGAGTCTACCGTTTCTTAGACGGACGTCACGACCTCTGGTCTCAAACTGGGTAGCCATCCTTCTAGGGGACCTCTTCCCTTACTGATGGGTGAGCTCATAAGAACGGACCTCTTAAGGTACCTGTCTTCTCAGACCTTCCGATTACCGGTACCCCAACGTTTCTTAGTCTGTGTTAACTCACTGAAAGTGATCAGTGAACGGTTTCTACTACCATCATTCTCCATCCCGAAAAGTCAAGGCAACGAGTCAGTGCAGGCTGAGAAACACTGGGGTACCTGACGTCGTACGGTCCGGAGAGACAGGTAGTGGTTGAGGACCTCAAATGAGTTTGGGTGCAGCTACCTCAGCCACTACTGTAGGTTGATAGAGTAGGCGACAACAGGGAAGAGGAGGGCAGAAGTTAGAAAGGGTCGTAGTCCCAGAAAAGTTTACTCAGTCAAGAAACGTAGTCCACCGGTTTCATAACCTCAAAGTCGAGGTCGTAGTCAGGAAAGTTACTTATAAGTCTTCCCGAAAACCTTCAACGAATTAGGAATACCATGTCGGTGTACTTACCCTACTCTCAGAATATTTTCACCAAAGTCTCTCTAGGGATGGAATAAGAGGTACACTCCTGTGTCACTCTTACTCATCCGATGATTGGTCCCAAAAGTGGTCGTAAACCAGTAAGACCGTGGAACTAGACCTGAACGAGTGGAGGTCATTCACTCTTTATTTAAAGACGACAAGTATTCGAGAGACCAGACCTAGTAATCGAAAATACCGTCGGGCCTGAAGGGACCACCGAGTCTCTCATGTTCGCGGACGGATGTCACACCCTCTGGACCCGAGCTATCCCTTGGGTCCAGTCCCTCTAAGGGACCTCCTTTACCGGTGGGAGAGTTGATGAGAACGGACCTTTTAGGATACCTACCTCTTCGGACCATCCAAAGTCAGGTACCCCAGTGTTTCTCAGCCTGTGCTGACTCGCTGAAGAGAAAGTGAATTTATCTGATTCTGTGATGGAGTATAAATTGATAATGAAGTTCAGAAAGTTTCACACAAGTAGACTTAGTGGAATTAACTATTACTCAACCATAAAGGAGGTAAATGTTTAGTCCGTCGGACCTCGTCACCTTTTCGTATCCTACAGTTTAGTTTTCTGGAAAAAAAAAAAAAAAGACTTCGAGTCTACTCCAATTTTCACTAATGTTCTTAGAGGTAATTTAGACGATCACGTATCTCTCTTCTTTCTTACGCACAAATTACATTTGAGTCATCTGTCACGGAATTAAAGAAGTACACATTTACTCATATTATTGTACGTGAACACTACTATGATATGTATCCTTTAGGATTTCCACGTTGGTCTTTTGACGACCTCAATTAGTTACTTAAATCATTTCGACGTCCTATGTGTTAGTTATGTGTCGTGAGCGATCGTAAGGATATATGGTTGGTACTTTTTGACCCTTTTCTTTAATTCCTTTCTTAGGGTAAGTGGTAACGTTGTTTTTCTTATTTCATGGTCCTTATTCGGATGGATTCCTCTGTCTTCTGGACATACGTCCTTAGACATTCTGTGACCACTGTCGTCAGTTTCTACTGTTTATCTCTCGATGTTGTGCGAGAACCTAACCTTCTTAGTTGTAATACTTTTACTGATATGGTGGGTTTCGTTAGATGTCGAAGTCACGTTAGAGATAGTTTGTGGTTACCGTAAAAAGTGTCTTGATCTTGTTTTTTAGAATTTTACACATACCTTTGAGTCTTCTAGGGTTTATCGGTTTCGTTAGAACTCTTTCTTTTTGTCTCGACCTCCTTAGTTGAAAGGACTGAAATATGATTTTCCATGTCATTTGTTTAAAAATATCGAGAACCATCAAAATGTACAAACGGTTTATGTATATCCAGTCCGTATATAGAACGGTTCAAATTATATTCATTATACTAATACACATATAAGTATTAATATCGAAAAATACTATTACTACATCGGTTCCTTTGTTGAGGTTTCAAAGAGTTCAATTATTGTTTTTTATACTTATTATATAATAAATCGACTTGAATAAAAACTTTTTAATACACGTCTTAATAGAATTATAATAAACATATATCTTTACAAATATATTTAATACATATACATTCATAGATATATTGAAGACACATATTAATATGTATTTTTTGGGTTTTCAATCGACATTACCGTTCACTAATCACTTTAATCTTCTTAAACAAAAGAAACACAAAACATGTAAAAGTTAAAAAAAGATGTTTATTTGTCACTAAGAAAACAAAAATATTTTCTTATCAACGTTTTGATCGATATTTTTATTATCGACGTTTTGTTACAAACTTTACTGAACGACTAATTACGCATTACGGGTCATCCAACTGAAATAAGATATCCCTTAGAAACTACCGAAACCCCCTTAAAGTTATAATAGAAGTGTTTGTTTGAACTTCTGTGTCTATATTTATGGAAAAAGAAGTGTCCCGTAAAAAGATCTTATCATTGATCTTTACTTGTAAACAAAACTGCAAAACAAGAATATGTGACTTAAGAAGTACTTTCAAACATAAAATACCGTAGAGACATAGAAGAATACCCTTAAAGTCCACTCTTGTGTTACGAAATAAAATAACAGTAATAAGAAAGATATCTTTCACACACACACACACACACACACACACACACTTCAGCGAGTCAGCACAGGTTGAGAAACGCTGGGGTACCTGACACATCGGATGGTCCGAGGAGGGAGGTACCCTAAGAGGTCCGTTCTCATGACCTCATCCAACGGTAAAGGAAGAGGTCCCCTAGAAGAGGTGGGTCCCTAGCTTGGGCCCAGAGGTCGTAAGGTCCGTCTATGAAATTGGAGACTCGGTGGTCCCTTTGGGTATCTTTCACTACCTTGTATAAATTAGAATCATGGATCTCAGAGAGTAGTTGACAGTTTTATAAATTTAGTAGAAAAGTCTACTAAATAGATGGTTTGTTTTATCTTTCGTTATCAATTTATAATTTATATGTATCAATTATATACATAATACAAGACACCCCGAAGGGACCATTTCTTAGGTGGATGTTACACCTATGGACCAAAGTTAGGGTTCCAAACCTTCTGAGGGACCTCCTCCGATACCGTTGGTGAAGTCATAAGAAAGGACCTCTTAGGGAGACCTATCTCCTCGGACCGTCCGATGTCAGGTATCCCGGAGTTTCTCAACCTGTACTGACTCAATAATTCGTATGTGTATGTACAAGAGACTTGGTAATACCTATGTTTCGATATGGAAACGTCTTACTTCTGAACTTAAGTACGATAATGTATATCTCAGACAAACGAATTGGTGATACGATACGATGAATGATTTATCGTTTCTCCTGAGTATCAGAGTATCCGACATCCGTCTCTACAAGGAATCTTTTAGGTCCCATGATGTCTATTCTTAGAATTTTACTTCGGTATTTCACAAAATCCATATTAGTAAATTATTAAATCTCCATCTTTTAATCGAAGTCTTTTAAACAATGTAAAAACAATGTAAAACAATGTAAAAAGAAACGGTCTTATCACTGAATATCTTAGTTAGATAAATTATAAGAATAGACATTTTTACCTTAAGTAAGACCGGAAATAACATGAAAGTGTTTTAGACCTTCCAAAAGGTTGTTACTTCTTACTATCCCAATACCTCGACAATCCCGTCAAATACAGAAACGGAAGTAGGACCAAGAACAATTGAAACATGAAGAGATCTTTATCCGTCTTTCTACCTCAACTGGTGTAGACGTGTCTCAGTGTAGAATATAAGATCCGTCTCACATTTTGTCCTTTTACACTAAAAAAGTCCCTAAACTGTCGTCACACCAATGAATTATTAATGACGGTCACGATGGTTGAGAGACAAACATGAAATTTTTCAGATTATAATTAGAGTTTTTTAGAGAAAAGGATAAGAGATACATCTACGTTTTCTTAAAAAAGAGTTGTATCGGAGAGAATATCTTTTATATGAGAAGTCTCCAATATAAACAGTCTTGACTTAAAAAGTGTTTGAGATATAAGGATTTTAAAAGGTGTACCACAGGAGAGAAACTTAATATTTCATCCGTGAACCTCTTTTATAAAGTCCGGTCGTCTCTGAGTCGTCATTTCAGAAGTTGTTGCAACATGTCCTAACCACTGATATCATAGTATATACTTTGCTTAACGGTCAGGTCCAAGCTACGTACTATGACCTACGGACCCCGACTACGTGACTAACGTGACCAACCACGACGCTAAGTACCCCAACGTCTCAGCCTGTACTGACTCGCTGACTTGACTTGACTTCACTTCCCCGTCCTTGTAGAAAACCGAACTTTTCCGTACTTGTTTGGTAATAAGTCTCTCTTACTTTCAACGGGGAAAAGACTCCGGTGGAGTACGTTTTAAAGGTGTAGGATTTACAAACACTCTCCTTTAGAATCGTGAGTTCTCCCAACAACCCATTTATGTATGTAAATAAAGACCACTAAGACACTAAATTGTGAAAAATTCATCAAGTTAAGAACGTCCATAAGTTTCGTGGAGTCTATTTGTCACGATCTAGTACCAAAGGAGATCGTCAATTTCCTAAACGTTAACGGACACTGGAAATCTTGTCTGAAAGAGTCTTGTTCGTCAAGTTGATCAGGAAATCCCCAGAGGGGTACGTTTGACACCCCAGACGGTCGAAGTAAGTTACCTTTAAAACGTAGAGTCTCATCACATAGTCCACATTGGATCACACTAAGAGTCTTTGAGTTTCTGACGTTACCACTACTAAGAGTTATTTAGGAATAAACAAAATGATAGGATCAGAAACGTTTTTGACATATCCCGTATCGACTATTACTTTGGTCTTTGTCGGGACATCTTTGAAAGTTACGTTATAGACCATACTCTATATACGATGACTACACACCTTTTACATAAGACGGTTATGGTTAGTACTTACTCCTAATCTTCATAAAATATAAGTAGAACCTTCCCATTGTCATATTTGACTTCCAGAACGGGGTCCCTATATACTTCTTTTGATAAAGGTCTTTTAAAAAACTTGTCGTCAAACCAAGTAATATAACTACTGTTATACAATTAACTTGGACTATTCATGATACCTATGGAAACATTTCAAGTATACGACGTGTCCTACGACCTTTTTAGGATATTCTTAACGTAAAACCCACCTCTTTTCCCTTGACAGAACGTGACAACCACCCTTATATTTAACTATGTCGGTCATACCTTCTGTCATACCTCTAAGGAATTTTTTGATCCTTATTTTTATGGTATACTGGGTTGTTAGAGTTATGACCCGTGTATGGGACTCTTTTAGTATTGACTTTTTTTGTGTATATAGGGTCACAAGTAACGTCGTGATAAATATTATCGATCCTGTACCTTCGTTACGTCTACAGGTAACTGTCTACTTCCCTATTTCTTCGGCACCATGGATATATGTTACCTTATAATGAGTCGGTATTTTTTCTTGTGTAAACTCAGTCAAAATTACTCCACCTATTGGATCTCGGATAATATTTCTTACTTCATTCAGTCTTTCTCTTTTTGTTTATAATATATAAATACGTATAAATACCTTAGATTTTCTACCATGACTATTTAGATAAACACCCCGTCGTTACCTCTACGTCTGTATCTCTTGTCTGAATACCTGGGTCACCCCTCATTCTTCTTCTCCCACCCTGTTTACCTCTCTTATCGTACCTTTATTTATGTGATTGTGTACACTTTGGTTATCGGTCACCCTTAAACGACACACTAAGTCCCTTGAGTTTGACCATGAGACACTGGTGGATCTTCCAACCTACCGTGTCCTCAATCCTCCCTCGGAGTTCTCCCTCCTCTGTATACATATGGATACCAACTCGGTACAACTACAAGTCGTCTTTGGCTGTGTTATAAAATTAATAAGACGTTAATTTTTGTTTATTCAATTTTTAACGTAAAACCCTCACACATTAATGTTGTACACCGTTCCACTATACATAATTGTTAACAACCATAGATGTGTTTATTCTCTGTATCGACCAAACGACCTCTCTTGTTTTATAATGGAACTTTCGTATCGAAAAACAACTCGATCCATGTTCTACCCTTAACCTAAACTGATTAAAAGTTAATCAAACTGAGACCAACCCTCTCCGACTCTCACAAGACGTTCACCTTTCCTCCTCTTTTGTCCATTTAGTATTTGTTTTCTTCATGTCTTCTTCTTTCGTAATCGACTATTGGTTTAGGTCTATTGGTAAAAGAAGAGAAGGATCTGTGTACCGGAGTGAAAAGTTAACTGACGTCATAATACTAACTCCAATCCTAACGTTCACTATATGATCGAGTATTCGGGGAGTGTCAGCCTTAGGGGGCACTTAAAAGGGGAAGGTCGAACTAGGTCTACTCTTGTGTTAGTGACTTCTTTCAATACACACCCCTGAAGGGACCGTCACATCACCAATTCTGAAGTGGAAGGTGAAGTTCCCCACGTGCAAGTTAGGGACCAACCCCTCAATCCTAGGGTGTACGGAACACCGGTTTTACGGTTCCGAATTTCGTTTTCGTTATGACTTTCAATACATATCTTTTACGTACTTACTATTCTGCCTCGGATCCTGAGACTTGGTAGTCAACCCCATCTTATTAGCTTGTTAATCCTTGTACACTAGATATGAGTGGTACTTACTCTTCAATTGGAAGATAAAAGAGTTAAATGAATCTATAACTTTTAATAGATATTCAAGTTAATTACAATGACATTTACTATGTATGTATGTTACGTTATTTTCAGGAATTGACGTATGTCAATTAATAACCCGGATAAAGAGTCATGTTCCTGTACATATACTCCGAATTCTTAAAGTCAACAATTGTCTTTGTCTGGATGTCTGAATCTCTCACTTGAATACCAATGGTCCCCCAAGTCCAGACCCTCTCCCTATCCATCCCTCAGACCCTAACTATACATGTGTGACGATATAAATTTTACGCATAACTTCGAAGGAACCACCAGGTCACCAACTCTCAAACGGAACGTCACACCTCCAGTACCCAAACTAGAGACAAGTCGTTTGTTCCTGGGGTGTAAGACCCCTCGTTCACTCGGGCACAGGGTGTTGAGATCTCAGACACACGGTGTTGATACCTCCAACGCCCGGTGTTGATGTCTCAGACACACGGTGTTGATGTCTCAGGTGCGTAGTGTTGTTTTCTAGGGTGTACTGGGTTCCTCCTAAGACGCACAACGGTCATTCTGGACTTTGTCGGTTTATTAAAGAAAAAATTTTTTAATTATTAGTTGTCACTGGATAATATATCGTGTCCCTTGAGACGAGTTTTAAAATATCGTTTCATTTACCTTTTTCTTAAACTTTTTCCTATCTATGTACCTATACATATTGACTTAGTGCAAAGACATGTGGACTTTACTTGTGTCGTAACAATTAGTCCATATGAGGTTATATCTTATTTTTTGACTTTTTCTTAAAGTCAACAATAAAATAAAAGTTGCTCTTTAATAATTGTTGTAAATTTACCGCCGTTCGTACACCATGACTTTATCATATGTAAAATATTCTTAGTCAAACCACAGTCACACCTTTTATCTAGTCTACTGACACAGTCCTCAACATCTATCATATCAATCCTCCAATAAATTATTAGGTCCGTTCTCTACCTACATAAAATATAAAATCATGACTGATGTATTATTCTTTATCAACCTAAATTCTGTATAAATCATCTATTTGAAAACCAAACACTGGGATAAAGGACACTGTCCTTTGAGACCTTCTTATGGTCCAAACTCCTGTCTTATCTCCTTCTGGTATTAAAGTCTAAACCTGTACAATTAAGATTCCATGAAAACCCTCAAAGTTCACTCGTTCAGTCCATCCGTCAACCCCTCACCGTCGTAATTCTTTTTATTCTCCTTCCTTTTATCGAATAAGATTTAAGATAAGTCCCTGTAAAATATTTGTACGGGACTGTCACTTGAATCTCCTATAATACAAATCAAAATTAACAATATTGATTTTTACATACTACTAAACTACTAATCGAATGTTACGGGTCATCTTGTTGAAACTGAAGTAGGATGGATGACCCTTATGAAACCTTCGTAATTCCCTTAAAGTTTTGAAAAATTCTTATCCAAACATTTATCCTCTTTCTTTACAATATAGGAAAGTCAAAACGCAAAGGTTCCTTTTCGTTACGAATTTATCAACACGAAGTAAAGACAAGGAAAATACGATGAAACTCTTTTGGTCGTGTGAAAGTCAAAGGATATAGAATGTCCTCAACCCACTCCTACGTCTGTAAAAGTATTGAAAATAATGTCGAAACATTAAACGTAATATTCTTTTATAGATTTATTCTATAATTTTGACATATGTCCGGAAAAGGAAAAACTTCAGTCGTTTGTTTTAGACTCGTTCGTTCATTTACAAACAAACTTGTTCTTATAAGATTAAAGTCAATCTTAAAAATGACACATCTAACGTGTAAACAACTCTATAAAATTTTATTATTTAAAACTAATTATTTTCTTACTTTTTATCCTTTTTATTATCACTATTCTTTTTTAGTCTCACAAAAATATTATACTTCAAAATTTTTAACTCTGTTCAAGACGTCGGGTTACAATTGAATAAACATTCAAAAGTCTTACCCTTAAGACCGAAGTCCAAATAATATATATTATTTTTAAGAAATTAATGTACCTTAGTACTCATGTGATTCATGTGATGAAATCATACATGTGATTTCATCGATTTCCATTGAAGTTTTCTGAGAAGTACAATAGATTAAGAACTCTTTTTTTAAGTATTTTCAATGAGAAGGTTTAATATAATTATGTAATGTCCTCGATTTTCATTACAATCGTTACTAAACCTATAAACTCCAAGATTTTCCTTAACCCGGTTAAATACGTCCCATTTATAAAGAGTTCTAAGAATTAAAGGTTAAATATATATATACATATATATATATACATATATATATATATATTTATCTAAATTCCCGGATCTAGACTATCTATCTCACGGACTACTTGAAACCTTACTCCAAGCACTGTAACATGTCCTCTGTCCCTCGTTCTGGTAGGGGTACCTTTACTCTACGTTTTTTCGTTTTACCGACAGACCCCTCCGGAATCTTTATCGACACTTTTCTTCTCTCCACTTTTCGTTTCCTCTTTTCCTCTCTATATTCGTAGACTTACGTCTCAAGGTTTCTTATCGTTCTTCTCTATTCTTTCGGAAGAAGTCGTCAGTTACGTTTCTTTAGTTCCTTTTGTTGTCTTACCCTTTCTGATCTCTAGACAAGTTCTTTTAATCTCTATGGTTCCCTTGTAAAGTACGTTTCTACCCGAGCTATTTCCTGTCTTTACCATACCTGGATTGTCTTCGTCTTCGTCTTCTATAATTCTTCTCCACCGTTCTTATGTGCCTTCTTGACATGTTTTTTCTAGAAGTGCTGGGTCTATGAGTACTACTACACTAGTGATTAGATCTCGGTCTGTAGAACCTTACACTTCAGTTCACCCGGAATCTTTCGTAGTGATGCTTGTTTCGATCACCACTACCTTAAGGTCAACTCGACAAAGTTTAGGACTTTCTACTACGACACTTTCACGACGTGAGTTATACGGTCGTGTAAGCCTTTTGAGTCGTCACCGGTGTCCTGACGTTTTCCAGTCAAAAGTAAGGTCAAGGTTTCTTTCCGTTATGGTTTCTTACGAGTTTGATGGCGTGTTAACGTGAGTAGAGTGTACGATCATTTCATTACGAGTTTTAAGAGGTTCGGTCCGAAGTCGTTATGCACTTGGCACTTGAGGGACTACAAGTTCGACCAAAATCTTTTCCGTCTCCTTGGTCTCTAGTTTAACGGTTGTAGACGACCTAGTACCTTTTTCGTTCTCTCAAGGTCTTTTTGTAGATAAAGACGAAATAACTGATACGGTTTCGGAAACTGACGTACCTAGTGTTATTTGACACCGTTTAAGACTTTCTCTACCCTTATGGTCTGGTGGATTGGCCGGAGAACTCTTTAGACATACGTCCAGTCCTTCGTTCTCAATCTTCACCTGTACCTTGTTGTCTGACCAAGGTTTATGTTTTTCCTCACACAGTTCCGACAGATAACAGTGGGACGAATAAATTGAATATACGTCTCATGTAGTACTCTTTGCGACCTGACCTTCTTTGTGTTCGACCTTAGTTCTAACGGCCCTTTTTATAGTTATTGGAGTCTATACGTCTACTGTGGTGGGAATACCGTCTTTCACTTCTCCTTGAGTTTTCGGTGAACTATTTTCACTTTCTCCTCTCACTTTTTCAACCGAACTTCGAGTTGCAAGTCTTTTGCTTCTAGTACCGTAGACCAGGGTAGTGAATTACCCTTTATCTACCCCTTTCTCACCTTTGTCACAGTCTGAAATAAAACCCCCCCGAGGTTTTAGTGACATCTACCACTGACGTAGGTACTTTAATTTTCTGCGAATGAGGAACCTTCTTTTCAATACTGGTTGGATCCGTCGCATAAATTTTCGTCTCTGTAATGAAACGACTGATTCCAGGCAGATCAGTTCCGATACCAAAAAGGTCACCAGTACATACCTACACTCTCAACCTGACACTTCTTCCAACTCGCGGCTTCTTAACTACACAAACTTGACATCACAATCTCTTCTGAGAACTCTCAGGGAACCTGACGTTCTCTAGGTTGGACAGGTAAGACTTCCTCTAGTTGGGACCCTAAAGAAACCTTCCTTACTACGATTTCGACTTCGAGGTCATGAAACCGGTGGAGTACACTTGTCAACTGAGTGACCTTTTCTGACACTACGACCCTCCCTAACCCCCGTCCTCCTCTTCCCCTGTTGACTCCTACTCTACCGACCTACCGTAGTGCTTGAGCTACCTACACTCAGACTCACTCTACCAATACCTGTCCCTCCGGACCGCACGACGCTAAGTACCCCAGCGTTTCTCAACCTGTGCGGACTCGCTGACTTGACTTGACTTGACTGACTATATATATACGACGAAATGAGTACCTTGATAATAAGAAAGTGAGAGAAGATGAAGTAAGTAATAATATAGGTGAAAGTGAGGTCTTTTTGGTCATGATATTTGAATCACAGATAATAAGTGTACAGGAGGTACATTTTCTCTCTCAATTTTTTATGTAACGAACAAAATGTTACTACTCTGGTGTCTAAAATGTGAAGAAACCTAGAAGGAGAAGACGCTATTGATATGTAACACTTTTAAGGTTTAAATTTAATCCATCTGATCCAGAAAAAAGTACTGACTTAATATAAGACATTATCCTTACATGAGACCAAATAAATTGGTAAAATGATAACTGTGTAGACCAGACACTTACAACAAGTCAACGATTCAGCACAGACTGAGACACTAGGGTACCTGACGTCGTACTGTCCGAAAGAATAGGAAGTGATAGAGGGACTCAAATGAGTTTTCAGTAGAGGCAACTCAACCACTACAGTAGGTTGGTAGAGTAGGAGACAACGGGGTGAAGAGGAGAACAGGAGTTAGAAAGGGTCGTAGTCCCAGAAAAGGTTACTCTATCGAGAAGCGTAGTCCTCCGGTTTCATGACCTCGAAGTCGAAGTCATAGACAGGAAGGTTACTTATAATCCCAACTAAAGGAAATACTAAGTGACCAAACTAAAAGAACGACAGGATCCCTGAGAGTCTTTAGAAAAGGTCGTAGTGTTAGACTTTCGTAGTTAAGAAACCGTAAGTCAGATGAAATACCAGCTTGAGAGCGTAGGTATGTACTGATGACTTTTTTGGTATCGAAACTGACCTACCTGGAGACAACCGTTTCACTACAGAAACGAAAAACTATTCGACGGATTCAAAAAGTGTCGAAAGAAGGTTCCTCGTTTTCAGAAAATTAAAGTACCGAAGTCAGTGACAGATGTCACTAAAATCTCGGATTCTTTTCTTTTAGACAGTGACTAAGGTAAAAGGGAATAGATAAACAGTACTTCACTACCTGACCTACGGTACTAGAATGAAAAGCCTTACGACTCAAAATACGGTCGAAAAAGTGAGAGGGAAAAGTGGGAGTAGTTCTCCGAGAAATCAAGGAGAAGTAAAAGACGGTAATCCCACCATAGTAGACGTATGACTCGAACAACTATAAAGAAGCCGTTAGAACTAAGGTCCACACTCAGTAGGTCAGGTCGCAAAACGTACTACATGATACGTATATTCAATTTATTCGTCTTACTGTCATATGTCGGAACTGTATGAGGAAAGGGTTAAAACTCTTGAGGTACTTGTCGTACCAGAAAGGATGAGACTTGTTATTACGTAACTGTTAAGAAACATATAAATAGAAACATATCGTCACGAAACTAGAGATCCCATATATATTTATATATGGATATATATATATATATTACTATCTACTTTCCTATATATATAAATTCGATTTACCCTAACATATTTTAACGAAAAGTTTTTCTGACAACGTCAAGTATCAAGGTGATCATTGTATGCTTTCATGGTGAAAAAAAGTGAAGTCAGTTGTTCCTCATAAAAATAAGTAAAGACGATAAAACTGTATACTCTTTCCTCCATAGGTGGACAAAAACACACAGACAAGTACATGTGTACATAAACACTGTATATTTAAATCCGTAGAAAAGTAAAATAAATAACCTATAAAACTAAAGAAGTAGACATTTGGACGAATAAAAGTAGGAAATGTAAGTAGATAATTTAAGAAACGGAATTTTTTTAGAAATGAAATTAATAAAATATAATATCTGTATTTAGATACAGAAGTTATATGTATGTTCTATAGAAAGGTTTGATTAATATATGAGAAACTGAGACGACCGATAATAAAACGATACGTAAGTTCGATAAAATGACCCAAAGAAGGGAACCTATTATTAAAGAGATGAGTAATACAGTGTAATAACGGAAGAGTCAATGAATCCGTTATAGATACCACACCCCGTCCTCGGAATTGTCCTGAATGATCATAAAGGTCTGTCTATCGTTTGACAGTCGTATTGGGTAATTAAGTTAACGGGAAAAGGATGACTTGACTTTATAGTATAAGCAAAGTACGGTATAAGGGTATATATAACCTTGGATGAAAACTCAAGACATAAGACAACGTGACTAGGAGACCGAAGAAGAATACGGTGATATAATTACAAAACTAATGATACACAGATGTAATAACAAGTTGTAGTCAATTCCATAAGAACTGATGAGTTACAAAGATATAAAGAACCCGTCTTACTCTGCAATAAAGGAGATATAGTTAAAATTCTACTCAAGTACGTTTAGATTTTGACAACAATAGGTACAATCTAACTTTTCCTAAACGTACTTTAAATGGTTAGTTAAATCCACTGATATTAAAATTTTATAATATAATGTCTATTTAAACTTACATACATTTTCATCTATTCACTTCCATATTTAATTCTTGATGATTGATTTACTCTTCGTACAGAATATACAGACATTGTATTTTTAAGTGACAAAAATACTGAGAAAACACTTACAAGGGAGAGAATGAGAAGGTAAAATCTCTAATCGACCAGCCTATACCGTCTTCTTTTATACTGAGACCACTGTCTTAAACAAGAGTGTCCTGAGTGTCTAGAGGGTCCTGATGTCCAG
Source organism: Capra ibex (assembly GCA_006410555.1). Lineage (NCBI taxonomy): Eukaryota > Metazoa > Chordata > Mammalia > Artiodactyla > Bovidae > Capra > Capra ibex. The sequence continues at coordinate 35,837,089 of SJYO01020080.1, forward strand.
GGGGACAAGGACCACAAAGACTAGTAGATGGAGTGGTGGTACCGCCCGTTGGAACCTGACTAAAAAGAGTAGACCTTCCTGGGGGTAGAAGTGTGGGGGTACATGAGTAAGGACCCGTCGAACCGGAAACGTCTACGAACGAACAGTAGAAGACACTGAGGGTTCTACGAACAGTTGTGGAATCTGTTCTCAGTTTACTACAGAGAGAAACTCACGTACCGAGTTATGATAAAAAAACCAAGGTCACGGTGGTGTCTCACAAAGGAGGACCACCACTACCGGATACTGGCGATACATCGGTATACGTTGGGGAACGAAATGGGTCACCACTACAGGGTGTCTGAGACGTGAACCAACTATTCACGTAGTATACGTTAACCAAAAGACGTAGGATATTATGTACATCCTAATAATAGATCTAATAGAAAGACGTCCAGATTATATTATGTAGTAAAGATGACACTTTAGAACGGTGAAAAATGTTAAAGAACGTGACTAGGTAGATAATTACGTAATCACCAAAAATAAAAACGACGAAAATATGTCCGAAAATGAAAATACCCATAATATCAGAGGATATGAACACAGGAGAAACGGTAGGACTCTTTCTTCAGACGTTTCCCGTCCTCGTTTCGGAAGAGGTGCACGTCGCGGGTAGAAGATAGACAAAGGAACAAGATACCGTGAGAGAAGAAGTACATACACGCAGGTCCCAGACCGGTCCTAGTTATAGTCCTATTTTACATAAGTGACAAGATGTGCTAATATTAAGGGGACGATTTGGGAAAATAAATATCGGATTCTTTGTTCCTTCAAAATCTACGTGAATCTTATTATTATTTCTATATTTATAAATAGTCCTTTTGTAAGTATCAGAAAGGAAAAATGAGAGGTAAATGTACTTTATATTATTGACTTGGACCCAAAACGTGTATCTCTGTCGATTCTACCTCTCCCTTTACCGTTATTGGGTGAGGTCACAAGAACGGATCTCTTAAGGTACCTGTCCTCGGACCTCCCGACGGTAGGTACCCAAGCGTTTTCTCGACCTGGGCTGACTCACTGATGGTGTGTGTGCGTGTGGGGGGTCCATTCTTCAAAAATTAAGTTAATTACTATTATAAATCTGATCTATACGAACGGAATCAATATTCACTTGGATCCGACAGTTTTATTGAATACTTATCCCATTCTATAGTGAATGAACTACACTTACTTTGAAGTCAAGGGTTTAATGATTCGGACTTTATAATTATTCGAGAAGATAAAAGGTCTATATGTACAAAATTTTAAAAATACTTGAATATAAGAAAATTTCTTTCTAAGTTCAGGTACACTTTAAAGATAATTTTGCATGTGTACGGGAGGTTTTATTAAGAACTCGTGTATTAAAAAATTATGGGAGAGAAAACAATTATAAACCTCTTCCTTTACCGTTGGGTCAGGTCATAGGAACAGACCCTTTAGGGTACTGTCTTCTCGGACCACCTGATATTAGGTACCCCAACGTTCTCAGACTGTACTGAATCACTGATTTGATGATTTTTTTTACTTTGAACTCCGTCAATTTACTTTTAAAGATTCCCAAAATTATCATTAAAATGTTTAATTCAATCAAACATAGTGTAAGGATTTTTCCATACTTTTAATTTTTTATGAAATTAATTAAAAGAACATTATACTAATTTTCAAGACTCGAAAGTTTTTGAAGAATTAAATAATTTATTAGAATGACTCAAAGAAAAGGACTAACTGATGACTAACTTAATATATGACTAACTTATACACACACACGTACACACACACACACACACAAACATAGTCCTTAACAGTCGATGTGCTTAGTCCTACATATAAACTAGTTTAGTATCAATGTATTAATTTACCTAAAAAGGAATGTTTTAGATACGTATCAAAGACAGACCGGGAAAACGGGGAACGGAGGATTGAAATATTGTAAACCGGAACACTTATGGGATCACTTTTTATTTTCTTTACTATAAGAGTACTTGTACTATGTAAGAGGATAGGGCATCGGATAATTAATTAAACTCCTTTATTTGTTATTAAACACTCAGTCTATGGGGTTTCGGGGTCTACCCGTCTGACGGAAGTCGTGTTACTCAAATCCTAAACAAATTAGTCTGAGAGTTAGGACACTACGTAGACTCGAGACTGGGACAACACTTCTGAGTAAGATTCGTCCAACAAGGGACACCTACGTCTTCGAGACATCCTCAAGGACAGAGGTAGAGAAGTGTCAATTTCGGTCACTGTTTCGAAAGAAAAATAATACACAGTATCTCTACCAAATCCGATCCAGTAATACGTTAGCGATACACAGTTATCTATCAGTAACTGTATAGATAACCAACCAAACTTTAGGTGTATTATGGATGTATGGTACTCTTGATCCCGTAAAGTCCATTACGAGTTAGGTCAAATGTCGTATAGTATTTATCCTTATTAAAAACTACACAGTCTGGGACAACTATTGTTCACTGTCTTGGTCATTCACTTATTTACAGTAGTTGATCCAGAACTTATAAAAGAAGAAGGAGTGGGTCTCATGTCTAACACCAAGAGTGAGAACCAATAGTTGTGTTTGGTTCGTTTAATCTTAGACACCCTCCGTAAGAGTCCGTGATAATCAAAATATTTGGAGAGGTTCACTAAGATTGCATGTCGGTTACAACTATTACTGACCTTTGTTGACACTTTGAATTCAAAAGGTACTTCTATCTACTAATCGTTAAGTGTTTTTCGATTGACATTAATAAGGGATTCTTTAAGAAAAGAACGGAATAATGTCAGAGTATAAATTCGTCCATGAATTAAAATCAACCTGTCGAGAGGTAAAAGACAGGTATAATGTCCCATAATTTTAGTTAGGTGACTTATAGTCGACTTACTAATATTTTACAGGTGATCCATAAATTAAATATATCAACCTCACGTATCGGAGATATATTATAAATTAAACCAGTGAATTCGTCTTCTCCTCTGTTATTATATCTCTAAAAAGTGAACTCAAACAGTAATAGTTTGAATCTACTCGTACTCGGGTGTCGACAACCTAAGTCGTTTAGTAACCACCCGACCCGGAATCCAAAAAGTCTTCTCTTATAAGTCTTCTAAGAGTCCACTAAGACTACGTAGACACACGTAACCTGGTGTAAAACTTCCAGTTTACTTATGATAACGAGTTCGTAGGTACCGGTCGTTCAACCTCAGACTTAAGACTAAAGAAGGATTATCCTTTCGGATGGATGATTCCGGACTTACACACGTAGTGGAGTCGTGTATATATAACTTTTAAGTTCGGGGTTTCTACTACCGAAGGTATCACCGAGTCTTCGGTTTCTTAGTCGGACGTTACGTCCTCTGGGTCCAAACTAGGGACCCATCCTTCTAGGAAACCTCTTCTCTTACTGATGGGTGAGGACATAACAATGGACCTCTTAAGGTACCTGTCTCCTCGGACCACCCGATAACGGTACCCCAGTGTTTATTAATCTGTGTTGACTCATTGAAAGTGATAAGTGAGTGGTTTCTACTACCATAATTCTCCATCCCAAAACCCACGACGAATTAGATACACCATCTCGGTGTACTTACCCTACTCTCAGAATATTTTCACCAGAGTCTCTCTAGGGAGGGAAATAAGAGGTGTACTCCTGTGTCACTCTTACACATCCGCTACTTGGTCCCTTTCCCAGAAGTGACCTTAAGCCAGTAAGACCGTGGAAGTAAACCTGAAAGGTCGGAGGTCTTTATACTCTTTATTTAAAGACGACAAGTATTCAATACGTCAGATCCATCATACGAAAATACCGTCGGGTTTACCTGATGGCGTACTGGAGTATAAATTACTAATGAAGTTCTGAAAGTTTCACACAAGTAGACTTAGTAGAATTAACTATCACTCCACCGTAAAGGAGGTAAATGTTTAGTCCGTCGGACCTCGTCACCTTTTCGTATCCTATAACTTAGTCTTCTTGATAATAAAAAAAGAACTCAGAGACTATGTCAATTTTCACTAGTGTTCTTGGAGGTAAATTATACGATCACGTATCTCTCTTCTTTCTTACTCACAAACTCCGATTGAGTCATCTGTCACGGAATTAAAGAAGTACACATACTACTCATATTATTATACGTGACCACTACTATAATATATATCCTTTAGGGTTTCTACGTTGGTCTTTTGATGATCTCGATTAGTTACTTAAATCATTTAGACGTCATATGTTTTGGTTATGTGTCTTGAACGAACGTAAGGATGTGTGATTGTTACCTTCAAACCTTTTTCTTTAATTCCTTTCTTACGGTAAGTGGTACCGTTGTTTTTTATGTCATGGTCCTTATTCGGATGGATTCCTCTGTCTTCTGAAAATACGTCTTTTGATATTCTGTGACCACTTTCGTTAGTTTTTACTGTGTTTACCTCTCTATGTGGTACGACAACCTGACTTTCTTAGTTATAACACTTTTGCTGATATGATGGGTTTCGTTAGATGTCTGAGTCACGTTGGAGATGGTTTTATGGTTACCGTAAAAAGGGTCTTGATCTTGTTTTTTAGAATTTTAAACATACCTCTGTCTTCTAGGGTTTATCGGTTTTGTTAGAACTCTTTCTTTTTCTCGACGTCCTTAGTTGGAAGGACTGAAATATGATGTGTTGATATCATGTTTAAAAATATCGAGAGTCATCAAAAGATAAAAAAAGGTTTATATATATCCAGTCCGTATGTAAAAAAGGTTCGAATTATATTTATTTATACTAATACACAAATACACATATATGTATTAATATGGAAAATTACTATTACTACCATCGGTTCCTTTGTTAAGTTTTTAAAAAGTTTGATTATTGTATTCTTTTATACTCATTACATAATAAGTTGACTTCAATAAGAACTTTTTGATACATATTGTGATGGGATTATACTAAATACATATCTTTACAAATATATTTAATACACTTATATTTATGTATATATTACAGACACATAATAATATGTATTTTGGGGTTTTCAATCGACGTTACTAGTCAGTAATCACTTTGATCTTCTTAAACAAAGAAAACATGAAGGATGTAAAAGGAAAAGAAAAAATCTTAATTTTAAAATAAGAGAACAAAAATTTTCTTTATTCGTCCGATATTTTAATTATCAACATTTTGTTATACAAACTTTACTAAACAACTAATCACATATTACGGGACAAGTCAAGTCAAGTCAAGTCACCAAGTCAGCACAGGGTGAGAAACGCTGGGGTACTTAGCGTTGTGCGGTCCGGAGGGACAAGTAGTGGTTGAGGGCCTCAAGTGAGTCTGAGGACAGGGAGCTCAGACACTACGGTAGGTCGGTAGAGTAGGAGACAGCAGGGGAAGAGGAGGACGGGGGTTAGGGAGGGTCGTAGTGTCAGAAAAGGTTACTCAGTTGAGGAACGTACTCTACCGGTTTCATGACCTCAAAGTCGAAATCGTAGTAAGGAAGGTTTCTTTAGGGTCCCAACTAGAGGAAGTCTTACCTGACCAACCTAGACGAACGTCAGGTTCCCTGAGAGTTCTCAGAAGAGGTTGTGGTGTCAAGTTTACGTAGTTAAGAAGCCGGGAGTTGGAAGAAGTGTCAGGTTGAGAGTGTAGGTATGTACTGGTGACCTTTTTGGTATCGGAACTGATCTACCTGGAATCAGCCGTTTCATTACAGAGACGAAAACTTATACGATGGATCCAACCAGTATTGAAAAGAAGGTTCCTCATTCGCAGAAAATTAAAGTACCGACGTTAGTGGTAGACGTCACTAAAACCTCGGGTTTTTTTATTTCAGACTGTGACAAAGGTAACAAAGGGGTAGATAAACGGTACTTCACTACCCTGGTCTACGGTACTAGAAGTAAAAGACTTACAACTCGAAATTCGGTTGAAAAAGTGAGAGGAGAAAGTGAAAGTAATTTTCCGAGAAATCAAGAAGAAGTGAAAGACGGTATTCCCACCACAGTAGACTTATAGACTCCAATAACTATAAAAAGGACCGTTATAACTAAGGTCGAACACGAAGAAGATCGGGTCGCAAAGAGTACTACATGAGACGTATATTCAATTTATTCGTCCCACTGTTATCTGTCGGAACTGTATGAGAAAAAGGATAAACCTTGCTCAGACAACAAGGTACAGGTCAAGATTGACAACGAAGGACTGGACGTATGTCCAAAGAATTCTCCGTCCAGTCCACCACACCATAAGGGTAGAGAAAGTCTTAAAAGGTGTCAAATAGCACTAGGTGTGTCAGTTTCCGAAACCGTATCAGTTATTTCGTCTTTGTCTATAAAAAGACCTTGAGAGAACGAAAAAGCTACTAGGTCACCTACAACCGTTAAACTAGAGACTGAGGAGACGGAAAAGATTTTGGTCGAACTTGTAGACCTTAAAGTGACAAGTGCATAACGACTCCGGACCGAACCTCTTAAAACTCGTAATGAAATGATCGTACACTCTACTCACATTAACACGACATCAGACTCGTAAGAAACCGTAACGGAAAGAAACCCTATCCTCTTTACATTTACTTTCGGTGTACCCTATAATGAAGTACGACCAGTCTTCCGATAGTACTTTTTCAGATGTTTATCATTTATAATCTGTCCTACGTCTCATTTCTTTAGGGAACATATGACAATTAATCCCTTACATTTAAACACGTCGGTAATACTTTTTGTCATACTCCAAAGGAATATCTTGATTTCATCTCCATGGTATACTAGGTCGTTACGATGAGGACCCATATATAGTCGTTTTCTATTTTTGATTGATCTTTTCTGTCTACGTAGGGTTACAAATATCGTCGTAATAAACGTTATCGGTTCTGTACCTTTGTTGTTGGGTTCACGGGAAGTTATATACTAACCGAATTCTTTTAGAAATATACATCTATAGTTAGTTAGTATTTTTACTTACTTTATAACGGTAAACGTCGTTGTACCCACCTGGATCTGTTTCTGTTTATAATGTATAGTGAATATACACCTTAGATTTTGTCTTATATTTACTATAAATACGTACGTAATCAGTGAGTCAACACAGGTTGAGAAACACTGAGATACCTCACATCGGCCGGTTCGAGGAAATAGGTACCTTAAGAGGTCCGTTCTTATGATCTCACCCAACGGTTAGGGAAGAGGTCCCCTAGAAAAGTTGGGTCCCTAGCTTGGATACAGAGGGTGTAACGTCCGTCTAAGAAATTACAGGTTCGGTAGTCCCTTCGGGATAAAAGAGTCAGTACAAGTTGAGAAACGGTGTATCTGACATCGGGTGGTCCAAGGAAACAGAAACCTTAGGAGGTCCGTTCTTATGACCTCATCCATCGGTAAGGAAGAGGTTCCCTAGAAGAGCTGGGTCCCTAGCTTGGACTCAGAGGACGTGACGTCCGTCTAAGAAATGACAGACTCGGTGATACCTTCGGGTCACGTTTACTTAGACACATGTTTTATCTTTGTCTAAGTATCTGTATTCTTTGACTATGTACCAATGGTTTATCTCTTTCATTTTCCCCTTCTCCTTTTACTCTCCATACCTTAAAGGAAGAGGTCTCCTAGAAGGTCTGGGTCCCTAGCTCGGGTCCAGAGGACGTAACGAACGTCTAAGAAATGGTAGAGTTGGTGGTCTCTTCGGATCTATGTTTGACGACGACGACGACGATTCAGCGAAGTCAGCACAGACTGAGACACGCTTTATCCATGTGTCTATGTGTCTCCCAAATGACACATCGTGACCCTTGATTGACATAAGTTATAGAAGATTATTAAATATTACCTTTTATTAGTCATTTTCATTAACTCAGTTAGACGACATGTGGATATTACATTTAGTTTATATAAAGTTATTTTCTTTTTAGGATCAGGACCCAAAGTGATAACGTTTCGTTTATATTGTGATATATTTTAAAGGAGGTATGAGTATTCACCATATAAACCACTACTAAAAGTTCAATAACGATACGATTCCCCGTCCTTGTAGAAAACCGCACTTTTCTGTACTTATTTGGTATTAAGTCTTTCTTACTTTCAACGGGGAAAGGACTCCGGTGGAGTACGTTCTAAAGGTATAAGATTTACAAACAGTCCCCTTTAGAATCGTTGAATTCTCCCAACAACGTATTTATCTATGTAAATAAAGACCTCTAAGACAATAAATTGTAAAAAAATTAATAAGATAAGAACGTCCATAAGTTTCGTAGAGTCTATTTCTGTCACGATCTGGTACCAAAGGAGATCGTCAATTTCCTAAACATTAACGGACACTGGAAGAAATCTTGTCTGAAGGAGTCTTGTTCGTCGGTTCGTCAAGTTGATCAGGAAATCCCCGAAGGGGTACGTTTACCACCCCAGACGGTCGAAGTAAGTTACCTTTTCAAAGGTAGAGTCTCGTCACATAGTCCGTAAAAACCACATTGATTACACTAAGAGGTCTCTTCCGTTACCGTGGGGTGAGTTCATGAGAACGAACCTTTTAGGGTACCTGTCTCTTCGGACCTTCCGACATCAGGTACCCTAGTGACTCCCAACCTGTACTGACTCGCTGAAGTGAAAGTGAAAAGTGAAAGTACGTAACCTCTTCCTTTACCGTTGGGAGAGGTCACAAGAACGGACCTCTTAGGGTCCTTGCCCCCTCGGACCACCCGACGGCAGATACCCCAACGTATCTCAACCTGTGCTGACTTCACTGAATCGTCGTCATCGTCGTCACACTAAGAGTCTTTGAGTTTCCGACGTTACCAGTACTAGGAGTAATGTAGGAATAAACAAAGTGATAGGATTAAAACGTTTTTGACATATCCCACACCGTCTATTACCATCTTTGGTCTTTGTCGGGGTATCTTTGAAAGTTATGTTATAGACTGTACTCTATATACAATGACTATACACCTTTTACATAGGACGGTTATGGTTAGTACTTACTCCTAATCTTCGTAAAATATAAGTAGACCCTTCCCATTGATATTTGACTTCCAGAACGGGGTCCCTATATACCTCTTTTGAAATAAAGGTCTATAGAAAACTTGTCGTCCAACCAAGTAATACAACTACTGTTATACAATTAACTTGGAATATTCATGATACCTGTGGAAACATTTCAAGTGCACGAGGTGTCCTACGGTCTTTTTAGGATATTCTTAACGTAAAACCCACCTCTTTTCCCTTGACAGAACGTGACAACCACCCTGATATTTCACTATGTCGACCATACCTTCTGTCGGACTTCTAAGGAATTTTTTGATTCTTATAATATGTACAAAGTTACGGTAAGAGGGTTTAGTAAGGTGGGAGAGGGACAGGGTGTCTCAGGTTTTCTGACAAGATATGTAGACACAGAGAAAACGACAGAGCGTATGTCTCAATAACAATGGTAGAAAGATTTAAGGCATATATACGAAATCATGACTCCAGGTCCGAGTCGTCTCAGGTCCCTATAGGAGTCCTACCTGCTACAGCCGCTTACTTCTTTCTATCTCTTTCTCTATTCCTTTCTTACTGTGCCCCACTGGTTCGAAGAAGTCGCTCGTTCCGGACAATGAAATAAAAGTCTCTCCCGAAAATATGGGACTCAACATGTATGTCGTTCCACTTTTTACGTCTCAGTTGAGTTGTAAGGTAGTCATAATTGAAAATAGCTATGGTCCAAGGAAGGACGTTCTCAGAATAAAAAACATGTAATAGAAGACCGGGTCTCGGACAACTATAAAAGACTGGAGAAAAACTATTTCCAACCAGTTGGTCTTGTTATTAAAAGGGAATTTCACAAAGAAGAATTTAAGGATCGGACACAGTGGGAATGTCATTTCTAAGTCGCCCAATGTCGTTTCTTTCTTGAATAATTGAGTTTCAGATTACAACGATTACGATTCCGATAATGAACAAAGAAGATATAGGACTGATATACGTGAGGGTCCTTGTGTTACCTATTCCCTACAGTCTTGAACCGTCGTTCGTAACGGAGTTGTTACAACGTTCTCAGACCTATTTGGACGGTTTATTCGATCTTACGATTGTCCCCCAAACTTTGTGAGGAAAGTACGGGTCCTCTAGATATTTGATTTCGGGATTCAATTGAAAAAGGTCTCTTTACACCAGCCCCTGTCGGGGGACAATTACAGTCTACTCAACCACTTTCTGCATTTTATCATTCTGTCTGTCTAAGACCAAAACCCCATCTACGAGCTCTTCCAGGTCCCCCAGACAGCTCAGGACTCCGGAACGAATAGAAGACGTACTGGAACAGTGCCCACCCTACCGGGTCCCTCAGGGAGCTCAGGACGTACTGGAACAGTACCCACCCTAGAGGACACGACCGAGGACCGTCAAATCATATGACATAACCATAAAAAGAAAGACTGAATGAAGTGAGACATATTACGTGCTATGACCTACGAACCCCGACCACGTGACCCTGCTGGGTCTCCCTACCATACCCCTCCCTCATCCCTCCCCCAAAGTCCTACCCCTTGTGTACATATGGACACCACCTAAGTACAACTACATACCGTTTTGGTTATGTTATAACATTTCATTAATTGGAGGTTAATTTTATTTATTTAAATATAATTTTTTTTGGGATCCTTATTTTGATGGTATACTGGGTCGTTAAGGTTGTGACTCGTACATGGGACTCTTTTAGTATTGACTTCTTTCTGTCTACATAGAGTTACGAGAGACGTCGTGATAAAAATTATGGATCCTGTACCTTCGTTACATCTACAGGTAGTTGTCTACTTACCTATTTCTTCGACACCATGGATATATGTTACCTTATAATGAGTCGGTATTTTTCCTTGTGTAAACTCAGTCATCATTACTCTACCTACTTGGATCTCGGATAATATGTCTTACTTCATTCAGTCCTTCTCTTTTTGTTTATATATAAATACGTGTAAATACCTTAGATCTTTCTACCGTGACTATTTAAATAAACGCCCCGTCGTCACCTCTACGTCTGCATCTCTTATCGGACTACCTGGGTTACCCCTCATTCTTCTTCTCCCACCCTGTTTACCTCTCTCATTCGTACCTTTGTATTTGTGACTGTATACATTTTGTCTGTCGGTCACCCTTAAACGACACACTGAGTCCCTGGAGTTTGACCTGAGACACTACTGGATCGTCCCACCTTACCCCGTCCTCCATCTTCCCTCAGAGTTCTGCCTCCTCTGTGTACATATAGATACCGACTCGGTACAACTACATACCGTCTTTGGTTGTGTTAAAACATTAATAGGAAGTTAATTTTTGTTTATTCAATTTTTAACATAAAACCCTCACACATTAACATTGGACACCGTTCTATTATACATAATTTTCAACAACCATAGTTGTGTTTCTTCTCAGTGACGACCCAAACGACCTTTCTTTTTTTCATAATGAAACTTTAGTATCGAAAAATAACTCGATCCCTGATCTAACCTTAACCCAGATTAAAAATTAATCAAACTGAGACCAACCCTCTCCGACTCTCACAAGATGTTCACCTTTCCTCCTATTTTGTCCATTTAGTATTTGTTTTTTTTCATGTCTTCTTCTTTCGTAATCGACTATTGGTTTAGGTCTATTGGTAAAAGAAAAGAAGGATCTGTGTACCGGAGTGAAAAGTTAACTGACGTCATAATACTAACTCCAATCCTAACGTTCACTGTATGATCGAGTATTCGTGGAGTGTCAGCCTTAGGGGGAACTTAAAAACGGAAGGTCGAACTAGGTCTATTTTTGTGTCAGTGACTTCTTTCAATACACGCCCCTGAAGGGACCGTCAGGTCACCAATTCTGAAGCGGACGGTGACGTCCCCAACGTCCAAGTCAGAGACCGACCTCTCGTTCATAGGATGTGCGGAACACCGGTTTTACGGTTCCGAATTTCGGTTTCGTTATGACTTACAATATACACCTTTTACGGACTTATTATTCTACCTCGGATCCTGAGACTTAGTAGTCAACTCCATCTTATCAGATAGTCAGTCCTTGTACACAAAATATGAGTGGTACTTACCCTTTTATTGAAGATAGAACAGTTGAATCTATAATTTTTCATATTCAAGTTAATTACAATGACATTTACTATATGTGTATGTTACGTTATTTTAAGGAATTGACGTATGTCAATTAATAACCCGGATAAAGAGTCATATCCCTGTATATATACTCTGAATTCTTAAAGTCAACAATTGTCTTTGTCTGGATGTCTGAATCGTTTGAATACCAATGGTCCCCCAATCCCACCTCCCCTCCCTACCAATCCCTCAGACCCTAACTATACATGTATAACGATGTAAATTTTACCCATTACCTCGAAGGGACCACCAGGTCACCAACTCTCAGGTGGAACGTCACACCTCCTGTACCCAAAGTAGGGACCAGTCCTTTGTCCCTAGGGTGTACGACCCATCGTTGACTCAGACACACGGTGTTGATATCTCAAACACGTAGTGTTGATGTCTCAGACACTCGGTGTTGGAGTCCCAGGTACGCGGTGATGATGTCTCAGACACCCAGTGTTGATGTCTCAGGCACGTGTTGAGTCTCAGGACACGGTGTTGTTTTCTAGGACGTACTGTGTTCCTCCTAGGACACACGGTGGTGATTCTGGACTGTGTCAGTATATTTATGTGATTTTTTACAAAATTTGTCTGTTGGTTGTCACTGGATAGTATGTCGTGTCCTTTGAAACGAGTCATAATATATTATTTGATTTACCCCTTTCTTAAACTTTTTCTTATCTATGTACGCATACATATTGACTTAGTGAAAAGACATGTGGGCTTTGATTGTGTTGTAACAATTAGTTGTTATGGGGTTATATTTTAATTTTCGATTTTTTCTTAAAGTCAATAATAAAATACACGTTACTCTTTAATAATTATTGTAAATGTACCCCCATTGGTACACAATACCACACCATCAACTTGTCATATGTAAAATATTTTTAGTCAGACCACAGTCACACCTTTTATCTAACCTACTGACACAATCCTCAACATCTATCACATCAATCCTCCAATAAATCATTCGGTCCGTTCTCTACTGACATAAAATCTAAAATCATAACTCACGTATTTTTCTATATAACCTAAATTCTGTAGAAACCATCTACCTAAGAACCAAACACTGGGATAAAAGACACTGTCCTTTGTGACCTTCTTGTGGTCCGAACTCCCGTCTTATCTCCTTCTGGGATGAAAGGCTAAACCTGTACAATTAAGATTCCATGGAAACCCTCAGAGTTCACTCGTTCAGTCCATCCATCAACCCCTCACCGTCGTAATCTTTTTTTATTCTCCTTCCTTTTATCGAATAAGATTTAAGACAAATCACTATAGAAAATTTGTACAGGGATATCACTTGAAACTCCTGTGATACACATCAAAATTAACAATATTGATCTTCATATGCCTACTAAACTACTAATCGAATGTTACGGGTCATCTTGTTGAAACTGAAGTAGGATGGATGACCCTTATAAGACCTTCGTAATTCCCTTAAAGTTTTTAAAAATTCTTATCCAAACGTTTATCCTCTTTCTTTACAATATAGGAAAGTCAAAACGTAAAGGTTCCTTTTCGTTACGAATTTATCAACACAAAGTAAAGACATGGAAAATACGATGAAACTCTTTTGGTCGTGTAAAAGACAAAGGGTATAGAATGTCCTCGACCCACTCCTACGTCTGTAAAAGTATTAAAAGTAATAATATCGGAACGTTAAACAGACATACTATTTTTTATAGATTTATTCTGTAATTTTAGGATCTGTCCGGAAAAGGAAAAGATAACCGATACCCCAGTGTTCTTAGTCTGTGTCGACTCACTGAAAGTGACGAGTGAGTGGTTTCTGCTACCATCCCGAAACCCCTCAACGAATTAGGTACGTTACCTCGATATACTTACCCTACTCACCTCAGAGTACACCACCTCAGAGTACTTACCCTACTCTCAGAATATTTTCCCAAAAGTCTCTCTAGGGATGGAAATAAGAAGTACACTCCTGTGGCACTCTTGTACATCCGTTACTTGGTCCCTTTCCCAGAAGTGGTCTTAATCCAGTAAAACCGTGGAACTAAACCTGAAGGGTCGGAGGTCTTTGCGCTCTTTATTTAAAGACAACAAGTATTCGATAGGTCAGATCACTCATACGAAAATACCGTCGGGTTTACCTGATTGAGTACTGGAGTATAAATTAATAATGAAGTTCTGAAAGTTTCACACAAGTAGACTTAGTAGAATTAACTATTACTCCACCATAAAGGAGGTAAATGTTTAGTCCGTCGGACCTCGTCACTTTTTCACGTCCTACAGTTTAGTTTTCTGGATAAAAAAAAGGGGACTCAGAGTTTACTCCGATTTTCACTAGTATTCTTGGAGGTAATTTAAACGATCACGTTTCTCACTTTTTTTTTACAAACTCCGATTGAGTCATCTGTCACAAAATTAAAGAAGTACACATGTTACTCATATTATATACGTGAACACTTTACCGTTGGGTGAAGTCACAAGAACGGACCTCTTAGGGTCCCTGCCCCCTCGGACCACCCGACGACAGATACCTCAGTGTGTCTCAGCCTGTACTGACTTCACTGAATCGTCGTCGTCGTCGTCGTCACTACTGAGATTTGTATCCTTTAGGATTTCTATGTTAGTCTTTTGATGATCTCGATTAGTTGCCTAAATCACTTCAACGACTTATGTATTAGTTATGTCTCTTTAGCGAACAAGGGGATGTGTGATTATTACTTTTTAACCTTTCTATTTAATCCCTTTCTTAGGGTAAATGATGACGTTGTTTTTTCTTATCTCATGATCCTTATTTGGATGGATTCCTCTGTGTTCCCGATATACGTCTTTTGATATCCTTTGACTACTTTCTTTAGTTTCTACTGGGTTTACATCTCTATGTGGTACCAGAACCCAACCTTCTTAGTTATAACACTTTTACTGATAGGATGGGTTTCGTTAGATGTCTAAGTAACGTTAGAGATAGTTTTATAGTTACCGTAAAAAGTATCTTGATCTCGTTTTTAGAATTTTAAACATTCCTTTGTGTCTTCTATGGTTTATTGGTTTCGTTATAACTTTTTCTTTTTGTCTCGACATCCTTAGTTGGAAGGACTGACATATGATGTGTAATATCATGTTCAAAAATATCGAAAGTCATCAAAAGATAAAAAAAGGGTTTATGCATATCCAGACCGTATATAGAACGGTTCGAATTGTATTTATTTATACTAATACACTGATAATACACATAAGTATTAATGTCCAAAACTACTACTACATCGGTTCCTTTGTTGGGTTTTCAAAAGTTTGATTACTGTATCTTTGACACTCATTATATAATAAGTTGACCAATAAAAACTTTTTAATACACGTCGTGTTAGTATTATAATAAACGTATATCTTTACAAATATACAATACAAATATATTTACATATATATCGAAGACACATATTAACATGTATTTTCCGGTTTTCTATCGACGTTACTAGCCACTAATCACTTTAGTCTTCTTAAAAAAAGAAACATGACAGATGTAAAAGGTAAAAAAAGATGTTGATTTGCCACTAAGAAAACAAAATTTTTCTTTCTTCACCCGATATTTTCATTGTCAACTTCTTGTTATACAAACTTTGTGAAACAACTGATCACATATTACGGATCATCCGACCGAAATAAGATACCCCTTAGAAAACTACCGAAACCCCCTTAAAGTTATAATGGAAGTGTTTGTCTAAACTTCTACCTTCTATGTTTATGGAAAAAGAAGTTTCACGTGAAAGCTTCCTTTAATTAACCTCTACTTATAAACAAAACTATAGAAACAACAATATGTCACTCGACAAGTACTTTCAGATATAAAGGACCATAGAAACATAGAAGAATATTCTTAATCCACTTTTGTGTTACGATAATAACAGTAATAAAAAAGGTATTTTACACATCTTGTTTAAATGAAAATCATGGATCTCAGAGAGTAGTCGACAGTTTTTATAAATTTTAAGAAAAGTCGACTAAATAGATGGTTTATCTTGTTTCATTAGGATTTGACTTATTTATATGTAATATAAGAGATTTGGGATACCTATTTTTCGATATATGAACCTCTTACTTCTGAACTCAAGTACGATAATGTATCTCAAGAATTGGTGATACGATACGATGAATGATTTTCTCCTGAGAATCAAAGAATTCAACACCCGGATAAAGGGAATCTTTTAAGTCACGTGATATCTACTCTTAGACTTTTACTCCAGTATATCACTTATTAGTAAATTATTAAGTCTCCGTCTTTTAATCGAAGTCTTTTAACCAATGTAAAAACACTTTTAAAAGGTCTTATTACTCGGTATCTTACTTAGATAAATTATAAAAATAGATATTTTCACCTTAAGTAAGACCGGAAATGACATCAAAGTGTCTTAGACCTTCTAAAAGGTTGTCACTTCTTAGTGTCCCAATACCTCGACAACCCTGTCAGATACAGAAACTGAAGTAGGACCAAGAACAAATGAAACATGAAGAGACCTTTATCCTTCTTTCTACCTCAACTACTGTAGACGGGCCTCGGTGTAGAATATAAGATCCGTCTCACATTTAGTCCTATTATATGAGGAAAGTCACTAAACTGTCGTCACACGAATGAATTATTAGTGACGGTTAAATTAGTTGAGAGACAAATATGAAAATTCAGATTATAATTAGGGGTTGGTAGAGAAAAGGATAAGAGACACTTCTATAAAAAAGAGTTGTATCGGAGAGAAAAGTTTCCCTTTTTGTTGAAGATCCAAGGAAAGACACCTTTTATAGGGTTAAGAATAGATATGAATACCAAGTTTCTAATTAACACAGTCTTGACTTTAAAAGTGTTTTAGACATAAAGAATTTAAAAGGTGTACCACAGGAGAGAAACTTAATATTTCATCCGTGAAATTCTTTTGTAAAATCCAGTCGTCTCTGAACCGTCACTTTAGAAGTTGTTGGAACATGTCTTAACCACTGATCCAACCTCTTTATTTTTAGACGTAACCTTACTGAGGACGAACCGGCTCAGTAACTTTTCGTCCCTCAACACTTAGGTTATTAACACTCGTGAGGGAACGTCCCAATACATGAATCTAGTCGAAAAATTTTACCCATCTGGGACGTCGTCCCTAAACCCATGTTTTTTGTGTAAAATACAAGTCTTAAGAAGTATTAAACAGTAACTACTTTACTTAACACTACTACATCTGAATCTAAATGGGGGACCCAAAGGTGTCCTAGGTCGGAAGAGTGAACGAAGGGTCCTAATATTTTGAGTGCATATTGAAGTACAATCACCAAAGGATAATTACAACAACTAGAAAAAGGAAAAAACTAAACATAAATTTGTTGTAAATATTAAAAATGATGAATTTAACTTTCTCGAGGTTTTGTGTCCGATTAGAAAAACTGATATCACAGAAGACATTACGAAATTAGGTGAGACTAAAACTTTAAAGATCAAGAATAGAGTTTGTGTCGTCCTTTTTTTTACGATGTTAACAAAATCATAATACTCGGAGACTATATAATCTTTGTAAGAGCCAATTGAAGTACTATTAACAAATGAACCGTACAAATTGTTGCAGATAATCTAGGAAAAGTTTAGACGTCTACTCGCCGATCACAGTCCAAAGAAAAAGAAGAATTTTCTACCCAATAAAGTCGTAGAATCATATTATGGACTCAATCTCCAAGATATAAACTGACTCGGTTCTTACTACTATAAGATCCAATCCTCGTTATTTTTACAAACTACTACCTGACTTACTAATACTAGTGTACACCCTCAAATAACTTATTTTAATTGTTCTTATATAAACTTTAAACTTACAAAAAGTACTTATATAGTAGTTTCCTCAGATAATCCTTATACCCCATTAAAGCAATTATATACTAGTTTGTTGTTTTACTATTACCTATCTTTAGTCGTCTTTACCATGATATTGAAAGACAGAATAAGTACAGAATCCTATTTTTTTGTATATAAACACTATATATCCGATATATTTCCATATCGGATGAAAAACCAAGTCATCTTTTATGTAATTTCTCAAAGCAAACTCTGTTACTTTTTAAAAAACTTGGTCAGACTTAGAAATCTCTAAAATCATTTTTTACGTATTACATGAAGAATGAGAATTAAGACAAGTTTCAAAGTTACAATTATGTTATGTAAGTCAAAATTCTATAAATACTTACTGTTCAATGCCTGATTCAATTGACCACAAATATCGGAGGAGGTATTTGGAAATTCATGTACATATATATATATATATATATGGAAATTTTTTCTGAAACGGAGACTTTTAATAAATATAAATAGTGTAGTACATCAACAAGTCAGCACAGGTTCAGGATTATGAGACTTCACACAAAATTTATTCTCTCTGTGATGAAGTCAGTCTCGTAGTCTTTGTCTCCTTCTGTAATGGTAGGTTATGGACAAAAGTACTTATAATTATTTAAAAAACTAAAGTTAAGAGGTAACGTCACTAGATGGACTCACCTATACTACCTCCGTTTGTTCTGAGACCACTGTCTTAAACAAGAGTGTCCTGAGTGTCTAGAGGGTCCCGACGTCCAGGGGGACAAAGACCATAAGGACCAGTAGATGGAGTGGTGGTACCACCCGTTAGAACCTGACTAAAAAGAGTAGACCTTCCTGAGGGTAGAAGTATGGGGGTACATGAGTAAGGACCCGTCGGACCGGAAACGTCTACGAACGAGAAGTAGAAGACACTGAGGGTTCTACGAATACTTAAAAAAAAGATTCCTAGTATATAGGAAGTAACTTACGTAGTGGGTCAAGATGTAAAAAACGAAAGTCACGGTGGTGTCTTTCAAAGGAGGACCATCACTACCGGATACTGGCGATACATCGGTATACGTTGGGGAACGAAATGGGTCACCACTACAGGGTGTCTGAGACGTGAACCAACTATTCACGTAGTATACGTTAACCAAAAGACGTAGGATATCAAGTACATTCTAACAATAAATCTAATTGAAAGACGTCCAGGGTATTTTATCTAGTAAAGAAGACACTTTAGAACGGTGAAAAATGTTAAAGAACGTGACTAGGGAGACAATTACGGAACCACGAAAAATAAAGACGGAGAAAATATGTTCGAAGATGAAAATACTGATAGTATCAAAGAATGTGGACACAGGAGAAACGGTAGGACTCTTTCTTCAGTCTTTTCCCTTTCTCGTTTCGGAAGAGGTGCACGTCGCGGGTGGAAGAAAGACAAAAGAACAAGATGCCGTGAGAGAAGAAGTACATACACACAGGCCCCAGACCGGTCCTAGTTATAGTCCTATTTTACATAAGTGACAAGATGTGCTAATATTAAGGGGACGATTTGGGGAAATAAATATCGGATTCTTTGTTTCTTCAAAATGAACGTACATCTTTTTACTATTTCTTTATTTATAAATAGTCCTTTAGAAAATAATAGGAAGTGAAAAGGGAGAAAAATTTATTTCGTATTACTGACCGGTACCCAAAAGTATGTCATCCCTGACTTACTTATCAACAATTACGTAATTATTATTATAAATGTGGTCGATACTGACAGTCAATATTCAATTACATTAGTAGTTTTATTAATTACTTGTTATTCTTGTCAGCAGTGACTGAAAAAGAACAACAAAATTTGAGTAGAAATTCCTACTTTGACTGTGACTTAGTCATGGACTACTATGTACAGTCCTGAGGGTAGAATGTCAGAGAAACCTCTTTTAGTCAGTATCCTTCAAGGTTTCAGTTATCCTATTATAAAAACATTCAATTTGTTATTTTAAAATTTAAAGGTAAAAATTGTACAAAGAAAAGTACCACCTCTTTTGGTCGTTAACGAAAAGTTGTTAATAATACCCATCTCAAAGATTTAGGTAAATAAAGGAAGAAACCATATACAACTATATGGTCCGAACCACTTAACTGGAAAGGACAATAAAAAGACATATTCTCATCTCCTAAATTGGAACGATGAGACAATTTTCCTTCTGTGGAGTTTTAACCCCCTTTTCAGATGGAGAAGACCGAAATCCTCTACTACTCCCTTTTGTCTTCTACGTTACCATCCTCTCCTGAGTCTGTACGTCCAAAATTAGGGGGTAGACCTCTCCGACCTCTAAACTTTTCATTTCCCCTTTTAATCTACCCATACTCATCACACAATAGATAACGACAAAATTGTTTAATCGTAACACCGAATTTTTTAGTTCGGTAACGTTCGAATCACCGAATTTTGTTATGTTTAAATAGTATAATGTAAAGATATCATGTCTTTAGAAAAATTTTTAAATAAAGAATATTTAACCTCCTATTAACGAAATGTCATAATAAAACCAAAGACGGTATGTCGTTGTACTTAGTCGACATTCATATATATACAGGGAAGGGAGAACTTGGATAGAAAGTGGAGGGTGGGGTAGGGTAGGGAGATCCAACAGTGTCTCGTAACCAAATTCGAGGGACACAGTATATCGTTTAGGGTGACCGACGAGTAAAATGTATACCATTATATGTACAAAGGTACGGCGAGGAAGTTAAGTAGGGTGGGAGAGGAAGGGGTTGACACCAGTGTTCAGACAAGAGGCACAGACGTAGAGGTGGCGACGGGACGTTTGTCCGAGTAGTCATGGTAGAAAGATCTAAGGTATATGTCATAAAAAGAGAAAGACTGAATGAAGGAAGACATATTATCCGAGACACAAGTAGGTGGAGTAATCTTAACTGAGATTACACAAGGAAATATACCGACTCATATAAGGTAACATATACTTGGTGTCGAAGAAAGAAGTAAGCAGACAGCTACCTGTAGATCCAACGAAGGTACTGGATCGATAACATTTATGACGACGTACATCGCGTCTTTGGACTGTATCTAGAGTGACCTTATTTTAGTTCCATAATGATCCCGTCTTAACGAAAGACATAAGACACCCTCTATTAACAAAGGAAAGGAAAAGGTCGAAGATCTCTGACAGATGTAAGTAACCGAGTTACCGGAGAAGGAGATAGTAGTTTCGGTCGTGACAACGAAGAGAGACACAGACTGAAAACGTCAATGTAAAAGAAAACTGGGACTAAGAAGACAAAGGGAGAAGGCGAAATTCGTGGGAACAATAATGTCACCTGGGTAGGTCTATTTGTTCCTATTAGAGGGATAAAATTCCAGACGACGTCATGATTGAGAGAAAAACGATACGTTGTATTGTAAAAAGTCCTAGTGTAGAAACACCTCCGTAATAAAAGAGTAGGGTTCTTCAAAATCTTTTCTCGATGAAAACGGATTTAATGTCTAATCCCGGACTTTTCCTTAGTATATACCGAGACTAGGAAAGAAAAGACGAAGATAAGTTGTATCTTAATCTTCAGGATTGATGTCATTAGTCTGTTATTTTTATTTATTTTCCATAGGTCCAACCTTCCCTTTTTAGTTTTAACAGTGGTAAACGTTCACTGTACTATTCGATACATCTCTTGGGATTGTAGTGTGTTTTTGATAATCTTGATTATTTAATTAAGTCGTTTCATCGTCCTATATTCTAATTATGTGTATTTACGAACGTAAAGAAATGTGATTGTTACTTTATAACCTTTTTCTCATTTTTTTTTTTATATATATATATAGTCTTTCTCTCTCACTTTTTTTAGGGTAATTTCTCGTAGTCTTTTTGTGGAATCCTTATTTGAATTGGTTACCCCACTTTCTGTGTATACGACTTTTGGTATTTTGTAACTATTTCCTTTGACTTCTATAAGTTTCTTTACCTTTCTATCGGGTACGAGAACACAACCTTCTTATAACAGTTGGTATGGTGGTTTTCGTTAGATGCCTAAATTACACTAGGGATAGTTTTATGAGTACTGTAAAAGTGTCTTGATCTTGTTTATTAGGATTTCTAATATATCTTGGTGTTTTCTGGGTCTTGACGGTTTCGTTGAGACTCTTTTTTCTTGTTTCCATCTTTGTATTGAGAGGTCAGAAGTGTGATATGATGTTTAGATGTTTAGTCGTACCATAACCATGTTTTTATCTGTATATCTAGTTACCATGTCTTAGTGTGTGGATGTCAGTTAATTAGAAACTGTCCTTTGTTTTCACATGTTGTCTTTTTTCTATTGAAGAAGTTCTTCATCACAACCCTTTCAACCTGTCGATGTACACTTAGTACTTTAATCTTGTGAGGCAGTGTGGTATATGTTTTTATTTGAGTTTTACCAAATTTCTGGATTGTTACTCTGCACTTTGGTCGAAGGGATCACCATTTCTTAGGTTGGGGACGGTCACGTCCCCTGTCAAAGATAGAGACCAGACCCTCCTAGGGTGTACGGTGTCTCTTTACTTCGGTCACGTAGTGTTGATAACTCGGACACGAGATCTGGGGTCCTTGACGTTGATGACTCGAGTACACGGTTTTGATTATTTCGGGTGTGTTGGATCTCGGGTCCCAGACTTTGTTTTCGTCAGTGGCGTTACTCTTCGGACGTGTGGTACAGATCTCTCATCGGGTACGAGGGGTGTTGATCTCTTTTCGATCGTGTCGTTGATTCTACGTTATCGGTTTTATTTGTTTAATTTTTTGTCGGTTTGACCTGAAGTTGTTTTCTTAAAAAATTTTTCTGTACTTCGGTTGTTTTTGAATCTTCTCTTATATCCGTTTTGGAAGAGACTGTATTTAGTATCGTTATAAAAGAATTTATTAAAGACGTTCCGTTTTATTTATTTTCGTTTTTATTCGTTTACCCTGGATTAAGTTGAAGTTTCGAAAACGTATTGTTCCTTTGGAAATTGTTTTATTTTCCTGTTAGATGTCTTTCCCTCTTTTATGAACGTTTACTACACTGATTATTCCCCAATTATAGGTTTTATATGTTTATTGAGTTTGTGAGTTATAACTTTTTTGTTGGGATAGTTTTTTACCTGTCTTAAGGACTTATCTATCGAGAGGTTTCTCCTACCAGTTGTCCGTGTATTTTTCTACGTGTTATAGTGATTAATAATCTCTTTACTTTTATTTTTAGTGTTATGTTATAATGGAGTGTAACCAGTCTTACCAATAGTAGTTTTTCAGATGTTTGTCCTTTACGACCTCTCCTATATCTCTTTTCCTTAGGGAACATGTGACAACTTCCCTTACATTTAACCACGTCGTCGATACTTTTTTTCGTACCTCAAAGGAACTTTTTGATTTTTATCTCCATAGTATACTAGGTCGTTAGGGTGAGGACCTATATAGACGAATTCTACTTTCGAGGTTAATTTTTTGTATGTACGTAGGGTCACAAGTAGTCAAGTCAAGTCAGTGAGCCAACGCAGACTGAGAAAGGCTGGGGGACCCGACGTCGTGTGGTCCGAAGGGACAGATAGTGGTTGAGGTCCTCGAATGAGTTTGAGTACAGGTAACTCAACCACTACGGTAGGTTGATAGAGTAAGAGACAGTAGGAGAAGAGGAGGACGGAAGTTAGAAAGAGTCATAGTCCTAGAAAAGTTTACTCAGTCAAGAAGGGTAGTCCACCGGTTTCATAACCTCAAAGTCGAAGTTGTAGTCAGGAAGGTTACTTATAAGTCCTGACTAAAGGAAATCCTAACTGACCAACCTAAAGGAACGTCAGGTTTCACTTCACTTCAACGAGTCAACACAGGCTGAGAAACGCTGGGTACCTGACATCGGGTGGTTCGAGGAGGTAGGTACCTTAAAAGAT
This sequence comes from Capra ibex, assembly GCA_006410555.1. Taxonomy (NCBI): domain Eukaryota; kingdom Metazoa; phylum Chordata; class Mammalia; order Artiodactyla; family Bovidae; genus Capra; species Capra ibex. The sequence continues at coordinate 35,860,871 of SJYO01020080.1, forward strand.
CCGTTGTCATGACCTCACCCAACGGTAAAGGAAGAGGTCCCCTAGAAGGGTTGGGTCCCTAGATTGGGTCCAAAAGACGTGACGTCCGTCTACCATTTCGGACTCATATTTCGGACAGACTCGGTGGTCCCTTTTTAGAAGAGGTTGTGGTGTCAAGTTTTCGTAGCTAAGAAGACACGAATTGAAAGAAATATCAAGTTGAGAGTGTAGGTATGTACTGACGACCTTTTCGGTATCGGAACTGATCTGCCTGGAAACAACCGTTTCATTACAGAGACGAATAAAAATACGATAGATCCAACCAGTATCGAAAAGAAGGTTCCTCGTTCTCAGAAAATTAAAGTACCGACGTCAGTGGTATACGTCACTAAAACCTCGGGTTTTTCTATTTCAGACAGTGGAAGGTGACAAAGGGGTAGATAAAGGGTACTTCACTACCCTGGTCTACGGTACTAGAATCAAAAGTCTTATAACTCGAAATTCGGTTGAAAAAGTGAGAGGAGAAAGTGGTTCTCCGAGAAATCAAGAAACGAAAAACAGTATTCCCACCACAGTAGGTGTATAGACTCCAATAACTATAAAGAGGACCGTTATGACTAAGGTCGAACACGAAGTAGGTCCGGTCGTAAAGTGTACTACATAAGACGTATATCCATTTATTCGTCCCACTGTTATATGTCCGAACTGTATCAGGAAAGGGATAAACCTTGGTCAGACAACAAGGTACAGGTCAAAATTGACAACGAAGAACTGTATGTATGTCTAAAGAGTCCTCCGTCCATTCCACAAGTATCGTCGTGATAAATGTTATCGGGTCTGTATCTTTATTGATGGTTTCACGGACAGTTATATACTAACTGATTTCTATAAAATCCTTTTATTGAGTCGGTATCTTTTCTTATTTTTGACAGTAAACGTCGTTGTTAACCTGGATCTCATATAATATGATCCATTCCACCAAGTCTGTTTCTGTTTATATAGTGAGTATTCACCTTAGATTCTGTATTATGTTTCCCTAGATATATGTTTTGTCTTTGTCTGAGTATCTATATTTTTTGTTTAAATACCAATGGTATACCCTTTCATTTCCTCCTTTCCCTTTTAGTCCTTATATCCTAATTAACTATGTTTGATGATATGTATTTTATCCACATTTATTGTTCCTAAATAAGATGTAGTAACTTTTGATTGATATGAGTTATAGAAGATTATTGTATATCACCTTTTATTAGACTCTTTCTATTAACTTGGTGAGACGACACATGGACTTTGATTGTACCATTACATTTAGACTATATGATGTTATTTTTATTTTTGGGATCAGGACCAAAAGTGATAACGTTTCGTTTTATATCGTAATGTATTTTTAAAGGAGATCCGGGTATTTACTATAGAACCTCTACTAAAAGTTCAATGACGATTCGATTCCTCGATTCCTCCGCTTAGTAACAAACCAAACTTTCCGTACTTGTTTGGTATTATCAGGTACCACGTACGTTAAACGAGAAAAAGAATCCCTTAGAGTACATTCTAAAGGTATAGGATTTACAAACAGTCTCCTTTCAAAACGTTGAGTTCTAACAGACAACATACTTATATATGTAAGGGGGTGGGGGGTCTCTAAGACACTAAATTGTAAATTTTTTATAATTATCAAGTTAGGACGTCCGTAAGTTTTGTGGAGTCTATTTCCGTCACGATCTGACACCAAAGGAGATCTTAAATTTCCTGAACGTTTATGAACACTGGAAGAAATCGTATTTGAAGAAATCTTGTTCGTCAAGACAAGTTGATCAGTAAATCCTAGAAGGGGTACGTTTGACAGGTCGAAGTGAGTTACCTTTTCAAACGTAGAGTCTCTTCGTACAGTCCGTAAAAACCAAGTTGATCATACTAAGAGTCTTTGAGTTTCCGACACTATCACACTAGGAGTAATGTAAGAATAAATAAAATGGTAGGATCTGAAACGTTTTGACATATCTCCTACCTACTTTTACCATCTTTGGTTTTTGAATCGGTACAACGTAACGGATAACAACAAAACGTTTATACGACGAGAATGATTTATCTTATTAAGTTATGTTATAGACCATACTCTATATACCGATGACTACACACTTTTTACATAAGAAGGTTATGGTTAGTACTTACTCCCAACTACCACCACCAAATGAACGATTCAACACAGACTGTGAACGCTGGCGTACCTGACATCGGACGGTCTGAGGAGACAGGTACCTTTACTCCTAATATTCACGAAATAAAAATAGACCCCACCCATTACAATATTTGACTACCAGCACGAGATCCTTATTGAACCGAGAAAACGAGATTTAAACTTCTTTGTAAATAAAAGACCTGTAAAATAATTTGTCGTCTAACCACGTAACATTCTACTATTATACAATTAAATTTGACTATTCAAGGTACCTATACAAAATTTCAAGCACACGAGGTAACCTACTGTCTTTTTGATGTTTTAACACAAAACCCTCACACATTAATACAACAACAAATCAACGATTCAGTAAAAGGTCAGAAAACGTTGCGTTACCTGATATCGGGTGGTCCGAGGAGACAGGTACCCTAAGAGGTCCGTTCTCGTGACCGTACCCAACGGTACGGGAGGAGGTCCCCTAAGAAGGTCGGGTCCCTTTCTTGGGTAGAGAGCACGTGACCGTCCACCTTAGAAGTGGTGACTCGGTACGTACTTTCGGGCACACATTAATATTGTGTACGTTTTATCATAAAAAATTTTAATAACCATAGATGTATTCCTTCTCGGTATCGACTCAAACGACCTCTCTCGTTTCATAGTCGAACTTTAGGGTCGAAAAATAACTCAATCCCTGTTATGTCCTTAACCCAAACTGACGGAACTCTCCGGTTCTTATAAGATATGTATTCTTCCGCCCAGATCAGATCAGATTAGATCACCTCAAGTATTCGACCTGTTCCATGGAGGGAAGTCCTCACAGTACATCACGACGGGTCACTAACACGAATCAGTGAGTCAACACAGGTTGTAAACACTAGGGTACCTGACATTGGGTGGTCGGAGGAGACAGGAACCCTAAAAAGTCCGTTCTTCTGACCTCACCCAACGGTAAAGGGGGAGGTCCCCTAGAAGACCTCGGTCCCTAGGTTGGGTGCAAACGACATAAAGGACGTAACATCCGTCTAAGAAATGAATGACTCGGTAACTCCTTCGAAGTTCTTCTTCCCATTTTTTCCATTTACTATTAGTCTTCTTCATGTCATCTTCTTTGTTAATCGGTTATTGGTTTAGGTACAAGAAAAGAAGGGTCTATGTGTCAGAGGGAAAAGTCAAGTGACGTCATAATACTAACTCAAATCCTGACTTTCACTATACGATAAAGATCGAGTATTCGGGGAGTGTCAGCCTTAGGGGGCACTTTAAAGAGGAAGGTCGAACTAGGTCTATTCTTGTGTTAGTGACTTCTTTCAATACACACCCCTGAAGGGACCGTCAGGTCACCAATTCTGAAGTGGACGGTGACGTCCCCCACGTCCAAGTTAGGGACCGACCTCTCGGTGCTAGGGTGTACAGAGTACCGGTTTTACGGTTCCGAATTTCGTCTTCGTCATGACTTTGAAGACACACCTTTTACGGACTTACTATTCGACCTCAGATCTTGAAACTTAGTAGTCAACCCTATCTTATCAGATTGTTAACCCTTGTACACTAAATATAAATAGTACTTACTCTTTAATTGAAGATAAAACAGTCAAATGAATCTATAACTTTTTATAGACATTCAAGTCAATTGTAAGACATTTTTTTATGTGTGTATGTTATGTTATTTTAAGGAATTGACGTAGGTCAATTAATAACTCGAATAAAGAGTCATGTCCCTACACTTATACTTCGAATTCTCAAAGTCAACAACTGACTTTGTCAGGATGTCTGAATGTCTCACTTGAATACCACTGGTCTCCCAATCCCAGTCCCTCTCCCTATCTAGTCCTCAGACCCTAACTATACATGTGTGATGATATAAATTTTACCCATTACCTCGAAGGGACCACAAGGTTACCAACTCTCAGACGGAACGTCACACACACCCCCTGTACCCAAACTAGGGACCAGTCCCTTGTCCCTAGGGTGTACGACCCCACGTTGACTCGGGTACACGACGTTTATGTCTCAGGGACGTGGTGTCGATGTCTCAGGCACGTGGTGTTGATGTCTCGGTCATCAATGTCACACATCAATGTGTTGGTGTCTCAGGTATCTTATCTATGTACATATACACATTGACTTAGTGAAAAGACATGTAGGTTTTAATTGTGCTGTAACAATTAGTTGTTATGAGGTTATATTTTATTTTTTGATTTTTTTCTTGAAGTTGACAGTAAAATACACGTTACTTTTTAATAATTATTGTAAATTTATCCCCGTTCGTACATAATACCACACCATCACTTTGATATGTAAAATATTTTTAGTCAGGACACAGTCACACCTTTTATGTAGCCTACTGACACAATTCTCTACGTATAACATATCAATCCTCCAATAAATTATTCGGTCCGTTCTCTACTTACATAAAATCTAAAATCATGACTGACGTATTTTTCTTTATAACCTAAATTCTGTAGTGACTGTCTACTTGAGAACCAAACACTGGGATAAAAGACACTGTGTCCTTTGTGACCTTCTTATGGTCCAAACTCCCGCCTTATCTCCTTCTAGTATTAAGGCCTAAACCTGTACAATTAAGATTCCATGGAAACCCTCAAAGTTCATTCATTCAGTCCATCCATCAACCCCTCACCCTCGTAGTTTTTTTTTTTTCTCCTTCCGTTTGTTCAAATAAGAGATGAGACAAGTCACTATAAAAATTTGTACAGGGGTTTCACTTGGAACTCCTGTGTTACCTATCAAAATTAACAATATTGATCTTCACATATTACTAAACTACTAATCGAATGTTACGGGTCACCTTGTTGAAACTGAAGTAGGATGGATGACCCTTATTAAACCTTCGTAATTTCTTTAAAGTTTTGAAAAATTCTTACCCAAAAGTTTATTCTCTTTCTTTACAATATAAGAAGGTCAAAACGTAAAGGTTCTTTTTCGGTAGGTATTTATTAACACGAAGTAAAGACATGGAAAATACAATGAAACTCTTTTCGCCGTGTAAAAGTCAAAGGGTATAAAATGTCCTCGACCCACTCCTACGTCTGTAAAAGTATAAAAGTAATAATATCGAAACATTAAACGGACATACTATTCTTTTATAGATGTATTCTGTAATTTTGGGATCTGTCCAGAAAAGGAAAAAGTTCAGTCGTTTGTTTTAGACCCGTTCGTTCAATTAGATACAGATTTGTACTTATAAAGTCAATCTTAAAAACGACACATCTATTGTGTAAACAACTATAAAGAATTATTCTTTGAAATTGTCTTCTTACTTTTTATCTTTTTTTTTAGTCCCCAATAAAATATTTATGCTTCAAAATTTTAAACTCTCTATTCGATACTTCGGATTTCAATTGAACAAACATTAAAAGTCTTACCCTTAAGACCGAAGTCCGAATAATATATATTATTTTTAAGAAATTAAAGTACCTTAGTACTCATACATACGATTTCAGATTTCCATTGAAATTTTCTGAGACGATACATTGAGAACTTTTTTTTAAGTGTTTTCAATGATAAAAACAGATTTAATATAATTAATTTAATATAATTATGTAATGTCCTATCGTTACTAAACCAATAAAGTCTAAGATTTTTCTCAACTCGGTTGACTACGTCCCATTCATAAAGAATTCTAAGATTTAAAGGTCAATTATAAAGACTATAGATAGATAGATAGATAGATATAGTCTATATATAGAGAGATATATATATAAACGACGAAAAGAGTACCTTGACAATAAGACTGAAAGTGAGAGGAGATGAAGTTAATAATGATAGAGATGAGAGTGAGGTCTTTTTGGTCACGATATTTAAATCACAAATAATAGGTACAAAGAGTTACTTTTTATCTCTAAATTTTTTATGTGACGATCAAAATGTTACTACTCTGGTGTGTAAAATATGAAGAAACCTAGAACGAGAAGACGTTATTAATATGTAACGTCTTTAAGGTTTTAATTTTAATCCATCTTCTCAAGAAAAAAGTACTAACTTGATATAGGGTATTATACTTACTTGAGACCAAATAAATGGGTAAAGTGACAACGGCGTAGAACAGAAACGACAACACAGGTCGAAAAACGATAGGGTACCTGACGTCGCACGGTCGGAAGGAACAGGAAGTGACAGAGGGTCTTAAACGAGTTTGAGTACAGGTAACTCAGCCACTACGGTAGGTTGGTAGAGTAGGAAACAGTGGGGGGAAGAGAAGAACGAGAGTTAGAAAGGGTCGTAGTTCCAGAAGGAGTTACTCAGTCGATAAGAGTAATCCACCGGTTTCATAACCTCGAAGTCGAAGTCGTAGTCAAGAAGGTTACCTGTAGTTCCTCACTAAAGGAAACTTTATATAGAGGAACTTCAGGTTCCCTGAGAGTTCTCAGAAGAGGTCGTGGTGATAAACTTTCGTAGTTAAGAAACCACAAGTCGGAAGAAATACGGTTGAGAGTGTTGACATGTACTGATGACCTTTCTGGTATCGAAACTGTTCTACCTGGAAACAACCGTATCACTATAGAAACGAAAATTATATGATAGATCCAAACAGTATCGAGAAGAAGGTTCCTCCTTCACAGAAAATTAAAACACCGACGTCAGTGATGGATGTCACTAAAACCTAGGGTAATTTTATTTTCGACAGTGACAAAAGTGAAAAAGGGGGAGATGAACGGTACTTCACTACCCTGGCCTACGGTGCTAGAATGTAAAAACTTACGACTCGGAATTCAGTCCCAAAACTGAGAGCAGAAAGTGGGAGGAGTTCTCCGTGAAATCAAGGAGAAGTGAAAGACGGTAATCCCACCATAGTAGACGTATAAACTCCAACAACTATAACGAAGCCGTTAGAACTAAGGTGAACACTCAGTAGGTCGGGTCGTAAAGTATACTACATGAGACGTATATTTAATTTATTCGTTCCATTGTTATATATCGGAACTACATGAGGAAAGGGTTAAAACTCCTGGGACACTTGTCGTACCAGAAACGATGAGACTTGTTATTATGTCATTTATAAGAAACATATAAATGGAAACGTATCGTCACAAAAATAAAGATCCTATATATATATGTATATATATTTACTATCTACTTTTCTATATACATAAAATTTTTGAATTTACCCTAACGTATTTTAACGAAAAGTTCTTTTCCGACAACGTTAAGTATCAAGGTGTTCATTGTATACTTTCATTGTGAAAAGAGTGAAATCAGTTACAACTCATAAAAATAAACAAAAATAAAGACGATAAGACTATATACTCTTTCCTTCATAGAAAGGTAAAAACTAAAACAAGAACAAGTGTACACACATAAAAACTGTATCTTTAAACCCGTAGAAAAGTAAAGTAAAAACCAATAAAACTAAAGAAGTAGACATTTGAACGAATAAGAACAGTAAATGAGTAAGCAGATAATCTAACGAACGGAAAATTTAGATAAGGACAATAAAATATAATATCTATATTTAGATACAGAAAGTATATGTACCTACTATATAAAGGTTTGATTAATATATGAGAAACTGAGACAACCTATAACAAAACGATACGTAAGTTCGATAGATAAAATGACCGAAGGAAGAGAACCTGTTGTTAAAGAGATAAGGGATACAATGTAGTGACAGAAGAGTTAATGAATTCTGTTATAGATACCACACCCCATCCTCTGATTGGAATAAATGATTAGGAAGGTGTGTCTATCGTTTCTCACAGTCGTATTGGGTAATTTAGTTGACAGGAAAAGGATGACTTGACTTTATAGTATAAACAAAGTACGGTGCAAGGGTATATATAACCTTGGGTGAAGACTCAAGAGAAAAGACAAAGTGACTAGGAGACCGAAGAAGAATACGGTGATAGAATTACAAAACTAATAATACAGAGATGTAATAACAAGTTGTAGTTAATTCCATAAGATCTGATGAGGTGTAAATATAAAAAGAACCCGTCTTTCTCTTCAATAAAAGAAGGTATACTTAAAGTTACTCAAATTCGTTAAGATTTTTGACATTCGATAGATACAATCTAACTTTTCCTAAACGTAAACTTAAACCATTTACGTTTAAATGGATAGTTAAATTCACTAAGATTAAAATTTTGTAAAATAATGTCTATTAAAACTTATATATATTTTCAGTTATTCACTTCCATTTTTAATTCTTGATGATTAATTTACTCTTCGTACGGAATGTACAGTCATTGTATTGTTAGGTGACAAAAATACTGAGAAACCAATTAAAAGGGAGTGAATAAGAAAGTAAAATCACTAATCGACCAGTCTATACCGTTTTCTTTTATACTGAAACCACTGTCTCAAACAAGAGTGTCCTGAGTGTCTAGAGGGTCCCGACGTCCAGGGGGACAAGGACCATAAGGACCAGTAGATGGAGTGGTGGTACCACACGTTGGAACCCAACTAAAAAGAGTAGACCTTCCTGGGGGTAGAAGTGTGGGGGTACATGAGTAAGGACCCGTCGAACCGGAAACGTCTACGAACAACAAGTAGAAGGCACTGAGGTTTTTACAATTGTTTAAAAAATAGTTTCTTAGTACATTATCGAGAGAAACTGACAGACTGGGTTAAAATAAAAAAACCCAGATGACGGTGGTGTCTTACAAAGGAGGACCACCAGTACCGGATACTGGCGATACGTCGGTATACGTTGGGAAACGAAATAAGTCATCAGTACAGGTTGTCTGAGACATAAGTCAGATATCCACAGAGTATAAAGTAACCAAAAGACGTAAGTCGGTAAGTACACCCAAACAATAAGTCTAATTGAAAGACATCCTGGTTACATTATGTAATAAAGATGACACTTTAAAATGTTGACAAATTTTAAAGCACGTGACTAAGATGTGAATTATGTGACGACCACAAATAGAAAAGTCGAAAATATGTTCAGAAGTGAAAATACTGGTAGTACCAGAGAATGTGGAAATAGGAGAAATAGTAAGACTTTTTCTTCAGACTTTTCCCGTCCTCGTTTCGGAAGAGGTGCACGTCACGGGTGGAAGATAGACAGAGGAACAAGATACCGTGAGAGAAGAAGTACATACACGCAGGACCCAGACCAGGGAGACTTCTAGTGTTGTTTTATATAAGAAATAAAATATGTTATTATTAAGGAGATAATTTAGGAAAATAAATATCGGACTCTTTGTTTCTCCAATATTCACGAAACTTTTCTTATTACTTCTTTACTTATCAACGATCTGTTAAAAGTTTGACAAAGAAAAGATGACAGAAGATTTTTACGGGGTTAAGGATTTCTAAACGGTACCGAGACGGTAAAGTAGTCTCTTGATCTCCAGTCGTACCAGACACTTGAAGGATGATAAAAAATGAACCTATACCCCGGTCATTTTAAAACCATTGAATGGATATTGATCGAGTAAATCTTTGTGACACGAGGTAGAAATAGATCTGTGATTCGAAAACGCTTAATTGGTAAAAGGACTCTGAATTTTTTAAGGACTATCATTAACTGTCAAAGGATCTTTGTCGAGTCTCTGACCGTCTATCCCAATCCGTGAATCAAGGAATGGGGTCAAGTGACGAGACCGGGACGGTCATTATTTCACAGTGATAAGAGAAGGTACGTGTCATTGATGTCATCTACCTATTTTCAGATGAAGAACTGTCTTATATAAGGACTCCTCTTTACGTAACAAATCACTATTTTGCAATCCTATTTCATTTTCCAAGATTTTTAAACCACCTAGAATCCTTCTTTTCACCTTCGTCCGTACTTAATTTCTTGCCTCCTAGTTTTAATTGGTGTCGAGGATGAACATTGAGATGTATGATAAAAATAGTCCTTATAACAGACATCGTATTATATCGTACTATAAGTTATTGTATTCAAATCCTTATAAACTCACATTATTTTTCGTTAGAGTCTGTAGTCGGAACCAACGTAATGATAAGGATAGTTAAAAATCATCTTCCTTCATCATTTCTTTCAAAAATCATCCTCCTTCCGTTCCTCGGATCTAGTCTCTATTCTTGAACCGGGGTGAGGTCATGAGAACGGACCTTTTAAGGTACCTGCCTCCTCGGACTATCCGACGTCAGGTACCCCAGCGCTTCTCAGCCTGTACTGACTCGCTGAAGGGAAAGTAAAAGTGAAATCATACATTTCTATACCCACTTTTGACCACAGTCACTTAAGAGATGGTGATTACATGAAGTTAAACCCTACACAAGTATATACATAAGTCCGTATATGTCCCCCAGAACCTTACCTAAGAAGTGTCTACCCCCCTTATATATATATATATATATATATATATATATATATAAGGTCAAATAAAGTCTTCATAATTTATCTGTATTTATTAAGTTTATGAGACAATCGTTTTGTTACAAGGAACCTGTTAGACGAAAAAGAATCGTGTATGTAAATCCTTTTTATCAATGTGTTTTACTCTTACTTCAAATTCAACAAATTCTGATTTATACGAACAACAAGATCATAAAATTTTTGTGAAATCTAGAGTTGTCACGGTTATTTATATGATTTTTATAATAGATTTTTATATTCGTACACCATTTAAAGAAAATAGTAAATTTAAATAGTATATTTATAATAAAATTTTTCAGTTGAACAAACATATCAGAGTTCTAATAAAGTTTAATCGGGGATTATTATTTTGAATAAATTTTTTATAGGGTGTACTAATTTTTTGAAGTTTTCGATAGGTAAGAACATTCACTGAAAATCGTTAAAGTCGGAAATTTTGAGTAAAATATTTGATTTAACCAAAGGAATTGTAAAATTCAAGAAAGACTTATTTTATAAAAAAGACATAAATGATAACCACAAAAATTTCGTTTAGAATTTATGAAAAGTAAATACATGTCCATTTATGTAAATAGAGAATTACATGGACCATGTTGTACAAAATAAACTCCATAAACGTTTTCGTTGATGTCATCAGTGGGGAGTAGACACCCCTTAGGTCAGGTTCTAGGGGACACCTACGAACTTTGACGATAATCAAAACTTGAGACAAAGGAAAAAAGATGGTGTTGAAATTACAGAAAAGTCAGAATTGATTCATGAATAATATGTGACACCGACATTGAATACGTCAAACTCCACGTTGTCGTTTTAGTTGTTCTCAAAGAAAAAGAAAGAAATGTGAAAGTACTTACAAGAATGGTATTTTAAATTGTTGAAGTCGTATACTAAAAAAGGATAATTTAACTCTTGAAAGTATAAAAGTGAATTTCCTTCGTGAAATACCGAAAAGCAACAGTTTAACGGTTACAGTGATGAGAACACAAATTCCCGGTTGTAATTCAGTTTACTCCCAATGAACTTGTATTCGTGACGTTGTCGGTTAGACTATTAGGTCTGTCGATAATTCACTGATCCCTACGCTTCACATATGCATATGTCGTACATACTATCACAGATACTTCCGTTACCGTGGGGTGAGGTCATGAGAACAGACCTTTTAGGGTACCTCCCTCCTCGGACCTTCCGACGTCAGGTACCCCAGCGACTCCCAACCTGACTCGCTGAAGTGAAAGTGCACAACCTCTTCCTTTACCGTTGGGTGAGGTCACAAGAACGGACCTCTTAGGGTCCCTACCCCCTCGGACCACCCGACGGTAGATACCCCAGAGTGTCTCAGCCTGTGCTGACTTCACTGAATCGTCGTACGATCCGTTTCCCCTACCAAGTGTAGGGTCTTCCTACCTCATCCTACCACACTTTAAAGTAATACGATGAATCTGACACATGTTAAATTTTGAAGACTTAATAAATAAAGACGTTGGTAAATTATAGAACTCTGGTAGTAACAGAAACCCATTACCTTTGACGTCTTTCGTTTTGACACTATTCCCCCTTGATGGTATATATAATATTATAGAAAATTATAGAAGTGTTGACGTGTTCATTATGTACCAAAATAGTCTGTTTCTCCCGTTGTAATTTCCTGATTTTCTATTATGAAACTTCTATTACACTACACCACAATCATTCAAGTCAAGTCAAGTCAACAAGTCAGTACAGACTGAGAAACGCTAGGGTACTTGACGTCGTGCGGTCCGGAGGGACAGGTAGTGATTGAGGGTCTCAAGTGGGTTTGGGTACAGGTAACTCAGCCACTACGGTAGGTTGGTAGAGTAGGAGACAGTAGGGGAAGAGGAGGACGGGAGTTAGAAAGGGTCGTAGTCCCAGAAAAGTTTACTCAGTCGATAAGTGTAGTCTACCGGTTTCATAACCTTAAAGTCGAAGTTGTAGTCAATCATTCATGATTATAATATAATTTAATGTTTAACCTTATATTCTTTCATTCCTGTCGGGTATATTTACAGTGGAAATAGACTTACAAAATGACCTAAACTATACAACACTCTTACCTCCCGAAACGGTAATGAACGATCATGGATAGTCCATAATCAGATCAATCGGAGGTGAGTAAAGATGAAACTGTATGTCTACTCTTCGAAATCTTAACACACTTGACTAAGATGACTAGTAGACAAGACACGATCCATACCACTTTTGTCAAATTCTTCATCTCACTTGATTTCCGTCGACCATAGTCAAGTCAAGTCAACTCAGGGAGTCAACACAGGCTGAGAAACGCTGGGGTACTTAGTGTCGTGCGGTCCGGAGGGACAGGTAGTGGTTGAGGACCTCAAGTGAGTCTGAGTGTAGGTAGCTCAGTCACTACGGTAGGTCGGTAGAGTAGGAGACAGCAGGGGAAGAGGAGGAAGGAGGTTAGGTCGTAGTCTCAGAAAAGGTTACTCAGTTGAGAAGTGTACTCCACCGGTTTCATGACCTCAAAGTCGAAATCGTAGTAAGGGAGATTTCTTTAGGGTCCCGACTAGAGGAAGTCTTATCTGATCAACCTAGAGGAACGTCAGGTGCCCTGAGACTTCTCAGAAGAGGTTGTGGTGTCAAGTTTTCGTAGTTAAGAAGTCACGAGTCGAAAGAAGTGTCAGGTTGAAAGTGTAGGTGTGCACTGACGACCTTTTTGGTATCGGAACTGATCTGTCTGGAAACAACCGTCTCATTACAGATACGAAAAGTTCTACGACAGATACAACCAGTATTGAAAAGAAGGTTCCTCATTCGCAGAAAATTAAAGTACCGACGTTAGTGTTAGACGTCACTAAAACCTCGGGGGGTTTTATTTCAGACTGTGACAAAGGTGACAAAGGGTAGATAAAGGGTACTTCACTACCTTGGTCTATGGTACTAGAAGTAAAAGACTTACAACTCGAAATTGGGTTGAAAAAGTGAGAGGTGAAAGTGAAAGTAGTTCTCCGAAAAATCAAGGAGAAGTGAAAGACGGTATTCCCACCACAGTAGGCGTATAGACTCCAATGACTATAAAGAGGACCGTTAGAACTAATCTAAACCGGTTCCTTGATGTAAAAATAAGATTAAAGTCTTCTTTCAAGTTTGTGAAAGTAAACTACTTCCGAGGTTATGTACAAACTTATCAATGAGCGAGAACACATCGGTATGTAGAAGTAATCTGATTCTCTAAACTAGGCATATTTCTCCTGTACCCGAATAATAATTATGTAACTTTTATGATACTATGAAATAGAAAATCTCTTCCTTTTGTGGATCCTTAATCCTTGACACCACTGTATATACAGATTATGTTTTACCGATTAAGTAAGTTGATTTTATATCACGGAAAGGACTATGTATTTTCAACCCCTTTATTGAACCTGACCTGGGGTCGTCTGTGAGATGTTTATCATACCTTACTTAATGATGGAAACATCTGAGAGATCTCTTCTTCTCCCGATAAACGAGTAATTACTCACATAAATGACGTGAACTTGTGAACTTGTAAAATAATTTGGAATACGACGATTCAGTGAAGTCAGCACAGGCTGAGACACGCTGGGGTATGTCCCGTAGGGTGGTCCGAGGGGACAGGGACCCTAAGAGGTCCGTTCTTGTGACCTCACCCAACGGTAAAGGAAGAGGTTACGTACTTTCCCTTTTCACTTTTCACTTTCACTTCAGCGAGTCAGTACGGGCTGGGAGTCGCTGGGGTACCTGACGACGGCAGGTCTGAGTAGGCAGGTACCCTAAAAGGTCCGTTCTCATGACCTCACCCCACGGTAACGGAAGAGGCAATTTGGAATATGACAATGGGTTTTCTTTAGACTTAAAATTACCCCAATTCTTTTTATTAAGATCTTTGAATATTTGACTTGAGTTAGAGAAACCTTGACATAGTAAGATTCAGTGTTTATTGAAGTTTACACAGACGACATGTCAACGTCTTTCTAACGACAGAAACCGTTTGTAATTGTGACAGTGTGTTACTTACGGTAAATCCGAACATTTAATGAACCACACGTCCTTTCTTGGGAAACCTTTCGGTTTACGTCCAGACAATAATCCGAGCCCTCTTTATTAAAGGGAGTCCCGTTTTCATCTATTAAAATTTGGAACTCTATTGACCACGTACATTTCTTACGGTCTCTTTACAAGGTCTTTTACTCTATTGTGTCGTCTCCAGTGACTGATTTACTTTTCTTATATATGTCATTATAGGTGACCACCACCGAGACGTCCTTCATAGAGGATAAAAACATAAGTACTGGTTTGATATTGAGACAGTGACTCTGACTTATGTCCTGTGGGGTTCCTCGATGGTAGAGGATCGAGGATCACTCGATCCTCTTATCAGACTTGGAAACCTAAGAAAGGGACTATTTCGTTTCGTTTGATAGACTAAGTAATTGTTTCCCAGGTCTTGACTCTGTTCTACGGAAAACCTTTAGACATCGGTAAATGGAACGTCTATTTCAGAATTGACTTCCTCCGTTCTCATTTATACGTGTTACCGTCCTTTTCCCATCATGTGTCGTAGGAGTGGTCAGAATACCCCACCGAACTTTACTCAAAACTGTCATTATTAATACACGACATGAAACTCGAAATAAATGGGACACCGACTCCAGTATCTCGTCATTTAATTACCAGTATATTGGGGAACCTGTCATTCCTCTAGTTTTGTCAGTTAGAATTCCCTTTAGCTGGGACTTATGAACAACCTTCCTGACTACGACTTGGACTTCGAAGTCATAAAACCAGTAGACTACTCTTATCGATTGAGTAACCTTTTCAGGGACTACGACCCTTTCTAACCCCGTCTTCCTCTTCTCCCGTAGTCTCCTACTCTACCGACCTACCGTAGTAACTACGTTACCTTTACTTGAACCCGTTTGAAGTCCTCTACCACTCCCTGTCACTCTGGATCACACGATATTAGGTAACCCAACGTTTGTCAATCTGTGTTGGTCCACTGACTTGTTGTCACTGTTGTTGTTTATAGTTTTGAGACTAGTGTTCGACTTCGATTACAATTGTTGAAACCGATTCTTCGAATTGTGGTACACCTGAATGTAATGAATAGTAGGTCTTTCGTCACCAAATTAATTCTTGACCTTGTCTGACAAATTTACGGACTATAATTTTTATTTGTCATTATTACCATATCTCCTAATCGACCGAACTGATATATTTATAAAGGTAGACTTATTCTTCAAATCATTTCACCCCTATGGAGACGGTGTTAAAAGTCTATGTCTCTACCATGACTCCCTCACCTCTAAAGACATGAATTTTTTTCATTGAACTCCGGACATAAGAAAAATTAACTCTATATTGAGGTACCTTAGAGCGTCTCAATCTGTACTGACTTGCTGATTGTGGTGGTGATGTGGTGGTGGTTGTTGAACGTATATCCAAAGGGACCACCGAAAGGGACCACCGATTCGTCATTTCTTGGGTGGACGTTTCGTCCTCTACGTCCTCTACACCCGAACTAGGGACCCAACCCTTCTAGGGGACCTCCTCCCGTACCGTTGGTTGAAGTCATAAGAACAGACCTCTTTGGGTACCGGTCTCGTCGGACTGTCCGATACCAGGTATCACAACGTTTCTCAGTCTGTGTTGACTTCGTCGAATCGTACGTACGCGTTGACTGTATATCCCAAAGGGACCACCGAGTCTACCATTTCTTAGGTGGACGTTACGTCCTCTGGGTCCAAGCTAGGGACCTAACCCATCTAGGGACCTATTCCTTTGTAGATGGGTAGGGTCATAAGGACGAACCTCTTAAGGTACCTATACCCACGGACCACCCGATGTCAAGTACCCCAGTGTTTCTCAACGTGTACTGACTCGTAGATTCGTGTGTGTGTGTGTGTGTGTGAAGTGAAGACTCGGTATCAGTCCAGAATAAAAACGACTGACATATCTCGAAGAGGTAGAAGTCGACGTTTCTTATATTAGTTAGACTAAAGACATAACTGGTAGACCACTACAGGTACACATCTTAACACAGAACCCAACAAACCTTTTCCCACAAATGATACTGGTTACACGAGAGTAACGGGACGAAGTAAAACACGAGGTTCCGGTCTGAACGGACAATGAGGTCCACAACGAAATGAAAGATGAAAACGTAAGGTTAGGGGATACCACTTTTCGTATAGAAAAATTTAAAACCCCCCCACAATAAAGATCTTCAAGAACATCTAGCAGTATCTTGACAAGTTGAAGTCGAAGAAGTCGTAATCGTCAACCCCTTATCTGAACCTAATGACACTATAACTTACCAAACGAGACCTTTGTTGGATCTAATAACAATAAAAAAATCTAACATGGGTCCATGACGTAAAGACAGAGGAAATAACTGATGTTCCCGATGAGGTAAAGAAGCTTCCCTAAAAACGAGTGTCATCATCTATATTACCAGTAGATTTAATTTAAGTGGGTAAAGCAAAGTGGAATCAAGTGACTAAGAATTCTACAACTACCAGTGAGACCGGTAGAGGACGAACTGGTGTGGATTAAATGGAACTAAGTACCCGGATTGTAAGGTCCAAAGATACGTTATGATAAGAAATGTCGTGACCTAAAATAAAAGTAGTGGTCTCTATAGGTATTGACTCACAGTAAAGGTGAAACCGGGTCGCGAAGTAAGAAAGACCTCGATAATCATAAACAGGAGACGAGAAGGGGTCATCGTATGACCTGTGAAAGACTGGACCCCCGAGTAGAAGGTCACAGTATAGAAAAACGGAAAAGTATGACAAGTACCCCAAGAGTGTCGTTCTTGTGACCTCACTAAACGGTAAGAGAGGAAGTCACCTGGTGTAAAACAGTCTTGAGAAGTGATGTTAGGTAGGTAGAACTCACCGGGACGTACCGTACCGAGTATCGAAGTAATTCAATACGTTCGGGAAAACAGTGTTGTTCCGACACTAGGTACTTCCCTTATATGTAAAAACATGTCGTTTCCTTTAGTATTTGTTTTACTTTTCTGTCGTATACCTGAACCTCTTTTAACGTATAATACGTTGGTCGTCCTCGAATTGAAAGTTTTATATGTTTGTCAAGTATGTTGAGTTACTGTTTTTTTTAGTTTATTGGGTTAACTTCTTACCTCTCTTCTAGATTTATCTGGAAAGAGATTTCTTCCGTTTGTCTACCGGTTACTTGTGTATTTTTCTACGGGTAATTCGATTAATAATCTCTTTACGTTTAGTTTTTATGTTACTCCATGATGAAGTGTGATCAGTCTTACCTGTAGTAATTTTTCAGGTGTTTATTATTTACAATCTCCCCCATACCTCTTTTCCCTTGCTTTTCCCTCGGGAGAATGTAACAACCATTCTTACGCTTAACCGTGTCGACGATACCTTTTGTCACACCTCAAAGGAGTTTTTTGATTTTGATCTCAGTCAATAGTATACCCAGTCGTTAGGGGGAGGAACCGTATACAGGTCTACTTTGATATTAAGTTTTTCTATGTACGTGGGGATATAAGTACAACAAGTCAGCGAATCAGTACAGGTTGAGAAACGTTGGGGTACCTGAGTCGTAGGGTCCGAAGGGACAGGAAGTGGATACAAGTGTCGACGTGATAAATGCTGTCAGTTCTGTGCCTTTGTTGGACTTACGGATAGTTGTCTACTTTCCTTTTTTTACTACACCATATACATGTGTTACCCTATAATGAGTCGGTAATTTTTTCTTATTTTATCACGGTAAACATCGTTGTACGTACCTGAATCTCTAGTAGTACGATTCGTTTCATTTGGTCTTTCTCTTCTGTTTATCATCTTATCTATGGAATATACACTTTAGATTTTACATTATGTTTACTTGCATAGACACTTTATCTAATTGTCTGTATCTCTTGTCTGAACACTAACGGTTCCCCCTCCCCCAACCACCACCCTTCCTGACCCTGAAACCCTAATCGTATACGTTTGAACATATTTATCCTACCTATTTGTAGTTCCAGGATAATATATCGTGTCTCTTAATGTCAGATATAGGACACTATTTGGTATTACCTTTTCTTGTACTTTTTCTTATATTTACTTACATATTGACTTGGTGAAACGACATATCGTCTTTAATTGTTTTATCACATTTAGTTGATATGAAGTTATTTTATTTTACCAATATTTTTACGATCGGTTATTTATTTTACCAATATTTTATCTATTGGTTGTTTCTAAATGACATATTATCACGATTCAGTGAAGTTAGCACAAGATGAGAAACACTGGGGTACCTGACATCGGACGGTCCGGGTAGACAGGCACCCTAGGTGGTCCGTCTACGCTCACCCAACGGTAAAGGAGGAGGTCCTCTAGAAGAACTGGGTCCTTAACTTGGGTGTAGAGAATACAGAAAAAGAACCCCTACCAGAACTAAGGACAGAGGACATGTTACAGTGCTTGGAGGTAGGTATTAAGTAGTTCGTGAGATAGTCTAGATCAGGGAATTTAGATAAAGAGTGAAGGTGACATATCAGTACTCCCTAAACTAAATCCAGTATGAACTTACCAGATCACCAAAAGGGATGAAAGTCAAACTTAAACCGTTATTCCTCAAGTACTAGACTCGGCGTCAGTCGAGAACCAGAACAAAAACGACTGACATATCTCAAAGAGGTAGAAACCGACGTTTCTTATATTAGTTAGACTAAAGTCACAACTGGTAGACCACTACAGGTACACATCTCAGAAGAGAACACAAAAACCTTCTCCCACAAACGATACTGGTCACGTAAGAGAACCGTCTTGAGATAATCGGAAACCGGACGAAGTAAGACATGAGGTTCCGGTTTATACGGACAATGAGATCCACAAAGAACTGAAGGATGAAAACGTAAGGTCAGGAGATTTTACTTTTCCTGTAGAAAAAAAGCCACAATCAAAATTTCCAGAACATCCAGAAGTATCTTGGTAAGTTGAAGTCGAAGAAGTCACAATGACCAACCCCGTATCTGAACCTAATGACACTATAACTTACCAAACGGTACCTTTGCTTGTCTCTAGTAAGACAGCAAAAACTCTAACGTAGGTTCATGACGTAAAACCTGAGAAAACAACTGATACTACCGATGAGGTAAAGAAGATTCCCTAAGGACGGGTGTTATCATCTATGTTACCAGTAGACTCAATTTAAGTGGGTAAGGTTAGGTAGAATCAAGGGACTAAGGATCTTGTAGCTACAAGTGAGAACGGTAGAGGACAAACTGGTGAAGGTTAAACGGAACTAAGTACCTGGACTGTAAGGTCCAAGGATACGTTATAACGAGAAATGTCGTAACTTGGAACAAAGATAGTGGACAGGGTAGGTGTCACCCCACAACAAAAACGAAACCGAGGTAGGGAAGTAAGAAAGACCTCAACAAAGAGGTGACTAGAGGTCATCGTATAACCCGTGGATGGCTGGACTCCTCAAGTAGAAAGTCACAAGATAGAAAAACGGAAAAGTATGACAAGTACCCCAAGAGCTCCGTGCTTATGACTTCACTGAACGGTAAGGAAAGAGATCACCTGGTGTAAGACAGTCTGGAGAGGTGGTACTCGGCAGACAGAACCCATCGGGGTGTGCTGTACCGAATCAAAGTAACTCACGGACCACTTGATACCTGTCTCCAAGTACTGTGACATGACCTCTGTCCTTAGTTCTGGTAGGGGTTCTATTTCTTTACATTTTTTCGTTTTACCGACAGACTCCTCCGAATGTTTATCGACACTTTTCTTCTCTTCACTTTTCGTTTCCTCTTTTCCTTTCTATATGGGTAAACTTACGTCTCAAGGTTTCTTATCGTTTTTCTCTATTCTTTCGGAAACAGTCGTTAGTTATCTTTCTTTATCTCCTTTTGTTATCTTACCCTTTCTGATCTATAGAGAAGTTCTTTTAATCTCTGTGGTTCCCTTGTAAAGTACGTTTGTATCCGAGTTATTTCCTGTTTTTACTATACCTGGATTGTCTTCGTCTCCTATAATTCTTCTCCACCGTTCTTATGTGTCTTCTTGACATGTTTTGTCTAGAAGTGCTGGATCTATTAGTACTACCACACTAGTGAGTGTGAGTAGATCTCGGTCTGTAGGACCTTACACTTCAGTTCACCCGGAATCCTTCGTAGTGATGCTCGTTTCGATCACCTCCATTACCTTAAGGTCACCTCGATAAAGTTTAGGACTTTCTACTACGACACTTTCACGACGTGAGTTATACGGTCGTTTAAACCTTTTGAGTCGTCACCAGTGTCCTGACCTTTTTTCAGTCAAAAGTAAGGTTAGGGTTTCTTTCCGTTACGGTTTCTTACGAGTTTGATGACGTGTTAACGTGAGTAGAGTGTGCGATCATTTCATTACGAGTTTTAAGAGGTTCGGTCCGAAGTCGTTATACACTTGGCACTTTAAGGTCTACAAGTTCGACCAAAATCCTTTCCGTCTCCTTGGTCTTTAGTTCAACGGTTATAGACGACCTAGTAGGTTTTTCGTTCTCTCAAGGTCTTTTTGTAGATAAAGACGAAATAACTGATACGGTTTCGGAAACTGACACACCTAGTGTTATTTGACACCTTTTAAGACTGTCTCTACCCTTATGGTCTGTCTGGTGGACTGGACGGAGAACTCTTTGGACATACGTCCAGTCCTTCGTTGTCAATCAGGACCTGTACCTTGTTTTCTGACCAAGGTTTATCCTTTTCCTCATGTAGTTCCGACATATAACAGTGGGACGAATAAATTGAAGATACGTCTCATGTAGTACTCTTTGCGACCTGACCTTCTTTGTGTTCGACCTTAGTTCTAACGGCCCTCTTTATAGTCTTTGGAGTCTATACGTCTACTGTGGTGGGAATACGGGAATACCGTCTTTCACTTCTCCTTGATTTTTCGGAGAACTACTTTCACTTTCTCCTCTCACTTTTTCAACCGAAATTCGAGTTGTAAGTCTTTTGCTTCTAGTACCGTAGACTAGGGTAGTGAAGTACCCTTTATCTACCCCTTTGTCACCTTTGTCGCCGACTGAAATAAAAAGACTCGAGGTTTTAGTGACGCCTACCACTAACATCGGTACTTTAATTTTCTGTGAATGAGGAACCTTCCTTTCAATACTGGTTGGATCTCTCATATAATTTTTTGTCTCTGTAATGAAAAGGTTGTTTCCAGGTAGAGTAGTGCCGTTAATAAAAAGGTCATCAGTACATACCTACACTCTCAACCTGGTATTTCTTTCACCTCGTGGTTTCTTAACTACCAAAACTTGACACCACAACCTCTTCTGAGAACACTCAGGGAACTTGACGTTCCTCAAGGTTGGTCGGTTAGAGTTCCTATAGTCAGGACCCACAAGTAACCTTCCTGACTACAACTTCGACTTTGAGGTTATGAAACCGGTGGACTACGTTTATCGACTGAGTAAACTTTTCTGGGACTACAACTATTTCTAACTCCCGTCCTCCTCTTCCCCTGCTGTCTCCTACTCTACCAACCTACCGTAGTGGTTGTGTTACCTGTACCCAAACCCACCTGGGGTCGACAACCACTACCTGTCCCTCCGGACAGTACGACGCCAAGTACCTCAATGTTTCTCAGCCTGTGTTGACTCGCTGACTTGACTTGACTTGAGAAATACAGAGGACGTAACCGTCCACCCAAGAAATTGTGATCGTGGTGCGTCCTTCTGAAATGACATATCTTACAACAACAAAAGCAAGTCAACGGGTCAACACAGGGTGTGAAACACTGGGGTACCTGACGTCGTACGGTCCTGAGGGACAGGAAATAGTAGAGGGTCTAAAACGGGTCCAAGTACAAGTAACATACCCACTACGGAAGAAGAGGAAGACGGAAGTTATAAAGGGTCGTAGTCCCTGAAAAGGTTACTCAGTAAACACATGTAGTCTACTGGTTTTATGACCTTGAAGTCGGAGTCGTAATCAGGAAGGTCACTTATAAGTCTCAACTAGAGGATTCTAACTGACCAAACTAGAGGAACGATGGGTTCCCTGAAAGTCCTTAGAAGAGGTCATGGGTCAAACTTCCGTAGTTAAGAAACCGTAAGACGGAAGAGATACCAGGTCGAGAGTGTTGACATACACTGGTGACCCTTCTGGTGTCGGAAGTTGTATGCCTGGAAACAACCGTCTCATTACAGAGACAAAAAGTTGTGTGACAGATCCAAACAGTAGCGAAAGGACGGTTCTTTGTCAACAGAATAAAGTACCGACATCAGTGTCGGACGGCACTAAAACCTCGGGTTCTTCTCCTTTAGACAGTGATGAAGGTGGAAAGGGGAAGATAAACGGTACGTATTGCCCCAACCTACGGTACTAGAATCAAAAAATTTAGTAGAATTCGACCGAAAAAGTGGGAGGAGGTGGGAGTAGTTCTCCGAGAAATCAAGGTCCCTTGATATAAGTTATCAAACATTATTTCATATTACCTGTTTATAGTGACTAAGTTACCTACACTTAAACTCGTTTGAGACCCTCTACTACCTCCTGTTTCCTCAGACCACACGATGTCAGGTGACCCAACTTCTCGACCTGTCTTGAATCACTGACTTGTTGTTGTGTTACCTTTTCTTAAAAAAATTTTTTTCTGATAAAGTGACAGTGAAACGACATGTGTACTTTGATTGTGTTATAACATTTAGATGATACACCCACAAGTCAGCGAGTCAACACAGACTGAGAGACACCGGGACACCCAACATCGGCTGGTCCAAGGAGACAGGTACGGTAAAAGGTTTTTTCTCATGACCTTGTCCAACGGTGAAGGAGAAGGTCCCCTAGAAAGACTGGGTCCCTAACTTTAGCGTAGAGGACGTAACGTCCCCCTAAGAAATGGTTACTGGGTAGTTCCTTCGGGGTTTATAATTATCAATTTAGAGAAAGTTTCTTATAAAAC
The DNA here is from genome assembly GCA_006410555.1 of Capra ibex. NCBI lineage: Eukaryota > Metazoa > Chordata > Mammalia > Artiodactyla > Bovidae > Capra > Capra ibex. The sequence goes on from SJYO01020080.1 coordinate 35,884,272, forward strand.
AGAAGAAACTAAGAAAGGACTCAAACCAGTTGAGAATAGAGTATGAAATTAAAATCAGGCATAGACAAGAAAAACAGAGTCTGAAAATACACGAACAAATTTTTAAACTCAACCACGGGATACTATGATACAATGTTACTATAGGACAAGAGACTTACAAAAATCCCCCTTTTACATCTTTACGTAACCAAAAGTAAAACAAAATAAGAATATTATCGAATGATACCTATAAACGTTAGCAAAAGACCAGTAAACTTTAAATTTTTAAAGGTCCTGGTAGTTAATGTCAATATGTTTCTGTTCATCCTCCTCATACTTATTAAAATGTACATATATACATACAGGAAGAAGACAATCAGATATCACGTTACTTTCAAAGTTTAAAGATCCTGAAAGGAACCTCCTCATAAACTTCACAGAAGACTAAAACACTAAGAGAAAACAAAGAAAGAGAGAGAGAGAGAGAAAAAAAAAAAAAAAGTGATAAATGAATGAATAAAAATAGATAAACCGACACAGTCCAGAATCGTCCACCCTAGAAAATCAACGTCGTACACCCTAGAGAATTGTCGAGGGACTTCTCCCTAGTTTGGGTCCGGGGGACGTGACCCTTGTGTCTCAGAATCGGTGACCAGGTGACCCCTTCAGTGAGAAAACAAAGACATTCTGGGATTAAAGGAAGAGAAATTACGGAAAGGAAAGAAAAATGTTGGTTCGAACGATCCTCAAGGAAAAAAGAAGGTACAGGGAGGAAGGTGTCTCCACTACGAAAGTGACTCTGATGAATAAAATGAGACGTATGAAGGTCCAGGGAAGGAGAGTTATGAAGTATCAGAGACGATACAAAGTTCTAAGAGATCTATTCATCCTATCATACCTTCACTCAGTCTAGGCGAAATTCTATAGTCCTATCTTTGGTGATATAAGAAGACTTTCTCTTTCTACCAATCCTGTAAAACTGGAAACGTCTAGAGGTATCAAATTATATATAAGAAGTGTCGTTAAATTCCTGAAGAAACGTACGAACTAATAGACTTGTCTTTAATACAATTCGGGACCCAAATAATAAAGAGTACAGACACAGTTGATACTATAAGGTAAGTGTTTCCGGTACCGGTCCTAAATGAAATGGGAAATATCTTACAAGGAGAACAGTTAACTTCGAACTAATTCCTCTACAACTTTAATACAACGATATACTCTTTTAAAACTTGTGAACAGTTGATAAAGACTTAGATCGAATTTTTAGGTGTCATTATTATTACAAATACGTCACAGTACAATTTATAGAGTCTGTGACAATCGGTTCTCAGTATCTTGATTTAGTTGTACCGTTAATAGGAGAATAATTTCACCTATTATCATCTATCTTGAACCACAGTCATACTGTAATTTCAGGTTCGATTCCGGTTTCTTGAGTTCGTACGATTAGAGATATTGGTATTTATAACTTTAAAGTTTGTCATATTATGAACCTAAGATGTCGTTCCAACTAGGTACAGTAGATAGTCAAGTCAAGTCAAGTCAAGTCAAGTAAACGAGTCAGCACAGGCTGAGAAACGCTGGGGTACTTAGCGTCGTGCGGTCCGGAGGGACAGGTTGTGGTTGAGGGCCTCAAGTGAGTCTGAGTACAGGTAACTCAGTCACTACGGTAGGTCGGTAGAGTAGGAGACAGAAGGGGAAGAGGGGGACGGGGGTTAGGGAGGGTCGTAGTCTCAGAAAAGATTACTCAGTTGAGAAGTGTACTCCACCGGTTTCATGACCTCAAAGTCGAAATCGTAGTAAGGAAAGTTTCTTTAGGGTCCCGACTAGAGGAAGTCTTACCTAACCAACCTAGACGAGCGTCAGGTTCCCTGAGAGTTCTCAGAAGAGGTTGTGGTGTCAAGTTTTCGTAGTTAAGAAGCCGCGAGTCGGAAGAAGTGTCAGGTTGAGAGTGTAGGTATGAACTGGTGTCCTTTTTGGCATCGGAACTGATCTACCTGGAATCAGTCGTTTCATTACAGAGACGAAAACTTATACGACAGATCCAACGAGTATTGAAAGGAAGGTTCCTCATTCGTAGAAAATTAAAGTACCGACGTTAGTGGTAGGCGTCACTAAAACCTCAGGGGGTTTTATTTCAGACTGTAACAAAGGTGACAAAGGGGTAGATAAAGGGTACTTTACTACCCTGGTCTACGGAATGTCAATGGTCAAATCAACATACACTGGAATAAAAACAATTACTTAAGAATTCATAACTTCTGACATTTAATAGTACAAAGGTTATTCCTTTTAACTTTATTTAACCCCTATTTCTTCTATTTTTGAAAGACAGAGGATCAAATTACCCAATATGTACACCTCAAAATTCGAATAAAAATTTACTGAGTCTCTTAAGACCTCGTTCAGAAACCCCTATCAACCTTCCGGGGGACCTCCTCCCTTACCGTTGGGTGAGGTCATAATAACGGACCTCTTAGAGGTACCTGTCTCCTCGGACCGTCCGATGTCAGGTACCCCAGCGTTTCTCACCCTGTACTGACTCGTTGATTCGTGTTGTGTCGTGTCGAGAGGAGAATTCTCCGTCAAAATCTAGTTATAGGTTCCACCCATTAATTCACTCTTCTCTGACCAGGTCCCTTTTCAGAGAAGTACGAATTGACTCCTCTACACTGTGTTCCCTCTAAAGGAAAGTTACATTTGAGTAAATCCCGAAAATCTTTCGTTCCTAGTTCGGTTGATGCTACTGACTTTATGCGGGACATAGTTCAGGACACAATGTGAACTGAACCCTCACTAGTAGAAACGAGAATACACCCTTTTGTTTTGTTTTTGGATTGTTCCACAGTACTCTTACCATTAATAAACTCTATTACTCTTTGACGGGTTCCCTTTAATCGTTTTCAAACCAAACAACTGTCCTTTAATGTACTGTCAAAGTGATTCATTGAAAAGTTAAGAGGATACTCCTCTTTACCCGTAATACTCATCTACAAAGGTAGTCACGGATTTTGTAGAGGAGATTTCCTCACGATCCAATTATTACTCTCTGAAGTTCTAAGTTTAATATCTCCCATGATTAATTAAGTAGGTAATAATTTAGACTAAGTTTAGTAACGGAACAGTCGATCCCTAAGAGTAACGAAGAAGGAAACGTTCGGGGTATTTTCGGTCCTAGGGACCGAGAAATTTGAAGTGATTATTATACTTAACCATCGTTATCGACTGAATAAGGGTTTTATATGAACCTTTGTTCGACAAGAGTTAAAAATTATACGTGTACGACGACGACGACGATTCAGTGAAGTCAACACAGACTGAGACACTGGAGTATCTGCCGTCGGGTGGTCCGAGGGGAGGGGACCCTAAGAGGTCCGTTCTTGTGACCTCACCCAACGGTAAAGGAAGGGGTTACGTACTTTCACTTTTCACTTTCACTTCATCGAGTCAGTACAGGCTGGGAGTCGCTGGGGTACCTGACGTCGGAAGGTCCGAGGAGGTAGGTACCCTAAAAGGTACCTGACCTCACCCCACGGTAACGGAAGAGACTACGTGTACGATAACTTGAGAATAATAACTAAAGTCTTTGAAAGAACCAGGAAACTTCGTGGTTATAATGAAGGAGATTACAAAGTTTTTACTTGGAAAAGTATCTCGGTGTTTTCTGAGGTTTATTGGTTTCGTTAGAACTCTTTTTTTTGTTTTTGTTTCATTCTCATTAAGAGGGACTGTAGTCTGATTTAAAGTTTCGGTGTTATTAGTCTTGTTGTCTTATCCGATTAGATTACTTTAATTTTTATACAATCATCATAAGGTACTGACTCCCTCCTTCTATATCCCGAACTGACATTTATCCGGGGTATCCTACTACCTTTACGAGATTTTAATCTAATACAACTACCAATATGTTGAGATGTCTGTATGATTGTAATATGTGAATTCTTTAGTATAGACAGAACAAGAAACCTAGTGATAAACTATGTCTTATAAACCTTCATGTAATGATTTATATCAAGTCATATATTTATGTTAAAATGGTTAATACTTCTTTTTATTCTGTTTAGGTCTGACATCCTGTAAGACCTGGTAAGAGAAGTCGTTCAGTTATAAAATTTATAGTAACTAGGTCTGTTCGTATCGTTTGATCTTCAGTACACAAGTTCACCTGTCTGTTTTACCCTCCTAAGTTAGTCTTGTCTTGGTTGATTCTTTGAACAAAAAATAAACTCCCTCATTAATAACATAATTGAGTGACTATAACTACAGGTAAAGAATTTCGTCAATCCCAACCATATTGTTTATATAGATGAGCGTTTACTTTTATTTTTCTTGTCACATACAGTAATTTATAACCCAGACAAAATACTATACCCTATATCCTGTTGATCCGAATTTTATAAACCAGAAGCCGGATTTACGCCACCTTTTTTAAATGTTTAAAAGTCACCTTTACCGTTACTTACCTACATACAAATGACACTGACGACATTATAGTGTCTGTTCTACCGAATTTTTTGTCATTAAATAGAAAAGTGTCAAGATCTCCGACCTTTAAGTTCTAGTTCCACAGTTCTCTCTAATCAAGGACGACTCCGCGCAGAGGAACCGAACAGTCACCGACGGTAGAGATACAGGAGTATACCAGAGAGGGGATTTCAGTCCGTATCGACTATAGAGATACATCGAGGTTTAAAAGAGAAGAATATTTCCGTGGTCAGTCTAACCAGAACCTGAGTGGGTTTTCTGAAATAAAATTGAATTGATGAAGAGTTGTTCGAGACAGAGATTTGTCTCAGTATAAGACTCCATAACTTCCACTCCTAAAAATAAATACTAAAAAAATCTCCGTCTTAATTCCTTGTTCTATCACCATCCTTACTCATACCCATCACTGTAATGTTTGAAATGTAAACTATTCTAACAAAAACCCCTTCACACCTCTTACTTAACCTACTATTATAATCACGTACTACTACCTAAGGAATCCTCCAATAAAATCATAGAGTACGTTTTAAACTTAACACAGATATCTCTTACACTCCTCACCTACCTATACCCTCTGAAATCCTCCGCTTTACATGTTGAATTGTTACCCACTACGTGTCTTAGTCTCCCTCTCACGTCACAGTTCCTAAAGACGATATACCAAACGTATTGACTAACAAATCACCACAATGAGAAGTTCTGTCTCTTGTAACCTCCCATTGATATGGACCTCCACCCTTAATGTCTTCTGGGATTAAAGTTTAAACCTGAACTACTGAGATTCCATGGAAACTCTGAAAGTTTCCTTGTACAGTTCATCCCAAAACCTACTACTATAGTAGTTTTCTCTTTTCTTTTGTTTATAAAGGATTTTGAACAAGTGACTACTAGACACATCTACTAGGCGTCATTAGGGACACCTAATATTTACATACGAACATGCACACACACGAGTCAGTGAGTCGGTACAGACAGAGAAACGTTGGGGGACCTGACACCGGGTGGTCTGAGAAGACATTTACCTTAAAGGGTCCGTTCTTGTAACCTCACCCAACGGTAAGGGGTGAGGTCCCCTAGTATAATATTTATGTCAGAAATTAATATTCTCGATTAACAACACCACTTACTTAAACTGAAGTAGAATGTCCCTTAGGAAACCTTCACAACTCCCTTATATAAGTATAAAAAAGGAAACAAAAAATCTCTTGTTTAAACCTTTATCTCCATTATTTATAATAACGGTAAGTAAAACTTCAATGACTACTTTTAGTGACACGGCCATTAGTGACAGAGTAAAGACGTAAAAAATGGAACCTTTGATAGTATAAAAGGTTAAAAGATTACAAAACATCCGTTATCCACTCTCAAGTGACTAAAGATGTAAAAGGTAATGAATTCTCAAAACGTGAAACAGAATTCTATTGTTTTATAGATACATTCTATAAATACATTCTTTAATTTTAAGGTCACACTGTGACTCTAAAAAGAGTCAGTAGTTTTAGACCTAACCTCTCGTACCGAGTGACATTTCCTCTGTATAAACTGTACTTTAATTATTCGGAATTATCTCCTTACTTCATTCACTTTTTTTTATTTGATTGACGTTATACTATATCTTTTACATAACTTGATTTTGTCGGTACTTGGAACATATATTGAATAAAAATTAAAACGTCTTACTTCTATTGTCATCAGAAATTTAAACCACCGACAGATATTATATGTCGAAAAATTCAAAGTACCTTAGTATTCTTATTCCCGGATTCATTATGTCGGAAAATATGACATTTTATCCTGAAGGGACATCGAGTTTCTCATTTCTTAGACGGTCGTCACGTCCTTTGGTCCCATGGTAGGGACCCAGTCTTTCTACGAGACCTCTTCCCTTACCCTTAGGTAAGGTCATAAGAACGGACCTCTTAGGGTAGCTGGTTCCTCGGACCACCCGATGTCAGACACCCCAGTGTTTCTCTACCTGTTCTGACTCACTGATTGTGTGTGTATTATATTTTATATTTTATATATCGATCTTGACAGATGAAATCAGACCTTCACGAAGAAAGGATAATCAAAACTAAATTTTTTAAGGGTTTATTTTTTTAAAGATGAAGAACCGAATTAATACACCTTAAGTACTGCACTTTAATCTTTCAGATAATAAACCACTAAACCTAATGTTTCTTTCGTCAGTCAAATAAATCCTGTTTTAGAGGTGAAACCTTTCTTTTATTGTAAAAGAATTGTAAGTGTATTAGGTAAAAGTCGTTTATATGAGGTCACTTAGAATAATCCACATATATAATATTATCCCTGGGGACACCGATACACAAATCATTACATTTAGAAATAAAAAAACAAAGAAAAACCGACTCATTTCTACCTCTTATTATTGAACAAAAGTGGTGACCAATTTGTCAAAAAAATTTTTTACGTAAAAGTAAGTTACAGAAATACATAATATTTGTAGTTCTCCATAACGATATTTTAATACTTTGACTAAAAAATTTACAATAAAAGTAAATTGACGATAATAACACCATTTGTAAATAAACAAAGGGAAAGTCTCTCGTGTCCTCCAATGTGAACGACGTTTTATAAACCCTCTAAGATAAGATCTAAAAGAAAACCCATACATATCAAATATTCATATCTTCTATTAGTTAGAATAACGACGACGATTCAGCGAAGTCAGTACAGGCTGAGACACGCTGGGGTATCTACCTTCGGGTGGTCCGAGGGGGCAGGGGCCCTAAGAGGTCCGTTCTTGTGACCTCACCCAACGGTAAAGGAAGAGGTTACGTACTTTCACTTTTCACTTTCCCTTCAGTGAGTCAGCACAGGCTGAGAATCGCTGGGGTTACCTGACGTCGGATGGTCCAAGGAGGTAGGTACCCTAAAAGGTCCGTTCTCATGACCTCACCCCACGGTAACGGAAGAGGTCGATGACATATATCACGACGTTATTTGTTACCCTATGTACACAGAAAAAGTTAAAACCAAAGGAGTCCAATATACGGATCCTCACCCTAACGACCCAGTATCCACCGAAATAAGGATTAAGAAATTCCTTAGAGGTATGGTAGAAGGTATCACTGACATAGTTAAATGTAAGGGTGGTTGTCGCGTACTCGTAAGGGGAAAGAGGTGTGGGAGAGGTCGTAAATAACAAACATGTGAAAAACTACTACCGGTAAGACTAACCTCACTCCACTATAGAGTAACATCAAAACTAAACGTAAAGAGAGTATTACGTACTACAACTCGTAGAAAAGTACACAAACAATTAGTAGAAATATAGAAGAAACCTCTTTACAGACAAATCCAGAAAAGGGGTGAAAAACTAACCCAACAAACAAAAAGACCATAACTCAACATACTCGACGAACATATAAAACCTTTAATCAGGAAACAGTCAACGAAGTAAACAATAATAAAAGAGGGTAAGACTCCCAACAGAAAAGTGGAACGAATATCAAAGGAAACGACACATTTTCGAAAATTCAAAGTAGTCCAGGGTGAACGAATGAAAACAAAAATAAAGGTAATAAGATCCTTCACCCAGTATCTCCTAGAACGAAACTAAATACAGTAGTTCACAAGACGGATAAAAAAGGATATTCTCAAAATATCAAAGACCAGAATGTACATCCAGAAATTACTTAAAACTCAAATAGAAACACATACCACAATCCTTCACAAGATTTTAAAGTAAGAAAATATACATCGACAGGTCAAAAGGGTCGTGGTAAATAACTTCTCAGACAGAAACGGGGTAACATATAAGAACGGAGGAAACAGTTTCTTTTCCATGGGTATCCAAGTACCCAAATAAAGACCCGAAAGATAGAACAAGGTAACCAGATATAAAGACAAAAACACGGTCATGGTGTGACAGAACTACTGACATTAAAACATCGTATTAGACTTCAGTCCTTCTAACTAAGGAGGTCGAGGTAAGAAGAAAGAGTTCTGACGAAACCACAAAGTACCAGAAAACACAAAGTTATTCTTAGCACTTTAAAAAACGAGATCAAGACACTTTTTACGGTAACCATTAAACTATCCCTAACATAACTTAGACATCTAACGCAAACCATCATATCAGTAAGAGTGTTATAACTAAGAAGGATGGGTCCTTGTACCTTATAGAAAGGTAGACAAATATAACAGAAACTAAAGAAAGTAGTGACAGAATATTAAAAAAAGTAGACACTACTTTCTACAGAAAGTAGACACATGTCAAGAAAACAGAGGAATCCATTCAAATGAGGATCTATAAAATATAAAAAAGTAACGTTACCACTTACCCTAACTAAGAAATTAAAGAGAAAGACTAAAAAGTAACAATCATATATCTTTACGTTCACTAAAGACACATAACTAAAATATGGGACGGTGAAACGATTTAAGTGACTAATCGAGATCATTAAAAGACAATGATGGAAATCCCAAAAGATGGAAATCCAAATGAAGGAAATCCCATGTCATAGTACAGTAGACGTTTGTCACTCTCGAAATGAAGAAGAAAAGACTACACCTAAGGAAAATAAAGAAAAAGAAGAGACTGACGATATCGATCCTGAAGGTCTTGTTACAACTTATTATCACCACTTTCACCTGTGGGAACAGAACAAGGACTAGAATCCCCCTACCAAAGTCAAAAAGTAGTGACTCTTATTACAAACAACACCCGAATAGTATATACCGGAAATGATACAACTTCATCCAAGGAAGATACGCGTAAAAAACTTCTCAAAATTAGTATTTACCCACGACTTGAAACAGTTTCCGAAAAAGACGTAGCTAACTCTAATAACATACCAAAAATAGAAAGTCAAACAATTATACCACATAGTGTAACTAACTAAACGTATATAACTTCTTAGAAACGTAGAGACCTTATTTGGGTTGATCTACTACCACATACTCGACAAACTACACAATGACTTAAGACAAACGATTTTAAAACAACTCCTAAAAACGTAGCTACAAGTAGTCACTATAAACGGACATCAAAAGAAAAAAACACAACAGAAACAGACCAAAACCATAGTCCCACTAACGGCCTTCGGTCACACTCCTTAAGGCGGGCACTGTTCCAGTACTCCTTCCTTCGACTGTATGCGTTCCGCACGAGTCTGAAGTCCCTGGGGAGACCTTTAAGGATTCGTGCATGGGGTTGTTTTTAGACGGCCGAAAACACGAGACGAAAAGGTGAGAAGACTGTAAAAGACCTTTTTCAGTTAAGTCCCGAAATCAGAAGACGTAAACTTTCTCACAAAGTTAGGTTTTTGGGGAGACTACCGAAAGATCGGACGGACGTCCTGAGAACGCTCACACTAACAAACTCCGGAGGACTGGCGTCCTCCGTGTCCTTCGAATTTTGTAGGATCCTTACATCCCCGAAGGCTTCTCAGTTTTAGAAATCTTATCCTGACTAATTTTCAAAGTAAACAACTCAGTTACGAACGACGGTTTAAAAGTATAGGAAATAAAAATCTATATCAACCATATATCTTTTTGTTCATCATCTGGACCATAATCGTTGTAATCTAGAAGCTCAATTCATGGAAGAAACAATATAGGGTGACGTGGAAACAGGATATCTCTACATTGAAATTACGAAATTCCTCTACGTCTAATTTCTTTTTGTGAAGTCCCCTTTGTTTTAATTGTAAGTAATTCCTTCTCTCGGTTTTTCACAATTGTTCGGAGAACCGGTCTTCTATTACATTTAGTGGACTCTGGAAAACATATGTTTTACTATATGCCTTTCTTAGACCCAACGCTTACGATGTATTAAAACATAATGGGTAACTAGAGGCACAAAATAGTTTTCATATTTTCCGGAAGACTTGTTATTTCCTACCCCCGGTCCCCGGTCCCCGGTCAAAGAGCCTGGTCAAAGAGCTTGATCAGAGAGCCGGACCAAAGAACCCTGAGACCGAGGGGGGTACAGAAAGAGAGAGAAAGAAGAAGAGAGGGAAAGGAAGAGAGACGAGAAATGAAATTGGAGTCCGACTTAGAGGTGGACCCCGCGCCTCCGAGCGGTCCAGATGAATGAACGGGGCCGACAATTCTGGGCGTGCTTTCCCTCGAATTCCGCTCCGTGGGAATCTATAAGTTCGCCCGCGGCCACCGGGTTGCATCTACCACGTTTAAGGAACAGACCTTAAAATAACCGGAAGGCGCATTTGGTTCGATAAGTCGGGAGAAGGAGGTGAATTAGAAGAATGATATCAAAGAATTAGATTAGAATGTAATTATTTGTTTGTTCAGAAAGGTGCGGTTGCGGCAGGTGGGAAGCTTAAGGGACCTAGGTGGCCCCGACCTGGGGCCGTCCACTACCACCGGAACGTCTTACTCAAAACTTCACAAGGAAGGAGACGTTAAAAAACTTTCTCAAAATCTTCATATCCGTAATTGAGAAGAGATTTACAAACTATCTTAAGAGGACACTTCGGTAGACCAGGACCCGAAAACAAAAAACCCGCTAAAGACTAGTGTCGAAGTTAAAGTCACGAACATTAACCAAACGAGTATAAAAGATAAACAAGGACCAAATGAGAACCTTCTAACTTGAAAAGATTCTTAGACAGGAAAAGAAGGTCGACTTACAAGGTACACGTGAACTCTTCTTCAACATAAGGAGACGTAAACCTACCTTACAGTACTTCTATAGTTTCTCTAGGTAGAGTAGATTGCATAGTAAATTCTGAACACAAAGGAATAATTAAAAGACAAAACTAGTAGACAAGTAACCACATTCACCCACAATTTCAGAGGATGATAATAACAATGAAAGTTAAAGAGGAAAATACAGACCATCACAAAAAGAATACATAACTCCACTAGGATACAACCCACGTATCTATAAATGTTAACAATATAGAAGGAGAACCTAATTAGGGAACTAGTAATCCATCACAGGAAGGAATAGAGAACATTAGAAGAAATAAGATTCCAGATAAAACAGACTATACTCCTAACGATGAGGTCGAAACAAAACGAAGGGTAAACGTTCCTTATATAAAAAGGTAGGAGAGTGAAAGTCAGATATACACAGAAATCCAAACTTCATCCAAAGAACATCTGTCGTATGTATACCCAGAACAAACATAGGTAAACCGGTTAGACACAGAAAACAAACCTCGTAAATTATGTAAATGTAAATTTCATCAATAACTATATATAAAAGGATAACGGTAAAAGAATTAACAAACCCCAACTAAAACGACTAGAAAAAAGAAAAGAACATAAAGAACTGATACATTAAGACAAATTGTAAACAACATTTTGACCAAACCACCGTGACTTAAGAGAATTGACGACGAACAGACTTTTCGAAAAATAAAGAGGTAGTTAAAACTTAATCAAGGAACTACCTATGTTCCTAAAAACCACGTTGGTTTTTACAACCAACATCTAAAAAGGGAAAGTCATGAAATTTACATAGGACGGTGAGGGAAGACCGGACGTCTCAAAGACGACTTTCTAGTCGACAATTTGTATACCCCAAGGGAACATACAATGAACAACGAAAAGGGAACGACGAAAATTAGAAAAAAAAACATAAATCAGAAACAATCAAACTAATCATACACAGAACCACACAAAGAGGAACAAAAAAAAAAAAGGTAAAAATTTTATATTGTAAATAATGAAAATCTACCAAACTATGTCTTGTCGGAAAGAAGAGTAAAACTTAAACCTTCATGATATGTTGACCTATGTTTCTCCTTACTCTTCATGGTTTTGGCTTGAACACTAAGAGACAAGTACACCGTATTTGGACAAAAAATGTGTTGTACATCGTCGTAAAAAAATTCAAGGAAAATCTTTTTATACTTAAGATGTGTAAATAATAACAAAGGACAAATTACGTACCCGACTTTAGTGATCCTAGTTGAAGTAAGACCTCCTTTCTCTCCTTGTCTCACACCTTTCTTGCCACTTTGAAAGACGTTGTTTACCCGTAGACTGACGGTGGGTCGAAGGGGACCCCCGACCACCCTTTTTGTCGGGACCCAAAAACAAAACAAAAGTGTCGACCCTCAAAATACATCGCAAACTTAGAGTCGTAGCACAAGTATTTAGTTTCCCTTTTTTGTTTTCTCTCTTTGAACGTGGAGTTTTTTGAGAAGTCTTCTAGGTATATATCTATAAAGCACAAAAAAAAAAAATTTCGGGACTCTCTTCCTCTTTTTCTGAGTTTGTTTTACATATCCTTGTTTAATCGACCTGTACGTTTGATTCGATACTAAGTGGGTCTCAAATTTGTTTAGTGTTTAAAGTCAAATTATAACCCTCTCCCCTGTCTTGTTGTTTGTTTACTATGTAGAGAGTTGGAGTGATTGTTTTACACCGTTCTGGAATAGCTGATGCTCCCATGTCTACTTCCGATTTATTTCGAGATTTAGTTATCACTAATGACCCTCGTCGTCGGAACCGGTGTCACGCCCCGACCAAGACCGATGGAGAGTGGGGTCGCGTCTCAATTGAGCACCGAAGAGGGGTGTTGCAAGGCTCAAAATCACACCTTTCGACGTTTCCTTTTGTTTTGTGGGTTTATTATTGTTATTGTTACTTTTATTGTTGTTAGCAGTATTTTTTAATTTCCTATTTACTTGACCAAAATCCATTCGTGTGGTGTGAACCATACTTCACTATGTCCCAATCCCCGCCCCTCCCCCCACCCCGCCCCCCACCAGTAATCAAGACTAAGCAGAAGTGGATTTCATTTATTTATTTTGGAGTAAACTTTGACCAAGTGTGTAGGGATTATGTCAATTTTTAGAATTATATGGAGTTGAAAAGAGGAAAGTGTACGTTTCTATGACGAAAAAGTAGTGCAGTTCTTGTGTGTCGAAGGAAACTTCAGACCCGCCAACCTAAAACCGGTGGTCCTCACCCACTCCTTAACCTCCCACCCCCAGGGAGACCACCCGTGTCCAGACTCCTGTCTCCTGGGAACCCAGGGGCTCCCCCCACCCCACTCCGCGACTCCGAGCCCCGCCCCGCCCCCCCAGGGAGAGGAACCCAAATATTACATACCCTGAGAAACGTGAAGAACCTGAATTGATAAAGAAAAAGGTACGACCCCTTTAAAAGTTGGTAAAAGAAATAAAAACTAATCCAGGAATAAGGATATTAAACGGGTATACAACGATATCAGATAAAACGGGCATACAACGATATTAGATAATTTTACAGTAAAACTTTTTCATTTAAATAAGGGTACACGAGAACAGAGTTGGGTATGTAAATATAAAAATCAAACTCACATATCGTCATGTATATAAAGATTAAATACGTTACTATAAAACACTGAGTTAACGATTTCAACGTTGACTAATAATTTAAAATAATTGGTAATCACGTATATTACCATTGTTTGTAAAACAAAATTAGATTGTCGTGTGTATTATACGTTATTTTAATTATTGTCAATGAATTGTAAATTATAGTTATACACAAGTCATAAAGGTCATATAGAGTTTTTAAAACGACATACAAACTTAGTCCTAAATTTGTTTCATATCGCTGACGTAAAACTACTACCAAAAACTCAAAGAAAATTAGATTTTTCCAAAAGAGAAGGAGAACAAAAGTAAAGTAAATAAACAACTTCTTTAGCCAAGTAAACAGGACGTAAGACCTAGACCGATTTTCATAGAAACACTACTTTTATTACACGAAGAACCTTGACCATCTATCTTAAGCCAGATCTTTACTAATTTAAGTATTATAAAAATAAAAGTAAGTAGTGGACACCTGAAGGATGACACAAGGTAGTTCTTCCTGTTTCAAGACTAATATAAAAAGGTGTTTTAATTGACAAAGTAGGTACAAAAGTTTAAAAAGATCTCAACCCGTTACTGAGAGTGTTTCCAAAATTGTACTTAACCCAAAACCTCCGATAAAGGGAGAAAAGTAAAAAAAAAAAAAAGTCAAATCTTTTAAATCCAATCGATCATTAAAAAGGTAAAACATCTATAAAATTTTCTTGGTCGAATGTTAAAAAAAATGATGTAGATTAAAACAAGTGATAATAGATTAAATAATTAAAGATAATAAATTTTGACGAAAGGTGAACGAAATAAATGAACATTATAACAAAAAGAAGATCGTAATTATAAATCTCAACTTAAATAAAAATCAAAAGTAAATAATAACTATAACACATATAAGTATAAAACACTATAATGCCTATCTGAAGACTATACTTAAATCAACAACTCACTAAGTGTACTAAAATCTAAAGACGAAGAGTGACAAGTACATCCTAAAGATACAATTATAAGATTCTAGTGTTTTGTAGTCATGATAAAACTTTAGAATAACACTATATTTTAAAAGTTTGTCTATTAAAATAATTACTTTTTCCGTTTTCGGTACGGAGAAATGTCGTTACGGATTTACGAGTGACCGGAGAACCAGATAATATTTAAAAAAGGTCTATACACTCAGAATTTACTTATTTTGTTTTTAGAAACAGTTCTGTCTATTCGTCACAAAAACAAAGACGATACAAAAGGGGAGTACATACTAAAAATCTACTGTTATAGATCAGGAAGATATAACGAATTGTGTGTCAAAACGTCTTTTTTTGATATACAATCACAAACATACCTTCTTATTAAATACTTTGAGATTCACGAAGAATATGAGTAACAGAGGATTTCTCGGATTTCGTCCAGATAGACAAGTCCAAATGTCAAAAACAACGTATTCCAAAGGTACAACTACTGTTGATTAATCTACTTATTAGTAGACTAGATTCTGAAATGTTTAATGTCCCGAGAGTCCGAAGGGACCACCGAGTTTTCTATTTCGCAGACGGGCGTTACGTCCTCTGGGTCCAAGCTAGGGACCCAACCCTTCTAGGGGACCTCTTCCTTTACCGTTGGATGAAGTCATAAGAACGGACCTCTTAAGCTACCTGTCTCTTCGGACTCGCCCGATGTCAGGTGCCCCAGCGTTTCTCAGCCTGTACTCACTCACTGAAGTGAAGTGAAGTGCAAAAGAATAATACACAAAAACACTTACGGGAGAAGTACATATAGACGGGTAAGGGTAGGTAGGATACCTCAGTCTGGTGCTCTTGTACTAGAATAAAGTGGTACTTACGGTACAAGTGAATTCTGATAGACTCTCATCCAACCACAAACAGTAGAGTTAACTCACGTCTAATTCACGTCCTTCAGACAGAACGATCACGAAACACCAGAAGAGGTTGGCTCTCAACACCCGTTCTCTTAATGAAACGAAAACCTTTTTCACCTCTTTAAGTAAAAGACGTCGGTATTCTTTTTATCAAAAAGTCCATGATTACCGGTCGGTAATGAGGTTCTGTCTCATGGACACTTTTTAGAAGTTTCCTTTCAGATCTTTTAATTGGTTCTACCTTCTCATCTTTTTGTGACCTGAGTAGAGAAGAGTACTTGTGTAGTCTTGGTGTTGATAGTTATTTTTTCTGACCGTGTCTTTTCTAGAAGATGTTGATTTTTGTACTTCTTCCTTACCGTTACTCTGTTCATGCTCTCCGTCTTGACGTTATATCAGTTGAGAGTGTGGACGTGTTCTCACCCTCCAGACTTAGGGTATAACCCGAGGGTCGAGTCCCCAGGACGTGACCCTTCTACTCGGGGGACTTCCGGTCGCCCCGAATATAAGTCCTCGCGGTGTCTTGGCCCCGTTTAAAATGAGAATTTTCTGTGTGTGTTTTAGAATGTATAAGACCCTACGTTCCGGTTTCGTCATTACCTATCCTCGGACCCGGTTTAAATAGACGACCAGAACCTCTCAAAGGGTCTCTCCGTTCCACACCTTTATCGCATATATTTGTCATCACCGTCTGTAGAAATCCTCGAGGAAGATAGTACACCTATTACCACGACCACCCGTGGTGACGTCTTAGGAGGAAGATCCAGTAATCATGGTTCTGGACCGGGGTTGGTTATCGACATCCACGGTCACCACCCTATGGAGATTCTGATTCGTTGAATGACCCACTCCTGTGTTGGGGTGAGTAGTCGACTGTCCGAAGGATTTCTGAAGGACTCAGGTACCGGGGAGGTCTGTGTGGAAATCCATGTCGACACGGGTGGTCTCCCGGTTCTGTGTAGAGGTGAGTAGTCCTCTATCCGTCGTCGGACCAGGAGGTCTTTCGGATGTGATCAGAGATCTTGTCGGAGTGATTGACATAGACCCCCCTTCGGTCTATGTTCTTTTGGTGTTATGACGTTAGACGACTGGATAGGATGGGTGTCGTCCGGTCTGGTATGAGACCCTAGTCGACCTGGAACAGGGACGGGTTATCGTCCGGTTGTGTTCGATGACCCCGATACTTGTGTTATTAATTTTGACCTTTTTGGTCTTTGTACACCTCCGATTTGTCACATTGTGATTTATTGGTTGACTATTTATTTATTTAATTTCATCTTTGTTTTTATGGATCCCTATTTATTTTTATGTTTCTAGGTTTTGGATACCCTGTGTCGTTTTCGTCAAGATTTCCTTCAACTCTTACTATGTTGAAATAGAGTCTTTTATTCTTTTTAAAGTTTATTGGATTTAAATATGGATTTCCTTGATCTCTTTCTTCTTGTTTGTCTTAAGTTTCAATTTTTTTCCTTTCTTTAGTAATTCAAGTTTCGTCTTTAATTAATCTACGATTTTTTTTGTGTTATTTTTCTAGTTACTTTGATTTTCGACCAAGAAACTTTTTTATTTGTTTTAACCATTTGGAAATCGGTCTGAGTAGTTCTTTTTTTCACTGTCCCGGGTTTAGTTATTTTAGGATATGGTTTTTTTTTTCAATGTCACCCATGGTATCTTTATACTTCCTAGTATTCTCTGATGATACCTATTGATGCACGGTTATTCTACCTGTTGGATCTTCTTTACTTATTTAAGAATCTTTCCATATTATAGGGTTTTGACTTGGTCCTACTTTATCTGTCATACTTGTCTGGTATTACTTTGATATAGTCATTAAAATTTTACGGGTCGTTTTTTTTCCTATTAAAGTATTAAGACAGTATAAATCTAAAATTTTGAATGTACCAGACGAATGTAATGACTTCTGTTGTATCACGGTCCCCGACCAGGAAGGTCTCGAAGATGGACACAAGTGCTCGAAACAGTCCGAGAGAGTGTTCTGTGCACACGGAAAGGAGAGTGTCCCGTCGAATAGTCTATCTTTAGCTTACCCAGAGGTCTCTGTGAATCGGTGTAAAGTTCCTCTCGAGAAAAGTAAGAAGATTTTAATCTTTTTATTTCACTAAAACAAAGAGTCATCATGGCGTATATCTTCAGTGTTTACTTTAAGACTAAAAATTGAAGTTGAGGACCTAACTAAAATGATAGTTTCTTTACAGTCTTAGTGAGTAGACTTTTTACTTACTTGATGTACCTTGTTTTTGAAACATATCTCCTCATAACCTTTACAAAATCCTGCTCCTTTCCCTATATACCCGAATATCTAAAACTGAAAAGAAGATTCTCGGTATCCTTCGATTAATTCCCAATTTCACCTCGACTCGGTTCCCACACTCTCGTCATCAAACCGACTGGAGTCATCAAACCGAGAAACATTTCTACTACAACCGGGGTTATACCCCTTGTCATATTCTATGTTACCAAATTTTTTTTATGTGCATCTCGTAATTTCTAATACAGTCATAAAGTCTATACTCTACCTCAAAAGAACTTAAACCTCTCTTCACCTACTAAAGTTGTCTGTAACTTCTCTATGTTCGACACCCAAACTACTACCGTAACTGAACCGAAACTTCTGTTACGACTCCAAACAAAGAAATGGTCACCCTGTCCACCATTTCGGTAATTAACTCTTACTCTTCCGACCTACTCCAGGTACAAATCACTATCCTATGATTTGAACCTAAACCTGTACAACTCAAACAACCCGAAACTCTATAAACTACTTTAATAGTCCAATGACCTTACACCGATGTGGTTATCATTAATCATACAGGATTTTTACTGAGACTTTCTCTACCCTTATGGTCTGGTGGACTGGACGGAGAACTCTTTGGACATACGTCCAGTCCTTCGTTGGCAATCTTGACCTGTACCTTGTTGTCTGACCAAGGTTCATCCTTTTCCTCACGCAGTTCAGACATATAACAACGGGACGAATAAATTGAATGTACGTCTCATGTAGTACTCTTTGCGACCTGACCTTCTTCGTGTTCGACCTCAGTTCTAACGGTCCTCTTTATAG
Source organism: Capra ibex (assembly GCA_006410555.1). NCBI lineage: Eukaryota > Metazoa > Chordata > Mammalia > Artiodactyla > Bovidae > Capra > Capra ibex. The sequence continues at coordinate 35,902,987 of SJYO01020080.1, forward strand.
TTATTGGAGTCTATACGTCCACTGTGGTGGGAATACCGTCTTTGACTTCTCCTTGATTTTTCGAAGAACTACTTTCACTTTCTCCTCTCACTTTTACAACCGAATTTCGAGTTGTAAGTCTTTTGCTTCTAGTACCGTAGACCAGGGTAGTGAAGTACCGTTTATCTACCCCTTTGTCACCTTTGTCACAGTCCGAAATAAAAACCCGTGAGGTTTTAGTGACGTCTACCACTAACGTCGGTACTTTAATTTTCTACGAATGAGGAACCTTCCTTTCAATACTGGTTGGATCTGTCGTATAATTTTTCGTCTCTATAATGAAACGGTTGTTTCCAGGCAAACACAACCGTCAGTTCCGATACCAGTTTCGATACCAAAAAGGTCACCAGTACATACCTACACTTTCAACCTGACACCTCTTTCGACTCACGGCTTCTTAACTACGAAAACTTGACACCACAATCTCTTCTAAGAACTCTCAGGGAACCTGACGTTCCTCTAGGTTGGTCAGGTAGGATTTCCTCTAGTCAGGACCCGCAAGTAACCTTTCTGACTACGACTTCGACTTTGAGGTTATGAAACCGGTGGAGTACGCTTCTCAACTGAGGAACCTTTTCTGAGACTACGACCTTCCCTAACCCCCGTCCTCCTCTTCTCCTGCTGGCTCCTACTCTACCGACCTACCGTAGTGACTGAACTACCTGACTCAAACTCACTTGAGGTCGTCAACCACTACCTGTCCCTCCGGACCGTAGGACACTAAGTGTCCCAACGTTTCTCAACCTGTACTGACTCACTGACTGACTTGACTTTTTACTGAGTCTTCGTTAATCGACGGACGTGTCATTTGAGATTACTGTGTTTCACACCAAGATTAACAATGTGAACCCATACAGACCCCACTAAACGAGTACCTAATCAAGTATTACGGGTCGTCTTACTGAAACGGAAGTAGGATGTCCCTTAGGTAACCATTGAAAGTGACTCCCTTAAGGTTCTAAGAAAAACGAAACAGTCCTTATCTAAACTTTCTCATGTTTATTGATACAAGCACGTTCATTCCGAAGGTTCCTCTTAGAAACGTGTTCACTTGTGCCAAAGTAAGATATAGAAGATGAAAGGAAGGAACTCTACTTCGGTATATACACTCTTGCACACGAGTCAGCGTAGGCTGAGAAACACTCGGGTGTCTGACATCGAGTGGTCTAAAGAGACAGGTCCTTTAAAATTGAACCATAGACTTTATATAAAAAGGTACGATTCAGTGAAATCAGTACAGGATGAGAAACGTTCCGATATCTGACATCGGATGGTCCGAAAAGACAGGCACCCTAAGAGGTCCGTTCTTATGACCTTACCCATCGGTAAAGGAAGAGGTCCCTAGTTTGGACATAGAGGACACAGAGGACGTAACCGTCTGTCTAAGAAATGGTTCCACTGTGGCCCCTTCGGGTGTACACTCTTGGCACCACCGAATTAGTTAAACCGTAAGTATTGCCACTGAGACCGGGATTGTATTTCATACCATCTCCCTTTATATGTAAAAATTTAAAAGAAACTTTTTAGTGGTAAAAAAGAAGTTCTTTTGGTAGTAAAAGAGTAAGAGGGGTTCAGAATGTCTTTGACTTACTCCTGTGGTCCTAGGCGGATTAAAATTAATAAATATCAAAAGTTAGACAGATAGACTATTTATTTGTAGGTCCATTCGCTAGTTTTAGGACCGTTAGGATACTCTAAAAGATAAAGAGAAGTCCCGTTTATTAAGGTATAGGGACGTTATTTATGATCTACAAGATGACAACTCTTTTATTCGAATTATTCTAAATAAAAATTGTCATTTAAACTTCTTTAACTTCTTATTTTGTATACCCCTTTATTAATATTACAAAGTCTATAATATAGTTTCGAAGTCTATAATGAAGTATTAGACATCTTTTAAAAGATCAGTCCCATACCTGTTGATTTACTACGACAAGTTTGAACAATTTTCAATAAGTACCTTAGTACTATTCTATTTTAGTGGTTAACATAAAAATAATCCGAGAAATTAAGGTTTACATACTCCTAATGGATAGATAGGTAAGTAGATAGATAGTAGATATAGAATTCCACTTTCTAGGTTTAAAGAATTATTGAAAACTGGGTTAATACTTTAAACCTTTATAGTTAATATCTAACTCTCAACTGTTCTTTCTATCTATCCCAATCAGTCTTGTTTTACAGGTGAAACCTTTACTTAGTTAGACTTAGACATGAGTAACAGGTATACCGGTCAAAAGTCACCTCTATATAGTAAGTTGGAAGAACGATAAACATAACAAAGGTACAGAGAAACGTCCATATATGAAATTTTATATATCAGAAATTTGATTATAAACAAGTACATTCACTTCTAGTTTTTATTGATTCTAGATAGAATTCTAATTTGATTATGTTAAAGTCATTTATCCATTTAAAAACATATATAGAATTAGTTGTTTTTATACATATATTTAACACAATAAATAAAATAAAACTCTTTGTCGACTTAAAAGTGTAATTTAATATCCACCNACAAGTACATTCACTTCTAGTTTTTATTGATTCTAGATAGAATTCTAATTTGATTATGTTAAAGTCATTTATCCATTTAAAAACATATATAGAATTAGTTGTTTTTATACATATATTTAACACAATAAATAAAATAAAACTCTTTGTCGACTTAAAAGTGTGATTTAATATCCACCTAACAGGGAAAGATCCATTAGATTCTTAGAGATACAAGTGAAGGTTTATAGAATCATAGAGAAAAAAACCTAAATGAAAATCCGTTTTAAATATACAGTGTCTTCTTTCATATCAATAAATTTCTGGTACAGTTTATAAAGTAAACGTGATAACTGTTTTTTTTATGAATAGCTATATAGTTTTTTCTTTTCATGAATCAATATTTTTGTTTGTTCTTTGAATGACATGAAATATGGATTGAAATAAGTTAATCTTTTATAAAAAACTCATAATGTTTTCTCTCTCTCTCTCTCTTTAGTGAGAGTTACCAACTTCAATTTATAGTGACTTTTATAACTTTTCACATAGATGTATTAGGCTTTGTTAATGACTTGACTTCTATATAAAAATGTTTACAGGGCTAATTTCCCATATGTATTTGTTCCTTCTACGTAAATTTTCTATTTTATTTTATCCTGATACAAGTACCAGAAAACACTGATACAAGAAGTGGATAAGAAAAGTGACGTCACTATCACACTTACCTATACTACCTACGTTTGTTCTGAGACCACTGCCTCAAACAAGAGTGTCCTGAGTGTCTAGCGGGTCCCGATGTCCAGGGGGACAAGCACCATAAGGACCAGTAGATGGAGTGGTGGTACCGCCCGTTGGAACCTGACTAAAAAGAATAGACCTTCCTGGGGGTAGAAGTGTGGGGGTACATAAGTAAGGACCCGTCAAATCGGAAACGTCTACGAACAAGAAGGAGAAGACACTGAGGGTTCTACGATTAATTAAAGAATAGACACTTAGTGTGATATAGGGACCAACTCACGTAGAGGGTTAAAATATAAAAACGAAGGTCACGTTTGTGTCTTACAAAGGAGGACCATCACTACCGGATACTGGCGATACATCGGTATACGTTAGGGAACGAAATGGGTCACCACTACATATTATAGAAGACGTGGGTCAATTATCCATAAAGTATATAATAACCCAAAGAAGTAGGGTACTACGTACACCCAAACAATAAATCTAATTGAAAGACGTTCAGGTTACATTATATAATAAAGATGACACTTTAAAATGTTGATAAATTCTAAAGAACATGACTGGGATCTCAATTATACGAGGACTAGAAACATAAAAGTCAGAAATATGTTAGAAAGTGAAAATACTCATAGTAATAGAGAATGAGGGTACAAGAGAAACGGTAGGACTCTTTCTTCAGACTTTTCCCGTCCTCGTTTCGGAAGAGGTGGACGTCACGGGTGAACGACAGACAAAGGAACAAGATACCGTGAGAGAAGAAGTACATACACGCAGGACCCAGACCTAGTCGACTTTTAGTCCTATTTGATATAAGAAATAAGATATGTTAGTATTAAGGAGACGATTTAGGAAAATATATGTCAGACTCCTTGTTTCTCCAATATCCACGGAACTTCTCTTATTATTTATTTATTTGTATAAAATTTCGTTTTAAGTTTGTCAAGAAAAGTTTGAAACGTTTTAGTTCTTCAGATGTCAATTCGTTTAACCGGAACCGAAATAGTAAATTTGTCTCCCATTACAGATCCCGTCACAGATTCATGACATACTACTTTCAGTAGAAGTTACCGTTCTCCACAAGTATAGTGTCTTTTGACTTAAAAATTACTTTTTAATTTAGGAAATGTAAACTTTAGGAAATGTAAACTTAGTCAAGATTACTCCACCTACTTTGACCTTGGATAATATGTCTCACTTCATTAGGTCTTACTTTTTGTGGTTATGTTATGTGATTACGTATATATACCTTAAATCTTTCTACCATTACTATTTGAATATACACTCTGTCGTTTTCTTTGTGTCTACATATCTTGTCAAAAAACCTGAGACACCTCTCCCACTCCCACCCCACTAAACCCTCTTACCGTAACTTAGTGGTCAGGTCCAAACTACCTACTATGTCCTACGAACCCCGCCCACGTGACCCTACTGAGTCTCCCTACCCTACCCCTCCCACCACCCTCCCCTCAAGTCCTACCCCTTGTGTACATGTGGACACCACCTAAGTACAGTTACATACCGTTTTGGTTATGAAATGTTTTGGTTAATGAAATGTTATGACATTAGTCGGAGGTTAATTTTTTTTATTTAAATATAATTTTTTTATTTTGGTTCCTAAATCCCGAACGTCACAAAGTGAGACATTTAAGGTAGATTTAATCTATGTCATCAAACGTTAAAATGACACAGTCTGTAAACGTACAAAGAAACAAACTCTAACCTCACTCACTCACTTTGATTAAGAGATTCGAACTTATAGTTTTAAGACCGAGAAAGAGTTGACAAGTCTCTGAGTCTACTTTACTGAAGAACATCCTCTAACAGGGACTTCTCCTTTTAAAGAAACTTACTTCTTTTCCAAATTTTTCGTGTCTTATGTTTTCTAACCACGTAAAATGACCTCTTATTACCTTCAACCCTATTTTAATTTTTACCTGATAACTTAAACCACGTTTATATACGTTCATGTATCACGTAAAATGACCCTTTAATTTCCGTTATCACTATAAGTTCTTAAAAGTCTATAATTTTCTAAAGTCTTATATAAAGGAGTCTATAATCATCAGAAGACAAATTATTTCATATTTGTATTTAAGTATATTAAAAGTATGAAGAATATGAGAACGTACAAATGATAAATTCATTTTCATATGTTACGTTAATGTACTACATTGTAAAGAATTGAACACATTCACGGTGGGACCTTACTCAGAGTAAAGGTTTTACTAACATTTTTGGACATTATATTATAAATAACAAGCAAGTAACTAACGAGACATACCTTACACATCACTGAAAGAGATACACGGTATAAGATTTAAATTTCCTTAAGATTTCATCATTTACATTTTAAAAAAACGTGAATATTATTACAACGATCGATTGGTGACGACAACGTTTTAGGAGTCCACTACTGGACCACAACGACTAGTTATTCCTTCTTAATTCTCCTTCTTTATACATCTGTCTTTTAGACTACACACCTATGTTGTCCATACGTCCCATCCTCCTACGTTCCGACTCTTGACTTCGGTCACTATGTCGAGGAGACGGGTCAGAATCTGATAGAAGTCAGAAAGTGTCCCGTGGCTCTTATTCACTCGAATTTTACTAATGCACTTACATCAGTCGATAGATTTGCCGTCACTGTTCTTACTTGTGTGACTTCCGTTTACTTAATCTTTCAAGATGTTTAGTTTAGTCATGACCCTCTTTTACTAGGAACAGTATATTTATCTTCTTGAATAATCCCCGTAGAGACCAAGACTATCTCTGACTTCAAAGATTGGGTAGGTACGAAGACGTTCCCCAGGATAGGAGAGAAGTTGGTCAACCCCCTTTCCCAAATCTATACACTTTTTCCTGTGCTAATGATTATAAAGTTTCGTGTTCACGACACTTCGGTACATTATAGGTTTGAGTAGTCCTTTGTGAGTGTATAACTTCATAAATTAGAAACTCTCATAAAAACCTGTCTTGACTGGTGACCTCCCTCAGAACCGTTCAAATCAAAGTAAGTAAGATTTTATATCGAGTAGTTCGGTAAAGGATCCTTGTTTTCCTTTAAAGTCAAAGACTTCAATTTATTGGACATCACCTATTTTGACTTTCATATCATTGGTGTTCTTCTGACACAAGGACCGTTTATCAGGGTCTAAACCCCCATTTTCTTCTATATGTTGAAAGATCTATCTCTTTGACCTAATGATTGTTTCATTTCTATTCATATCATTATAAACTACAGAGTAAAAAACTTGACTTTTATCTCTGTTACCTTGTTGTAAATATTTAATGACTCTCTTTTTATTACCCAAGTACTTATCACAACACGTCTCCCTAACACTTACTAGTACGTTTGACACACGTGAGGAATTGAGTCCTCGTGGTAAGTGTTTTGTTATAACACAACGACCGACGGGACGCAAAATCTGTGTATTCGTTACTGTGTTACCCATTACTACTATACTAACCCTTGTCATAAAATTCATCAATCTAAAACTTCTGATATTTCGTTTATTGTAAAGTAATGAGAAAATCCACTTAACACCGTTTATAGTCTCCTCTGAAATAAGGTTAATTCTCGGACACGATACACAATACATCATATTTGACATACGGTACTGAGTGAAACTTTGTGACAAAAGATGAACCGAAGAGACCAACGAGTCTACGATTTCTGAGGCGGACGTTACACTCTCTGGACCCAAACTAGGGACCGAACTCTTCTAGGGGACCTCTTCCCTTACCGTTGAATGAGGTCATAACGGACTTCTTAGGGTACCTGTCTCTTCGGACCGCCCGATGTCAGGTACACCAGTGTCTCAGCCTTAAGTGACTTACTGATTGTGACTTCAGATATTCTCGTCAAAAACAGTAAAGAAAAGATAAACATCTGTTCGGAGTTAAATTCCAAGAACTCTTACGTAACGAACTCCCTATCGGACAGAGTGATATTATCGATCACAACTCACTGAGTAAGTTACACTCAATGTCTAGTGTGACAGGTAACTAAGCATATATAAAGGACAGTGTCTGTGACAACCACGGACGGGTACAGAAAAGATATGTAGAAGTAGACTCCCGAAACATACTACTGGTCTTGGTAAAATTGGGAGTAAATTCCGTTTGACATTCTTGACCCTTTACTGATGGTAAGTATCTTAGAGGGAATCTGGTAAATAGTTGGTTACTGACTGTCCTCAGTCACTTGTTTATGGAGTCTGTAAACGGGAAATCCACTATATTTAAACTGTAAATACGAGATATGACCGAATACCACAAAGTTTTTTTTCTAATTCGAACTAACGGGCGTCAACATTGGACAAACCATTTAATGAGAAATAGTCGACGTAAAGGAAAGGATAAAGTGAAGTAGTGAAAGAATCAGTAGTAGACTACGACGACGATTCAGTGAAGTCAGTACAGGATGAGACACGCTGGGGTAACTACCGTCGGGTCATCCGAGGAGACAGGGACCCTAAGAGGTCCGTTCTCATGACCTCACCCAACGGTAACGGAAGAGGTTAAGTACTTTCACTTTTCACTTTCACTTCAGCGAGTCAGCACGGGCTGAGAATCGCTGGGGTACCTGACGTCGGATGGTCCGAGGAGACAGGTACCCTAAAAGGTCCGTTCTCGTGACCCCACCCTACAGTAACGGAAGAGGTCAGTAGTTGATAAGTCAATTTAATGACGTGAGTTTATTACAGAGTCAGAGACTCTATGTTGGATTCTGTGGGACATGGGGAAGATAGACACCGGCTTGTGTTTGGTCCATGGTGAAAATGGGATCCCATCTTGACTTACAAAATACGTCCTTGATCCGTATGGACATGATGGGATAAAGTTATACTACTTTAATAATGAAGATGTCTTTAGAGTTACCAACACCCAGGACGGTGATGAAACTTATAGGTCTACGGAGTAGATAGGTCTATAATAGGTCTAGATTCGTCTTACAATTTCGCTCAAAAAGAAAATGGAGTATGGTAATTCTCAGACACGGGATGGTGTGTATATATGTTATATGAGATGGTTCCAACTACCACTTACAGGTAAAATTGAACCACAGACTTTATACACACACGTACGATTCAAAAGTCAGTATAAACTGAGAAACGTTGGGATACCTGACATCGGGTGGTCCGAGGAGACAGGCACCAAAAGAGGTCCGTTCTTATGACCACATCCAAAGGCAAAGGAGGAAGTTCAATGAAGGGTTGGGTCCCTAGCTTGGGTGTGGAGAATACAGAGGACGTAACCGTCCGCCCAAGAAATGATGATCGTGGTGAACCCTTCCGGTAGACTTTATTTGTGAAATCAATAATTTTTCTTAGAATATATTAACTCCTATAAAATAAAAAGGAACTTCATGGTAGATAAAGGTAAAAACGGTAGTTCCAAAACGTAAATAATACAGTCCTTTAGACCTTCTTGAACTCCGGGTCGTCACCTGTGTCCAGGCCTTTTCCGGTTAGGAATAGGGTTAAGGGTTCTTCCCATCATCATTTCTTATACGATTGGTAGTCTGTTAGTGTGAGTAGAGGGTACGAACATTCCAGTACAAATTTTAGAACGTGCGATCCGAAGTCTTAATACACTTGATTCTTGAAAGTCTACAGGTTCGACCTAAATCTTTTCCTTCTCCTCGATCTCTAGTTTAACGGTTGTAAGCGACCTAATATCTCTTTCGTTCCCTTAAAGTCTTTTTGTAGAGAGAGACAAAGTAGTTGATACGATTTTGGAAACTGACATACCTAGTACTGTTCGACACCTTACGAGAATCTCTCTACCCTTATGGTCTGGTAGAATGGACAGAGGACTCTTTGGACACACGCCCAGTTCTACGTTGTCAATCTTGGGACATACCTTTTTGACTAACCAAGTTCTAGTTCTTTCCTCATGCTGTCCCGACAGACGACAGTGGGAGAACCAATTGGATATACGACTCGTGTAGCACTCTTACGGTCCGACCTACTCATTGTTCGACCTTACTTCTGTCCACCCTCTTAGTTGTTGGAGACCTACTATGGTGAGATTACCGTCTCTCAATTCTCCTTGATTTCTCGGGGAGAACTACTCCCACTTCCTCCTCTCACTTGCTCGGCCGAATTCTGTTCGTAACTTTTTCGATTCTAGTACCGTATACCGGGGTAATGACGTACCGTTTATCTTCCCCTGTTACACCTTTATCACTGTCTAAAGGAGAATAACCTACGGTTTTAGTGACACCTACCACTGTCTTCGGTACTTTAGTCTATTGACGAAGAACCGTCCTTTCGTTACTGTTTGGATCTGTCACACAACTTTTTGTCTCTGTAATGGGACGGTTGTTTACAGACACATAAGTTCTGATATCAGAAGGGTCACCAGTACATACCAACACTTTCGACCTGACATTTCTCCCGTCTTACGACTTCTTAACTACGAAAGTTTGACACCAGAAAACCTCTTCTGAGGAATTTCAGGGAACCCGTCGTTCCTCTACTTTGGTCAGTTAGAATTCCCTCTAGTTGGGACTTATAAGTGACCTTCCTGACTAAGACTTCGACTTCGAGATCATAAAACCGAGAGACTACGTTTGTCTGTTGAGTAACCTTTTCAGTGACTACGACACTTTCTAACTCCCGTCTTCCTCTTCTTCCGTAGTCTCCTACTCTACCGACCTGTCGTAGTTTCTACGTTGTTTGTACTTGAACCCGTTTGAGACCCTCTACCACTCCCTGTCCCCACACGACGTCAGGTATTCCAACGTCTCAGTCTGAACTGTCCCACTGATTTGTTGTGGTAAAGGTAAAAATGACAGAATGTATACTTATGGTCTAAAGTCAATCTTGAACACTCTGTTCGTTTGTTGTTGTTTGGTTCTTTCTTTGTTGGGTTATAGTTTTATCTCTTGTAATTTCTCTTGATCACAGTCTATACTGAGTCTTCAACCCTAATAGTTAGTCCTTTAAATTTTACCGGTACTAATGATACAATTGCAAATATACGTACTACTCTAAAATCTCTCTTAAATCTCTCTCTCTCTCGTAAAAAATTTTCAGTTCACTTTCACGATCTTAATGTATAAAAAATTTTGTACTCTTGTTTCCATTCCTATAAAAACCACTCGAGTAGTCATTTATTCTGTACCTGTTTAGACACTTGAACTCATATGTAGTTACTTATAATAGTTTTAATTTTTATTTATTCTTGTCTCATTTTTTTTTTTGTTTGTTGGGTCCTGTAAGTGTATGATACTTTCTGGTAGTTCAATAGATTATACACACATTGACCTTTGACTCTTCTTTTCTTATTCTCACCTCGACTTCTTTATAAACTTTTGTATTAACAGTTCTTAAAAAGTTTCTATCACTTTCAGTAGTTTGGTTTCTAAGTTCTTCGTGTGTCTTGGACTCTGTCTTATTGGTTTTGTTTGTCTTTGGTTTAGTGTTGTTTTATTTTTACGTTTTGTTGTTAATATAATTTCGTCGATTTTTGATCTCTATTTTTCTTTTAAAACTTCCATCGATCTCCCCTTCTTTTTCATATACCAGTCTTCTATTGACTCATAACTCACTGTATAAAGTTTAACACCCCCCTTTTCTGGACGGTTGAGTCTTAAAATGGATTCCTTTTTAATGAAGGTTTTGCTTACACCAGGGTCAGGGGTCAAACCCCCTTAAAGGAGGGACGACTCCCTGTACGTGGACGAAAACTCTAGACGGAGAAATGAGCGTGTCTATATCCCCATCCAAATCTACTACTACCCGGTCCTTCGAACCTCGACCCACCCAACTGGGAGAATGGACCGACCCGGAGGTTGTAGGGAGAAGATACAGAGGAAGTTATGTTTGGTCCTTACCCCGTCCCCTCCTCTCACCGACTTCAAAGACCCAAGGACCCATGAGTCACGATACACTCAAGACGTCTCCTTTCCGTACCACCCGGGAAATCCCACGTTGCTTCAACCTTGGAGTTTCGTCGACCTGAAGAGTCGGACTCCCGATCAGACCCCGGTCTCACTCTCACTGAGACTTCCCCGGTGGGGGTTCGGAACCCGACAGAAGGACCACATCGTTTGTCCTGTTCCACTTCGACTCTGTTCTAGGTCTCCCCCAAGGACCTGTAGTCTTGAAAGATCTTCGAGACTTCGTCTTCTCCTAGTGGGACACCCTTCCACAAAATCCTAGATGACAGAACTCTGAAGCGTCGAGTCACAGTCATACACACATCGACACAGGGGACGACGTCTTCATCCGCCACCTTCGACTGTTGTTCCTCCTAGAAGTCCCCCTCCGTTTCTCCTAAGGGAGGACATCGTCCGAGATGTCCCTCTTGTCTACTCGTGACCCTTGATTCACCAATTGTAACTGCTCGTGTACCAGACTCACACTGACACATGGACGACGACCTTCCTTTCAGTTAGTTCGTCCTCTATACGGGTCACTCTACGACGACTCACGACAAAATGACCCCGTGGTCACACGAAGGGACACGGGGTCTCGGGTAACGTCATCGAACCTGATCCCCGAAAGTGAAGTGACGAGGTATGAGGAACCAGTGAAACTGGAAACTCCCACTTCACGAGGGGAAACAGGTCCAGTGGTGAGACCAGAAAGGGTACGAAAGTTTGACTCCGTCCCTTTCTCCTTTCCGTCTCTTTGCCTCCCTTGTTCTGGGACCCTAAACACGACCCCGAAAACCTCAATCCAAAAAGTTAGTTATGCATCCTTTGTCATTAAACCCCTGTCCTTCTTACCCCAGTCTCTCAAAACTCCTTTTACCGACCGTTCTCCCATTTTAAGTGACTATGAGAACTAAATTTTGGGGTACGGTTAGTAACGAAACAAGAATTTGTTCCTTTGGACCCTGTGTTATTTTTTTTTATCTTATATTTTATTTTTGAAAACACTGTTTTTGACTTTTTTTTTTAGTAATAGATTTCAGAATCTCCTTTTCTTTTGTAATTTTCTTCAAGAAATCCGTCTTCCTCATACTATGGTTTCTCTTAGAAACACCATGTGTTTGTTTATAATGACTTTTATCAATTTTGCAAGTATATTTTCCTAGAAAGAATAAAACCTAATTATATTCCACATTGACTTACGGTTTTTTCTCATCGTTATATAGTATGAAAATGTCTATTTTATATACTGTTATATCGTTCTTCTAACCTCCCTCTTAAACGCTCATATAAGAATAATTTAATAATGGGATGTTTATATCACCATATTATCATAAACTTCCATCTACACTAATTTCATTATATAACATATAGGATTCTCTTAATGTTTTTATCTGTTATATATTTATTCGGTTTATTTCTGTATTTTACCTCATTATTTCAAAGATAGGAGGTTTTCGTCCGTTCCTTTCTTGTCTTCTTATCTTCTATCTTATCTTGTCTCTTATCTTCCTAACTGAACTTAGAGGACGCCGAGAGTGCAACCGTCCACCTAAGAAATGGTGATTCGGTGGACCCTTCGGAGAATTCTTATTTATCTATCGGACTTATAAACATGTGAAAATTTTTGAAACCTAAAAAACAATTTTCAAAAGTCTTTTTTAGGTTCATGTATATAAAATATATTTTGTCTATTGGTCTTTATCGATTTAGCAGAAGACCCTTAAAAAACTCTCTTCATGGGTTTATAAGAAAATCTGTAAGATCCCTTTCTATATACACGTCCCTTTTCTGTCGTTTCATTTTATATATCGATAGACTCGAAACCAGTTTTATTCTGTTATAACACCGAATGTGATCTCCAGGGTCCTTAAAAAGAGGTAATTCGAGTTATACTTATGACTAAAGGTCATGAACTTCTCTACTTCAGTTTCCACACGTTTTCAATTGGGAACCACGTGTTTCGACCGGACGTAACCGGTCTGGTTTCGGACCACCGGTCAAACCTTTACTCTCACTTCACCTCAACCGGTTCAAACCTTTCTTTTAGGTCCCACTCGAATAAAGAGACCACTCCTTCTTTTCTACTGATCTGACAAAATTTCCCTCGTACGGGTTCCTGATGAATCGTAACGATAATTTTTCTCTCTCTCTCTGTTTAGTCTGACACCATTTAGTTTCAGGTGTCAGACTTCAAGTCAAGTCAAGTCAAGTCAGTGAGTCAGCACAGGCTGAGAAACGTTGGGGTACTTAGCGTCGTACGGTCCGGAGGGACAGGTAGTGGTAGAGGGCCTCAAGTGAGTCTGAGTACAGGTAGCTCAGGCACTACGGTAGGTCGGTAGAGTAGGAGACAGCAGGGGAAGAGGAGGACGGGGGTTAGGGAGGGTCGTAGTCCCAGAAAAGGTTACTCAGTTGAGAAGTNTCATGACCTCAAAGTCGAAATCGTAGTAAGGAAGGTTTCTTTAGGGTCCCGACTAGAGGAAGTCTTACCTGACCAACCTAGACGAACGTCAGGTTCCCTGAGAGTTCTCAGAAGAGGTTGTGGTGTCAAGTTTTCGTAGTTAAGAAACCGAGAGTCCGAAGAAGTGTCAGGTTGAGAGTGTAGGTATGTACTGATGACCTTTTTGGTATCGGAACTGATCTGCCTGGAATCAGTCGTTTCATTATAGAGACGAAAACTTATACGATAGATCCAACGAGTATTGAAAGGAAGGTTCCTCATTCGCAGAGAATTAAAGTACCGACGTTAGTGGTAGGTGTCACTAAAACCTCGGGGTTTTTATTTCAGACTGTGACAAAGGTGACAAAGGGGTAGATAAAGGGTATTTCACTACCCTGGCCTACGGTACTAGAAGCAAAAGACTTACAACTCGAACTTTGGTTGAAAAAGTGAGAGGAGAAAGTTAAAGTTCTCCGAAAAATCAAGGAGAAGTAAAAGACGGTATCCCCACCACAGTAGACGTATAGAATCCAATAACTCTAAAGTCTATGGGGAATATGGGTAGGAACACCAGGGTAGTCTTAGAACAGTAAAGTATGTAGTGTAATTGTAGAGGAATGAAACCCTCTTCCTGTTTCCATTTACTTTTCCCTTAGTCTCATCCTTAAATTTGAGGAAAGAGATCTCAATGATGAGGTTTGTATAAGTTGTCCTTGTCGTCCAACGTTTTGACTCATTAAAAGAATAGAAGTTTGTACATCTACATACATATAAACATATTATATACTATGTGTTTAAAATTTCTAAATATGATTTTATAATCATCATATATAAAAACACGACACCACACGAATCAGCGAGTCAAGCACAGGCTGAGAAACGTTGGGGTACCGGACATCGGGCGGTCCGAGGAGACAGGAACCCCTAAGAGGTCCGTTCTTATGACCTCACCCAACGAGAAGGGAGGAGGTCCCGTAAAAGGGTTGGGTCCCTACCTTGGGTCAAAAGGACGTAACGTCCGTCTACGAAATGACAGACTCGGTGGTCCCTTCGGGTCATATATAAATATCTACTAATATTTTATAGAATAAAAGGATACAAATAGTTATAAAAGTTTATAAAGACGTTACCTGTCGATATAAAAACTTTATTTTATTAAAGTCTCACTCACTTACTTACTATGACTGTTGCTCAGACAGCAACTGGTTTGAGATAAGTCAAAGGAAACTCAAGAAAAAGTTGGTCCGAACTAAAAACTTGAAAGTATAAGTAGGGACTTAACAGGTCAAAATCGTTCTTAGGACGATTCAGTCAAACTGATCATGATGGGGATGGGAACTATAGACTAGAAGGAACTATGTATCAATCCAAGGAATAGGAGGTGGTAGGGGGTCCACTACAGACTAGTGAGATTGGACGGAAGTCGTTATGACACTTTATCGAAGTCGGTTTTAAGGGGAATAAGGACTACAAAGGAGAACCATTAAAAAGTGGGTGACGGAGGGAGGGGTGAGTAACCGACATTCATGAGTGAACGAATACGATATAAATCACTACTCGAGTTGTAGAGAGGGAGTAACGTCCTAGGGTAACTTCACCAGGGGTATGGATAATTTTACAACAACAACGGTGATTCAGTACAGGTCGAGAAACGTTGGGATACCTGACGTCGGACGGTCCGGGGAGACAGGTACCCTAAGGGGTCCGTTCTTATGACCTCACCCAACGGTAAAGGAAGAGGTCACGCAGAAGGGTTGGGTTCCTAACTTGGATACAGAGGACGTAACCGTCCGCCTAAGAAATAACGACTCGGTGGGTCGGTGGGTGCATAGATGATTTTATAAGAGGGGAACTTATTCCAGAAGGAATAGTCGAAGTCGTTCACAGTGATTTAATAAAAAAGAAGTATCGTAGGTCTAACCTCTTCTTCTTTATTTATATAAAATTTGTCTACCAAAAAGAAATGAAGAAACGGAAAGTGATCGTTTTAAGATTCTTTCGTCTTATACCTAATTACTCAGATAGTTTGTTATACGGAAAAAAGGAGGATATAACGGTCGGTGTAAACTCCAAAAAAAATTGGAAAATCTATATTTTGGTTCTACAGTGTTCATTCATTTAATTCCAAATAATATATTATACATTTACAAGTACCTATTAAGAGAGACAATTACGTGTTTTTCTTTGAGACTTGAACAATGATGGAACAAGTTTGAGGAAGTTATCAGTGAGAAAGACAACCCCCATTTCTTGTTTCAGGGAGTGGACGGGAGGTTCCAGTGTACAATGGATGTACATGGCCGGAGAGACTGGGGTGCACCGAGGAGGAACGAAGAGAAAAACATTCGGTGTAAACGGTACAACACTGACAAGTTAATAGATCCGAGAAACTATTGGACTGTCAGGGAGGTTATTACTTCCGTGACACCTTCCGTGGACAGATGTTCGTTATTAGTGGAACGATGTCTACTTATAAGGATCCGGGGTGTGTTTGAATGACTTTGTTTTAGACGTAAAATTGTTCTAAAGGTCCTCTAAGTGTCCATTATTTCAAAATTTTCATGACAGATCCAGAGGAGGGTGACACCAGAAAACAAAACAAAAAGAAAACGAAGAGGAGACTTGTAGCGAAACATTCTAAAGAGTAGTTTAAAGTCGAATTTCGATCTCCAATCCACACTAAGACTTTACACTCGATGTCAGTCGTGCTCTTCCTGTTGAACCCCAAACGGGGAATTACCTTAGATCTTGAATCTTAGTAATTTTAGTGCAGACTAATCGAGTCTGTGGTCCTATGATTCGTCTCGTAGTTTTAAATACCCATTTGCCTTTAAAAGTATTTGCATAGTCTTCACAGTGGGCACCACCTTCCATTATCGTATTTCATACTAAAAATAACAATTTTGACCTCGATAGATATTACTAACTACAAATATTAACATCCCGGATGTTATGAGGTACCCTGTTGACATAAAGAGTATGTACAGGTACAGGTGGTATATGTCATTTGTGAATCGAAACAGGATTTCCTTTAGAAACCCACCATAGTCCCCTTAAAATCAGGAAGTAAGAAGGAAGAAGACCGTTTTTTGTATGTGGACACTTTGACCGACTGACAAGACAAGTCTCTTTGATTATATTTGATGTTAAAGAACTCAAACCCTTCACTTCAGAAGTTTTGCTTAGTCACACGTTTCTTAACGACAGACACAATAACAGTAAAGACGCGATAACATCCAAAAAGATGAGATCTTTCGGATTCCATAACGTTCCTATAGGTGTTAAGGAGAGTTCAATACCCATTCTCTCTTTACTAAACATATTATTATCGATAAGAAACATATTTTTAAATTTTATGACAAATTAAATATTATTAAAATCTAACACAAGTTTTCTACAGTTTTATCGGTTCATCTCTTTTTTCACTTAATTAACACATAAAAACACTGATTTTCAATCTATACATTTTATCGATATTCTTAACAAGGGAAATTCAATTTATAAAATAATAAAAAATTGATATTTCTAAAATATTCCATTTAAAACCACTCGGTCTTTCCATTTATTAAATTTTAATCCAAATTACAAAGTCCAGTATACAAAGAATAAATTCTTTAGTAAAATTACTAAGACTGTTTTTCTTAGTGATACTAATTAATTTACGACTAATTTTGTAAATTCCATTTAGTGAATTTATAATTAAGGAGATAAGGAAGTGGATGAATACTCTTATTAGAATTATGTTTACTTTTTTATATAATATATATACATACAATACTTTATATGTAGTCAAGTCAAGTCAAGTCAGCGAGTCAGCACAGGTTGAGAAACGCTGGGGTACTTAGTGTCGTGCGGTCCGAAGGGACAGGTAGTGGTGGAGGGCCTCAAATGAGTCTAAGTGTAGGTAGCTCAGTCACTACGGTAGGTCGGTCGAGTAGGACAACAAGGGAAGAGGAGGACTGGGGTTAGGGAGGGTCGTAGTTTCAGAAAAGGTTACTCAGTTGAGAAGTGTACTCCACCGATTTCATGACCTCGAAGTCGAAATGGTAGTAAGGAAGGTTTCTTTAGGGTCCCGACTAGAGGGAGTCTTACCTGACCGACCTAGAGGAACGTCAGGTTCCCTGAGAGTTCTCAGAAGAGGTTGTGGTGTCAAGTTTTCGTAGTTAAAAAACCGTGAGTCGGAAGAAGTGTCAAGTTGAGAGTATACATTTACATACAAAAATGTATACTTTTGTATACATTTTGTACAGAAGTATACTTTTTATATTCATTTAATATATATATACATACAATATTTTATATATCTGTTTCAAAGAGGTAACACAAAAGGTCATAAATACTTGACTATTCATGAACACCCTACTAAGTCACCATTTTTTAGACGGACGTTACGTTCTCTGTACCCAAGTTAGGCACCCAGCCCTTCTAGGGGACTTCATCTTTTACCGTTGGGTGAGGTCATAAGAACGTACCTCTTGAGGTATCTGTCTCCTCGGACCACGTGACGTCAGGTACCCCAACGTCTCAACCTGTACTGACACTCCGACTCGTACGTACGTTTCATGGGTGTGAGTATAATTTAAAATATTAAGAGTTAATAAATAACTAATCCTAACTTGTTCCTTCCTTTAAAGTATATTTTTAGATGAATTGACTTTAATAACTACTAGTAATAAATATAACAGACATAAGTTCTAGGTCCAAAAACCGACAAAAACTAAGGGAGAGTTTTGATTTATAGGGTGTTAACCATCTCTCAATTCACGAGAGTTTAATTTACTCGTCCTAAAGATCTATTCCAGTTAAGATTAGTGAGATTATTGTTTCTCTTTCGTTAAAATTTATACCTTAAAAGACTGTCATTTAACTATAAATAATAGTTATGTTTTAAACATTTTATTTTAAATTTTAACTTCAGAGGAAAAGTATGTGTTTCAGATATCCTTTTATTTGACTTATTTATTTCCAATAGTCCTGTCTATTGGAGTCCCGTGTTGTCAATTTTGTGAGTGAGGACTCAGAGACTCGGAAAGAGAAATGTCGAAGGGGAGTGATAGACTTTCAACTTGTAAGGATACTTTGGAAAATTTTCGACTTTATCGTATTTGACTTCTTCGATAATGGAATCCTGGGTAGAAGGATTGTCTACGTGTTTTATTTAGTTCTATTTCATGTCTACAAGTGTTTGTGTTAAGTCTCCATACTACTGAACTACAACTTTTCTATCTATATCAAGGGACTTCTTCCTCGAACCACCGTAGTGAGACCGACGACCCCCAATGCACAACAAAGATATTAACGAACGACGTTTTCTTTACGACTCGTGACGAAAACGGAAAAATAACCATTATCGTTTTAAGGAGAAGTCTAGAGTGAGCCAATAATTATATCAAGAAAGTGTGTTCTCTTCCCCGTCATTTCCTTTGAAAACTTATCCCCCCGCATGGACATAAAGGAGAAACGAGAAAGAACCTATGACGGAGAGAGTCTATGAAGGAACAGTCGAGAAGAAACCCAACAGAAAGGATATGAATAGGTAGATACGGAGACTATAAAAGGTAGATAATGGTGGAGAGACGACAAAAGGAAAGTAGTTATATATGACGGAAGGGTGAAAAGGACAAAGAAAAGAGGAGAGTTGAGGAAGAAGAGGGTACAAAACTTTTGAAAGGAATTTTACAAGATCCTTTTTTCTTTTGGGACATTCACAGATCCTCTTCATGTCTTTACGGTTACCAAGAGATGGACAGAACCCTATGAGGTATGGGAAGGTGGATGAGTAAAGAGTAAGTGAAGAATTGGTAACAGACCGGAGTTGAGTTAGTGTTTTACGGTTCACCGAGAGTGATTTTGGTGATTTTTAGGGAAGTAAAAGTGTGAGTTACTTTGGACTAGTAGGAAACAGGATAATCTGGTACACAAAACCGCAAACCGTACAGGAAGACAGGAAGAACATCAAGAAAAACTCATAGAAAAGAGAGAAATTCAAGTGTTGTGAGTCGAAAGGTCAAAGGAAGGATGAAAAGCCGAATCTTGAGAAAAGACCAGAGAGGGATCAGAAAGAGACAACACTCGATCCTGAGAACCAATGGTATCCTTTACTCAATTAACTTACCTTTACCGAGATTGTATCTTTACGTTCTCTCTTGCCTCTTTAACCCACTTTTTTGTTAGACCTTGTCTCCTTCCTTCGGTTCCTCGGTTAGCTGTCGGTTTTAGTACAAGGTTGTGGTCGAGTTACTTTGGACGACAGTGACGACAACTTAAACCTTACGGCCGACTGTGTTACGGTGCCGGTACCTACGTCCTACGTAAACGACCTCAGAACTATAGTGACAGAAACGTTGGTTATAAGAGAAAACAAGGACATGGAAAAGAGAAATAAAGGTATAAGATTTACCTCCAAAACACCTAAACCAAACGGTTTAGATCTAGTTTAAGAGAGTGACACACGTTGTCTTTACTTTTTCAGTCTAAGATCGAAACAACCGAAGAAAAAATTTTAATTAAAAATAACCATATATCAACTAAATGTTACAACGCAATCAAAGACGATATGTCGTTTCACTTAGTCAATATGTATGCGTATATGGATCAGAAAATTTTAAGAAAAGGGTATATCTAGTAATACCGGTAGTAGAAAACCGAAGAACTTACCCAGTACGGAGATGATCGGTGGTTCTGATACACCGTCTTTTTCGCTAGTCTACAACCGATCATTTGTATACGACACATAGGTGACATATCGGAGAAATTATATTGAAGGAGTTCAAAGAAAGGTACAGGAAGAAATACGTGTGAGAAGTTAACTATCCAATAATCATTTATGCGGAAGTCGATGAGGGGTTTGAGGATTCCGTAATGAATATAATTCCATATCATCTGAGTACAATGATTCATGTAGAGGAGAATTACAAGTCTCCTACGAGCGAGGTGTTTGACCGGAAACGTCGACTTTAGAACTAAAGTCAAAAACTACTAATAGATCAGTCAGTGACGTATGGAGGAGAGAGGAAGTGATTGGGTGGAGAAGTATAGATTACAGTTGTCCAGGATCACTGACGTGAAACTTAAGAAAACGCAGATAGAGAAACAGAGAGAGTATTGATGGTTTCAATATAACGGTTACCTGATCCGTGATATGTACGTAAACTTAGTGAACACCTCGTAAAAAATTTCATGTCTAACAATCTTGAGGTATAACTAGGTGACTTATTTAAAGATGTCATTATAGAGTGTTATATATAGGACGTAATTTTTCAAGGTGTTTGTTAAGACTACCTATTAGACCAATCTTTAGGGGACCTGTTATCGTTGTAGAGGACTTGTCATAGGGACTGGGGTCGAAGAGGAGGTACTGTAGATAAAAGACGTGATTACTTTTTGATCTAATTTTATGAGAGGTCACAGAGAGGGACAGAACTTTTGAAAGCGATGCATGTATAATGGACTTCGTTTCACAAATTCTAGGAAGTGTACCATAAGTTAAGTAAAATATTAGGACGAAGAAAATTTGTAGACAAGGGAACTGACTATTAGGTACAGGGTCTGAGTCTTAAAGGGATGGTGTCAGATAGTTCAGGGGTCTTTAAATCGTTTACCAATCTTACAGAGAAAATACATTTAGATAATTAAAGTCGTGTAATAAACTTGACTTTAATAACATGAGTGACCGTAGAGAAGTCTAGGGGGTTTATCAAATAATATCATTATAAAATACTTTCATTTTCCCGTAAGACCATCTTCATACTAAATAAAACTGAGGTGAAAGGTTTGAAAGTTAAGTATTTTGGGATCACTACAAGAAAGAAGTAAAAAACGTAAAATAAAGTCCTCTGAAGGTCACTTCTATACCTTTTACTTTTATATTGTAACGACTGTCTCAAACAAGAGTGTCCTGAATTCATAGTCGGTGTCACCGTTTAGGGGAACAAGGACCATAAGAACCACTATATGGAGTAGTGGCAACACCCCTTGGAACCTGAATAACGAGAGTAGACCTTACTGAGAGTTGAAGTGTAGGGGTACATGAATAAGGAACCCTCAAACCGTGAACACCTATGAAGGTATAGTAGGTGTCACTGAGGGTTCTACGACCGGTTGAAGAAGTAGTTTTCGTTCTGCTAGAGAGAGAGACTTACGTACCATGTTAAGAAAAGGAAATGTCAGTCACGTTGGTGTCTTACGAAAGAGAACCGTTCATACCGTATACTAGCGATACACCGGTATACGTTGGGAAATGAAATAGGTCACTAATACTGCTTATCTGATACGGACGCTGACAACCAGAGTAGTAAACATCCACCACAAGAAGTACGGAAATAAGTATATCCAAAAAATAAATCTAATTGGAAGACGTCAATGTTGTGTTATGTGTTGAAAATGACACTATAATACGGTGACAAGTTTTAAAGAACATGACTGGGAAAATAATTATAAGACTACCAAAAATAAAAGAGACCAAGTTATGTCCACAAGTGGTAAGACTGACACGAATAGAGAATATGTGATCAAGAGAAATGTTAAAATTTTTTCTTCAGACAAGTTCCATATTCCTTTCGGAAGAGGTGGACACCTCGGGTGGAGGAGAGACAGAGAAATATGATACCCGGAGAAGAGAAGTACATATAAGCAGGACCTAGGTGTGTTAGTCTACTAGTGCTATACTACCTGAGAGAGAAAATGTGACAGTATTAGGGAAACAATTTAGGTTAATATATATCGGACTCTTTATTCTTTCAGTATCTGAGTGACTA
Source organism: Capra ibex (assembly GCA_006410555.1). Classification (NCBI taxonomy): domain Eukaryota; kingdom Metazoa; phylum Chordata; class Mammalia; order Artiodactyla; family Bovidae; genus Capra; species Capra ibex. The sequence continues at coordinate 35,925,338 of SJYO01020080.1, forward strand.
CTTTTAAAATCTCTCCTTATAAATCCAGTGTATTATAGACAAGAGAAAGGTGATTTTGTCAGTATTTTGACGTCTAGTCTAAAACAACACACAACTGATCACAAGTTTAAAAACATCAATATTGTCAGTAATAAAATTACTGGATTGTACAATCAAAGATTATTTAAGGAATTTTACAGATATAGAAAAAGTTTTCGTGTTCCCTTAAAATTAATGCACAAGTATAGGATGATTTTATTGATTTCGTCTTTTGTGTCCTTTTGTAAAATGTACGAACATATAAGAAGTCATACCAAAATATTCACTTAAATAATTCATATAAAATTCGTGATTTTATCACGATATGGAGACTTTTAATGAACTCGTGCTACAGAAACTATGTTATATCGACATACTTTCACTTTCAGTCAACGAGTCAACACAGACTGAGACGTTGGGGTTCCTTACGTCGGACAGTCCGAGGAGACAGGTACTTTAAGAGGTCCGTTCTTGTGAAGGGAAGAAGGGAAGAGTTCCCCTAGAAGGGTTAGGTCTATAGCTTGGGTCAAAGGGTATAACATCCACCTAAGAAATGGTAGACTCGGTGGTCCCTTCGGGTTATATATGTTATATGGACATATCGGACCTCTGTGCATAGTGTATATTGAGGTGTCGTCTCCACCCAAACACAAACTCACTTGTCTCCGTTTAGGGTCCTCAAGACGATCGGTAGTTTTTCAGAAAATAAGGTGAAATAAACTTTATGCAACTTAGAGTGACGAACACCCCTGGTTAAGTGGTTAAAGTAGTTAAGGTTGGATTAGTCCTTGTGGGAGTGTCTTTGTGGGGGTTTATTACAAATTCATCTATAGACCTGTCGGGTACCTAATCAACTGTGTATTTTAATTGTTAATGTTCAAATGAACGACAGTTGAATCACGGGTATGTGTATAGAATTTTAATATAAGATAAAGATTTATTACTATTAATGTTCATTATTAAGGTGGATTGTTGAGACGACATGTTAAGACGACACATGTTGACTTTTACATAATGGAGAAGGGTTCTCACCTCCATTTTAGGAACTCACTTCAAATAAGTAAAAGAAACTATAACCCATTATGTCACAGTTTAATTGTTGTAAATTAATACTATTACATTGCAGTCATGTAGAATACAGAGTACTATTCCCTTATTCTTACCTTTCTTTTGTTTGTGTTCACGATATGTCTGTGTTTATATAAGTATAGTTTGATTCTTCCTTTAGAGAACCGTTAATGTTAGGAGTATAGATATTGACCTGCACACTAACAACAACCATAAAATTGATTGAAGAAGATGATGGGTAAGACACAAGAAAAACGGAAGTCGTTCGTGGACTGAGTCCACCAGTAACAAGAAGTGAACCATCTTACTGGGTTTAAAGATTTCTCAGACCTGGTAATCTTGATAACACACCAAACCGGAGTTTCAAAAAGTAACCGGTATTAGTACCCTTATTGTTACGATTCTCTATGGGATCTCCCACAACACATAAGGTCTGTATGAGAAATAATGGAAAAACACCTCCTCAGTGGAGTGGGTTGTATCGTTAAGTGAAGAAACAGAGTACTAAGTTTCTTTACATTTCAGTTTCCCTGACTCACCATCAGATGTAAGTCTAGTTACCTTCTTAACAACAGACAGAACCACCTTCGTCCGACAGGGTGATCTTCCAAAAGGGAAGTGGTAACAGGAAGGACTTACAGTGTCTCTCCTCGACGCACGTCGTCGACAGGTGAAAGACTACCACGGACGTATGGTACGTCTTGGTAGACACAGTCCGGGGTCTGAAGAACCAGTTGATTAATATTCCTGTGTCCGGGGTCGACCCTGTGTCTTCGGAAACACCGTTCTAACCTCCCGCTATCGCAACCTTGGTGAAGAAGTTCGTCCCGGAAAGGACGAACTAGTTCATATACGACAAAGATAGACTACTTCCTTACGAAGACACGTGTGACTTTGAATACCAATCACCCAGTCTATTGTAAGTTAAACAGTTTCCTTCGACGTCATAGTATCGTTTAATCACCAGGTACCAATTTGTAAGTAAAAAAAAAAAAAACGGTTCCAATTGATAGTCCGGATGTCGACAAAGAGATGTCATCTCATCAATAGGTGTCTCCTACCGTCTCGAAACGAGTTTTAAGATTCCCGAACATAAAGCTAGATGTAAGTGTCCGACTAATTTCCGAGGTTCCTCGACAGTGACGACTAAGTCAGAGGTGTCCTAGACGACCTCTACCGGGCTCTCCGTCTCGTCACACGCGTTGTCGGATGTGCGCCGTGTTTCGGAAGAAAACGAGGCTTGAGGTGAGTTTTGATCGTTAACCATTACCCGACTTTATGTGGTTTTATGCCTATTATGACGGAGGTGTTAAGTGTCTCCGTGTAAGACACAACACGGAGAGAAAAAATCGTTCCCGGTCTACATTGTTGAATAGGAATTGGAATCTTCACATAAAAAAAAAAAAAACCTGTTCGAGATATAGTGACCTGTGGATGTATAAAGTGACTTTATCTTCTAGGGACTTGACAACAGTATAAATAAAAGATGGGGGCAGGACGTTCACCGAAGGATTATTTATGATAAAGGATGAGTGATTCTGGTTATTCGTATTACAGTAGGTCCATTGTCTGATTTTACTATATTATAAATATTCAGTATACAAACTATTTTCTGAACATAGGTCTTATCTACTTTGTCAGGGTTATGAGTATTATTTTTGTTTATTTTAGTTGGATTTTACCCATTCTATAAACTTGTGAGGTAGTTTTTTCAATATCTCTAAAGTTTCTTTCTACGTTTTTCTGTGAGATGTTTTTAATCGATGATCCCTTTACTTTTACTTTCATGTTGTTCGATAATGAATAGTTTTACTGATTTTAACTTTTTTTTTTAGGTATGACCTTCGTCATTATGTCCATAAACAGTAGTTCCTATCTGTTGGTTTATCAATCCTTCATTAATGGGTTTTAATTTCTCTTGTAGTATGAATTCGGTTCACAACCAATACAACTTCGGTGGTGACGTGTAGCGTAATGGGTGAGATAAAGAGACACGTAAAAAGTGTACTAAGGAGATAAGATACTATAAAAAGAGGAGATAAAACCGAAAGTCGTCGTTTTAAGATTCCTTCTTCTAGTTATTCAGACACTACTAAAAACGAAGGGGGGTAGGTCGGTAGGTTCAGGGTTCACCTCCAATTCGTAAAAGAAAACAATGAGTCTATCGTGTAGTTTAATAGTTTTTATTCTTTCAATTGAAAACAAATAGACTTACTTAATGTGACTCTTGAAAGAGACGATTACGTTTTTTCCTTTTAGACTACTAGTATGATGGTAAAGTTTTAGGGTATTATCAAAAGGAAATTTAACCCTACATCTTGTTTCAGAGACTGAACCGGAGGTTCAAAGACACAGTGGGTATATTCGACCGGAGGGACTAGGGTAAACCGAGAAGTACGTTGGGAGAAAAGTCGATGTAAATGACACAACACGAAGAGATTAATAGATCCGAGAGACTATTTGACTGTCAGGAAGGTTATCACTCCCAGGACCCCTGACGTGGACAGGTAAAGGTATACGAAGTGGACAATATTTACTTCTACGAGTCCAGGATCGGGACTAGATGACTTTGTCTTAAACGTAAAATAGATCTGGAGGTCTTCTGAGTGTCCGTAATTTCAAACTCTTCATGACTATGTCCAGTGGAGAGTAACACCAGAAGACAAAAAGGAAAGGAGGAAGGGGTCTGGAAACGAATTTTTCGAAAGAGTGGTATAAAGTCGAATTTCAACCCTCAATTCGTACACAGACATTGTACTCGATGTCAAACAAACTCCTCTTGTTTAAGTGAACCCCAGTACAGAACTGTCCTTAGAATCTAAGATTCTGGTATGACTAGTTTCGTGAGTCTCGCAGTTGTAAATAACTGTTTGGCCTCAAACGTGTGTGTACAGTCTTCACAGTAGACACCGACTTTCACCTGTATTTTACATTAAAGATAACAATTTTGGTCTTGTCAGATAATACTGACCACAAGTACTAAAGTCTCTGACACTACGGGGCACCTTGTTGGACCTAAAGAGTATGTACTTGTTTAGGTGTTACAGGTCCTGTTGTCAAATCGAAACCGGTTTTCAATTAGTTACCCATGATAGTCCCCTTAAAATCAGGAAGTAAGGAAGACGAAGACCGTCTTCGTGTGTCAACATGTTAACCAATTGAGTACACAAGTTTTGTTTAAATATATTTCAATACATTTATTGTAAAAGGACTCGAATATATTACTTCGAAGGTTTTACGTTGTCACAAGTTTCTTGACAGCGGACATAATAACAGTAACGTCACGAGAATCTTATAAAAGATGAAGTCTTTCGGGCTTGGGACTTTCCTAGAGTTGTTAAAGATTGTCTATATCCATTCTCTCTCACTAAAAAGATTATAAGTAATAAAAAAATATCTTCCAATTTTATGACAATCCAGGTATGGTAAAGACAGGAAATAGCTCGGGTAGAAACGTACTTTACAAGGGAACCATAGAGATTAAAAGAACTTCTCTAGAGATCAGAAAGGGTAAGACAACCAAAGGAGATAAAGAAACACGACTAGTGACTCCTTTCGAAAGAATAGAGAGGAACGATAAAAAACCTTGAGACGTAAGTCTACGAATATAGAAAGGAAAAGAGGAAACGAAAAGTGAAGAGAAGAAAAGTGCCGATAAACATTCCGGAGGGGTCTGTCGGTAAAACGAAAAAACGTAAAAAAAAGGTACCCCTACCAGAACTAGGGACAGAGGACATGTTATAGTACTTGGAGTAAGGTATCAAGTAGTCCGTGAGGTAGATAGTCTAGATCAGATAAAGAGGGAAGGTGACATATTAGTATTCCCTAAACTAAATCCAGTAAGGACTTACCAGATCACCAAAAGGGATGAAAGAAGTTGAATTCAGACTTAAACCGTTATTCCTCAAGTACTAGACTCGGTGTCAGTCGAGGACTAGAACAAAAACGACTGACATATCTCAAAGAGGTAGAAACCTTCGTTTCTTATATTAATTAGACTAAAACCACAACCGGTAGACCACTACAAGTACACATCTCAGAAGAGAACACAACAACCTTCTCCCACAAACGATACTGGTCACGTAAGAGAACCGTTTTGAGATAATTGTCTTCGTTTTCTATAATTCTTCTCCACTGTTCTTATGTGTCTTCTTGACATGTTTTTTCTAGAAGTACTGGTTCTATTAGTACTACCATACTAATGAGTTGATCTCGGTTTGTAGGACCTTACACTTCAGTTCACCCGGAATCTTTCGCAGTGATGCTTGTTTCGATCACCTCCACTCCCTTAAGGTCAACTCGACAAAGTTTAGGACTTTCTACTACGACACTTTCACGACGTGAGTTATACGGTCGTTTAAACCTTTCGAGTCGTAACCGGTGTCCTGACCCTTTCCAGTCAAAAGTAAGGTTAGGGTTTCTTTCCGTTACGGTTTCTTACGAGTTTGATGGTGTGTTAACGTGAGTAAAGTGTACGATCATTTCATTACGAGTTTTAAGAGGTTCGGTAAGAAGTCGTTGTACACTTGGTACTTGAAGGTCTACAAGTTCAACCAAAATCTTTTCCGTCTCCTTGGTCTCTAATTTAACGGTTGTAGGCGACCTAGTAGTTTTTCATTCTCTCAAGGTCTTTTTATAAATAAAGACGAAATAACTGATACGGTTTCGGAAACTGACACACTTAGTGTTATTTGACACCTTTTAAGACTTTCTCTACCCTTATGGTCTGGTGGACTGCACGGAGAACTCTTCCAACATACTTCCAGTCCTTCGTTGTCTATCTTGATCTGCACCTTATTGCTTGACCAAGGTTTATCCTTTTCCGACATATAACAGTGGGACGAATAAATTGAAGATACGTCTCATGTAGTACTCTTTGAGACCCGACCTTCTTCGTGTTCGACCTTAGTTCTAACGGTCCTCTTTATAGTTATTGGAGTCTATACGTCTACTTTGGTGGGAATACCGTCTTTCACTTCTCCTTGAGTTTTCGGAGAACTACTTTCACTTTCTCCTCTCACTTTTTCAACCAAATTTCGAGTTGTAAGTCTTTTGTTTCTAGTGCCGTAGACCAGGGTAGTAAAGTACCGTTTATCTACCCCTTTGTCACCTTTGTCACAGTCTGAAATAAAACCCCCCCGAGGTTTTAGTGACGTCTACCACTGACGTCGGTACTTTAATTTTTTGTGAATGAGAAACCTTCCTTTCAATACTGGTAGGATCTATCGTATAACTTTTCGTCTCTGTAATGAAACGGTTGTTTCCAGGTAGATCAGTTCCGATAGCAAAAGGGTCACCAGTACATACCTACACTCTCAACCTGACACTTCTTTCGACTCACGGCTTCTTAACTACGCAAACTTGACACCACAACCTCTTCTGAGAATTCTTAGGGAACCTGACGTTCCTCTAGGTTGGTCAGGTAAGATTTCCTCTAGCCGGGACCCTAAAGAAACCTTCCTTACTACGACTTCAACTTTGACGTCATTAAACCGATGGAGGACGCTTCTCAACTGAGTAACCTTTTCTGACACTACGACCCTCCCTAACCTCCGTCCTCCTCTTCCCCTGCTGTCTCCTACTCAACCAACCTACCGTAGTGACTGAGCTACCCACACTCAAACTCACTTGAGACCCTCAACCACTACCTGTCCCTCCGGACCACACGACGCTAAGTACCCAGCATCTCAGCCCGTGCTGACTCTCTGACTCGACTTGACTTGCAAACAAATAGAATTACTTAATGTGACTGTTGAAAGAGACAATTACGTTTCTTCCTTTTAGACTAGTAACATGGTGGTAAAGTTTTAGGGTATTATCAAAAGGAAATTTAACCCTATATCTTGTTTCAGAGACTGGACGTGAAGTCCCAGGACACAATGGGTGTATTCGACCGGAGGGACTAGGGTAAACCGAGGAGCAACGTAGGGAGAAAAGTCGATATTATTAAAATGAACTAAATGTTTTACAGTTTAATAGTCAACTTTTCACCTTTTTATATCACTTATTAGACATATAAAATAAAAACTCTCATTTTAGACCTACTCGTTTTATTGAGCTTCTTGTATTATATGAGAAATTAAGAGACCAATTGTATTAATATTACTGAGATATCCTGTTCAAAACCACTTGATCTTGAAGTTTGTTTACTCGTTATCAAATTCCTAAATCCAGCATTACAAAAGACCTATTCTTTAGAAAGACTATTGACACAAGTTTCATAAATAAACGAAATTAAAGGGTATAAAAGACTAATGTAAAACAATTTAGTGAATTTATCATTAGAGATAAGAAAGTGAGTGAAGACTGTTATTAAAACATTATATATGGACATATGTGTGTCTGTCTTTTTACGTCTTTTACAAAGAGGTCACGAAAAGAGTCTAAATACTGAATTATTCATGGGTGTATAGTTTAACTCTTAAAAAATTGAAAATCACTAAACCCTAACTCACCTTCCTATAAATGAGCTTTATTTACATGTGAATTGTTGAGTTAACAATCGTGTCCTATAAATATAACGGAAATAAGTCAAGGTCAGAAACGAGTTAAAATAAAGTGATTATTTTGGACACCTCTTCGTTTACGACACGTACATTTGGTCTTCCTAAAGATCTCTTTCAGTCGAGATTAGTGTTATTATTGTTTCATTTTCGTAGAAAATTTTCACTTTTATTGAAACTCCGTTACGATTATATAAATATTTAATTTTCATTTTAATGTTACTTTCAGAGATTAAGTATGTGTTTAAGGCATCCTTTTATTTGAGCCTTAAAACTCATTTTCTTTTTTCTTTACAAAGGGACACGACTGTTAGAAACAACTTTGGTCTCAACTATCTATAAATGGGGGAGTTTGGTGACTCTGAAAGGAGAATAGAAGTCGAGAAGACACTATGAAGGAAAGAAGTAACGAACAGAAAGGATATTAATGATACAAGGAATCAGAGAAGGACAAAAAACGACAAGGAACAAAAGTAGGTGAGTTTAAAGGGTAAGGTGAAGAGATAGGTGAGAGAAGAGTTAAGGGAGGAGAGAGAAAACTTTTGAACGTATTATAACAAGATATTCCTTTTTTACGTAGACGGACACCCACCATTTGTTTACAGTTGACAACAGGTGTAGACTTTATGAAATAAAGTAAGAGGAGCGACGAGACGGTGAACGAAGGGTAAGGGGAGAGTAATAAGAGACTAGAGTTGAGATAGGAGTTTACCTCTGACGAGAGTGATTTTTTGAGAACTAAGAGTGTGAGTCACTGAAGACAAGTGAGGAGTAAGAGGGTCTCGTCAATAAAATGAAATCTGTAGTATGAAAGGAAACAGGAAAAACTCATAAAAGGAGAGAAATTCAAGGGTCGTGAGTCGAAAGGTTAAGGGTGGAAGAGACAAGTGAGACAAGTCATAGGAAAAGAAGAGAAAGGAAAAGAGGAAGACACACTCGGTCTCGAGAACCAACGTTCTACCTTACTCAATTGACTTACTTTTGACCGACTTTACGTCTTTACAATCCCCTTAACCTCTTTAGGTGACCTCTTTAACCGTTCTATGTTTATTTCTTCAGTCTGCCAGTTGTCGGTTTTTATACAGGGTCGGGATCGAGTCATTCTAGTGAACAGTAACGACGACTTGAACTTAAGGTGTTGAGTGATAGCTACGGTGACGATACACGTGTCCTAAGTACAAGACCAAGGAGTCGACTAATATGTGGGTTTCGTTGGTTTTAAGAGAAACAGGGTGCAAATTGGAGACAGAGGGGAGAGGTTTAGGGTTTAGGTCCCATTTACTCAAAGGTGGGGGGATCGATATGGTTCAGGGGAGGGAGATCCACGGTACCTACCCTTTCAATCAAAGGTCTTTGAAACCGAAGATCTTTCCTACTCTTTCCTACTCTCGAAATCAGACGGTGGTGTTGAATACACCATCTTTCCTCTTAGTTACAGTAGGTAGGTTATTTACTACATATAAGTAGAAATTAGAGAAATATACTGAAGTACAAGTAAGGAAGTTAAAACATGAAATACGTGTGACAAGTTGCATAGTCGGTATCATTGACGAAAGTAAGTGGAGTTACTGTAGGTTCAATAATAAAGATAATTTGTGAACATCTTAGTGTGACGATTCAAATAGAGTGAGTCTACAAGTCTTCTACGGGGAACGTTTTTGATCGATGAAGTAGGCTCAGAAGTCAGAGTCCAAAATTACTTGAGGATTAGTCAGTGCTTCACTGAGGGAATGATTGGATGAGGAAGTGTAAATTAGACGGTGGTTCAGAGTGACTAAAATATAAGACTAAATAAAAATTATTAAAATAAATAAATAAATAAAGACCGACAGGACAAAGAAACAACTACGCACCCGAAAAGAGATCAACGTCTCTCGTCTCCGAGGAGACATCAACGTCGTACGCCCGAAGAGTAACTCCCCCGAAGTCATCGACACCGTGGACCGGAGTCATCGACATCAAGGGTCCGAGATCTTGTGTCCGGGTTGTCACCACCTAGTACCCGAATCAATGAACCAGTCTGTACCATAGAAGGACCGGGTCTCTGACTTGGTTCCAGAAGACGTAACCGTCACCTAAGAAATGGTGACTCGGTGGTCCCTTCGGGACCAAATAAAACTAGACACAGAGACAGTCTACAAGTTCGACCTAAATCTTTTCCGTCTCCTTGGTCTCTAGTTTAACTGTTGTGGGTAACCGAGTAGCTTTTTCGTTCTCTCAAGGTCTTTTTGTAGATAAAGACGAAATAACTGATACGGTTTCGGAAACTAACACACCCAGTGTTATTTGACACCTTTTAAGAAGTTCTCTACCCTTATGGTCAGGTGGAAGGAACACAGGAGTCTTTAGACATACGTCCAGTTCTTCGCTACCAATCTTGACCTGTACCTTGTTGTCTGACCAAGGTTTAGCTCTTTCCTCACACAACTACGACATATAACAGTGGGACTAATAAATTGTATATACGTCTCATGTAGTACTCTTTACGACTTGACCTACTTCGTGTTCGACCTCACGAACAAGTTCTAATGACCCTCTTTATAGTTATTGGAGTCTATACGTCTACTGTTGTACGAAAATCGTCTTTCGCTTCTTGATTTCTCGGAGAACTAATTTCACTTTCTCCTCTCACTTTTTCAACCGAATTTTGAGTTGTAAGTCTTTTACTTCTATTACCGTAGGTCAGGGTAGTGAGAACCGTTTATCTACCCCTTTGTCGCCTTTGTCACTGTCTGAAATAAAAAATCTCGAGGTTTTAGTGACGTCTACCGCTAACGTCGGTACTTTAATTTTCCGTGAACGAGGAACCTTCTTTTCAATGCTGGTTAGCTCTGACGTATAATTTTTCGTCTCTGTAATAAAACGGTTGTTTTCAGACAGATCAGTCTCAATACCAAAAAAGGTCATCAGTACATACCTATACTCTCAACCTGACATTTCTTCCGACTTGTGGTTTCTTGACCACGAAAACTTGACACCACATCATGTTCTGAGAACTCTCGGTGTACCTGTTGTTCCTCTAGGTTGGTCAAGTAGGATTCCCTTTAGTCAGGACTTATAAATAACCTTCCTGACTACGACTTCGACTTTGAGGTTATGAAACCGGTGTACTACACTTTTAAACTGAGGAAACGTTTCTGGGACTACGACCCTTTCTAACTCCCACACTCCTCTTCCCCTGTTGTCTCCTACTCTACCAACCTACCAGAGTGGCTGAGTTACCTGTACTCAACTCATTCGAGACCCTCAACCACTACCTGTCCCTCCGGACCGTACGACGTCAGGTAACCTAACGTTTCTCAGCCTGTGCTGACCCGTTGACTTGACTTGACTTGACTGTAGAGGCAGAAGAGGGAGTAGTGGGGTTAGTGCAGTGTGTACTTGTTCTTGAAGTGTATGAAAATTAGTGAGGACTTTTCACGTATAATAAACTGGTGTAAGAACTAGAAAACCTAGGTAAAGATTTTATCATAGAGTCTATTATAAGATGTACTTTTTGATGGGGTTTGTTAAACCTGTATATTAGATCAAACCCTTATTGACCTGTTCTCGGTATCGAATGATTTCTCATAAATACTGTGTTCTAAGAAGAAGGATGTAAGACAAAAGATGTTGGTTTATAAATCAAAGTTTTTATTGGTAACTACTGTACGGTGTAGAATTTTCAAAAGTCACGAACGGATTACGAACTACTTATTTTAGCTTCTAATAAGTATACTATAATTAAATGAACTATTGGATCCGGAAAGATTGTAAAAATTTTGGACGTAAGTAGAGTTTGTGTGTCTTAAAGGTATAGAGTAAGTTATCAAAGGGGTATTTAAACAAGTACAAGTCTTAAAGGAAAAAAATTCATCCAAATAAGAACGTGTATAAAACTTGACTTTATTAGTGTAAAAGGTTTATATTGTTAAAAGGGGTTATGAAAAGAGTATAATTTCATTCTCATTTATTTTAGTATAAGTCCGATCAAATACCAAAATAAATATGGTCGGATTGATTTAAAAAAAAATCAGAAGACTATATATAAGAAAAGTGTAAATGACGTAACAAAAAGTTCCGGTAGATAATTCCTATGTCTTTACTCTTTTCGTTGTAACGACTGCCTCAAAAAAGAGTGTCCTGAATTCATAGTTGGTGCCACCGTTTAGAGGAACAAGAACAAAAAGAACCACTATGTGGAGTAGTGGTAACACGCTTTGCAACCAGACTAACAAGAGAAGACGTTACTGGGAGTGGAAGTATAAGAGTAGAATTAGGAACCTTTTAACCGTAAACAACTACGGACCTATAGGAGGTATCACTGAGGTTTCTACGACCAGTTGAAGACACCGTTCTCGTTTTAATAGAGAGAGTGACTTACGTTCAATGTGTAAAAAAGGGGAACATTAGTCGCATTGGTGTCTTACGAAAAACGACCGTTGTTACCGTATGCTAACGATACACCGGTATCCGTTTGGTCACTATGTTAGGCCACTAATACTGTCTATCTGACGTGTAGACCGATGATCGAAACAGTAAAAATCCACCGGAAAGAGTACGGTGTGAAGTATTGTGAAAAAATAAGTTTAATTGGAAAACACTAAGGTAGTATCATATCATGAAAATGACACTATAATATGGTAACAAAGTCTACAGGACATGACTGACTGGGAAGGTAATTAAAAGACTATCATAAACAAAAGAGACCTAGTTATGTCCACAAGTGGAAAGAGTACAAGAACACAGAATAAGTGAACAAGAGAAGTGTTAAAATTTTTTCTTCAGACAACTTCCGGACTCTTTCTGTAAGAGGTGGACACCGCGGGTGGGCGACAGACAGAGAAATGTAATACACGGAGAAAAGTACGTACACACGGCACCTAGACGTGTTCGTCTACTAGTCCGATACTACCCGAGAGATAAAATGGAACAGTATTAAGGAAACAATTTAGATTAATAGATGTCGAACTCTTTATTCTTTCGGTATCTAAGTGACTGTTTTTACAATTTTTCTTTACTCATCTATAGTATGATTATTTACAAGAAAAAAGTAATTTTGTTGTGTTTTATAATGTCCAATCTACAACGCTGTACGACTAATCACAAGTTTCAAAAATGTAAATATTAACAGGATAATAAAATTACTGTTCTACAATCACGGATTGTTATGAAATTTCGTAAACAAGTAGAATAAGATTTTATATATTCCATAAATTAGTTAACAAATACGGTATCTTTTTATTAATTTCATCTTTTGTTTACCTTTATAAAGTATACAAACGTACAAGAAGTTACACACTGAAATATTTACGCTCGATATGATTCGATCACCTCAAGGAGACTTATCAAATAGTACATAAACTATGAGTGTGTTGACATCTCGGAGTATAGTGTACGTTGAGGTGTTCTTCCGTCCAAACAGAAACTTACTTGTCTTCATAAGGGTCTTAAGACGGACGGTAGTTTTCCATAATGAAAGATTAAATAGACTGACTAGTAATTAGAAATCATCCCTACTTGAGAGTATAGTGTATTTCTTTATCTTTAATCTTTTATTACTCCTTTTTACCGTAATCTTCATTCTATAATTCAGTCTCGATGTCACATTTTCTACGGGAATCGATCACACGAAAAAATCTCTTTCCGTTTCTCCGTTCAACAGAGAGTAACAGACACTGTGAAAGATTCCTGGAAGGATCGAAACAAACATAAACTTCCAGTTAGACTTTTAGAAGTGACTAAATCTTTTGATTGTCTAATGTTACTAAATTCAACCCATCCGTATCTTCTCTTCTTTTGTTACCTTTCTTTTACCAGTTAAAAAGATCTTAATTTTTATCCGTTTTCTAATTCTAAAATTCTTGTCATTATATGACAATTGTCAATTGTTATTGTCATCAACAATAACCTCACACAACAACTGTTACTCCTCGAAATTTACATATAAACAACAACAGTAACAAGTCCGCGATTCAACACAGACTTAGAAGCACTGGGGTACCTGACTTCGTGTGGTCCGAAGGGACAGGAAGTGATAGAAGATCCGTACAAGTGACTCAACCACTACGATGGATTAGTAGAGTAGGAGACGACGGGAGAAGAGGAAAACGGAAGTTAGAAAGGGTCGTAGTCCCAGAAAAGGTTACTCAGTCCAGAAACGTAGTTCACCGGTTTTATGACCTTGAAGTCGAAGTCATAATCAGGAAGGTTACTTATAAGTCCTAACTAAAGGGAATCCTAACTGACCAAACTAGAGGTACGTCAGGTTCCCTGAGAGTTCTCAGAAGAGGTCGTGATGTTAAGTTTCCGTAGTTAAGAAACTACGAGTCGAAGAAATACCGGGTTGAGAGTGTAGGTCTGTCCTGATGACCTTTTTGGTATCGAAACCAATATACCTGGAGACAGTCGTTTCACTACAGAGACGAAAATTTATACAACAGATCCAAACAGTATCGAAAGGAATGTTCCCCGTTCGTAGAAAATTAAAGTACCGAAGTCATTAGTACACGTCACTAAAACCTCGGGTTCTTTTATTTTAGACAGTGACGAAAATGAAGAAGGGAAGATAAACGGTACTTCACTAACGTTAATAGAATCAAAAGTCTTAAAACTCAAAATTCGGTCGAAAAAGTGAGAAGAGAAAATCGGAGTAGTTCTCCGAAAAGTCAGGGAAAAATCAAAGACGGTAATCTCACCATACTAGATGTATAGACTCCAACAACCATAAAGAGGGTCGTTAGAACTAGGGTCGAACACTCAGTAGGTCAGACCGTAAAGTGTACTACATGAGACCGAAGAGACTACCGAGTCTACCATTTCTTTGACGGACGTTACGTTCTGTGGGTTCAAGATAGGGACCCGACCCTTCTAGGGGACCTCTTCCCCTACCGATGACCGAGGTCATAAGTACAGACCTCTTAAGGTACCTGTCTCCCCGGACCACCCGATGTCAGGCATCCCAGCGTTTCTCGACCTGTACTGACTCGTTAATTGTGTGTGAGACACATATCCAATTTATTTGTCCCACTGTTATATACCAGAACAACGTGAGGAAAGGGTGAACACTTGGTCAGTCAGCAAGGTACATTCCAAGATTGGTAACGAAAAACTGTACGTATGTCCAAAGAGTCTTCTGTCCATTCCACCAGACCATAAGGGTACAGAACTTCTTAAAAGGTGTCAAACAACACTAAGTGTGTCAGTTTCGGAAAGTACATCAGTTACTTCGTCTTCATCTAAAAAAAAGACCTTAAGGAACGAAAGAGATACTAGGTTACTTACAGTTTCTATTTTGTTGAAACTCTACTATGTTCCAATATATCGAGTCACCCGCCTACCCTTCCTGTACCTTTATTTGTTCTCAAACTTACAAACACGGAAGTTCAGGAATTTACAGGTAAAATAGTGTGATGTATGAGATTCTTATCATTCACTAAGTGGAAGTCGAGGTGGACAGAGAAGTAACGTGGTGACTAAGATACATATAAGAAAGACTATGGTGACTCTGGGAGTGGAAGTATTGATGTATAGAAAGACTAAATGTTTGAGTTCAATGAAAAGGAGGGTAAAACACCTAGGAGAGGATAAAGGGTTTGTGTCGACGGTTTAATAAGAAACATACATCTTGAGCCTCGTTTAGTATATAATCTGTAATATTTACGAAAGTCTTATACTATGAAAAATTGAAGACTCTTCTATAATTATGGTAAATTTACTGTGTTGTCTGACCAAGGTTTATCCTTTTCTTCATACAGTCATACAGTTCCGACATATAACAGTGGGACGAATAAATTGAAGATACGTCTCATGTAGTACTCTTTGCGACCTGACTTTCTTCGTGTTCGACCTTAGTTCTAACGACCCTCTTTATAGTTATTGGAGTCTATATGTCTACTGTGGTGGAAATACCGTCTTTCACTTCTCCTTGATTTTTCGGAGAACTACTTTCACTTTCACCTCTCACTTTTTCAACTGGATTTCGAGTTGTAAANTTATCCTTTTCTTCATACAGTCATACAGTTCCGACATATAACAGTGGGACGAATAAATTGAAGATACGTCTCATGTAGTACTCTTTGCGACCTGACTTTCTTCGTGTTCGACCTTAGTTCTAACGACCCTCTTTATAGTTATTGGAGTCTATATGTCTACTGTGGTGGAAATGCCGTCTTTCACTTCTCCTTGATTTTTCGGAGAACTACTTTCACTTTCACCTCTCACTTTTTCAACTGGATTTCGAGTTGTAAATCTTTTGCTTCTAGTACCGTAGACCAGGGTAGTGAAGTACCCTTTATCTACCCCTTTGTCACCTTTGTCACAGTCTGAAATGAAAACCCCCGAGGTTTTAGTGACGTCTACCACTGACGTCGGTACTTTAATTTTCTGTGAATGAGGAACCTTCTTTTCAATACTGGTTGGATCTATCATATAAGTTTTCGTCTCTGTAATGACACAGTTGATTCCAGGCAGACCAGTTCCGATACCAAAAAGGACACCAGTACGTACCTACACTCTCAACCTGACACTTCTTTCGACTCGCGGTTTCTTGACTACGAAAACTTGACACCACAACCTCTTCTGAGAACTCTCAGGGAACCTGACGTTCCTCTAGGTTGGTCAGGTAAGACTTCCTCTAGTCGGGACCCTAAAGAAACCTTCCTTACTACGATTTCGACTTTGACGTCATGAAACCGGTGGAGTACGTTTCTCAACTGAGTAACCTTTTCTGAAACTACGACCCTCCCTAATCCCCATCCTCCTCTTCCCCTACTGTCTCCTACTCTACCGACCTACCGTAGTACCTGAGTTACCTGCACTCAGACTCACTTGAGGCTCTCGACCACTACCTGTCCCTCCGGACCACACGACGCTAAATACCCCAGCGTTTCTCAACCTGTGCTGACTCGCTGACTTGACTTGACTTGATAAACTTACTTTACTGATTGTCATAACAGTACTATAAAGGAAGATGAAAAGCTATATTTCGTTCTTTGAACGATTTGTATGACATAAACACAATTGTATCCCAACACACCAATTGTATTGGTTATACTATATTTATATATTAGATATATATATATATATCTATAGATAGATAGATTTACATATAGTATATTTCTCAAAATAATATTCTATAACCGTGTATATTAATATCTCTGACTCTTAGACGGGAGACGTTCGTCCTCTGGGTTTCTTTATCTACAAGTATCAAGTTTCCGGACTCTGTCATCTTAGTTGCCATATCTAAAGGTAGACTCAGACTTTAGAATTCTTGGTTTTGGTAGTTTCTGTACCCTTCTCGTTACAGACTCTGTTCGTCTCTCTTTTAAGTTGCTAGGCGACGAAACAACAACAACAACAATTTAATCCCTCTCCGTAGACGAAATGAGTCAGATGACGACGACGATGATTCAGCGAAGTCAACACAGACTGAGACACGTCGGGGTATCTGCCGTCGGGTGTTCCGAGGAGGTATGTACCCCTACAAGGTCCGTTCTTGTGACCTCACCCCACGGTGACGGAAGAGGTGAGTCAGATGATTGAGGTTTGATTAGTCCAGACCTTGGTGGGAGTGTCTGTGTGTAGGTATCCATTATAAAAGTTCTATAGACCTATAGGGTACCGGGTCTCTTCGACTATGTATTTCACTCGGTAGTGTTCAAAAACAATAGTTAAACTGTGGATATGTATTAAGGAATGACATAAATTAGAAGTTTATTTCTGTTGTTCCAGTATTAAGACGGATTGTACTATGTTGATACGACATATGTTGACTTTTACGTGATTCGGAAAGGGATCTACTCTTCCATTTTAGGAATTCACTACAAATGAGAGTGAATTATAGACCCTTGAATTATGATACTACAGATTAATTGTTACGAATTAATGTCACTATATATCAGTTATGTAGAATACAACATACTGTTCCCTATCCCTTATTATCACCTTTCTTTTGTTTATATAATAGACATATACATATTTGTGTGTGTGTGTGTGCATAAGAACGGTTTTGTCCTTCTTATATGTATGTCGTCGTAATGACAGAAGTATAGACATTGACTACTGTACCGTAAATTTTGAAATATGTGAATATATAAGAAGGTGATGGTCAGTATAAGGGTAACTGAAGTCCTTCATGACTTCGATTAATAACGATAAATGGACCACCCCACTGTGTTTAGATTACTGGGTTCCATCGGACTCAGTAATCTTGAGGACGGGTTTACCAAACAATTTCAAACGGTGACTCGAATTAGTATCCCTTCTTGGAGATTCTCTCCACGATATTTTAAAAAATATTCTCGTTGTTATTAAATTTTTCTTTAAAGTTATAGATTATACTAGATTTTAGAATTTAATTTTAGATCATAGTAAAGATAGTAAATCAGAATAACAAAATTAAAGGTAAAAATACAAAATATTATACGTATTATAAAATCGTCACACCATGTAGATAGATTAAATATTTATTTTACACATATAAATCTTTATATGGTTTACTGAAATGACTGTACTTACATGTGGTTTTTACCAGACCTTAGAGAGTATAACATTTCGTTGGTCGTCAACCTTCTATCCACTTTATGTATTCCTCTACTCTGTTAGACCCCCTTTAAGATCTTACTTTCTTCTTACTCTAGTTCATATCTTGAGTCCCCTTGTAATCATATTAATTCCTTTTTCTTTCTTTGTGTTGAGTCGTATTTTCTGAGTCTACCTTGTTAGTCCTTCTAACTTCGTCACTCACAATAGTGTCTTCGATTTTCGTTTCTAAAAGTTATCTTAGTTTCAGATGTCAAACCAATCTTTCTATTAATCTACAAGAAACCTCGTCCGTAAGTCTCAATCAACACTGAAATTCCTCTTTATCTTAAACTATTTAACCTTTCCTGTCTTTTTTAGTTACCTTTCCTTGGTTTTGTCTTGTTGAAGGTTAGATTAAGAGGTAAGTGAAATATAATGGACAAGAGAAATATAATACATATTCATTTGAAGATGGTGAGATCAAACGATAATTAGAAAATAAATCCAGAACGAGAAAGTTCAAAGATCCGAAAATAGTAAACTAAGGGAGTACGATTAAGAAAGGAGTACACGAAACGAATATTTTAGGATTAAATAGAAGTTCCAAGTAGTCCTTACTGTTAAGGTGAATCTTTAGAAAAAAAAAAAATTAAGTAGGTCCAGTGTTAATTGAAACAAGTGATATAAAATTATATTGAATAAATATGAAAAAATATAGTGTCGGATTTAACGAACCATCAATCGTTACATTCACAGAGACAGTAGTGATCCTCTAAGATTAGTCTTCGTAAACATTTTGAACTCTTTAAGAATAGGGGGAGACGAGTGTAAAACACGAGTGCAATGGGTGGTAGAAAAGGTTGTGGTACAGATAACGTCGTGAACTAATTCCAATTTGACTTGACTTTAAAATTTTATTTTTTCGTGTATGACTCCTAGATCGAGTCAAACACTTACGCCCAAGGTTTATGTATACTGTATCAGTCACTGAACGACTGAATTCGTATATATCAGTTCTGAATTTTAGTTCTGTGTATGTTCAGTATGAACTAGTTCATCGTTTACGTTACATTTTTGTTCATAGTACATATGAAACCAGTGAACCACACTTCTCGGTTGAGTAATCTTCTCTGAGACTACGACCCTTTCTGATTTCCGTCCTTCTCTTCGTCTACTGTCTCCTGCTCTACCAACCAACCGTAGTGGTTGAGTTACCTGTACTCAAACTCGTTCGAGACCCTCTACCATTTCCTGTTCCTTCGGACCGTACGACGTGAAGTACCCCCACCGTTTCTCGCCTTTACTGACTCTCTGACTTGTCGTTATTAGAACATATAATCCTTTACTTTTTTATTTAAATTCCTGGATCCTTTCAGGAATTCCCCTCTAAACTAAACTCTACTCCTACCACATCAAGAACCTCCTCTTTCCTTCTGTTACAAAATCTACTCCCTTTGTATTCGTTTAATTAATTTGTCCACGTGTCTTTCACTTCTCTCCGTGAACCGGTTCACGAGACTCCACTCTCCTTATTTCTTTCCACTGTCCGTTTTATGTCTGTCTGACACATCGTAGACTTTTCTGTTTTTTTTTTTTTTTTCCAGAACACACTTTTTTGGTACTTTCTGGAACGTTTAAGAACACATCCTCTCATATTAAAAAAGTAAGTGACCTGTTTATAAACAACTCGTGATGTTTTACAGTGTATAACAAATTTCACAATCTTTATATGTCCCCACTTGTATTGTCTCTTTAGGGAAAGGAGAATTCAGATATACGATTACCACTAACCCACCTTCCTCACTGGTTGACTGAGGAACACTATGTTATTGTTTATTTATACATCGTATAGCTTCCACTAATTACCTTACTTCCAAGAACTCTCAGGGAACCTGAC
The DNA here is from genome assembly GCA_006410555.1 of Capra ibex. Classification (NCBI taxonomy): domain Eukaryota; kingdom Metazoa; phylum Chordata; class Mammalia; order Artiodactyla; family Bovidae; genus Capra; species Capra ibex. The sequence continues at coordinate 35,945,330 of SJYO01020080.1, forward strand.
GTTCCTCTAGTTTACTCAGTTAGGATTTCCTTTAGTTGGGACTTATGAGTAACCATCCTGACTATGACCTCGACTTCGAGGTTATGAAACCGGTGGACTACACTTCTTGACTGAGTAACCTTTTCTGGGACTACAACCCTTTTTAACTTCCGTCCTCTTCCCCTACTCTCTCCTACTCTACCGACCTACCGTAGTGCCTGAGTTGCCTGTACTCAAACTCGTTTGAGACCCTTTATCAATTCCTGTTCCTTCCGACCATACGACGTCAGGTACCCCGAGTGTTTCTCAGCCTGTGTTAAATCACTGACTTGTTGTTGTTTCACCTTCCTTCCCCTTTTTATTCCATTCTTTCTATTATCGTCGACTCCCTTTGACTTTTCCGTCCTCTTTGTAGAGTCATTAAGTATACATCCCTATTTATTACTATAATGTCAAAAGTTTCTCCAAAAATTTTCTATGACCCTGTTTACATTTATTGTCTCATATCAATTACTGGGACCGACTTGGATAGTGTAGAAAATCAGAGGAAAGTTTTAAGATTATTAGAAAGTATTCCGTATCATTAACAAAGTCATTTTCCATTTTAATTACTCTGATAAAAGTCGATTAAATTTTAAATACTCTATTATTTGTCGTAAATTATTCTTATATATATTATTAATCGTTCCACTAGTAGTTTGTTGAAATCAGAATGTTCCGTACAAAAATACACGAAGTTGGAGTATCAGAATGTTCCGTAGTAAAATACACATCCCCTAACTTAGAGGGGTGTCTTTATGAGAGTACAGACACGTTCCTTTAGGGAATCCTAAACTACCTTTAAAAATTGAAGCGTAACATTTCTTGTATTAATAACTGAGACTGGATAAACGTCAAAGGACTAAAAGTAAGAAAATTAGGGTTTACAAAATCTCCGGTTTCAAATATAAGACTTTAAGACATTCTGGATTCTGGTTCTTCCTTTGTACTCCAGGATGTTTTGTAAGAATCACTTTAAATCCATTCCCTCTATAAGATTAAATAAAAATGAAAATCATAATTGTAGGTAAATATATAAATAGACGTTAATAATTCGTAAAAATCAACAATGACAAAGTTGATACGGTAATAGAAAGATCGAGAAAAGTTTTGACTTAACACCTTTTAAGTCCTACTCTAAGTTTGACAATAAGTGTTACTGGAAAAGTCTAATTCCATCTTGAAGTTTTATATGTCCATTTCTGTTTTTTCTTGAGATAATTTATTAAGTCCGTGAATGTAACTTGTAAAGATTGAATCGACTTATCAATTCACCTCATAAAAATCATGAAATTTTGTTTGTTGGTTTTAAAAGTCAACCACAAAAATGAAACTACAAAACGAATACCTTTTTATTTTGATAAAACCGGCTTCTTAAATATAATCATTTGGATTGTCAATTGTCAGAATCACCTAGTGATTTACTATCGAAAAATTTTTCTTTTGTTTTAAACAGGAGTTTTTAATGTAGTTCAAAATTTCCCAAAAGTGCAGGTTCAAATACTTTTTGATTTCATATTTTCGTTCTAATGATAATAAATAATCGAAAATAAGGTGGCACTATATAAAACCTTTTAGAATGTGTTAAAAAAATCTGAGGCTTTTTATCATCTACTCATCTAAGTTTACTTTCCTATGGAAGAAAATTTAATTTATATATATACCGTAAATAGTATTTTGGTAATAAATTGTATATATTCTACGATTAAACTATGTAAACATATACCATTATGCTAACAGCGACATTGTAAATCCTGAGATAGTACAGTGTATTAACAGTAAAGACACCACCCTTTTTAATTCTAGATCAGAGTCATTAAAATTACTAATACCATTTATAAAAACAGATGTAAGTAATATGACACGTAATCTAAGGTCCTGAATAAATAGATAATCAGTGTTTAAACATGGGAATTTGTTGTAATGAGGATAAGAGAATGAGGAATAGGGGATCATTATGGTAAAATGAGACAAAAATATTCATAACGAAAAAATCTAGGTGTACACTTAATATGGTACGTCATAAACAGAAAGAGAGAGAGAGAGAGAGAGAAAAAAAATTTGAAATAAAATGAAATGTTATGATATAACCAAAACGGTATGTAACTGTACTTAGGTGGTACCCACATATGTTCGAGGGCTAGGACTTAGGGGGAGGGTGGAGGGTGGGGTATAGTAGAGAGACTTAGTAGGGGTACGTGGTCGGGGTTCGTAGAACATAGGTCATAAACAGAAAGAGTTAGTGAATCGTTCGTATTACAGGAGGTCCAGGTAAGTACAAAAGTGTTTACCGTCTCATAGTAAGAAGGAGTACCGACTTATTATAAGTTAACACACACACATACACAAACACATATACATATATACATACATACATACATACGTATGTATGTGTGGTGTGATAGGTGGAACAGAAGAAATAGGTGGGTAGGATACTACCTGTGATCCACAGAACAGATAACACCTATTACAACGTCACTTATAATATCACGTCTATACGGAAAATATTGAACAAAAGTAAAGGAAAACTAATATGTAGGTCTACACCTTGAATCCCTAGTACACTGTCAAAATAAAAATTAAAAAACTCCTTTTAGTTAGAATAAACATCATCGACTTGGTTGAATGTAAGGGTGGTTATCACGTATTCTCAAGAGAAAGGAAATATAGAAACGGTTATGAACAATAAAAAACGGAAGAACTACTGTCCGTAAGACTCTCCATATCCCATTATAGAACACAAAAACTGAACGTAAAAGGATTACTAATCACTATGATTTATGAGAAAGTACACGACAACTAATAAACTTACAGAAGACCTTCTTATGGGAAAATCAAGGAGACGGGTGAAAATTTAGTCTAAATGAAAATGGTAACTCAACATACTCAAGGAATATATAAAACCTATAATTAGGGGTTAAAAACTTACTACTCCAAACTTTTAAAAAGAAACATCTGAGAAGAAGTTTTAATTATCTGAGTTGAACGTCCTCTCCAGTGATTCCTAGTGACTATCCTAAGACTTTTGTTGAACTGGGGAAGGTTCAGTGACCCTACCTCCGTCCCGACTTTAGTTATGACAAAAGAGAAACATCGTGTCATGTCGACAGTATTCTTCATGTTCAGTGTCAATTGAAGTTTTATAGATATTAAATTATTCGTTTAACACGGAAGTTTATTTTTTTCCATCTAATATGTATTCCATAAGATCTAACACAACGTATATATTCTGTACGAACTCTCGTCTGTTTTACCTCTAGTTACACTAGACCCCGTAAATCAAATTTGAAAGAATTTATCGGAATGTACATTTAATACGAAATATATTTTTCTCATTTATTAAATCTATATACCCGTTTTCGTGTTCTTTATTAGCACCTGTCTCAGTCATAAATACCTTTATCCATACTGTGATCCTTTTCCTTATTTTCTGTACGATTAGTTACCTATAAATTAAGGAATCGATGGTTTCTAATGACAAAAATTTTGACTCATCCCTTATCAGGAGGGGAATTAGAATCATTAGAAACACGTTGAGGATTCCGTTTTGAAATTCGACAGATGACATAAAACAAGAGTTTGTCCGTAAGGTGACCCTCTAATATACTTTTGAAAACGAGTTACTTTTTTTATATATATTTCTTTTTAACTAAAATTTTAATAAGATTTTTTAAAATTTATGACTGTGACTTGAATAAACTCCTGTAACTTGGTTTATACCTATAGAATTTAAACATGTGACATGAACACGTTAAAGTATTTCTGTTTGAAAAGGGTGACATTCGTAGGAGGGACCTTAATAGTTTTGTCAGAGTACTTGGACTCAAAATCTAAACTCCAGTATCTTCGACTGTACAATTCCCTTGTATACAGGGAATCTTCAGACACACGGACATAGTGTCTCTGTCATCCTCTTAGACTTCTTCTTCGAGGAGAGGAACAACATTTTTATTTTTAAAACTTCTATTTTATTATGTACGAGATTTAATCTTAGAATATAAAGGTATTAAGAATAGAGTTGTTTGTTCCATCTCTACCGACTCCTATTGACGAGGAACCGTTGACTTAAATAGGAGTATCCTAAATGTCTTGTGGGTCTAGACTCCTAAGAAGACAAAGACCACAAGAAATAGTAGATAGACTAGTGGTACCACCCCTTAGAACCGGACCACCGTAACTATCATTGTCTCGTTGCAGAAGTGTGTGGTTACATGTAGAAGGACCCCTTAGAACGAGACTACCTAAGCACAACAAGGACACGGTAATGGGGGTTTTACAACCTCTTGAAGAAAAGATTCCTGTTCTACTAAAGAGAGATACTTACGTACCGTGTTAAAATAAAAGAGACAGAACGACTTTCACGTCTGAGGAAAGAGGACCGTCGTTACCGAATACTAGCGAAACACCGGTAGACGTTTGGTAACGTCATGGTGTAGTACTACAGTGTCTTTGAGACGTAATTCTACTGGTGTCCCCGCATGCATCGACCTTTGGACGTAAGATACTAAGTGCATCCCAAAGACAAATCCAATTGAAAGGCACCCAGAGTAGTTTAGTTAGTGAAAAAAACACTACAAGAAGGTAATATGTCTGAGAGGACACACCTGGGAATATAGTTACTTAATTACTATAAATAGAAACCTCCTAGTCAAGTTTATAAGTGATAATGGTATCATTATTAAAGAATGGAAATATAGTAAAAGTGTTAAAAGTTCTACTTTAGATTTCTTCCTTCTTTCTTTCGAAATAGATGAACACGTAGGGTGAAAGAGAGACAGAGTTATAAGATACCAAGAGAAGAGAAGTGTATGTAAGCCGGCTTAAGTCAATTACTTCTTCTATTTCTAAATGGACAACGATAAAAAATATGAGATCAATAAGGAAATAATTTGGGAAAATAAATATCAAATTCTTTATTCCTTCATTATTTACAATACTTTTTTTAATACTTGTATAGTATTGTAAGACTTTGTTAATGGTACGGTACACCTGTCGGCTAACGTTAAACTCTTTTGAAAAAAGTTTTAGTTTCTTATAACTCTTTTTACCCTTTACTGTTGAAAGTTATATTTTATAGTTTAATAATTGTGTACTGATCAAAGACTCGACTTATTTGTTCAAGTCTTTTCTCTGAAAGACGATTTTACATGAGGTTTTATACAATGATCAAAAGTAGTCCCTATTTGATTTATTAATTAGAACTCATTGTATTCTCATGAGAACTAATTGTGTTTTGACACAAGGTGATACTAATCAAGGTTGTCAATGATAATCAAAGTCTCATATTATCAATGTTAAAAGTTGTTTAGGATCTTAATCTTCAATATATGTTGTCAACGGAAGTATAACGAAATTATAACGACCATTTAAAGACGTTAACCTTCGGTATTAGATTGTTTGAGGAGTATGGAGTTCAAGAGTTTTTTATTAAGGAAGAATCCGTTATGGTACACTGTCTTCATTCGATATAAAGGTAAACTTATATTTAAAACTCAAATTCTATAAGATAAACTTATACTTAAGTGTATTTTATAAATAAAGGATTAGTTGTGAAAGGAGAAATAACAATCATTTAAAAGATAGTTGAAAAGACTTTATCTCATAAAATTAAATTACAACTAAATAGTTAGACATCAACTTATGCAACGATGAATATAACTATGGGAATACATAAACTATAAAAGTACGACAAATGAAAACTGACCGTCGGGTAGTATATACTGTCAGATTAATGATTTATATAATTAATTTATTTACAAAGAAGGAGAGTATAATGATAAACTGAACGAATAATAATACTTATAGAGATAGGACCCGACTAAGGTTAATTCTCATAATTACGTACCTATTGTAATTGTTTTTGGACCTCTACGACTAGTTCGTATTAACTCTGTCTTTTATAATTATTAAGATGTAAATATTTGTTTTCGTACATAACTAGGAATGTACATGTTGATACTTTCTTTATTAAATGACTCTTGGATGATTGACGATCCGTGATTTGATTTTGAAAGTATATGCAATGGATGGTTTATCAATCTGTTCTAAAAAGTACAGAAAGGTGTCATTTTTAAGGTGTGTAACTGTTCAGTTCTTTTCCCAAATAATGGTTTTACGGTTTGGATCTCTATTATTCGTCTAATTGACTACGTACAGTAAGAAACTAGTAAGAAAGTAAAGGGAAAAACGGGAGTTAGGTAAAAGGATGAAGGAAAGGACATAAACAAAATATTAATTCCTGGTGACAGTTTAAGTCTGAGGAAGGGAAAGTTTACAGAAGATAGATGTAAACCTGTTACTCCTCGTCACATTGATTTCTGTCCCCTTTTGGGTGTTACAAAGAGGGGAGAAGGTAACGATTTGTCTCACAGAGATTCGTGTTCAACGTAGATTAGTGACTCAGATGGATGACATTCTTTCAACGAGTACACACACTTTAGTATCTAATACAATTGATTGGTGAGTGGGAACATCTTTGAGGAGTGATTATCATTATAGACTCGACGGAATGATAAGACAAACTGAAAAACTAAATTGTTATGAAAACTTGACAAATGATTTAATTTAAAGAGAGGAATTGATCACCCGTTTCAGAAACAAAAGGACGTAACAAGGAGAATGTTACTGATATATTTTAAATTTTGGAAATGTATTATTATTTTGTCGTCTCAATTATCGGTGTATTTTATGTTTTTTTAACTTCTATAAATACTTTCTTTCTTTTACCAATTGTGTATATATTCTTTGATGATATTAAGTATTTTCTGCACGTTTGTAGACTCACTTTCCTTCCCCGTTACCTGTAAGTTGTCTTTTTTAACGTTTAGATTATTAGAATTCTTTATATAAAGTGAATAAAGTTAAATTTATACACTTTAATTAATAAAAACCGAAATAAATAAATGAAGATAACATACTCCCCTTCTAGATAGTCAAACCCTTTGTAAATTTTCCTATACTGTGTTTTATCTTTCGGGTCTCTATTTAGGTGTGTGGATACCTGTGGAATAGTAACCGTTTCTTATATGTTACCTAATTTCTGTTAGAGAAATTGTTCACCACGACCCTTTTGACCAGTTGGTGAACATTTTCATACTTTGATCTTGTGAAAGATTGTGGTATGTGTTTTTATTTGAGTTTTACCTAATTTCTAGATTTACATTCTGGTCTTTGACATTTTGAGGATCTCCTCTTGTATCCGTTTTGTGAGAGACTGTATTTAGTGTCGTCCTAGGAGATACTGGGTGGGGGGTGTTATGTCCTTTATTTTCGTTTTTATTTGTTTACCCTGGATTAATTTGAATTTTCGAAGACGTGTTGATTTCCTTGATATTCGTTCCACTTTTCTGTCGGAAACCTTACCCTCTTTTATTATCGTTTACTTCGTTGACTGTTTGTTGATTAGAGTTTTTATATGTTCGTTGGGTACGTCGAGTTAAGGTCTTTTTTTTTACTGGGTTAGTTTTTTACCCGGTTTCTTGATTTATATGTAAAGAGGTTTCTTCTGTATGTCTACCGATTGTTTGTGTACTTTTCTACGAGTTGTAGTGAGTAATAGTCTCTTTACGTTTAGTTTTGGTGTCACTCCATGGTAAAGTACAGTCAGTCTTACCAACGCTAGGTTTTCAGACGTTCGTTATTTACGACCTCACCCGCACCTCTTTTCCCTTGGGAGAATGTGAANGGTCTTTTTTTTTACTGGGTTAGTTTTTTACCCGGTTTCTTGATTTATATGTAAAGAGGTTTCTTCTGTATGTCTACCGATTGTTTGTGTACTTTTCTACGAGTTGTAGTGAGTAATAGTCTCTTTACGTTTAGTTTTGGTGTCACTCCATGGTAAAGTACAGTCAGTCTTACCAACGCTAGGTTTTCAGACGTTCGTTATTTACGACCTCACCCACACCTCTTTTCCCTTGGGAGAATGTGACAACCACCCTTACGTTTGATCATGTCGGTGATACCTCTTGTCACACCTCTAAGGAATTTTTTTGACCTTTATCTTGACGGAATACTGGATCGTTAGGGTGACGACCCGTACGTGTGGCTCCTTTCGTCTTAACTTTCTCTGTGTACATGGGGTTACAAGTAGCGTCGTGACAAATATTATCGGTCCTGTGCCTTTGTTGGATCTACAGGTAGTCGTCTACTTACCTATTCTTTCGTCACCATGTATATGTGTTACCTCATAATGAGTCGGTAATTTTTCTTATGTAAACTTAGTCAAGATTACTCCACCTACTTTGACCTCGTCTCACTTCATTCGGTCTTCCTTTTTGTGTTTATGTCATATGATTGTGTATATATATCTTAAATCTTTCTACTATTACTATTGGGACATACGCTCTGTCGTTTTCTCTGTGTCTACTTATCTTGTCAGAAAACCTGAGACACCCTCTCCCTCTCCCACCCTACTAAACCCTCTTACCGTGACTTTGTACAGGTCAGGTCAAGTCAGCGAGTCAGCACAGACTGAGAAACGCTGGGGTACTTAGCGTCGTGCGGTCCGGAGGGACAGGTAGTGGTCGAGGGCCTCAAGTGAGTCTGAGTGCAGGTAACTCAGGCCCTACTGTAGGTCGGTAGAGTAGGAACCAACAGGGGAAGAAGAGGACGGGGGTTAGGGCGGGTCGTAGTCTCAGAAAAGGTTACTCAGTTGAGAAAGGTACTCCACCGGTTTCATGACCTCAAAGTCGAAATCGTAGTAAGGAAGGTTTCTTTAGGGGCCCAACTAGAAGTCTTACCTGACCAACCTAGAGGAACGTCAGGTTCCCTGAGAGTTCTATTATAGTATATTCTTTGTTTAGCGGTCAGATCCAGGTCACGTCCTATGTCCTACGAACCCCGACCACGTGATTCTACTGGGTCTCCCTACCATATCCCTCCCTCCACCCTCTCCCCAAGTCCTAATCCTTGTACATATGTGGGTACCACCTAAGTACAACTACATACCGTTTTGGTTATGTCATAACATTTCATTTTATTTTATTTTTCCATTTATTTACTTAAAGTTATTACGGTTTTATGTGTATGAATTTTCATATGTTGTCATTTTTAAATTTTTTTTATTTTCCTATACTGTCGGTTAAACCCCCCTTATATTATGTCGTCAATATGGAGATTTTAACTATGTTAGAAAGACGTCCTATCAATTCGTTTTATCTAATCTAAACCCCACCGGTGTTGACCCCTTTTACAAACTAGTACCCAAATCTCTAGTCGTCCAGGGTTCCATCTGGGACCCACCCTGTCACCACCGGTAACTACCGTAAATGACTTCACTGTGGACACTCCGGAGGGTCTAGAGAATCGTCTCGGCATCTATGGATTTATCCGTCGTGTAACTTTGAAACACGTAGACTGGGTGCATAAAATTGTAGGGGAGACGACTCACACATCCCTCTCCCCTTTTCTGTGTAAATTTCCTTTTCCCAGTGTCGTTAGGGTGATGATCCGTATATGGGACTCCTTTAGTTTGACTTTTTTGTGTACATGGGGTTACAAGTAACGTCATGATAAATGTTATCGATCTTGTACATACGTTGGATCTACAAGTAGTTGTCAACTTATCTTTTGACACCATCCATATATGTTACCTTATTATGAGTCAGTATTTTTCCTTGAGTAAACTCGGTCAAGATTACTCCACCTACTTGGATCTCGGATAATATGTCTTTCTTCATTCAGTCTTTATTTCTATTTATAACATATGATTGTGTATAACTACGAAAACTTGACATCACAACCTCTTCTGAGAACTCTCAGGGAACCTGACGTTCCTCTAGGTTGGTCAGGTAGGATTTCCTCTAGTCAGGACCCAAGTAACCTTCCTGACTACGATTTCGACTTTGAGGTTATGAGACCGGTGGACTACGCTTATCGACCGAGTAACCTTTTCTGGGACTACGACCCTCCCTAACCTCCGTCCTCCTTTTCCCCTACTGTCCCCTACTCTACCGACCTACCGTAGTGGTTGAACTACCTGTACGCAAACTCACTTGAGGTCCTCAACCACTACCCGTCCCTCCGGACCGCACGACGCTAAGTACCCCAGTGTTTCTCAGTCTGTGCTGACTCGTTGACTTGACTTGACTTGACTTGTGTACTTTAGATCTTTCTACCATGATTACTTTAATAAACGTCCTGTCGTCACCTCTGTGTCTGAATACCTGTACCTCCACCACCTCTTTCCTCTCCCGCTTTGCATACCTCTCTCATTGTACCTTTGGATGTAATGGTATACATTTTATCTATCTGTATATCATTTGTCCTTAAATAACATACTTAGTCCTTTGAGTTGGCCCCCGAGATATTTTCGGATACACCCTACCCTACCTTCCCTCTACCCTCCCTCCAAGTTCTCCCTTCCCTGTATTCACATAGATGTCAACTAATGGTTGTTTTAAGACATTTCGTTAATAATAAGTTAATTTTTTTTATTTAACTTTTTTTCTCCCTGTCCCAGTCGAGTTTCGGGTTAGGAGGACCAAGACTAAGTCGTTGAACCCTAATCTATGGGGAGGGATGGGAGTCTTTAACCCGTTTCTCGTTCTAGTTAGAGTGTTGGTCACATCCGAGATCTTTGATGTAGAAATCGAGGTGGAACATGTTTTAATGATGAAACGAATAAATTAATATACGTCTCAAGTAGTACACTTTACGACCCGACCTACTTAGTGTTCGACCTTAGTTCTACCGATCCTCTTTATAGTTGTCGGAGTCTATACATCTATTATAGTAAGATACCCCCTTTTTGTGGTAAATTACTCTGTACTTCTGTTTCGTGTTTGGGCTGATTCCCCTGTGTGCGACACCTGGTGTCGTGACGATATTGGTCTCGTTCACCCCCCTGCCCCCTCCCCTCTACCTACCCATTTGATGTCGGATCCCCCGACCCCCCCAGACCTAACTTCTGTTGATCCGTCTGTTGTCCTACTCTGTCCTTTAGTTTTGGTTACTACTTTCGTCTGTGTGGCGGTCTCGTGAGGTTGTCGTTCCTTTTGTATGTCTTGACAAGAAAATGTTTATAAGCCTTTCTTTAATTCGTACTTTGATGTCTCTTTATCAGTTTCTTAAAATTTATAGTTGATCAATCGGTTACTACGTTTAATATTTTTGTCACACCGTTTTCTGGTGTTTTACCTGATCAATGAAGTGTCTGGCGATGTGTCCAGCAATTTCACTAAGTGCCAATTAATATTCGACTGATTGGTACGTCGATTATACTTTACCAGATAAAGGTTCAAAAATTCCTTGGAGGTGTGACAAAAGTTATCACCGACATAATCAAACGTAAGGGTGGTTGTCACATTCTCCCAAGGGAAAAGAGGTGTGGAAGAGGTCGTAAACAACGAACATCTGAAAACCTAACGACGGTAAGACTGACCGTACTTTACCATAGAGTAACACCAAAACTAAACGTAAAGAGACTACTCACTACAACTCGTAGAAAAGTACACAAACAATCGGTAGACATACAGAAGAAACCTCTTTGCAGATAAATCAAGAAACCGAGTAAAAAGCTAACCCAGTAAATAAAAAGACCTTAACTCGACGTACTCAACGAACATATAAAAACTCTAATCAACAAACAGTCAACGAAGTAAACAATAATAAAAGAGGGTAAGACTTCCGACAGAAGAGTGGAACGAACATCAAGGAAATCAACGCATCTTCGAAAATTCAAATTAATCTAGGGTAAACAAATAAAAACGAAAATAAAGGGTATAACACCTTCCACCCAGTATCTTCTAGGACGACACTAAATACAGTCTCTCACAAAACGAATGCAAGAGGAGATCCTCAAAATATCAAAGACCAGAATGCAAATCTAGAAATTAGTTAAAACTTAAATAAAAACACATACCACAATCTTTCACTAGATCAAAGTATGAAAATGTTCACCAACTGGTCAAAAGGGTCGTGTTGAACAATTTCTCTAACAGAAATGAGGTAACATACATATAAGAAAGGAGGAAACAGTTTCTAGTCCACAGGTATCCACACACCAAAATAGAGACCCGAAAGATAAAACAAGGTAACTAGATATAAAGACAGAAACGCGGTCATGGTATGACAGAACTACTGACACCGAAACATCATCTCGGACTTCAGTCCGTTCAACTAAGGAGGTCAAGGTAAGAAGAAAGAGTTCTAACGAAACCGATAAGCTCCAAAATACATAAAGGTATGTTTAACACTTTAATAAACAACATCGAGACACTTTTTATGGTAACCATCGAACTATCCCTAACGTGACTTAGATATCTAACGAAACCCACCATATGAGTAAAAGTGATATAACTAAGAAGGCTAGGTACTTGTACCATATAAAGAGGTAGATAAACACAGGAGAAACTAAAGATATAACTAAGAAGGCTAGGTACTTGTACCATATAAAGAGGTAGATAAACACAGGAGAAACTAAAGAAAGTGGTCACAAAATATCAAAAGATATGTATTCATAAATCAAAGAAATCCATCTATATAAGTCATAAAATAAGAAAAGTAACGATACCACTTACCTTAACAAAGGAATTAAAGAAAAAGATGAAAGAGTAATAAGCACATATCCTTACGTTCCCTAAAGACACACAACTAAAATATAGGACGTTGAAATGATATAAGTAACTAATCGAGATCATTAAAAGACCACCTCAGAAATCCCAAAAGATACATCTCCTAGTACAGTAGACGTTTGTCACTCTCAAAATGAAGAAGAAAAGGTTAAACCTAAGGAAAACAAAGAAAAAGACGAGACTAACGACACCGGTTTTGAAGGTCTTGAACAACGTATCATCACAACTTTCACCTGTGGGAACAGAACAAGGACTGAAATCCCCTTTACGAAAGGTAAAAAGTGGTAACTCCTATTACAAACGACACACAAACAGTATATATCGAAAATAATACAACTCCATACAAGGAAGATAAGGACGAAAGACCTCTCAAAAATAGTATTTACCAACAACTTAAAACAGTTTCCGAAAGAGACGTAGATGACTCTATTAGTATACCGAAAATAAAAAGTTAAACAATTACACCACTTAATCTAACTAACTAAACGTCTATAACTTCTTAGGAACGTAGGGACCCTATTTCGGGTGAACCAGTACCACATACTAGAAAAATTACACAACAACCTAAGACTAACGATCTTAAAACAATTCCTAAAAACGTAGATACAAGTAGTCATTATGCCCGGACATCAAAAGAAAAAAACACCGTAGAAACAGTCCAAAACCATAATCCCACTACAACCGGAGTATATTACTCAAACCTCCAAGTGGAAGGAGACGTTAAAAGACCTTCTCAAACTCATCCTATCGACAATCGAGAAGAGCTTTAAAAACCATCTTAAGTCGACACTTCGACAGACCAGGACCCGAAAACAAACGACCTTCTAAAGACTAATGTCGAAGTTAAAGACACGAACACTACCCAGACAATTCCAAAAGATAAAGAAGGACCAAGTCAAAACCTTTCAACATGAAAAGATTCTTAAACAGGTAAAGAAGGTGTAACAGGTAAAATAACCGTATATTAACGACTGTCATCAGAGAATACTAGGAAACATAAAGACACAACAGACAACACTAGAGAGGTAAAAGTAAAGATTAAAATAACTAAACTCAAAAGAGGGACATAAAGAACTACTCAAACCGATTGCCAAACAGTTAAAATAAATAGGAAATGGTCACGTCCCAGAAAAGGTTACTCAGTCGAGAAGCGTACTCTACCAGTTTCATAACCTCAAAGTCGAAGTTGTAGTCAGGAACGATACTTGTGGGTCCTGGTTAGAGGAATTTTACCTGACCAACCTAGAGAAACGTCAGGTTCCCTGAGAGTTCTCAGAAGAGGTTGTGGTGTCAAGTTTTCGTAGTTGAGAGTATAGATATGTACTGGTGACCTTTTTGTTATCGGAACGGATCTACATGGAAACAACTGTTTTATTACAGAGACGAAAAATTATACGACAGATCCAACCAGTATTGAAAGGAAGGTTCCTCATCACCACCAAATCAGTGATTCAGTACAGGCTGAGAACACTGGGGTACCTGACATCGGACGGTCCGAGAAGACAGGTACTCTAAGAGGTCCGTTCTTATGACCTCACCCAACGATAAATGAAGAGGTCTCCTAGAAGGGCTGTGTCCATAACTTGGGTCCAGAGGACGTGACGTCCGTCTAAGAAATGGTTGACTCGATACTCCCTTCGAGAAGATTCCTCATTCGTAGAAAATTAAATATTGGCAGAAAATTAAAGTACCGACGTTAGTGGTATACGTCACTAAAACCTCGGGTCTTTTTTGTTTCAGTCGGTGACAAAGGGGTAGATAAACGGTATTTTACTACCCTGGTCTACGGTACTAGAATCAAAAGACTTACAACTCGAAATTCGGTTGAAAAAGTGAGAGGAGAAAGTGAAAGTGGTGCTCCGAGAAATCAAGAAGAAGTGAAAGACGGTATTCTCACCACAGTAGACGTATAGACTCCAATAACTATACAGAGGGTCGTTAGAACTAAGATCGAAAACGAAGAAGATCGGGTCGCAAAGAGTACTACATGAGACGTATATTCAATTTATTCGTCCCACTGTTGTCTGTCGGAACTACGTGAGGAAAAGGATAAACCTTGGTCAGACAAAAAGGTACAGGTCAGGATTGACAACGAAGGACTGGACGTATGTCCAAAGAGTTCTCCGTCCAGTCCACCAGACCATAAGGGGAGAGAAAGTCTTAAAAGGTGTCAAATAACACTAGGTGTGTCAGTTTCCGAAACCGTATCAGTTATTTCGTCTTCATCTACAAAAAAAACTTGAGAGAACGAAAAAGGTACTAGGTCGTCTACAACCGTTAAACTAGAGACCAAGGAGACGAAAAAGATTTTGGTCGAACTTGTAGCCTTTCAAGTGTCAAGTGCATAACGACTTCGGACCGAACCTCTTAAAACTCGTAATGAAATCATCGTACACTCTACTCACGTTAACAGGTCATCAAATTTGTAAGAAGTCGTAACGGAAAGAAATCCAAACCTTACTTTTGACAGAAAAAGGTCAGGACACCGGAGACGACTCAAAGGGTTTAAACGACCGTATAACTCACGTCGTGAAAGTGTCGTAACAGAAATTTTATGAAGTTTACTTCAATCTCAGAAAATGAACTATAGTTAAAACATTACTCAAGTCCCCATAGTGAACGGGACCCTATTGATGACGTACATTCAAATGAAATTTCTGTGAGATTTACAGAAATTTCTTTTAGTGTTCATAGTATGTGGATTTCACTTAATTTAGAAAAAGAAAAATAGTACTCCTAATAAAGGACCCTATATAGTCCTCTTCGAGAATTCAATCTACAAACCTAATTTTATAAATGTTATTAGAATAAAAATGTATAAAGACCTCCATGAGTGTTTCAATTTGATCCAGTTGAAGGTCCTCTCTATGTAACCAATAGTGACTTTTCTTAATCAACAGTCCTAATATCCTGGTATTAAGAGTTTCTTTAAAGTATATGTTCGATAAGGAATACGACATTATTATACTACTCTTCCCTACGTTCAGTCGGAGTAAACTCCCGATGTCAATTACTGACTTAGTACTATAAAGGTAAATAAAAAGTCATATTTCTTTCCCCAAGTGAATTATATATCAGAAATATAGTTAGTCTTAATAGGTCCCATCATGGTTGCCATCCATATGTATATACTTCTGTTTATATCTTTAGTTGGATATAGTGAGAGAAACATTTGGATACATATGTGTATATAGATATAGATTTCTATATATAATAATCTAAACCCAGTGGAATAATACGTCCGACTCTTCTGGACACCAGACAATAGACGTACCATCTCAAGGTCCTTTCGACTCCGTCTATAGTCCAAACTTTATCTTCTTGACTACCATATGTAAGGTCGGGAACATACTTTTGGACTCTTGGTTATCGTACCTCCCGTTTTATTCTGAGTACAAGACTAGTTAGTCGGAAGGAGACGGAAAGACAAGGTATGTCCGGGTCTTACCTACTCTAAAGTGAGTGTATGTTTCCCACGACATTAGGCGAAATGATTCAGATGATTCAGTTATGATTGGAGAAAATCTTTGTGTGTCTGTGTGTGTTTTTATTACTATTGACCTATAGACCCGTTAGATCTGGTTCAGTTGTACTCTGTTTTATACTTGGTGGTGTTCAGGTGGACAACAGTCGAATCAATGGTGTGTATCGACCACCCTTTCTTTGGCTGACGGTTACGTCCTCTACGTTCTCTTTGTCCATACTAGATGTCCAACTCTTCTAAAAAACCTCTTTTTTACCGTTTGGTTTTGTTAGACACCTTTTAAGACTTTCTCTACCCTTATGATGTGGTGGACTGGACGGAGGACTCTTTGGACATACGTCCAATTCTTCGTTGTCAATCTTGACCTGTCCCTTGTTGTCTGATCAAGGTTAACCCTTTCCTCATATAGTTCGGACATATAACAGTGGGACGAATAAATTAAATATACGTCTTACGTAGTACACTTTACAGTCCGACTTACTTCGTGTTCGACCTTCGTTCTAATGTTCCTCTTTATGGTTATTAGAGTCTATACGTCTACTGTAGTGGGATACTGTCTTTCGTCTCTCCTTGATTTCTCGGAGAACTACTTTCACTTTCTCTTCTCACTTTTTCGACCGAATTTTGAGTTGTAATTTTTTTTTTTTTTCTAGTACCGTAACCAGGATAGTAAAGTACCGTCTTTCGACCCTTTTGTTACCTTTATCACTGTTTGAAATAAAAACCCCCGAGGGTTTAGTGACGTCTTCCACTAACGTCGGTACTTTAATTTTCTGTGAACGAGGAACCTTCTTTTCGATACTGTTTTGATCTGTCGTATAATTTTTCTCTTCTGTAATGAGACGGTTGTTTCCAGACATATCAGTTTCGATACCCAAAGGGTCCTCAGTACATCTAAACATTCTCCACCTGGTATTTCTTTCGACTCGTGGTTTTTTAACTACGAAGACTTGACACCACAGTCTCTTATGAGAACTCTCAAGGAACCTGACGTTCCTCTAGTTTGGTTAATAGGATTTCTTTTAGTTAGGACTTATAAGTAACCTTCGAGACTATGAACCCAGTGGACTACTCTTCTTGACTGAGTAATCTTTTCTGGGACTAAGACCCTTTCTGACTTCCGTCCTCCTCTTAACATGTTGTCTCCTACTCTACCAAACTACCGTAGTGGGTGAGCTACCTGTACTCAAACTCGTTGGAGACCCTCATCCACTACCTACCCCTTCGGGTCGCACGACGTCAGGTACCCCGACGTCTCAGCCTGTGCTGACTCGTTGACTTGACTATAGGGTTATATCTGACGATACATATTTGGATTACCGTTGGTGTTTGGTTTTTCGTATTATCTATGTTGTGTATTTTACATCCTTCTTTATGTTCGGTATTCCAATAGTTCAGTCTTCCCTTCTTTAGTTTCTTCTTTCGTATTTTTTCTTCATGTTTTTTTGGAGTTTTGTTGATTATTTTACCGTTATACATGTATGATAGTTATTAATAAAATTTACATTTGTCTGATTTACGAAATTAGTTTTGTATGTCTTTCCGACTTTCCTATGTTTTTGTTATGGGTATAAATAGGGTGTCTATGAGTGAAGTCTAGATTTCTGGGTGTCTCTGACTTTAACCTCCCTACTTTCAACAAAGTATATTTACCTTTAGTTTTATTTCGATCCCACTTCACTTTCACTTTCAACGAGTTAATACAGACGAAGAAACGTTGGGGTACCTGACATGTCAGGTACCTTAAGAGATCCGGTCTAATGACCTCACCCATCGGAAAGGGAAGAGGTCCTCTAGAAGGGTTGGGTCCCTAACTTGGGTAAAGAGAGCGTGACATTCGTCTAAGAAATGGTCGACTCAGTGTTCCATCGTTATGAATATAGTTTATTTTATCTGAAATCTTGTTTCTGTCCTTGTCCTCTGTATCTTTATGTGATGTATTACTAGTTCCCTAGTAGGTTCTTCTATATTGGTAACATTCATACATACATGAGGTGTATCTTCGTGTTATGTCTTTCGTTTATAACTACTTGTATTTCCTTCTACAACTGTTATTTTGTCAGAATCATCCCCTGTAATTGTAAGGAGAATGCAATCATCTACCTAGTAGGTGTGTCTTTTAGTCATTCCTTTGACTAGAAGTTCCTAAGAAATCTAGTTTACCCGAATTGTCTATACATGTGTCCTGTAAGGTGGGGTATTGTCGTTTTCGTGTAACAAAGTTTACGTATACCTTGTGAGAGGTCCTATGTAGTGCTTACCGTCGTTTTTGTTCGGAATCCTTTAAATTCTTTTAATTTTAGTCTAGTTCGTAAGACTGGTGTTACAAAACTCTGATCTTTAGTTATTACTCTTTTTGTTTAAGGAGGTCTTTTGTGTTTTTACACCTTCGATTTATTGTGTGATGATTTTTAAGTTGTCCAGTTACTTCTTTAGTTTCTTTTTTTAAAAAATTTCTCCCCCTTTATTACTTTTGTGTTACTAGGACGTTTCCGTCAATAATCTGCTTTCAAATGTCGTTTTGTTCAGTTGGAGTCTTTATTCTGACCTCGGCTAATATGTCTCACTTCATTCGGTCTTTCTTTTTGTGGTTATGTCATATGATTGTGTACATATACCTTAAATCTTTCTACCGTTACTACTGGGACATACGTTCTGTCGTTTTTTCTGTGTCTACACATATCGTCTGAAAACCTGAGTCTCCCTCTCCCTCCCCCACCCTACTATACCCTCTTACCGTAACTTTGTACATATGATAGTACATTCTTAACTTAGCGGTCAGATACAGGCTACGTCCTATGTCGTACGAACCCCGACCACGTACCCCTACTGGGTCTCCCTACAATGGCCCTCCCTCCACCCTCCCCCCAAGTACAAACCCTTACGTACATGTGGGCACCACCTAAGTACAGTTACATACCGTTTTGGTTATGTCATAACATTTCATTTTATTTCATTTTTAATTTTAATTTTTCTTTTTCTTCTTTTTAGAGTAAGGATTTATTTTCTTTTATTTTGTATGTCCAGTTTCGTCTTTATTTACTTTCTCTAATTTTCTTTTTTACATTTTCTAATTACTTTGATTCTTGACCAAGAAACTTTCTATTTGTTTTGACAATTTGGAAATCGGTCTGAGTAGTTTTCTTTCTCCTAGGTTTAGTTTTTTATTCTTTACCTTTTCTTATTTACTGTTGGTCGTGATATCTTAATGTTTCCTAGTATTCTCTAATAATACTTGTTTGACATACAGTTATTTTACCTGTTGGATCTTCTTTTCCTATTTATGGTTCTATACATGTCAGAGAGTTCTGTCTTGGTCTTTCTTTATCTTTTATACTTGTCTGGTTAATGGTCGTCTCTTTAACTTAGTCATTTCATTTTTGTTGTTGTTGTTTGTGTCGTTTTTGAGGGTTGTTTGTTTTCAGGTTATGTTCTATCGAAGTGTCCACTTAAGATGGTTTGTAAATCTCTTTTCAATTGTAAGTAGGAAGAGTTTCATAAGATTTTTAATGTCTCCTTTCTTTCGAAGGTTTGAGCAACATGCAACGGTCCTAATGGGACTATATTTTCGATCTTTATGTATATAGTGTTTTTCAATATCCGGGTATAGATACTACTTGTGGTTCCGTTTTTGGAAGTTTACTTATAATCGTTTGGTTAAAGTTGTTATATAATTTTTCTAGTGTGTACTAATTCACCCAAAATGTGGTTCATACGTTTCTACCAAGACGTTCACTTAGTGACACTATGTGGTGTCGTTTTTTAAACTACTTATATTTAGTATACTAGTAAAGTTATGTACGTCTTTTTGGAAAACTTTTTTAAGTTGTAGTTATTTCAACGTTCTATGTTTTAATTATATGTCTTTAGACTACGTAAAGATACTTAATTGTTACTTGGTAGTCTTTGTCTATAATTCCTCTGTAGAGTAAATATCAATCTAATTTTTTATTTTATGGATCGTTATTTGGATGGATTCCTGTATCTTATTAATTCTTTTGATATTCTGTAACTATTATCTGTACTTTCGTATGTGTTTATCTACTTTTCTATGTGACACAAGAAACCTTCTTAGTTGGAACAATATTACTGTATGATGTGTCCCATTATGTGTCTAACTCAAGTTAGGGACAGTTTCATAACACCGTAAAAAGTACTATCTTGTTTATCATGATTTTAAACATATCTTTTTGTTTTATTAAGTTTATCGGTTTTGTTAGGACTCTTCTTTATTGTCTCGACCTCCATATATATGAGGGACTAAACTCTTATATGATGTTTAATTTCAGTAGTTCTGTTATACCGTGACCCTGTTTTTGTCTACATATCTAATTACCTTGTGTTTCCTCTCGGGTCTGTATTTGGGTATTTGAATAGTAATCAATTAGATGTTATTTTCTTCTTACTGTATGTTACTCTTTTAAGTCAGAGAAGTCATTCGCGATGACCGGTATTTGTCCTTACTTAAACTCAGTCGACTTGACTCTACCTACTTGGACAATATGTCCCACTTCATTCAATTTTTCTCTTTTTGTTTATACATAATTGTGTATAAATGCTTTAGATCTTTTTGCCATGACTACTTGGATAAACATACCGTTCTTATCTCTACATCTGTATCTCTACCTGAACACCCGTGTCGTCCCTTTTCTCTTCCACCCTGTTTAACTCTCTCGTCGTAACTTTGTATGTGTAATAGTACGCATTTTATCTATCGATCACCCTTCAACGACGTATTGTGTCCCTCGAGTCAGACCACGAGACACTACTGGATCTCTCCACCCTCCAAGTTCTCCCTCCTCTGTTCACATATGGATACTAACTAAGTACAATAACATACCGTCTTTGGTTATGTTGTAACGTTAATAGGTCGTTAATTTTTATTTAAATTTTTTTTCACGAGGACCCTTTTGACCTACAATGTATATTTTCTTACTTCAATCTTGTGAAAGAGTGTAGTATATGTTTTTATTCGAGTTTTACCGAATTTCTGTTTTTACATTCGGTATTTAGGAATTTCACCGAAAGGTCCATCGTGACGACGACGACGACGACGACGACGATTCAACGAAGTCAACACAGGCTGAGACACGTCGGGGTGTCTGTCGTCGGATGATCCGAGGCGGTAGGGACCCTAAGAGGTCCGTTCTTGTGACCTCACCCAACGGTAAAGGAAGAAGTTACGTACTTTCACTTTTCACTTTCACTTCAACGAGTCAGTACAGGTTGAGAAGCGCTGGGGTACCTGACGTCGGGTGGTCCGAGGAGACAGGTACCCTAAAAGGTACGTTCTCATGACCTCACCCAACGGTAACGGATTAAGAATCCATCGTGATCACCACTTCTTCAGTGGACGATTACGTCGTCTGTATTCTCTACATCCAAACTAGGGACCCAACTCTTCTAGGGGACCTCATCCTTTACCCTTGGGTGTGGTTTTAAGAGCGGACCTCTTAGGGTACCTGTCTTCTCGGACCACCCGGGGTCAGATATCCCAACGTTTCTCAGTCTGTGCTGACTTCACTGAATCGTACGTGTTTAGGAATGTTCTTTTGTATGATCTTGTAATAAACTGTATTTAATATCATTATAGAAAAACCTAAATAAAACATCCTGTCTTATTTGTAATAGTTATATTAAACAGTAACCCTCTTTACGTTTAATTCTGGTATCACTCTATAGTACTGGGTGGATGACTTTACTATTTTAACCTTTCTGACGAATATGACCTTCGTTGTTACGTCTGTGGACAATTTAATTTTTTTTTTTTTGTGTTTGACTATCTAATTTTTTTTTCTCACTTTTCTATCAATGTGTTATAACTTCACCCGTCATACAAAGTCCGTTCCCACCCAATAGAATTTCGATGTATAATATACACAACTACGTGTAATATGACAAATGAAGTGGACAGACGACTCAAAGGTGTCACTGAAGAGAAATAGATATAAAAGAAAAAGTGGAGGAAAAATCGAAAGTGATCGTCTTAGGATTAAGTATCTTCTTAACTTTTTACTGGGGTTTTTACAGGAAACGAAAGGGAGATTGAAGGTTAGTTTAGGGTTCGTCTCCAATTTGTAAGCAACATGTGAAGTCTATATTTTGTGTCGTAGTATTAACAGTATAATATTATAAAACTACATTTATTACGGTAATAAAAGAAGTCACTACGAGTTACCGTTGAAACAAATATGAATTTCCGTTTAGACTTGTACACTGGGGGTACAAGTTTTAGGAAGTTGTCAAAAGTAAATTCAACCCCATATTTCGTTTTAGAGTGGATGGTGTTCTAGACTACACTGGGGTGGTTACGACTGGAGGGAACTGGTGAGACTGAGGAGAAACGAAGAGAAAAATATAAAGACGATGCAAACGTTTTAAAAAACCAAATAAATAGATTAATAGACAAAAAAACTATTCCATCCGGACATCTACTACTTTGACTTCTTCCGTTTACAGACCTCTGTTGTGGTATAATCTTTACATCTGTGTGTCAGTAGTGATGAATTTGTCTTAAACGTAAATTTTTTTTTTGGAGACCTTATAAGTATCCCTAATTACAAACTCTTCGTGATTGGATCCGGTGAAGGGTGTCACCAGGAGTCAAAAGAAAAAGGAAAAGAGGAGGGCGCTTAAAACGGATCATTCTAAAGAGTGATCAAAAGTCGAATTTCATCCTTCAGTCCACATCAACACCTTACACTCGATACCAAACGTGTTCTTCCTTTTTAAATCCTCAACTGACCGATTTTTCTTAGACATTGAAACCGGAGTGACTTTAGTACACACTACTCGAGTCTGTTATGACATGAGTAGTTTCTTGAATCTGATAACTTAAATATCTATTTGACCTCAGACGTATTTGTAAAGTTTTCACGGACACCACCTTTCTTCACCATACTTCATGTTAAAGTTAACTATTTGAACCCTTGACAGATGTTCCTGAACTACAAATACTAAAGTCAGACACTACAGGTTACTCTGTCGGACCTAAAGAGTATGTACAGGTTCAGGTTTTACGGGTCATCTGGTCGAATCGAAACAGGATTTCCCCTAGAAACCCGTAATAGTCCCCTTAAACTCAAGATTCGAGAAAGGAGAAGACTGTTTTCGTGTGTTGACATATTGAATAACTGAGACTCAATTTCTGTTTAAGTATATTTGTTGTCAAAGGGCTTGAACCTTTTACTTCGGAAGTTTTACTTTGTCACATATTTCTTGACAACGGACACAATAATAGTAACGTCACGAGAACATAATAAAAGATGAAGTCTTTCGACTTGAGATTTTCCTAGAACTTTTGGAGAATCATCTATGTCCATTCTCTCTTACTAAAAATATTATAGTAATACAAAAATGACTTTTGTTTCTCAGTCTGTGTTGACTCGTTGACTTAACTTGGCTTTCAATTTTTATGATATTTTGAATATTATTAAAACTTAACCAAATGTTCTATAGTTTTATCGGTTCACTTTTACTTTTTATCACTTATTAAACATATAAAATAATAACACTTATTTATACCAATTCGTTCTATCGAGATTCCGGTGTAACATTAGGAATTACTATAAATTAATAAACCAATGATATTAATAATATATTAATAAGGTATTCTATTCGAAACCATTTGACCTTATAATTTATTTAATTATCACCCAACTTTATAAATCCGGTGTTACAAAAGGTACCTTCTAGAAGGACTGTTGACACAAGTTTTATAAATAAAATGAATCAACTGTATGTAAGTGATGAAAGGGTACATAAAGAACCCAATAAAGTGACTTATACATTTATATAGTAGATAGATAGATAAATACATAGAAGACTTTACCATTTTTATGGGAAGATCAGAGAAAACTGGAAATCATTTTCCATCCGGAATTCATGGGTGTGTGACTTAATTCTTAAAGACTAATAAATAATTAAACCCTAACGTACCTTCTTGACGTTAATGTCCATGTAACGGAAATAAGTCGAAATCAAAAATCGAGTTAAACTAAGACGATGATTTTCAACACCTCTTCGTTTACGATATTTCCTTTCGACTTATAGATCTATTTAAGTCGAAAGTGATGTGATTATTGTTACTATTTCGCAGAAAATTCATACTCTTCTTGACTCCGTTACGATCATATAAATGCTTGTTAAAATTTTATTTAACTTTTACGTTATGATAAAGTATATATTTAAGGTATGTTTTTATTTGAACCTTAAAACTTATTTTCATTTTCTTTCCAAAGGGTCACGACGGTTGAAAACGACTTTGGTCTCAATTCTGTTTATAAACGGTGGTGATTCGGGGGTTTGAGACTCTGAAAATAAAGTAGAAGTCGGAAAGATTATGAAGAGAGAGAGAGGTAAAGGACTAGAAAAGATACGAATAGGTACCAGGAATTAGAGAAAGACGAAAAACAAGGAAAGACAAAAGAAAAGTGAGTTAGTTTAAAAGGTGAAGTGAAGAGATGGGTAAGAATAGAGTTATGAAAGGAGAAAGAGAAAACTTTTTGATGTACTATAACAAGATGTCCCTTTTTTTTAAGTGTAAACAGAAGGCCACCAAGCCATGTCAAGTCAAGTCAAGGCAGGGAGTCAGCACAGGTTGAGAAAGGCTGGGGTACTTAGCGTCTTACGGTCTGGAGGGACAGGTAGTGGTTGAGGACCTCAAATGGGTCTGGGCACAGGTAGCTCAGCCACTACGGTAGGTCGGTAGAGTAGGAGACAGCAGGGGAAGAGGAGAACGGGGGTTAGGGAGGGTCGTAGTCCCAGAAAAGGTTACTCAATTGAGAAACGTCCTCCACCGGTTTCATAACCTCAAACTCGAAGTCGTAGTCAGGAAGGTTACTTGTGGGTCCTGACTAGAGGAAATCCTACCTGACCAACCTAGAGGAACGTCAGGTTCCCTGAGAGTCCTCAGAAGAGGTTGTGGTGTCACGTTTTCGTAGTTAAGAAGTCGTGAGTCGAAAGAGATGTCAGTTGAGAGTGTAGGTATGTACTGGTGACCTTTTTGGTATCGGAACTGAAACAACCGTTACATTACAGAGACGAAAAATTATACGATAGATCAAACCAGTTCTTTACATTTGACAAGAGTGGCATAATCTATGAAAGAAAGTAAGAGGAGTGACGACACGGTGAAGAGTAACAAGAGATTGAGTTGAGGCAGTGTTATACTTTTGACGAGAGTGATTTCGGTGATTTTCAGTGCATTAAGGGTGTACGTTTCTAAAGAAAAGTGAGATAAGATAGTCTTGTAAGTAAAACGAAATTCCTGACATAAACTGAAACAAGAAGAACTCATAAAAGGAGACAAACTCAAGGGTTGTGTCAAAAGGTTAAGGGAGGACGAAGAAGATAAGTGAGACGAGTCATCGTAAAAAAACAGAAAGAGAAAGAGGAAAACCCACTGGGTCTCGAGAACCAACGTTCTTCTTAATTCAATTAACTTACCTTTAACCGAGGTTACTTCGTTACGATCCCATTCAACTTCTTTAGGCGACCTATTTACCCTTCCATGTGTACCCCTACTAGGTCTCTCTACTATACCCCACCCTCCACCCTCCCCCCAAGTACAAACCCTTGAGTACATGTGGGCACCACTTAAGTACAGTTACATACCGTTTTGATTGTGTCATAACATTTCATTTTATTTCATTTTTATTTTTAATTTTTTTTAATTTAATTTAATTTTTTTTCTTTCTTTAGTCTGTCGACTGTGGGTTTAGTACAAAGTCAAGATCAAGTCATTCTGGACAATAGTAACATCAACTTGAATTTACGGTGTGACGTGTGACTGTTACGGTAACAACATCTGTATCCTAAGTAAAAGACCCCAGTGTTGTGAAAAAGTAACCAACTTAACCGTTTGTTTTAAGAAAAACACGTGTATACTAAAAACAGAAATATATATAAGATTTACGTCACACCACTCAAACCCACGAAACGAATCAGTGAGTCAGTACAGGATGAGAAATGTTGAGGTACTTGACATCGGGTGGTTGGAGAAGACAAGTACCCCTAAAGAGATCCGTTCTTATGATCTCACCCAACGGTTCGGGGCGAGGTCCCCTAGAAGGGTTGAGTCCCTGACTTGGGTCCAGAGGAACGTAACGTCCGTCTAAGGAATGGTCGACTCGATGGTCCCTTCGGGACTCAAACTCACTTTCACTTTCAACGAGTCAGTACAGACTGAGAAACGCTGGGACACCTAATGTATCAGGTACTTTAAGAGATCCGGTCTTATGACCCCTTCACATCGGAAAGGAAAAAGGTCCCCTAGAAGGGTTGGGTCCCTAGTTTGGGTCCACCCGACGTAACGTCCGTCTAAGAAATGGTCGACTCGGTGTTCCCTTCTCAAACTCACAGATTGGGATTTATTTTACGGAGTGGACGGCGGGGGGACGGGGGCGGGGTAGGATCAAAGTTCCCCCTCTCGTTTCAGTAAAAGATTTTAAAACCGAAGATCTTACCTGCTGTCAAAAACAAACGGTGGTTCTGAGTATACCATTTTTTTCTCCTAGTCTAAAAAGGTAAATTATTTACTATATGTAGGTAAAGAGAGATTATATTGAAGGAGTTCAAATAAAAGTACGGAAGAGAGAAAAATGGTATGAGTGTGGCCGGTTACCTTTCCAGTATGTATGATACATAAAGTCGGAGGAGTTACTGAGGGTTCAGTAATAAAGATAGTTATAAAAACATCTTAGTATGACACTTCAAATAGATTGAACTTATAGGTCTCCTACAAGAACTTTTTTGATCGATGACGGAGACTTAGAAGATACAGTTAAAAACTACAGGTAGACGGGTCAGTGAATCAATCAGAGAGAGGAAATGATTAGTGAGGAAGTGTAGAATGTACAGTGGTTCAAGGTCGCTTTGACTCGTCCTGGGACACCCTGGGAGTATTCATGTTTTCTGAAAGCAATAAAGGGTAAAGAAACATCCTTTTTTCGAAATCGAGGATCTGGAAGAGACTCAAGGATTCCAGTCTAAGTTTGTCAAAAATTAATTCTTTTCCCTCCCTTATGGCTTCGTTTCTACTTACCAGTCGTTTGTTACAACGTCTCTACTTCGTCCCAGAAACAAGAGGGAGTTCCTTATATGGATTGTTGCATCGAAATTAAAAAGAAATTCCGGAGATAGGTCCATCTTCTACCATTGAAGTCCGACTCGTGTTCTAAGGACCTTGGGTGGGACAATGGATGGAGTGGTGTTTGGTTAGTCTTCTCTCAGTATGTAAGACGTCGGGAGTCGGGTTCAAAACGGAAATTTGTGAGAAGGAGTTTTTGGTTCCTACTCAATCCTAAAATCTTGTATTCGGTGTATAAGGGGAACGGATCGGGACATGATTTGAAAAGAGACAAGGTTTGAAGGTTTGAAAACCAAACAGACCAGAGAGATACGTAACCCTTGTGTTTGAACTCAAGTCGTCATGTTCACTAGAAGTAAGAGTAAAATAAAACTAGAAAAACAGAAGGAGTAGTAAGGATTACAATATAGTGTACTTGATTCTTAAAGTTCATGTAAATCTAGTGGACCACTTATAAATCTTTTACGGAAAATAGTCTCGGGTAAGTACTAGATGACGTAGTTAAAGAAGTCAATATGAAGTCTTAGTTATAAAACGTGTTTTGAGGGGGTCTGTTAAGACTACACATTAGACCAAATCCTTAGTAACCTGTTATCGATGTCGAAGGATTAATAACAAATACTACGTTCAAAGAAGAGGAACATGGGATAAAAGATATCGGTTTATAAATTGAAGTTTTTTATTCACTATAAGAGAGAGGAATAGATTATTCAAAATTTAATAACGGTTTACGAACGTCTTAATTCAAGTTCGAGAAGGATACCGTAAAGTAAGTAAAATATTTGACCAGGGAAGATTGTGACAGTGAAACAAGAATGTAGGTACAAGATGTGTTTCTTAAAGAACTGGAATGAGATAGTCAGTAAAGTCAACGAATCAACACAGACTGAGAAACGCTGGGGTACCTGACGTCGTGTGGTCCGAAGGGACAGGTAGTGGTTGAGGGTCTCAACCGAGTTTGAGTACAGGTAACTCAGCCACCACTGTAGACTGATCGAGTAGGAGACAACAGGGAAAGAGGAAGACGGAAGTTAGGAAGGGTTGTAGCCCAGAAAAGGTCGTTCAGTCAAGAAACGTAGTCCACCGGTTTCATAACTTCGAAGTCGAAGTTACAGTCAGGAAGGTTACTTATAATTCCTGACTAAAGTAAATCCTACCTGACCAAACTAGAGGAACGTCAGGTTCCCTGAAAGTTCTCAGAGGAAGTTGTGGTGTCAAGTTTTCATAGTTAAGAGGTCACGAGTCAAAAGAAATATTACGTTGAAAGTGTAGGTATCAACTGATGACCTGATCGAAACTGATCTGCCTGGAAACAACTGTTTCGTTACAGAGACGAAAAGTTATACGACAGATCCAACCAGTATCGAAAAGAAGATTCAGAAAATTGAAGTACCAACGTCAGTGGTAGACGCCACTAAAACCTCGGGGGGGTTTTATTTCAGACAGTGACAAAAGTAACAAAGGGGTAGATAAACGGTACTTCACTACCCTGGTCTACGGTACTAGAAACAAAAGACTTACAACTCAAAATTCGGTTGAAAAAGTGAGAACAGAAAGTGAAAGTAGTTCTCCGAGAAATCAAAGAGAAACGAAAGACGGTATTCCCACCACAGTAGACGTATAGACTCCAATAAATCATGGGGGATTCAAACGAGTAGAAGTCTTACAAAAAGAAGAGAAGATTTAGAAGAGCAAAGACACGTTTCAAAATTTACTGTATTACGAAAAGACACAAGATTTAGACCAGTGAAGACTTTTTTTAAAATTTACTACGTTAACGTAATAAAATTATATTGAAAAGGTGATGATAAAAAGTACATAGTATCATTCTCATTTATTTTATTTTTTATAAGTCCAATCGTATACGAAAATAAAGTTAATGGGAGTTATCTAAGTGAAAATTTTTATTTACTACAGGAAAAAGGTAAATGATGTAACGTAAAGTCCCCGGTAGATAATTCCTATACCTTTGTTTTTTACGTTGTCTCGACTCTCTCAAGTAAGAGTGTCCTGAATGTGTAGTTGTTCTCACCGTTTAAGGGGACAAAGACGACAAGAAATACTATATAGAGTAGTGGTAATACCCTTTGTGACCAAACTAACGTGAGTAGATGTTACTGAGAGTTGAAGTATAAGGCTACATAAGAAAAGAACCCTTAAACCGGAAACATCTATGAACCAATAGTAGGTGTCACTGGGGGTTCTACGATCAGTTGAAGGACCCGTTCTCATTCTACTAGAGAGAGAGACTTACGTTCCATGTTAAGAAAAGGAAACGTTAGTCACATTGGTGTCTTACAAAAAACGACCGTTGTTACCGTATACTAGCGATACACCGGTAAACGTTTGGTAATGAAATAGGTCACTAATACTGGTTATCTGATACATACGTCAACGATCAGAGTAGTAAACATCCACCGGAAGAAGTACGGCATTAAGTATGTCCAGAAAGTAAGTCTAATTGGAAACATTGAGATTGTATTATGAAGTAAAAATGACACTACAGTACGGTGACTAATTTTAAAGAGCGTGACTAGGAAGACAATTACAAGACTACCATAAATAAAAGAGACCGAGTTATGTCCACAAGTGGTAAGACTATCAAGAACAGAGTATATGTGAACAAGAGAAATGTTATAATTTTTCCTTTAGAAACGTTCCGTATTCCTTCCGGAAGAGGTGGACACCCCGGGTGGAGGACAGACAGAGAAATATGATACCCGGAGAAGAAAAGTACATACACGCTGGACCTAGGTGTGTTCGTCTACTAGTTCTATACTACCTGAGAAACAAAATGTGACAGTATTAAGGAAAGAATTTAGGTTAATAAATATCGGACTTTTTATTCTTTCAATATCTAAGGGACTGTTTTTACAACTTCTCTCTACCAACATAGAGTATCATAATAACCATGATAAAAGTAAATTTATAATTGTTTTAAAATAACAAATCTACAACGATACACTATCACAAGTCCAAAAAAAACCTACATATTAACAAGATAATAAAATCACTGAATTCTGTAATCATTGATTATTTAGGGTATTTTATCTAAATATAAGAATAAGTTTTTGTGTTTTATTAAATTAGGAGGAATATCTTATGATTTTATTTCGTTTTTTGAGGTTTATAAAAGATACGGACATACAAGAAGTTACACCGAAATTTTACCTCGTCAAGGAGACTTCCTCTGAACAAATACTACAGAAAATGTGAATATTCAGGTAGTGTAAATTGAGGTTTCACCTCCGTCTAACCATAAACTTACTTCTCTCCGTTGGGGATCCTTAAGACGACCGATAGTTTTGCAGAATGTAAGGTGAAATAAACCACGTACCATTTAAAGTGAAGAGTACCCTTAGTTGAGAGTATAGTGTCTTTCTTTACCCTTTCGTTACTCTTTTTTTTACTGTCCCATAGATTCTATTACTTCTGTTTCTCGATGTGATACTCTCTACGAAAATGGAATCACACGAGGTTCTCTCTCTGTTTTCCGTTCAATAGAGAATGATGGATACTACTAAAGATTTCAGGAAAGATCGACACATATAAACGTCCAGTTGGACCCTTTGAAAAGATTCTTTCAATTATCTATTTGACTTCCAAATCCTACCTATTCTTACTTCTCCGTCTTATCCTTTTATTACCAGTTATAAGGATCTTAAAAAAAATTCACTTTAATTAATCTTTTTCTTTGTCAGTGTACATTTCAATAACCTTACACACCTACTGTTACTCAAAACGTATCATTGTACGTATGATTGTTTCAAGTTTATTACACTTCTATACTATGGTATGACGGGTCACTCACCGATCCTTTCTGTACTTGTTCTCAAACCTACACACACGAGGTCTACGAGTAAAAGTGAGGTATGAGATTCTGATTACTCACTAAGTGGTAGTCCAGGTGGGGACAGAAGGAGAGTGATAACTAAGATCCATGGTGACGCTGGGAGTGGAAGTCTTGGTGGATGGAGATTTTGAGATCAATGAACAACGGAGGTAAGACGACTAAGAGAGAATACAGGATTTGTATAGACGGTCTAAAAAGAAACATTTTCCTTGACTCTAATTTAGTGTATTGAGAAGTTCCTAAAAATTACCTGAGAGTAATAATGACTCAAAAGGTTTAAACGACTGTATGACTCACGTTGTGAAATTGTAGTGTAATCCAACAGTAGTTCCCTTAGTTACCACGATAGTTCCCTTAAAATAAAATAATAAGGAAGAAGAAGACCGTTTACGTGTATCAATTTTACATATATTCGTCGTAGAAGGACTCGGACCTTTTAATTCGGAGGTTTCACTTAGACACCTTTCTTGATAGTGCAATGACAGTAAGACCACGAGAACATGATAAAATACGAAGACTTTCGGTTTGAGAGTTTCTTAGAGTTGTTAAAGAATTGTCTATATCCATTCTCTCCTACTGAGAATATTATAAGTAAAAATTATCTTTAAATTTTCTTAAAATTTAAATATTATTAAAACTAAACCAAATGTTCTATGGACTTTTCAGTCAACTTTATAATGACACTCATTTATACTTATTGAGATTCCGATGTAAAATGGTAAATTAGTATGAATTAATAGACGAATCACATTAGTGTTCTGAGATGTCCTATTCTCAACCATTCGATCTTGCAATTTAATTTTCAACTAAATTTATAAATCCAGTGTTACAAAGGACACATTCATTAGAAAGACTATTAACACAAGTTTTATAAATAAGATAAATTGATGTGAACACCTAATTTAAAATTCAATATAGTGGATTTATCATTGGGCAGATAGGAAAGTAGGTGAGGAATTAATAAAGTAACTCACATAGACACATGTATATATACGTTTTCACGACCTTTATCAGGAGTTAGTAAAACTGGAGATATTGAAGTATCCATGGGTATGTGACTTAACTCTTAAAAAGTAATAAATGACTAAACCCTGACTGA
Source organism: Capra ibex (assembly GCA_006410555.1). Taxonomy (NCBI): domain Eukaryota; kingdom Metazoa; phylum Chordata; class Mammalia; order Artiodactyla; family Bovidae; genus Capra; species Capra ibex. Next base: position 35,977,445 of record SJYO01020080.1, read on the forward strand.
CCTTCCTTTCTCATAAAGTTTATTTATGTGTCAATTGTCGACGTCAATAACCGTAACCAATAAATATACTGGAAATAAGTCGAGATCAGAAACCGAGTTAAAATAAGACAATTATTTTGGACACCTATTCGTTTACGACACTACCTTTTGGTCTTCCTAAAGATCTCTTTCAGTCGAGATTAGAGTCATTATCGTTTCCATTTCATAGAAAGTTTGTACTTTTCGTCAAACTACGTCACAATCATACAAATATCTGTTATATTTAAAGACTTCATTTAAATGAATTTAATTTGTGATAGTATGTGTTTAAGGAATCCTTATTTTTGAACCTATAAACTTCCTTTCTTTTTCCTTTCGAAGGGTCACAACTCGTCAAAGTTCCTTTTGGTCCCAATTATCTTTGTATTTCGGGGGTTTGACAACTCTGAAAGGGGAATAAAGTAGAAGTCGGAAAGAGACTATGAAGGAGAGGGAAGAGTACAGGAAGAGAAAAGATGTGAATAGGTAGATACAAGGAAGGAGAAAAGGACGAAAAACAACAAAGTACAAAAGAAAGGTGGGTAGATGTGAAGAGTAGGGTGAAGAGATGGGAGAGAGTAGAGTTACGGGAGGAGATGGAGAAACCTTTTAAAAGTACTGTAAAAAGATGTTCTTTTTTTTTTTTAGAGGAGACAAGAAGTGTAGAGTCTAAGAGACAAAGTAAGACGAGTGACGACACGGTAAACGAAGGTAGGTGAAAGGCCACAAAAAACTAAGTCAAGATATTGTCTTACCTTTGACGAAAGTGATTTCGGTGATTTTTAGAGAAGTAAGGGTGTGAGTTAATAGAGACAAGTGAGGAATAGAATGTTCTCGTCAATAAAGTGAAAACCGTGAGATGAAAGGACACACGAAAATTTCATAACAGGAGAGAAATTCAAGGGATGTAAGTCGAAAGGTTGGGGAAGGGAGAAGAGACTAGTAAGACGAGTCATCGGAAAAGACCAGAAAGGAAAAGAGAAAAAACCCACTCGGTCATGAGAACAAAGGTTCTCCTTTTGTCAATTAACTTACTTTTGACTTAGGTTGTTTCTGTACGACCCTTCAACCTCTTTGGGTGACCTCTTTACTCCTCAGTTGTGAGGTTTAGTACAAGATCGAGATCGAGTTATCGGGACAACAGTAACAACGACTTGAATTCATGGTGTTTAGTGTGACTTTTACGGTAACACTACCCGTGTCCTAAGTAAAAGACTCCTGTACTATGACAAGGGAACCAACTCAACCGTTGGTTTTAAGAGAAGACGTGTGTAGTTCAGAAACAGTAAGAGAGTTATATAAGGTTTAAGTCACATTCACGTCGTCGTAATGATCGTCATCTAGTTCAGGGGAATGTAATGCAAGTTCCTTTTCAGTCAAAGATCTTCAAACCAAAGATCTGAATAATCCATCTTTTATCCTAGTCCACAATACATAGATTTTAATACATATATGGATATATATATATATATGTGTATGTATGTATGTATATGTGTATATATATGTGTGTGTATATATAGGTAAAAATTTAGAAAAATTTAAAGGAGTTTAAATAAAAGTACGAAATAAAGGGAAATGGAAGATGTGTAAAAGGTTACCTATCTAGTATGATATAAAATTGGTGAAGATACTGAGGATTCAGTAATATAAAATAAAAATAATTCTAAAACATCTTAATATATGGACCCACAAGTCTCCTACGAGGAACGTTTTTGACCGGTAAAGTAGACTCAAAAGTTGTAGTTAAAAACTTTTGGCAACCACTCAATCCTAAAAAACTCGACTTCGGTGGGTAAGAGGAACAATCAGGGACGTAATGTGGAAAGAGATGAGGTTTGAGTCTGTAAAATCAAACAAACTGGAGTGTCACGTAGCTCCTGTGTTTGGACGTAAGGCGTTGTGTTTACTCAGAAGTAAGACTAAATAAAACTGGAGAGTGAAACAGAAGAAACAGTGAGGATTACGGTATAGTGTGTACTTGATTCTTAAAGGGTATGTAAATTTAGTGGACCCCTTATAAATATGTTACATATAATAATCTGAAGTAAGTTCTAGATGACTAGGTTACAGATGTCATTATGAAGTCTTAGATATTAAACTTACTTTAAAAGAGTCTGTTAAGACTACACATTAGATCAAACCCTCAGTAACCTGTTATTGGTGTTGAAGGACTAATCATAAATACTGGGTTCAAAGAGAGGGACTTCAGATAAAAGAAGTCAGTTTATAAATTAAAGTTTTTATTGTCTACAACGGTGAAGGACAAAATATACAAAAGTAAAGAACGAATAAAGAACTTCTTATATCGAGTTCTAGTAAGTATACCGTAAGTTAAGTAAAATATTTGACCCAGGAAGATTGAAGACATGAATCTACGACGTAGGTACAGAATGTGTATCTTAAAGAACTGGAGTAAGATCTCGTAGGGTATTAAAACGAGTAGAGGTCTTTGACAAAGAAGAGAAGATTTAGAGAAGTAAAGACATGTTTAAAAATTTACAACATTAACGTGACAAAATTGTATTAAATATGTTCATTACAAATACATGATACATCATTCTAATTATCTTTCGTAAATCTATCATATACCAAAATAAAGTTAATAGAAGTTATTTATAATCAAAATTTTAAGAACTATTGAAAAAAAGGTAAATGACGTGAACAAAGTCCCCGATAGATAGTTCCTATACCTTTGTTTTTTACGTTGTCTCGACTGTCTCAAGTAAGAGTGTCCAGAGTGTGTAGTTGGTCTCACCGTTTAGGGGGACAAGGAAGACAAGAACTACTATATAGAGTAGTGATAGTACCCCTTGGAACCAGACTAACGAGAGTAGATGTTACTGGGAGTGGAAGTGTAGGGGTACATGAATAAGGAACCCTCAAATCGAAAACACCTACGGACCCATAGTAGATGTCAATGGGGGTTTTACGACCAGTTGAAGGACCCGTTCTCATCCTACTAGAGAGAGAGACTTACGTACCATGTTAAGAAAAGGAAACAGTAGTCACATTGGTGCCTTACAAAAAACGATAGTTGTTACCGTATACTAGCGATACATCGATAAACGTTTGGTAATGAAATAAGTCACTAATACTGGTTATCTGATACGTACGCTGATAATCAGAATAGTAAAAATCCACCGGAATATGTAAGGTATTAAGTATGTCCAAACAATGAGTCTCAGTGCAAAACATTGAGATTATATTATGTAGTGAAAATAACACTGTAATACGGTGACTAATTTTAAAGAACATGACTAGGGAGATAATTGCAAGACTACCATAAATAAAAGAGACCAAGTTAAGTCCACAAATGGTAAGAGTAACAAGAATAGAGAATATGTGAATAAGAGAAATGTTATAATTTTTTCTTCAGATATGTTCCTTATTCCTTCCGGAAGAGGTGGACACCTCGGGTGGAAGACAGACAGAGAAATATGATACCCGGAGAAGAGAAGTACATACACGTGGGACCTAGACTTGTTCGTCTGCTAGTTCTATACTATCTGAGAGATAAAATGTGACAGTATTAAGGAAAGAATTTAGGTTAATAGATGTCGGACTCTTTATTTTTTCAGTATCTGAGTAACTGTTTTCACAATTTCTCTATAAGAATCTAGAGTATCATTATAGACAAAAATAATTTCGTAATTGATTTAACATATCAAAATTAGAACAATACATTACTAATCATAAGTTTTAAAAAACATGAATATTACAGGATATTAAAATCCTGAATACAATCATGGATTATTTAAGGAATTTATTAAGAATGAAGAACAATGTTTTAAAATTTAATTAACAAATATCTTATGGTTTTATTTCGTTTTTTGTCTCCGTTCGTTAGTAAAATACACACAAATACAAGATCTTGTACTGATTTTTACGTATTTCATGATTTTATCACTGTAAGGAGATTCCCCCTTAATAAATACCATAGAAACTATGAATATTTGGTATCTGGATCTCTGTCTCTGAGTAATGAAAATTAAGGTGTCACTTCCGTCCAACCATAAACTAACTTGTCTCCGTTTAGGGTCCTTAAAGCAGACGACACTTTCCAGGGTATAAGATGAAATAAATCCGATACCATTGAAAGTAGTACTCTTTACGACCCGACCTCCTTTGTGTTCGACCTTAGTTCTAACGGTTCTCTTTACAGTCATTAGAGTCTATGCGTCGATTGTGGTGGGAATACCGTCTTTCACTTCTTGATTTCTCGGAGAACTACTTTCACTTTCTCCTCTCACTTTTTCAACCGAATTTCGAGTTGTAAGTCTTTGTTTCTAGTACCGTAGGTCAGGGTTGTGAAGTACCCTTTATCTACTCCTTTGTCACCTTTCTCCCCGACTAAAATAAAAAGACCCGAGGTTTTAGTGACGTCTGTCACTGACGTCGGTGTTTTACTTTTCTACGAATGAGGAACCTTCCTTTCAATACTGGTTGGATCTGTCGTATAATTTTTCGTCTCTGTAATGAAACGGTTGTTTCCAGACAGATCAGTTCCGATACTAAAAAGGTCACCAGTACATACTCACACTCTCAACCTGATATTTCTTTCGACTCGTGACTTCTTAACTACGAAAACTTGACACCACAACCTCTTCTGAGAACTCTCAGGGAACCTGACGTTCCGTTAGGTTGGTCAGGTAGGATTTCCTCTAGTCAGGACCCACAAGTAACCTTCCTGACTACGATTTCGACTTTGAGGTTATGAAACCGGTGGAGTACGTTTGTCAACTGAGAAATCTTTTCTGGAACTACGACCATTTCTAACTCCCGTCCTCCTCTTCCCCTGCTGTCTCCTACTCTACCGACCTACCGTAGTGGCTGAGTGACCTGTACCCAGACCCACCTGAGACCCTCAACCACTACCTGTCCCTCAGGACCACATGACACCAAGTACCCCAACGTTCCTCAGCCTGTGGTGAACTCACTGACTTGACTTGACTTGACTTGAAAGTGAATAACACCATTAGTGGACAGTATAGTGTGTTTCTTTTCCTTTTTGTTCCTCCTTTTTTCACCGTACCCTCATTCTGTCACTTTTGTCTCGATGTGACGTTCTCTACGAGAATCGAATCTCACTACGAATCCTTTTCCGTTTCTCCGTACAAAGGAAAGTAACACATACTGGAGATGTCAGGAAAAACACAGACATTAGATAACTAGCTGAACTCTTCGAAGTATTTGATTCTTTCGATCCTCTAATCTAACTTCTACATACAACATACCGAATTTTCTTCTTACTTCCCCATCCTATCTTTTTTACCTACTTATAAGAAACTTAAAAATTTTTCATTTGGATCATTCTTTGATCTTTGCATTTCCAATAGTCTAATAGCCCTACACACCACCTGTTACTCCTTTAGATTTACGTAGAGTAGTTTCAAGTTTATTACAATTCTATACTATAGAACTATGGGTACCACACCGACCCTTTCTTTACTTTTACTTGTTCTGAAACGTATAAAACGGGGTTTCAGGAATTTACAAGTAAAAGTAGTGTGAGGTATGAGGTTCTTATTAGTCACTAAGTGGAAGTCCAGGTGGGGTAGAGAAGGAGAGCAGTGAGTAGGATCCATGTAAGAATGACTATGGTGACACTGGGAGTGAAAGTATTGGTGGATGGAGACACTAAATGTTTTAGGGTCAATGAATAGATGAAGTAAGACGAGTAAGAGAGAATAAAAGGTTTATATAGACGGTCCATAAAGAAACATTTTGCCTCAGTCTAATTCAGTATAATGAGAAGTTTCTAGATATTACCCAACGGTAATGGTCCAAAAGACACACCACACACACATACATATGTGTGTTGTATGTATGAAATCGTATATAAATAAATATGTACACGTACAAGTGTGATATACTACAGATGTATATATATATATATATATATATATATACAAATATATTGAAAGATAGAGATAGAAGGAATGGGAAGTAAACAAGTGACACCATATTCAACTCCAGGAAAGTTAATATGATACCAACTTGAGGTTCAGGAAAGAAAGTGTTAAAAGGATACCTGAGAGAAAATATAGTTGTTATTCAATGACTTTCTGAGACCTATGTGAAGGGAGTAGTCAATACAGGAAAACGAGAATGACCAGAGGGGTGTCTCTAAGGTGGAGGGGTCGGGGGTTGACGAGGAAGTATTAAAGGTACCACAGAAAGAAGTTCCAGATAGAACATGGAATCTCACATCTTCTAGGCGAAAGTCTAACGGGATTTCTCCTACCGTTACGGGTGAGTAAACTTTGTGACAACCAAATAAATAAGAAGAATCTGGTGGGAACCCGAACCTATAATGAATAAAACCCGGATTTTTGAGAAAATCTATCGTTGAATCTTTAGAACTGTGAAAAATAAAAAACGTCACTTACCGTCTTATCGAACGTGTATACTTAAAGATTTGTTCATAAACACTTTATAAATACTTTGATTTTTTTTTAGTGTCATGTTTATATATCTTACGTCATTCTTACGTAGTGAGAAAAACTCAGAACATTGTTTCGTGTTCTTCTAAGGAACCAAACTCTACCAATGACGTACGTCGAACCGAAGACAATAATATAAAGGAAAATCAAAAGTTTTATTTCGTTTTTGAGTAATTTCGTTGTCACGTGTAAATAATCATATCCCAAAAGGTCTTATTGTCTTGGTTTTTATATATAAATCAACTGGTATATAGATCATGACACCCGTTCTTAGGGAATCTTCTTACCTCATCGAGAGTACCAGTTGTTTTCTCAAACTTTACGTCTTGAACCCACCTTAGAGTTTTTACCGTCCTACTAGAGTCATGTAACGGTTCCGTCTGTAAGTTATAACGTCAGTAGGTTCAGATACAGGGTCGTTGATTACGACTTCTTCGACTTCAGTTTACCAAGAAACTTCTGGATGTTCTGGAAGATCTTGATTGTCTTTTTTTTCTACAGGAAAAGTCGTATTCCTTAACTTTACGTTTTCATCTTTCAGTTCTCTAGGGGTCTCATCGTCCGTTCAAACCGGAACCTCACGTTTTAACCACAACAAATCAGCGAGTCAGTACAGACTAAGAAACGTTGAGGTACCTGACGTCGTGTGGTCCAAAGAGACAGGAAATGATAGAGGACGTTACCGTGGGGTGAGGTCATGAGAACGGACCTTTTAGGGTACCTGCCTTCTCTGACCTTCCGACGTCAGGTACCCCAGCGACTCCCAGTCTGTACTGACTCGCTGAAGTGAAAGTGAAAAGTGAAAGTACGTAACCTCTTCCTTTACCGTTAACCTCTTAGGGTCCCTACCCCCTCGGACCACTCGACGACAGATAGTCCCTGTGTCTCAACCTGTACTGACTTCACTGAATCGTCGGGAAACGAGTTTGAGGACAGGTAACTCGACTACTACGGTAGGTTGGTAGAGTAGGAGACAACAGGGGAAGAGGAGTCCGGGAGTTAGTAAGGGTCGTAGTCCTAGAAAAGGTTACTCGACCGAGCAGTGTAGTCCACTGGTTTCATAGCCTCGAAATCGTAGTCGTAGTCAGAAAGGTTACTGATAAGTCTGAACTAAAGGAAATCCTAACTGACCGAACTAGAGGAACGTCAGGTTCCCTGAGACTTTTTAGAAGAGGTCGTGGTGTTGAGCTTTTGTAGTCAAGGAGTCACGAGACAAAAGAAATACCAGGTTGAGAGTGTAGACATGTACTGATGACCTTTTTGGTATCGAAACTGATATATCTGGAAACAGTCGTTTCACTACTGTGACAAAAAATTATATAACAGATCAAAACAGTATTGAAAAGAAGGTTCCTCGTTCACGGAAATTTAAAGTACCGACATCAGTACCAAGTGTCACTAAAACCTCGGGATCTTTTCTTTTAGACGGTGACAAAGGTAAAAAAGGGGGTAGATAAACGGTACTTCACTACCCTGGTACTAGAATCAAAAAACTTACGACAAAAAAACAAAACAAAACAAAAAAATGAAATAAAATGAAATGTTATGATATAACCAAAACGGTATGTAACTGTACTTAGGTGGTACCCACATCTACTCAAGGGTTAGGACTTGGGGGGAGGGTGGAGGGTGGGGTATAGTAGAGAGACCTAGTAGGGGCACGTGGTCGGGGTTCGTAGGACATAGGACGTAGCTTGTATCTGACCGCTAAGTAAAGAATGTGATATCATATGTACAAAGTCACGGTAAAAGGGTTTAGTAGGGTGGGAGAGGGAGAGGAAGTCTCAGGTTTTCAGGTAGGATATATAGACACAGAGAAAACGACAGAGTGTATGTCCCAATAGTAATGGTAGAAAGATAAAAGGTATATATACACAATCATATGACATAACCACAAAAAAAGGACCGAATGAAGTAAGACATATTAGCCGAGGTCAAAGTAGGTAGAGTAATCTTGACTAAGTTTACATAAGAAAAATTACCGACTCATTATGAGGTAACACATGTACATGGTGTCGAAAGAATAGGTAAGTAGACGACTACCTGTAGATCCAACGAAGGTACAGGACTGATAATATTTGTCACGACGTTATTTGTAACCCCATGTACACAGAGAAAGTTAAGAACAAAGGAACCACACATACGGGTTGTCACCCTAACTTACGACTCAAAATTCGGTTCTCAAAATTATTGAACTCAACGAAATTAATGAACTTCCTGTTAAATTTTTATGTCTAATAATCTGAAATAATAATTGGGTGATTTAGTTATACATGTAATTTGGAGTATTGGGTATAAAATGTGTTTTTCAAGGAATCGGTTAAGATTACACATTAGACCAAACCTTTGGTGACCTGTTACATTGTCGAAGGACCGATCATAAAGACCGATATTAAAGGTGAGGGATATCAAATAAAAGATATGATGGAGTATATGAAAAATTTTTTATAGAATATCACGGGGAACATAGAGAATAAAAGTTACATATGAATGATCGACTACTCATTACAAGTTCTATGAAACGTTCGGTAAGTTAAATAAAGTAATAGATTCAGAAAGTTTGAAGAAAAGGGATCTGGGATATAGGTACGGGATCTATATTAAGGGATAGTGTGAGGTGGGATGAAGGTGTTTAAAGGGTACACAAATCTTACAGAAAGTAAAAAGATTTAGACAAGTAACGAAGTGTAAAAACTTAAATTTATTCTTAAATAAAGGTAAGGGGGGTTTTTAGGTACAATTTATCCATTATTTATAAATAGGGTAACTAAAGTCCGTTATAGGTCACTCCTGTGCCTTCTCGTTGTCGTAATGACTGTCTCAAACAAGAGTGTCCTGAATTTATAGTTGGTGTCACCGTTTAGGGGAACAAGAACCACTATATGGAGTAGTGGTAACACCCTTTGGAGCCAGACTAACGAGAGTAGACGTTACTCGTAGTCGAAGTGTAAGAGTACATGAATAAGGAACCTTTTAACCGGAAACAACTACGGACCTATAGGAGGTGTCACTGAGAGTTTTACGACCAGTTGAAGACACGGTTCTCGTTTTACTAGAGAGAGTGACTTACGTTTTATGTAAAAAAGGGGGAAACGTTAGTCACATTGGTGTCTTGCAAAAGACGACCGTTGTTACCGTATACTAGTGATATACCGGTAAACGTTTGGTAATTAAATAGGTCACTAGTACTGGTCATCTAATACCTAGGCCGGTAATCAAACAGTAAAAATCCACCGGAAAAGGTACGATATTAAGTATTACGAAAAATTTAAGTTTAATTGAAAGACGTTAAGGTTGTTCATGTAGTTAAAATGACACTATATTATGATAACAAATTCTAAAGGACGTGACTAGGAAGGTAATTTAAAGACCACTATAAATAAAAGAGACCCAGATATGTCCACAAGTGATAAGAGTAACAAGGACGGAGAATATGTGAACAAGAGAAATGTTAAAACTTTTTCTTCAGACACGTTTTCCTCCCGGAAGAGGTGGACACGTCGGGTGGACGATAGACAGAGAAATATGATACCCCGAGAAGAGAAATATACACACACGGGACCTAGACGTGTTCGTCTACTACTCCTATACTACCTGAGAGACAAAATGTAACAGTATTAGGGAAACAATTTAGGTCAATAGATGTCGGATTCTTTATTCTCTCAACATCTGAGTGACTGTTTTTATCATTTTACGAATCTTAAGTATGATCATAGTCAGGAGGAAGTGATTATGTCAGTATATTATTGTGTCTAATCTACCGCGATTATTATTGTGTCTAATCTACCACCATATGCTGTCAAGTCAGTGAGTCAGCGCAGACTGAGAAACGCTGGGGTACTTGACGTCGTGTGGTCCGGAGGGACAGGTAGTGGTCGATGACCTCAGGTGGGTTTGGGTACAGGTCACTCAGCCACTACGGTAGGTTGGTAGAGTAGGAGACAACAGGGGAAAAGGAGGACGGAAGTCAGAAAGGGTCGTAGTCCCAGAAAAGGTTACTCAGTCGAGAAGTGTAGTCCACCGGTTTAATAACCTCAAAGTCGAAGTTGAGCTAGGAAGGTTACTTATGGGTCCTGAATAGAGGAAATCCTACCTGACCAACCTAGAGGAACGTCAGGTTCCCTGAGAGTTCTCAGAAGAGGTTGTGGTGTCAAGTTTTTGTAGTTAAGAAGTCACGAGTCGAAACAAATATTAAGTTGAGAGTGTAGGTATGTACTGGTGACTTTTTTGGTATCGGAACTGATCTGCCTGAAAACAACCGTTTCATTACCGAGACGAAAAATTACAATGGATCAAACCAGCATTGAAAGGAAGGTTCCTCATTCGTAGAAAAGTAAAACACCGACGTCAGTGGTAGACGTCACTAAAACTTCGGGTCTTTTTAATTCAGTCGGTGACAAAGGGGTAGATAAACGGTACTTCACTACCCTGACCTACGGTACGGAACTCCTGTGGTACTTGTCATACTTTTCCGTTTTTCTATCCTGCACTTTCTACTTGAGGGGTCCATCCATCTACGGATTATACGATGACCTCTAGTCACCTCTTTATTGAGGTCTTTCTTACTTCCCTACCTCGGTTTCGTTTTAGTTGTGGGTCAACACCTACCCTGACCACTATCTTCGTTCCAAGTTACGACATTTCTCGTTATAACGTATCCTTTGACCTTACAATCCAGATACTTAGTTCCGTTTGACCTTCACCAGTTTGTCCTCTACCGTTCTTACTCGTAGCTGTAAGATCGGTAAGATCCTTAGTCGATATACTGTCATTCACAAGTTTCAAGAAACGTAAATACTGGTGGGATCTCAAAATTACTGAATTCCATCCGTACGATCATTTGGAGAATTTTATGCACGTATACATTAATTTTTAAAATCTTTTGTGTCTTATTATAAATTAGTTGATAAGGACAGTATAATCTTATTAATTCCTTTTGTTATTTTACAAAATATGTATACAAGAGTTATACCGAAGTATTTACGTAATTCATGATGTTATGACATTAGTTAGACTCTTTTTATACTTATACTAGTAAACGATCATCATCTCGACACGTCGGACCTCTATGTATCATGTAAATTGAGATGTTACCTCTGTCTCAACACAAACTCACTTGTCTCCGGTTAGGACTTTCTCATTCTCCCATGAATGAACGGTACAACGGTACAGTGATTAAGTCTTTCGATTCTCTACTCTGCGTCTAAATTGACTCTACCCTTATCCTTCCTTTTCTCTTAATCGTATTGTCCTTCCATTACCAAAGTTGGTATGTTGTTAAATTTTTATTACTTTGATTGTCTTTTTTTTTACAACTCAAATGTCCTGACACAGCAACTTTCGTTCTCAGAAGTTAACGTATAACGGTTTTAAGTTTATTGTAATTCTACTATCCTATAGTCTACTACTGTACTATATTATTGTATTCTACTATCCTATAGTCTACTACTATCCTATAGTCAAGTCACTGATCGACCCTTTTCTGTACTTGTACTCGTTCTCAAACGTACAAAACACGGGGGTGTGAAAAGTTTACAATACCATCGAAAACAGCAAAAGATCTGACATACTTCTTATTCACTAAGTACAAGTCCAAGTAAGGACTGGAAGGTAAGAGGGGTAACAAGATGTATGTAAATCTCACGCCAGGAGTGGGATCTTGATGAGTGTAGAGAGAAAAGTTTTAACCGGAACCTTACACCTTACTTCGTCCCGTTTCTGATTATCTCAAAACGGTTCTTTTACGTGACCAGTATCGTTTGTGGGAGAAGGTTGTTGTGTTCTCTTCTGACATGTGTACCTATAGTGGTCTAACAGTTGTGGCTTTAGTCTAACTAATATTAGAAACATCGGTTTCTACCTCTTCGAGATATGTCAGTTGTTTTTGTTCTAGTCCTCGACTGACACCGAGTCTAGTACTTGAGGAATAATGGTTTAAGCCTGAGTTTGACTTCCTTCATCCCTTTTGACGATCTGGTAAGTCGATACTGGATTTATTTTAGGGAAAACTAATATGTCACCTTCACTCTTTATATAAATTCCCTGATCTAGACAATCTATCTCACGGACTACTTGATACCTCACTCCAAGCACTGTAACATGTCCTCCGTTCCTAGTTCTGGTAGGGGTATCTTTTCTTTACGTTTTTTCGTTTTACCGACAGACCCCTCCGGAATGTTAATCGACACTGTTCTTCTTTTCACTTTTCGTTTCCTCTTTTTCTTTCTATATTCGTAGACTTACGACTCAAGGTTTCTTATCGTTCTTCTCTATTCTTTCGGAAGAAGTCACTAGTCACGTTTCTTTATCTTCTTTTCTTGTCTTACCCTTTCTGATCTCTAGAGAAGTTCTTTTAATCTCTATGGATCCCTTGTAAAGTACGTTTCTACCCGACTATTTCCTGTCTTTACCATACCTGGATTGTCTTCGTCTTCTATAATTCTTCTCCACCGTTCTCATGTGTCTTCTTGACATGTTTTTTCTAGAAGTGTTGGTTCTATTAGTGCTACCACACTAGTGAGTAGATCTCTGTCTGTAGGACCTTACACTTCAGTTCACCCGGAATCTTTCGTAGTGATACTTGTTTCGATCACCTCCACTACCGTAAGGTCACCTCGATAAAGTTTAGGACTTTCTACTACGACACTTTCACGACGTGAGTTATACGGTCGTTTAAACCTTTTGAGTCGTCACCGGTGTCCTGACCTTTTCCAGTCAAAAGTAAGGTTAGGGTTTCTTTTCGTTACGGTTTCTTACGAGTTTGATGGTGTGTTAACGTGAGTAGAGTGTGCGATCATTTCATTACGAGTTTTAAGAGGTTCGGTCCGGAGTCGTTATGTACTTGGTACTTTAAGGACTACAAGTTCGACCAAAATCTTTTCCGTCTCCTTGGTCTCTAGTTTAACGGTAGTAGACGAACTAGTACCTTTTTCGTTCTCTCAAGGTCTTTTTGTAGATAAAGACGAAATAACTGATACGGTTTCGGAAACTGACACACCTAGTGNCTACCCTTATGGTCTGGTGGACTGGACGGAGAACTCTTTAGACATACGTCCAGTCCTTCGTTGTCAATCTTGACCTGTACCTTGTTGTCTGACCAAGGTTTATCCTTTTCCTCATGGAGTTCCGACAGATAACAGTGGGACGAATAAATTGAATATACGTCTCGTGTTGTACTCTTTGCGACCTGACCTTCTTTGTGTTCGACCTTAGTTCTAACGGCCCTCTTTATAGTTATTGTAGTCTATACGTCTACCGTGGTGGGAATACCGTCTTTCACTTCTCCTTGATTTTTCGGAGAACTACTTTCACTTTCTCCTCTCACTTGTTCAACCGAATTTCGAGTTGTAAGTCTTTTGCTTCTAGTACCGTAGACCAGGTAGTGAAGTATCCTTTAGCTTCCCCTTTGTCACCTTTGTCACAGTCTGAAATAAAACCCCCTGAGGTTTTAGTGACGTCTACCACTGACGTCGGTACTTTAATTTTCTGCGAATGAGGATCTGTCGTATAAGTTTTCGTCTCTGTAATGAAACGGCTGATTCCAGACAGATCAGTTCCGATACCAAAAAGGACACCAGTACATACCTACACTCTCAACATGACACTTCTTCCTACTCACGGTTTCTTAACTACGAAAACTTGACACCACAACCTCTGCTGAGAACTCTCAGGGAACCTGACGTTCCTCTAGGTTGGTCAGGTAAGACTTCCTCTAGTCGGGACCCTAAAGAAACCTTCCTTACTTTGAGGTCATGATACCGGTGGAGTACGTTTCTCGACTGAGTATCCTTTTCTGAGACTACGACCCTCCCTAACCCCCGTCCTCCTCTTCCCCTGCTGTCTCCTACTCTACCGACCTACCGTAGTCACTGAGCTACCTACACTCAGACTCACTTAAGGCCCTCAACCACTACCTGTCCCTCCGGACCGCACGACGCTAAGTACCCCAGCGTTTCTCAGCCTGTGCTGACTCACTGACTTGACTTGACAAAAGTTCACTACTCAGGTCCCTCTAATGACCCGAACCCTACCGATGATTCACGGTCTAGTGGAAGGATTCAGAAAAAGTTCTGTTAGAGTTTCTAGTATGTGGATTTCACTTAATTAGTACAAGAAAAATAGTATTTCTAATCGAGTACCCTATATAGTCCTCTTCTTGTAATTAATCTACAAACCTAATTTCTGTGTTTGATATTTATAAATATCTTTTATAGTGATAGTGTATAAATACCTCACGTCCAGTGTTCTCATTTTGTTCAGAAGACGAGAGAAAAACATAGGACTTCCTATAAAAGTTCGGGACCTCTCTTTCATTTACTAAGTGTCAGGTCCTTAGAATTGATAAAGAGGAATCTCTTAGATACGGTAATGTATACAAGGAGCAACCGGTTCAAAACAACGAAGTATTGTAAGGGTAACAACACGACGACTGTTCAACGGTTTTTGTAATAGGATGGTGACACAAGTTTCTTGGTTGTGTTTGTAATCCATTTTTGTTTGTGGTAGTTTAGATCTTATCATTAAAAGTAAGACTCGACACTTGATGTATTGTCTTAAAATAATCATATGTAATCCATTCATACTTGTGGTCTGAAAAAGCAACAACAAAGAGTGATTATATCACCGACAGTTTGATATCACCGGAGTCTTAGTAGACCTCCCGAACACCCTTGTGTCTAATGCCCGAAACAGTCCTTTTATAGACAAAGTTTACGGTAACGAAAACCAAACCCTGGGATACCCTACCGGCGAGAAAATTTATTAGTCACTTCATTTGTAAAATTTTAGTTCTATAAACTCCGTTTAGTTTTACCTCAAAGACATGAAGATAAGAGATGAATTTGTCGTACTACATTTATAAGACTTCTAAGGGTGAGATCCAAAATATAAAAGGAAGGAAACAGTCCGTCGACCTAGGTCTAAAATTACCCCGTAGAAAAGGTCTCCTACTTTATGACACCTGCAAAAATATTTGAAAAGAACCTTTTGTATTGATTGTCACAACTATAGATTAGTTTTAGGGTAACGTAGTACAGTCATTCCAATTACCCTCTATGTAAACAATTAATCTTTTTACTCAACAGTCCTACCTAGTTGAAAATTCTGAAGTAGAATAAACTCTTCCATAGAAGATTCAATCAGAATAAACTCCCATTGTCAATTGTTAACGTTCTACTATAAAGGGAAATAAAAAATTATAATGTTACATGTTACTCACATATATATATATATCTAGTTGGATCTAGATTTAGATAGATATAGATGTAGATTTGTATATAGTTATAGACGTTGATTTCTGTAAACAACATTCTATAACCGAGTGTACAAATAACTGAGATTCTTCAAAGTAGTAGACGAAAGACGTTTCATCCCTGGGTCTTTACGACTACCGTCAAAGTTCCGAATTCTTATGTTCACAACTTCTATATCTAAGGTTGAGTGTTTACCAACCGGTAGTTGAAATAAGTCGAGTGATTAAATTGTGAAAAGGTTTTGTGGTTGAGAGCTTTCTGTGTTTGTTTTTATTACAAATTGGTTTATAAACCCGAAGGGATCTAGTCCAGTCTAATTAGGTATATTACTTAGTAATGTTCGGATGAGTAACAGTTGAACCACAGGTATGTGTCAAGGAATTTGACGTGAATTTGAAATTTACTTATGTTACCGTGGGGACCCGGTTCAACCGTCTCATCCTTCTGATACTCGAATGGAGGAGAGGTTCCATATAGTTGTAATGTTAATAAATATCTTGTTGATAACTACTCTTCTGGTTTTAGTTGGTCTTGTCTAGAAGGTTTTGACTTCGATATTTCTTCCTTGGTGTTACTCTATCCATCCTCCATTCAGTTCAACGTCATATCAATTCTGTATGTGGGTACCACTCACTAGGTGATGACCCTCTCATTAATGTTAACTTCTCCAAGAGACTTTCCCCATTCCCCGTTCGGGGTGTAGTCCGAGGAGTGGAACCCCAAGGAGGACGTGGTCTTTCCACTCGAGGGTCTTGTAATCATAAACTTACGGTGACCCCGAGTGAAGACCTACTAGGTCTCCTGACACCCTATATCTCTGATGAGGATTTATGGGTGGGGAGGTTTTACAACATCTCTGGACAGGTGGTCTCCCTGTACCGGGGTGTATAGTCGTACGTCTGTTATTTGGAGTCTTGGGGTCCGAGGACGTCGGTCTCTGGGGTCCGGGATCGAGATGAGTAGTCGCTCGTCTGTAGTTGGGATCCTGTGGGACCGGGTCTGTGTCCAGGAAGGTTGGTCGTGTGATTCTTAATTATAACTATTTGACTGGTATGATAGGTTTAGTTATATCAGTTCCGTGAGAACTAGTTTTACAATTACTGTAAAAAGTATCTTGACCTTGTTCATTACATTTTTAAACATACCTTTTTTTTTTCTGGAAATGATTGGTTTTGTTAGAGTTCTTTCTTCTAGTTGGACCTCCATAGTGTGCGGGACTGAAGTAAGATATAATGTTTCGATATCATTAGTTTTATCATACCATGACCGTGTTTTCTCTGTGTATTTTGTTGTGTTATCTTATCTTTCGGGTTGTTATTCGGTACATCAATACTAGTTCCTTAGATGGTGTTTCCTTCGTTCTTGTATTTTACTCTTTTTCAGAAAAGTTATTCAAAACGAGTGTTTTGACTATCGATGTATATTTTCCCATTTTAATCTTATAAAGACGTGTAGTATATATTTTTATTTGAGTTTTACCTTTTATTTGTAGATTCACATTTTAATCTTTCGTATTTTAAAGATCTTCTTTTGGATTCGTCTTGTAAGAACCAGGATTTAGAATCATTATATAAAAACAGAGGATTCCGTTTCCTTTGTTTTCGTTTATTTGTTTACCCCAGATGAATTTGAATTTACGGAATTTTTTTTTCCTGTTGTAATTGTTTTATTTTTCTGTTTGGTTGTTTATCATCTTTTTAAACGTTTGTTATACTGTTTATTTACCAATTATACACTTTATATGTTTGTCTAGTATTTGAGTTGTACATTGTTATTTTATCGTACTAATTTTTTTACATGTCTCCTGGACTTATCTGTAAAAAGGTTTCTTCCGTATGTTTACCGGTTGTCCGTTTACTTTTCTACGAGTTGTAGCGATTGGTAGTCTCTTTACTTTTAGTTTCCGTATTACTTTATAGTGGGGCATAGAGAATCTGACTGACAGTAGTTACTCTGTCGTTTTTGGTTTACGACCACTCTTACTTCTTTTCCCTTGCGAAAATGCGACGACTACCCTCACATTAAACCACTTCACTGACACCTTTTGTCATCCGTCCAAGGAGTTTTTTGATTTTTATCTGATGATATACTTGGTCGTTTCGGTGAAGGTCCATATATAGACTCCTTTTACTTTTGTGATTAAACTTTTCTTTGTACGTGGGGTTATATCAGTGTCGTCGTAATAAATGTTATTGTTTCTATGTTTTAGTCAGACTCAGGTAGTTGTCTACTTATGTATTTCTTCTATTTCATACACACACACACACATGTATGACGGACACTACGTCCTTTGGATCCAAGTTAGGGACTCAACCCTTCTAAGGGACCTCCTCCTTTACCGTTAGGTTAGGTCATAAGAACGGACCTTTTAGGGTACCTGTCTCTTCGGACCATCCGGTGTCAGATACCCTAGCGTTTCTCGACCTGTGCTGACTCGCTGATTGTGTACGTGTATTTACTTACATGTATGTATGTTACCTTATGATGAATCGGTTCTTTTTATTTATTAAAAAAAGTAATCGTTACTGTCACTTTATTTAGACGATCTCTTTCTGTTTATGGTATACAATAGTACACATACACCTTGGATTTTCATTTTGTTTCCTTATTTATATTGTTTTGTATTTGTCTGAATGTCTATATCTCTTGTTTAATCACAAATGGTCACCCCTATCCCTTTTTTCCTTCCCTTTCTGTCCCGACCCTTGAATTCTCCATGTTTGATTTTACGTATTGTTCATGTGATATTACTAGATAACATATCGTGTCCGTTATATTGGTTACAAAATATTAGTGAAATTTACCTCGTATTAGATATTCTTAAAACTCAGTGATACAACATATGGACTTTGATTATACACTTTCACTTTCAGTGAGTCAACACAGGTTGAGAAACACTGGGGTACCTGATATATTAGGTGCCTTAAGAGGTCCGGTCTTATGAACTCACCCAGGGGACCTCATCTGGGGGAAGAGGTTCCCTAGAAGGGTTGGGTCCCTAACTTTGTTTTTATAATATATAGTAGTACACACACACACGATCCAACGAAGTCAGTACAGAGTGAGACACTCTGGGATACTTGACATCGGGAGATCCGAGGAGAGAGGTACCCTAAGAGATCCGTTCTTATGACCTTAGCCACGGTAAAGGAGAGGACCCCTTAGAAGGACTTGGTCCTTAACTTGGACACAGAGTACAGAGGACGTAACCGTCCACCCAAGAAATGGTGATCGTGGTGGACCCTTCGGGTATGGTACTATTTAGACCGGTAAAGAGGAAGGTCCTGGTTCGTCCATCTGACGAGTTTCAAAACGGGTAACCCTCCTATAAGGTAGTGATGATAGGATGTCCCTACAGTGCCTCTCACAGTCCTCACGCCATCAACAGGTGGAAGTCTACCGTAGAAGTACACCATGTCTTAGTAACAATTTAGTCGAGGTCCATTAGAGAAGGAGAAAGGTACCTAATCTCTCTGGTTGGTGTTTCGGTATCACGTCCGACCCGATCTCTTCAGTGACTTCGTCCATACCCCTAGTACAAAGAAGTTCTTTGTATGACCACGGGACTCCCGAACGAGTCCGGTCTCACCATGTAAAGAGAAGGTAAACTGTTTCAATACCGTCACATGACGGTTAAAAGACCGAACAACCCAGTATTTTGTGGTTCAAATACTTTTCGACGAGACCAGAGTACCTTTTGACCGTAAAATTGGTCGTACTTACCCTCTTTTATTATCGTTTACTTCGTTGACTGTTTGTTGATTAGAGTTTTTATATGTTCGTTGAGGACGTCGAGTTAAGGTCTTTTTATTTACTGGGTTAGTTTTTTACCCGGTTTCTTGATTTATCTGTAAAGAGGTTTCTTCTGTATGCCTACCGATTGTTTGTGTACTTTTCTACGAGTTGTAGTGAGTAATAGTCTCTTTACGTTTAGTTCTGGTGTTACTCCATGGTAAAGTGTGGTTATTCTTACCGACACTAGGTTTTCAGATGTTCGTTATTTACGACCTCTCCCACACCTCTTTTCCCTTGGGAGAATGTGACAACCACCCTTACGTTTGATCATGTCGGTGATACCTCTTGTCACACCTCCAAGGAAATTTTTGACCTTTGTCTTGACGGAATACTGGGTCGTTAGGGTGACGGCCCGTATGTGTGGCTCCTTTGGTCTTAACTTTCTCTGTGCACATGGGGATACAAGTAACGTCGTGACAAATATTATCGGTCCTGTACCTTCGTTGGATCTACAGGTAGTCGTCTACTTACCTATTCTTTCGACACCATGCATATGGGTCACCTCATAGTGAGTCGGTAATTTTTCTTATGTAAACTTAGTCAAGACTACTCTACCTACTTTGGCCTCGGTTAATATGTCTCACTTCATTCGGTCTTTCTTTTTGTGGTTATGTCATATGATTGTGTATATATACCTTAAATCTTTCTACCAGTACTATTGGGACATACGCTTTATCGTTTTCTCTGTGTCTACATATCTTGTCTGAAAACCTGAGAAACCCTCTCCCTCTCCCACCCTACTAAACCCTCTTACCGTAACTTTGTACATATTATAGTACATTCTTTACTTAGCGGTCAGATCCAAGCTACGTCCTATGTCCTACGAACCCCGACCACATGAACCTACTGGGTCTCTCTACCATACCCCTCCCTCCATCCTTCCCCCAAGTCCTAACCCTTGAGTACGTGTGGACACCGCCTAAGTACAACTACATACCGTTTTGGTTATGTCATGACATTTCATTTTATTTTTTATTTATTTATTTACAAATTCGTAAGTCTGAGATTCTTACGGATCTGCGTCCGGTTGTCGACAAACAGCGTTCCTCTCATCAATAAACGTCACCTACGTCCGGAAACGAGGTCTTGGTTCTCAGACGAGATGAAAAATGGATACACACAGGATCAGTAAGTCAGTACAGGTCGAAAAACGTTAGGGTACCTAACATCTGACGGTCCAAGGAGACAGGTACCTTAAGAGGTCCGTTCTTATAACCTCACCCCTCGGTAAAGGAAGAGGTCCTCTAGAAGGACTGGGTCTCTAGCTTGGACCAAGAGGACGTGACGTCCGTCTAAGAAATGGTAGACTCTATGGTCCCGACGGGTTCTCCGGACGGTTTCTGAGGGTTGACGTAGGAACAGACGGTGACGGGAGGTTCGTGGTATCAAAGACACTCTAGTACACCAAGTTAACCGACTCGTCAAACGTGTCGTCGGACCTGGAAAATATTTGCAAAAGAACAAGACTCGGTGTAAATTTCGATCGTCGAAACCGACCTTACCCGACCTTATTGTGTGGCTTTACTACGACCACAACAAAGATTTTAGGTGTCCCAGGGTGATCCACAACACGGAAAAATAAAAAAGAAAACATCCTCCACGGTCTATGTTGTTGAATAGGAAGTGTACTGATTTTAACTTTTCTGATAAGTATGATTGTCGTCGTTACTTCTGGAAACGTGAGTAAGTATCCGTTGTTTTACTCAATTTTCCATTAATATGTTTTGACCACCTCTTCATTTACCCTTGGGTGAGGTCATAAGGACGGACCTTTTAGGTACCCGTCTCCTCGGACTGTCTGATGTCAAGTACCCCAGCGTTTCTCAGTCTATACTGACACACTGACTTGTGTATGTATTGACTTCACCTGTCATTTAACAACGCAAACTCAATACGACTTCGATGATTACGTGTAATATGACGAATGAGGTAGGAACCGACTCAAAAGTATGACTGAAGATAAACCAGATACCACAAAAAAAAGTACGGAAAAAGACGAAAGTGATCGCATGAAGATTCTTGTTTCCTATTGACTAATTACTCAGATGGTTTCAGATACGGAAAAGAAAAAAAAGAATCGATGACTCAACCAGGGATCACCTCCAATTCGTAAAAAGATAAAAAGTCTATAGTTTTGATTTATAATAGTAAAAGTATAATGTGATGAAACTGTATTTGTTACGGTGACATAAATATTTATTTACAAGTTACCGTTGAAGAGACAATTATTAATTTCCGTTTAGACTTGTACATTGGGAGTGCAAGTTTTAGGGAGTTATCAAAGGGAAAGTTAGCTCTATTTCTTGTTTTAGGGGTTGGGCCTGAGGTCTAGCAGACACTAGGATAGACACGACCGGAGGGTTTTTTCGAGGAGAAACGAGAGATACGTACGGTTGAGGTAAACGTTAAAAAAAAAGAAAGATATTACCAGATCGAGGGGCTCTTCGATCTGGACGTTTACTCCTCACGTTTACAAGTCTCCATTTAGGCACAATCTTTACTTCTGTGAGTCCTGGGTCAAGATTGGATAACTTTGTCTTACACGTAAAATTCTTTGAGTGGCCCTCTAAGTGTCCTGGACTTTAGACTCCTCGTACCTAGATTCGATGAACGGTACGTAAGAAAGAACAGGAAAAAGAAAACGCGGAGGAACTGGATACGGATCCTTCTAAAGAGTAGTCTAAAGTAACATTTCACCTTTCAATCTGTAACCGTACCTTATACTCGATGTCAGAAGTACTCCTCCTGTTGAAAGAACCCCAACCGAGTATTTCCCTTAAATTTTGAAACCGAAGACTTTTGGTTCGCACTAATCAGTTTGTCTGGTATGACTGGTTTCGTGTGTCTCATAGTTTTAAGTATCTATTTGACCCCAAACATATTTGTACAATCTTGACAGTAGACACTACATTCATCACGTTAAAGTCAATTTTTTTTTTTAGATCTTGACAGTTGTGACTAAACTAAAAATAAAGTCTCAGACATTACGGGACACCATAACGGACCTAAGGAGTATTTACAGGTACAGGTATTGTGGGTCACCTTTTCGAATCCTGACAAAATTTCTCTTAGGAACCCACGATAGTCCCCTTAACCCCAAAAAGTGAAGGAGGAGACCGTTTTCGTATGTCAATACATTAACCAACTACACCAAGTTTTGTTTAAGTATATTTGTTGTAAAAGGACTCGAACCTTTTACTTCTAAGGTTTTACTTAGTCACACGTTTTACTACGACGGATACATCTCAGTGACGTCACAAGAACAGGACAAAAGATGGAGTCTTTCATTTTTTGACTTTCCTAGAGGTATCAAAGAATTCTCTATTACCATTCTCACTTACTAAAGACATTATGAGTAATAAAAAAGTATTTTTCAATTTTATGATAATTTACATATTGTTGAAACTAAAGTAAATATTCGGTTAAGTTCGGTTACGTGTCGGTTGACTTTTACTTTTTACTTGTCACTTATTAGATATTGAAAATAATAACACTCATTTTAGACCTACTCGTTTTATCGAGATTCTGATGTGACATAAGGAATTACTATATATTAATAAATCTTATTAATGATACTGAGACATCCTATTCAAGACCACTTCATCTTACAGTTTTTTTAATTTTCACTCAAACCCCTAAATTCAGTATTACAAAGGACATATTCTTTAGAAAGACTATTAACGTAAGTTTTGTCAGTAAAGTAAAACAACGACAACAAGTCAGTGATTCAACATAGGTCGAGAAACGTTACGGTACCTGACGTCGTGAGGTCCGAGGGGACAGAAGGTGATAGAAGACCTCAAACGAGTTTAAGTTCAAATAATTCAACCACTACGTTAGATTGGTAGAGTAGAAAACGGTGGGGGAAACAGAAAAACGGAAGTTAGAAAGGGTCCTAGTCCCAGAAAAGGTTACTCAACCGAGAAACACAGTCCACCGGTTTCATAACCTCAAAGTCGAAGTCGTAGTCAGGAAGGTTACTTATAAGTAAATTAATTGGTGTAATTGTTTAATTTAAAATTCAATTAAACGAATTTGGTATTGGAGAGATAGGAAAGTGGTTGAAGACTGTTATTAAAGTAACTTTTTTTATATAGACCTTTTTAAGTATTTTATAAAGGGTCACGAGAAAAGACGGAATACTGAATTATTAGTGGGTATGTAACTTAACTTTTAAAATAAAAGTAATCAATAACCCCGGACGTACCTTGTTTTGGGTAAGGTTTATATGTGACTTGTTTAAGTTTAAAAACCTAAACAATAAATACAACGGACATAAATCAAAGTCATGAACCGAGTTAAAAAAGACGAGAGTTCGACCATCTTTTTGTCTTAGACAGTCCATTTGGGTCGTCCTAAAGATCCCTTTCAGTCGACATTAGTATTATTGTTTCTATGACACGTCACCATCTTATAAATTGTTATGTTTAAATATTTCATTTTAACTTTACTTTCAGAGACAAGGTATATGTTTAAGGTATTCTTTATTTGTCCCAAAACTTATTTTCTTTTTACTAAATATCATGACTATCGAAAATTGTTTTTAGTTTAAATTCTGTCTATAAATTCGGTATTGAGATCGGAAAGGAATAAAGTAGATTCGAAAAGAGACTATGAAGGAGTAAGGGAGAAGTTACGAACAGACAGGATGTGAATAGGTAGATATAGGGAAGAGGAGAAAGACGAAGAACAAAGGAAAAGTGAAGGGGGAGGTTTAAAGGGTAAGATAAGGAAATAGGAGAAAGAAGAGTTACGGACGGAGAGAAAGAAAACTTTTAAATTAATGTAACAAAGAGTTCTGTTTTTTATTAAACGTAGACAGAGGTGTAGAGCCTATGAGAAGAAGTAAGAGGAGTGACGATATGGTGAACGCAGGGTAAGTAATGAGTAATAATAGACTGTAGACAAGACAGTGTTTACTTTTGAGTAGAGTAATTTCGGTAATGTTTAGAGAATTTAGGATGAGTCACTAAAGTCAAGTGAGAAAAAGAATGGTTTATTTAACATGAAAGGAAGCAGAAAAAGCACGAAAGGTGAGAAATCCAAGTATTTTGTTGAAAAGATTAAGGGAGGACGAAGAGATCAGTGACAAGTCATCGGAAAAGACCAGAAAAGAAAAGCGAGGAACACACTCGGTCACAAGGACCAACGTTGTACTTTACTCAATTAAGTTACCTTTAACCGAGATTGTTCATTCACGATCCTTTCGAATGTATTTAGGTGACCTGTTTACCCGTCCTTGTGTGTGTTTTTCGTCAACTTGTTTTAGTATAACGTCGAGATCGAGTCACTCTGGACAACGGTAACGACGACTAAACTTAAACTTAAACTTATGACTTAAACTTCGAGTGTTACTTTTACGATAACAACACCCACGTCCTACGTAAAACCGTAGTGCTATAACGTTGAAGCAACTGAACCTTTTAGAGAAAAGAGTTGTAAACTGGAGAAAGAGGGGAGAAGTATAGGTTTAAGTCACATCTACTCAAACTCACCGATTACAATCTAGACCAGGGGAGTGAGATCCAAGTCCCCCTTCTCTTCCAGTCAAAAATCCTTAAACTGAAGATCTCACTTACGAATAAAAACAGATTGTGGTTCTCAGTATACCGTCTTTTCTCTTAGTTTATAATAATTGATTATGTACTACCCATAGACAAAATTAAATTATATTGTGTAGGTGTACATAAAAGAAAATGGAATAGGTGTGACAGGTGACAGAAGACCTACCGGTATGTATGATACGAAAGTCGGTGGAGTCACAGAGTACTCAGTAATAAAGAAAATTCGAGAATATCTAATAATAACGATTTAATTACAGTGAAAACTATAAGTCTTCAAAGAACGTTTTTAACCGGAGACGTAGACCAAAGGAATTAAAAGGTACTAGTGGATCATTTTATGGTTCACTGAAATTAGAAATGATTGGGTGAGAAAGACGAAGGGACTACCGAGTCAACCATTTCTTAGACGGACGTTACGTCCTCTGGGACCAAACTAAAGACCCAGTCCTTCTAGACGACCTCTTCCCTATCCGATGGGTGAGGTCATAAGAACCCGAAGGGAACACCAAGTCGAACATTTCTTAGGCGACGTTACGACCTCTGGGACCAAACTAAGGACCTAACCCTTCTAGGGGGACCTCTTCCCTTTCCGATGGGTGAGGTCATAAGACCGGACCTCTTAAGGTACCCGGTATATCAGGTATCCCACCGTTTCTCAGTCTGTACTGACTTGTTGAAAGTGATCGGGTGAGAAGTATAGAGTACACAGTGGTTCAGGGTCGTTGAGAAGTAACATTAAATAAAACTAGCCAAAGAAACGGAAGAGTTTTTGAGGGTTACAGTATAGTGTATACTTGATTTTTGAAGTCTATGTAAATTTAGTGAACCCCTCGTGAATATTTTATATTTTATAGAATATATAAATTTATATAAAATTTATATTTTATAAATATTTTATATATTTACATATTTTATATGTGTACTCTATACTTCTCACCCGATCACTTTCAACGAGTCAGTATAGACTGAGAATACTGTACGTAGTCTCTTCCGTTACCGTGGGGTGAGGTCATGAGAACAGACCTTTTAGGGTGCCTACCTCCTCGGACCATCCGACGTCAGGTACCCCAGCGATTCTCAGTCTGTGCTGACTCGTTGAAGTGAAAGTGAAAAGTGAAAGTACGTAACCTCTTCCTTTACCATTGGGTGTGGTCACAAGAACGGACCTCTTAGGGTCCCTACCCCCTCGGACCACCCGACGGCAGAGACCCCAACGTGTTTCAGTCTGTACTGACTTCACTGAATCGTCGTCGTCGTCGTCAAAAGGGTATTTAAACGAGTTCAAGTCTTACAGAAAGGAGATAAGATGTAGACAAGTGAGAGTATATGTAAAACTCTATGTTATCCACCAACCAGTTTTTCAAACAAACCCAAAAAGGTATTCTGGTATGTCTTTTTGACTCGTTTTAAAAACCGGTTACATTATCAACCAAAAAAGGTCGTGTTATTAAAGGTGGTTTGTGAAAAGTACATAAAGTCATTCTCATTTATTTTATTTCACATACAAACATAAAGATAATAGAAGGACTTTAAAAGAAAAATTACTGACCACTGACAGGAAAAAGGTAGATGACGTGATATAAAGTCTCCGGTAGATAATTGCTATACCTTTGTTTTTTACGTTGTCTCGACTGTCTCAAACAGGAGTGTCCTGAATGTATACTTGGTTCTACCGTTCAGGGGGACAAGGACGACAAGAACTACTATATGGAGTAGTGATAGTACCCTTTGGAAACAGACTAACGAGAGTAGACCTTGCTGGGAGTAGAAGTTTAAGGGTACATGAATAAGGACCCCTTAAACCGGAATCACCTATAAACCAATAGGAGGTGTCACTGAGGGTTTTACGACCAGTTGTAATAATGGGTCTTATTCTCCTATAGAGAGAGACTTACGTACCACGTTAAAAAAAGTAAACGTCAGTCACGTTGATGCCTTACAAAAGACGACCGTTACTACAGCATACTAGCAATAGATCGGTATACGTTGGGTGATGAAATAGGTCGCTAATACTGAGTATCTGATACGAACCCTTACAATCAAAGTAGTAAACAACCACCGGAAAAAGTACGGAATTAAGTATGTCCGAAAAATAAGTCTAATTGGAAAACATTACTGTTGTATTATGTAGTGAAAATAACACTGTAGTACGGGAACAAATTTTAAAGAACGTGACTGGGAAGATAATTACAAGACTACTATAAATAAAAGAGACCAAGTTATGTCCACAAGTGGTAAGAATAACAAGAATAGAGAATATGTGATCAAGAGAAGTGTTAAAATTTTTTCTTCAGACACGTTCCGTATTCCTTCCGGAAGAGGTGGACACCCCGGGTGGAAGATAGACAGAGAAATATGATACCCGGAGAAGAAAAATACATACACGCGGGACCTAGGTGTGTTCGTCTACTAGTCCTATACTACCTGAGAGACAAAATGTGACAGTATTAAGGAAAGGATTTAGGGTAATAGATGTCGGACTCTTTATTTTTTCAGTATATAAGTGACGATTTTTATAATTTTTCTTTGTAAATCTAAATTATGATTATACACGAGAGAATATACTTTTGTCGTATTTTAATACATCTAATTTACAAATTAACACAAATTACAAGTTTCAAAAAACGTAAGTATTGACAAGATAATAAAATTAGTGAATTCCAAAATCATAGATTATTCACTAAAATTTATAAATATATATAATAAATTTGTGTGTCCTTTAAAATTAGTTCATAAGTATAGTATGTTTTTATTCCTCTTTACTTTTATAAAATGTACGAACGTATAAGAAGTAACACCAAAATATTCCCATAAATGATTTGTATATAATTCGTGATTTTAACACGACATGGAGACTTTTCTTGAGTTTATATCCGGAAACTAGTATTAGTTAGTAGATCAGACCTCTGAGTATAATGTATATTGAGGTGCATCATTCGTACAACACAAACTCACTTGTCTCCATCTAGGGTCCTTACAACGACTGGTAGTTTTCCAGAAGATAAGATGAAATAAATCCTGTATCACTCGAGTAAAGGACACATAAGTTGAAAGTAAACTGTGTCTTGATATTTGTGTTACCCTTTCGTTACTTCTTTTGTACTCTTTCCTAAGTTCCTAAAACTGGACTGAAAGTGACAACTTCCTAAGAGAATTGAGTCGGACGAAGATACTCCTGGTTTTTCCTCACTCAACGGAGAGTGACAGGTATTACGAAAGATTCCGGGGAAGATCGATACGAACAATAACCCATCAGACTTTTAGAAGTGACACAGTCTTTCGAGTGTCAAATTTAACTCCTGGATTAAACTTTACCCGTACCCTTTCTTTGTTCACCGTCTTATCCTTCCTTTACCAGAGTCAGAAACTTTAGACAGTTAATCGTGTCACCGTTTCTTAGACGGACGGTTATGTCCTCCGTGTTCTGTACACCCAATCTAGGGACCCACTCCCTCTAGGGGATCTCCTCCTTTACCGTTGGGGGAGGTCATAAGGATGGACCTTTTAAGGTGCTTGTCTCCTCAGTCCACCTTGTCAGGTGTCCCAGCGTTTCTCAGGACTCGTGTGTTACTCGTGTATTCACGTCTGATGACATCCCCGACTTACAGTCAAAGGGGGGTTTAAACATACAACTTCGCGGTTGGGGAGTTATACCACCGTAATCTCATCTGACAAACCGTCCATTAATCAGAGTCTACTCCAGTATTCTAGTACTCCGAGTCTAGTACTTGAGGAACAAAGTTTTAAGTCTGAAATTAACTTCCTTCATCCCTTTTGGTGCTCTGGTTAGTCCATACTGGATTCAGTTTAGGGAATACTAATATGTCACCTTCACTCTTTGTCTGAGTTCCCTAATCTAAACTATCTGTCTCACGGACTTTTTTATACCTGTTTCCAAGTACTGTAACATGTCCTTTGTCACTAGTTCTGGTAAGGGTTCTTTTTCTTTACGTTTTTCCGTTTTGCTAACAGACTCCTCCGGAATGTTTATCGACTCTTTTCTTCTCTTCAATTTCCGTTTCCTCTTTTCCTTTCTATATAGGTAAACTAATGTCTCAAGGTTTCTTATCGTTCCTCTCTGTTCTTTCGGAAGAGTCAGTAGTTACGTTTCTTTATCTCCTTTTGTTATCTTACCCTTTCTGGTCTCTAGAGAAGTTCTTTTAATCTCTATGGTTCCCTTGTAAAGTACGTTTCTACCCGAGTTATTTCCTGTCTTTACCATACCTGAATTTTCTCGTTTTCTATAATTCTCTCCACCGTTCTTGTGTGTCTTCTTGATATGTTTTTTCTAGAAGTACTGTGTCTATTGGTACTACCAGACTAGTGAGTGGATCTCGTCTGTAGGACCTTACACTTTAGTTCACCCGGAATCCTTCGTAGTGATACTTGTTTCGATCACCTTCGTTACCTTAAGGTCAATTCGATGAAGTTTAGGATTTACTACTACGACAATTTCACGACGTGAGTTATACGGTCGTTTAAACCTTTTGAGTCATCACCGGTATCCTGACCTTTTCCAGTGTAAAATAAGGTCAGGGTTTCTCTCCTTTGCGGTTTTTTATAAGTTTGATGGCATACTAACGTGAGTAGAGTGTACGATCCTTTCATTACGAGTTTTAAGAGGTTCGACCCGAACTTGTCATACGCTTGGTACTTGAAGGTCTACAAGTTAGACCTAAATCTTTTTCGTCTTCTTATTCTCTAGTTTAATGGTTGTAGAAAACCTAGTATCTTTTTCGTTCTCTTAAGGTCTTTTTGTAGACAAAGACAAAGTAACTGATACGACTTCGGA
The DNA here is from genome assembly GCA_006410555.1 of Capra ibex. Lineage (NCBI taxonomy): Eukaryota > Metazoa > Chordata > Mammalia > Artiodactyla > Bovidae > Capra > Capra ibex. The sequence goes on from SJYO01020080.1 coordinate 36,007,308, forward strand.
AACTGACATATACCTAGTGTTATTTGACACCTTTTAAGACTTTCTATACCCTTATGGTCGGGTGGACTGGACAGAGGACTCTTTCGACATACGTCTAGTTCTTCGTTGTCAATCTTGACCTGTACCTTGTTGTCGGACCAAGGTTTAAACCTTTCCTCATGCAGTTCCGATATATAACAGTGGGACGAATAAATTGAAGATACGTCTCATGTAGTACGTCTTACGGTCCGACCTACTTCGTGTACGACCTTAGTTCTAACAGTCCTCTTTATAGTTATTGGAGTCTATACGTCTACTGTGGTAGGAATACTGTCTTTCACTTCTTGATTTCTCGGAGAACTACTTTCACTTTCTCCTCTCACCTTTTCGACCGAATTTTAAGTTGTAAGTCTTTTGATTCTAGTACCGTAGACCAGGGTAGTGAAGTACCGTTTATCTACCCCTTTATCACCTTTGTCACTCTCTGAAATAAAACACCCCCCGGAGGTTTTAGTGACGTCCACCACTCACGTCGGTACTTTAATTTTCTACGAACGAGGGACTTTCTTTTCGATACTGTTTGGATCTGTCGATAATTTCTCGTCTCTGTAATGAAACGGTTGTTTCCAGGTAGATCAGTTTGATACCAAAAGGTAATCAGTACATACTTACACTGTCAACCTGATATTTCTTTCGACTCGTGGTTTTTTGACTACGAAAACTTGACACCACAACTTCTGAGAACTCTCAGGGAATCTACGTTCCTCTAGGTTGCTCAGTTAGGATTTCCTTTAGTCTGAACTTATAAGTAACCATCCTGACTACGACTTCGACTTTGAGGTCATGAAACCGGTGGACTACACTTCTTGACTGAGTAACCTTTTCTGGGACTACGACCCTTTCTAACTTCCGTCCTCCTCTTCCCCTACTGTCTCCTACTGTACCAAACTACCGTAGTGTCTGAGTTACCTGTACTCAAACTCGTTCGAGACCCTAAACCACGACCTGTTCCTTCGGACCACACGACGTTAAGTACTCCCACGTTTCTCAACCTGTACTGACTCACTGACTTGACTGATTGACTCCAGTATTCCCATTCCGAAAAGTACTACCCTAATCATGGGAATATCATTCCCTCTCTCTGTTCTCTCGATCGAAAGAGATGTCCACATGAGTAGATCCTTTCCGGTATACTCTTCCGTCGACAAACGGTCGGTCTTTCGTTCAAGAGTGGTCATGTCACAAACGACCTGGGAACCTGAGTCCGAAAGGTTGAAGGTTTTACATTTTTTATTTACAGACATAATATTCCGGTTTTTAGATACTATAAACTAATATCTTTCACACTCAATTAATTTTTTTTTTGTTGTGATAAAACTTTGTTAGTCACCGTTTTTTAAATGTTATAATTCTATAAATCTCTTGTTCTTCTTACCTCAAAGATGTGTAGATGACCGAGGATGAATTTATCGTGATATTTTTATCAGACTTTCGAAGTGGGATCACATAATAAACGTAAGGTCTAGATGAGAAGGAATGAGAGAAACACCTTGTCAGGACAAAGGAGAACCATCAACGGTAGATAGTGGAGTTAGTCGTGTCATTGAGGAAACAAACAAACTATTGTGTCTCCTTATGTCTAAGTTTTCATCACTCACCATCAAATGAAAGTCCAGTCACTTTAGTGTCAAACACACACCCATCTTTGTTAGGAGGTAAACCTTCACTCTCACGTTACGGTCTTCCCGTCTTTTTGTGTCCTTGTTCTTTATTTATAAAACATCACCAGTGATCCCCGTCATCAGTGACGACGGTGAGGGTTAAGACGGGGAACTAAGGATCTGGGTACTTTGTCTTAGTATGTGACCACAAACCAAGTCTTTAAAGTCGAAAGACCTCTATGAACAGGATCGAAACACTCTATAACGGTATATCAAGACGATATTGACTTCGAAATGTTACCGGTAAATGGTAAGATAGTTTGATATACGAAGTCTCTCACCACGTGTCCCATTCCGGTGACTTAAGGTGTTCGTCCCCGTGTGACGGTGTGAATAAAACGAGACTTCACTCAAGGAACTGGTATTAGTCATGACAATTCTTGTAATACTGTAACCTTATCCTTTATACAATCTTATTCCGACTATTAAACCCGTCTTCGTAACTGACGTCCTTACAGTGTATAGATCTTTATAGACATAGATCTCATTCATAGATAAGGTCATCTTGTCTAGTGAAAATAAAGGTAAAGATGAAGGTGAAATAAAGGTAAAGATGAAGGTGAAGGTCACTTTAGTACGACGGTGGTTTATGTGTTGACTAGTGAGATTACTTACTACCCCGGTGTAATTCCTACATTACCAGAGTCGACACCGACGCGTGGGTCGTCTCCTATCTCATTTCGAATCCCTGAATCCTTCCCTTTCCGTTATAACAACTCGGTTAGTTATTGGAGTCAGGGACGGTGGTACCGGTGAAACAAATCCTCGGGTAATTTACTACCCCGAAGGGACCACGGAGTCTCCATGTCTTAGACGGACTTTCAGTCCTCGGTGTCCTCTGTACCCAAACTGGAGACCTATTCTTTCTAGGAGACCTTCTCCCATACCATTAGGTGAGGTCATAAGAACAGACCTATTAGTTCCTATCGCAGATTCTAAGGGGATGTTCCGGAAGATGTTGATTGTGGGTTTTTATACAGGAAAAGTAGTACCCCCTGACCTTACATTTTCGTCCTTCAGTTCTCTATGGACCTCATTGTCCGTTCAAACCGGAACCTCATGTTACACTTCGTTCCTTTTCCGGTTGTCTCAAAACAGTTCTCTTACTCGACCAGTATCGTTTGTGACAGAAGGTTGTTGTGTTCTACTGAGATGTGTACCTGTAGTAGTCTACGAGTTATGACTTCACTTTAACTAATATAAGAAACGTCGGTTTTTACCTCTTCGAGATATGTCAGTCGTTTTTGTTGTGACCCTCGACTGACACCGAGTCTTGTACTTGAGGAATAACGTTTTAAGTCTGAATTTAATTTCTTTCATCCCTTTTGGTGATCTGGTAAGTCCATACTGGATTTAGTTTGGGGAATACTAATATGTCGGTTGACTGTTTATCTAAGTTCCCTTATCTAGATTATCTGTCTCACGGACTTCTTGATACCTGTCTTCAAATACTGTAACATGTCCTCCGTCACTAGTTCTGGTAGGGGTTCTTTTTCTTTACGTTTTTCCGTTTTACCAACAGACTCCTCCCGAATGTTCATCGACTCTTTTCTTCTCTTCACTTTCCGTTACCTCTTTTCCTTTCTATATGGGTAAACTTACGTCTCAAGGTTTCTTGTCGTTTCTCTCTATTCTTTCGGAAGGATTCACTCGTTACGTTTCTTTATCTCCTTCTGTTATCTTACCCTTTCTGATCTCTAGAGAAGTTCTTTTAATCTCTATGGTTCCTTTGTAAAGTACATTTCTACCCGTGTGATTTCCTGTCTTTAACATACCTGGATTGTCTTCGTCTTCTATAATTCTTCTCCACCGTTCTTATGTGTTTTCTTGATATGTTTTTTCTAAAAGTACTGTGTCTATTGGTGTTACTGGATGTCGGTCTGTAGAACCTCACACTTCAGTTCACCCGGAATCCTTCGTAGTGATTTTGGTTTCGATCACCTTCACTACCTTAAGGTCAACTCGATAAAGTTTAGGATTTCCTACTACGACAATTTCTCGACGTGAGTTATACGGTCGTTTAAATCTTGTGAGTCGTCACCGGTGTCCTGACCTTTTCCAGTCAAAAGTAGGGTTAGAGTTTCTTCCCGTTACGGTTTCTTACAAGTCTGATGGTGTGTAGACATAAGTAAAGTGTACGATCGTTTCATTACGAGTTTTAAGAGGTTCGACTCTCGAAGGTCTACAATTTCGATCTAAATCTTTTTCGTCTCCGTGGTCTCTATTTTAATGATTGTAGACAACCTAGTATCTTTTTCGTTCTCTTAAGGTCTTTTTGTGGATGAAGACGAAGTAACTGATACGACTTCGTAAACTGATACACCTAGTGTTGTTTGATCTTTTAAGAATCTCTACCCTTATGGTCTGGTGGAATGGACGGAGGACACTTTGTACGTACGTCCAGTTCTTCGTTGTCAATCTTGACCTGTACCTTTTTACTTGACCAAGGTTTAACCCTTTCCTCATACAGTTCCGACATATAACAATGGGGTGAATAAATTGAATATACGTCTAATGTAGTACACTTTTACGGTCCCACCTACTTCGTATTCAACCTTAGTTCTAACGGCCCTCTTTATAGTTATTGGAGTCCATACGTCTACTGTGGTGGGAATACCGTCTGTCCCTTCTCCTTGATTTGTCGGGGAACTACTTCCACTTTCTCCTCTCACTTTTTCGACCGAATTTTGAGTTGTAACTTTTTTGATCCTAGTACGGTAGGTCAGGGTAGTGAAGCATCGTTTATCTACTCCTTTGTTACTTTTGTCTCTTTCTGAAATAAAACCCCCCCGAGGTTTTAGTGACGTCTACCACTCACGTCGGTACTTTAATTTTCTACGAACGAGGAACCTTCTTTTCGATACTATTTGGATCCGTCGTATAATTTTTCGTCTCTGTAATGAAACGGTTGTTTCCAGGTACAACAGTTTGGATACTAAAAAGGTCATCAGTACATATCTACACTATCAACCTGGTATTTATTCCGACTCGTGGTTTCTTAACTACCAAAACTTGACACCACAACCTCTTCTGAGAACTCTCAAGGAACCTGACGTTCCTCTAGTTTGGTAAGTTAAGATTTCTTTTAGTTAGGACTTTTAAACAACCTCCTTGAATACAACTCTTCGTTAGAGGTTATAAAACCGGTGGACTGAACTTCTCGACTGACTAATCTTTTCTGGGACTAAGATCCTTTCTATCGACTGTCCTCCTCTACCCTTATAGTCTCCTGTTCTACCTACCTACCGTAGTAGGTGAGTTACTTGTACTCAAATTCGTTTGAAACCCTCTACCACTTCCTGTCCCTTCAAACCGCACAAAGACAGGTATACTAACGTTTCGCAACCTGTACGGACTCGTTGACTTGTTGTTAACTTACTACTGTTCCAATGAACTCTTTCTCATTGATCACAGGTCAGTAACCCAGTAGAATTGGAGAATTATAGGATAAGACGACTCCAGTGAGTCGTCTGGACTCACTTGTAAAAAAAAAAAAACACTTGTAAGTGTACCCTGTGTTTATAGAAGTACAAACACGGGTAAATCTCTTTAATAATTGTATTGAGAAAATGTCTAAAGGAACAGTAGTTAAAGGTCAGTAAAAGGAAGTTTCCGAAACTTGTAGGGTGGTTTGGTGACCGGTTTCGGTTACTTACCCATATATAAGTGTGTAGACAGGTAAAGAGGTCTTATTTAACTTGTTGGTCCACGTTACCAGTTTCAAGACGAGTGACCTTACAAAAGGGTAGTGGTCACAGGAAGTCCCTACAGTTCCTCCCCTCAAAGTCACGTTGTCGATAAGTGAAAGACTACGACAGTCCAATCCAACGAAGGTACAGGACCGAGAACATTTATCACGTCGATACTTGTAACCCGACGTACATAATAAACTCAACACTAAAAGAACCCATATATGGGTCCTCACCGTAACGACCCAGTATACCATTGACTTACAAAGTAAAATATTCTTTGGAGGTATGACAAAAGGTCTCACCAACAGATGAAAATGTGAGTGTTCTTATCCCGTACCTCCAAGGGAAAAGAGGTATGGGAGGGGTCGTAAATAAGAAACATCTAACTACTACCGGTAAGACTGGACACACTTCACTACAGAGTAATATAATTATAAAAACTAAACGTAAAGAGATCATTAATCACTACAACTCGTAGAAAAGTGAACAAACAACCGGTAGACATACAGAAACTTATTCACAGATAAATCTGTATTTACAGATTATCCAGAGGTGGGTAAAAAATAACCCAACAAACGAAAAACTATAACTCGACATATTCGACGAACATATAAAACCTCTAATTAGGAACAGGTAACGAAACAAACGTTTATAAAGGATGATAAGACTCCCAACAGAAAAGTTGAACAAATATCAAATGAAACGACACTTTTTCGAAAACTCAAAGTAAGTTAAGGTAAATAAATAAAAACAAAAATAAAAGTACTGAGATTCTCCACCCAGTCTTTTCTAGAACGACTTTAAATACAGTGTCAAGACGGATACAAGAGGAGATTCTCAAGGTAACACAGACTGGACTGTAAGTCCAATTAGATAAAACTCAAGTAAACACACATACCACAATCCCTCATATGATTAAAGTTGTGTGACACTATGGACTTACCCTTCCTTCAGGTTTTCCCTCCCCCATTTATATGTACATACTGACCAAGTAAAACGATATGTCATCTTTGATTATGTTGTAAGATTTCGTCGATATACGGTTGTTTTTAATTAATTTTTTGACTTGAGAGATATCACTGACGAAGAATACTAAAGTCTCAGATATTAAGGGACACATTGTTAGACTTAAAAAGTATTTACAGGTTCGAGTTTTACGGGTCCTCTTTTAGAATCCAAACAGGATTACCCTCAGGTACCCTAGATAGTCCCCTTAAAGTAATTGTCAAGAAGTTAGTGTGAAAAAGACGGTTTTCGTGTGTCAATATTTTGACCAACTCAGAACACAAGGTTTGTTTAAGTATATTTTTCGTAAAAGGACTCGAACCTGTCACTTTGGTGGTTTTACTTAGTTACACGTTTTATGACGACGACCACAAGAACAGTTTCGTCATGAAGACGTGATAAAAGATGAAACTTTTCAGTTTGTGATTTTCCAACAGTTGAAACCATCGATATCCATTCTGTCTTGCTAAAGATATTGTAGATAAAAATTTTGACTACAATTTTATGACAATTTAAAATATGATTAAACTAAACCAAATGTTTTACGGTTGTTTCTGTCAACTCTTACCTTTTGTTTATCACTTATTAGGCAGATAAAATAATAATACTCAGTTTAGATCTACTCGTTTTATCTAAATTCTGACATAACATGAGAAATTACTACGTATTAATATACTAATTAATATTACTAAAGTATCCTATACAAAACCTCTTGATCTTGTAATTTTTTTATTTACACTCAAATGTCTTAGTATTAGGAAGGAGACATTCTTTAGGAAGACTATTAAAACGAGTTTTATATATAGGGTAATTGAATTCATGTAAGAAACTAACTAAAAATTCAATTTAGTGACTTTATTATTGGAGAGAAAGGAAATTGGGTTAAGACTGTCGTTAAACAAACCTTTATTTTATTAAAGTAACTTTATATTAAAGTATGTATATATACTTTAACTAAAATATGTATATATATATATGTGTGTGAGTGTTTCCAACGTCCACACACACACATACATATATATATATATAAACACACGTATATATACATAGATATATACATATATTTTGACGTACGTCTTTCACGAAGGATTCACGAGAAAGTTTAAATACCGAGTTCATGGATGTGTAATTAAACTTTAAAAAACAAACAACTTAACAAATTTTAATATATCTTCTTTCGTGTAAGTTTGTTTATATATAAATCGTTGACGTCGACAACGGTGACAAATAAATGTAACGGACATAATGATAAGGTCCGACCCCCAATTTAGCAAAAAGATATTTTGACCATCCCGTTATTCATGAGAGTTAATTTAGGTCGAAGATCTCTTACAGTGGAGAGACACTGTTGTCTCATCTCCATCGTATCATCTCCATCGATTCATCTCCATCGTATAAATAATTGTTATCTTTAAATATTTCATTTAATAGAACAGTTTAGTCACTTAATTATATAAAGACCAAACTGTACAAGTATTGATCGATTATTAGACCAAGTTTACTAACACTTTATTCACTTATGAATAATAATGATAAGTCAAGTCAACGAGTCAGTACAGGTTGAGAAACGTTGAGGTACCTGACGTCGTGCGGTCCGGAGGGACAGGTAGTGGTTGAGGGCCTCAGGTGGGTTTGGGTACAGGTAACTCAGCCACTACGGTAGGTTTGTAGAGTAGGAGACAGTAGGGGAAAAGGAGGACGGGAGTTAGAAAGGGTCGTAGTCCCAGAAAAGTTTACTCAGTCAAAAAGCGTAGTCCACCGGTTTCATAACCTCAAAGTCGAAGTTGTAGTCATAAAGGTTACTTATAAGTCCTGACTATAAATCCTACCTGACCAACCTAGAGGAACGTCAGGTTCCCTGAGAGTTCTCAGAAGAGGTTGTGGTGTCAAGTTTTCGTAGTTAAGAAACCGTGAGTCGAAAGAAATATCAGGTTTAGAGGGTAGGTATGTACTGGTGACCTTTTTGGTGTCGGAACTGATCTGTCTGAAAAAACTGTTTCATTACAGAGACGAAAAATTGTACGGTAGATCCAACAAGTATTGAAAGGAAGGTTCCTCATTTGCAGAAATTAAAATACCGACGGTAGTGGTAGACGTCACTAGAACCTCGGGTCTTTTTATTTCAGTCGGTGACAAGGGTGAGAAAGGGGTAGATAAACGGTACTTCACTACCCTGGTCTACGGTACTAGAATCAAAAGACTTACAACTCGAAATTCGGTTGAAAAAGTGAGAGGAGAAAATGAAAGTAGTTCTCCGAGAAATCAAGAAGAAGTGAAAGAGGGTATTCCCACCACAGGAGACGCATAGACTCCAATAACTATAAAGAGGACCGTTAGAACTAAGGTGGAACACGAAGGAGGTCGGGTCGCAAAGAGTACTACATGAGACGTATATTCAATTTATTCGTTCCACTGTTATAAGTCGGAACTGCATGAGGAAAAGGATAAACCTTGGTCAGACAACAAGGTACAGGTCAAGATTGACAACAAAGGACTGGACGTATGTCTAAAGAGTCCTCCGTCCAGTCCACCAGACCATAAGGGTAGAGAACTTCTTAAAAAGTGTCCAACAACACTAGATATGTCAGGTTCCGAAACCGTATCAGTTTTTTCGTCTTTATCTACAAAAAGACCTTGAGAGAACGAAAAACTTACTAGGTCTTCTACAACCGTCGAACTAGAGACCGAGGAGACGGTAAAGATTTTGGTCGAACTTGTAGTCCTACAAGTGTCAAGTGCANTTTTTGACTTGAGAGATATCACTGACGAAGAATACTAAAGTCTCAGATATTAAGGGACACATTGTTAGACTTAAAAAGTATTTACAGGTTCGAGTTTTACGGGTCCTCTTTTAGAATCCAAACAGGATTACCCTCAGGTACCCTAGATAGTCCCCTTAAAATAATTGTCAAGAAGTTAGTGTGAAAAAGACGGTTTTCGTGTGTCAATATTCTGACCAACTCAGAACACAAGGTTTGTTTAAGTATATTTTTCGTAAAAGGACTCGAACCTTTCACTTTGGCGGTTTTACTTAGTTACACGTTTTATAACGACGACCACAAGAACAGTTTCGTCATGAAGACGTGATAAAAGATGAAACTTATCAGTTTGTGATTTTCCAACAGTTGAAACCATCGATATCCATTCTGTCTTACTAAAGATATTGTAGATAAAAATTTTGACTACAATTTTATGACAATTTAAAATATAATTAAACTAAACCAAATGTTTTACGGTTGTTTCTGTCAACTCTTACCTTTTGTTTATCACTTATTAGACAGATAAAATAATAATACTCAGTTTAGATCTACTCGTTTTATCTAAACTGACATAACATGAGAAATTACTATGTATTAATATACTAATTAATATTACTAAAGTATCCTATACAAAACCTCTTGATCTTGTAATTTTTTTATTTACACTCAAATGTCTTAGTATTAGGAAGGAGACATTCTTTAGGAAGACTATTAAAACGAGTTTTATATATACGGTAATTGAATTGATGTAAGAAACTAACTAAAAATTCAATTTAGTGACTTTATTATTGGAGAGAAAGGAAATTGGGTTAAGACTGTCGTTAAACAAACCTTTATTTTATTAAAGTAACTTTATATTAAAGTATGTACATATACTTTAACTAAAATATGTATATATATATGTGTGTGAGTGTTTCCAACGTCCATACACACACACATACATATATATATATAAACACACGTATATATACATATATATACATATATTTTGTCATACGTCTTTCACGAAGGATTCACGAGAAAGTTTAAATACCGAGTTCATGAATGTGTAATTTAACTTTAAAAAACAAACAACTTAACAAATTTTAATATATCTTCTTTCGTGTAAGTTTGTATATAAATCGTTGACGTCGACAACGGTGACAAATAAATGCAACGGACATAATTATAAGGTCCGACCCCCAATTTAAAAAAAAGATATTTTGACCATCCCGTTATTCATGAGAGTTAATTTAGGTCGAAGATCTCTTACAGTGGAGAGACACTGTTGTCTGTGAGGTTCATCTCCATCGTATAAATGATTGTTATCTTTAAATATTACATTTAATAGAACAGTTTAGTCACTTAATTATATAAAGACCAAACTGTACAAGTATTGACCGGTTATTAAACCAAGTTTACTAACACTTTATTCACTCATGAATAATAATGACAAGTCAAGTCAACGAGTCAGCACAGGTTGAGAAACGCTAAGGTACCTGACGTCGTGCGGTCCGGAGGAACAGGTAGTGGTTGAGGGCCTCAGGTGGGTTTGGATACAGGTAACTCGGCCACTACGGTAGGTTTGTAGAGTAGGAGACAGTAGGGGAAGAGGAGGACGGGAGTTAGAAAGGGTCGTAGTCCCAGAAAAGTTTACTCAGTCAAAAAGCGTAGTCCACCGGTTTCATAACCTCAAAGTCGAAGTTGTAGTCATAAAGGTTACTTATAAGTCCTGACTAGAAATCCTACCTGACCAACCTAGAGGAACGTCAGGTTCCCTGAGAGTTCTCAGAAGAGGTTGTGGTGTCAAGTTTTCGTAGTTAAGAAACCGTGAGTCGAAAGAAATATCAGGTTGAGAGTGTAGGTATGTACTGGTGACCTTTTTGGTGTCGGAACTGATCTGTCTGAAAAAAACTGTTTCATTACAGAGACGAAAAATTGTACAGTAGATCCAACAAGTATTGAAAGGAAGGTTCCTCATTTGCAGAAATTAAAATACCGACGTTAGTGGTAGACGTCACTAGAACCTCGGGTCTTTTTATTTCAGTCGGTGACAAGGGTGAGAAAGGGGTAGATAAACGGTACTTCACTACCCTGGTCTACGGTACTAGAATCAAAAGACTTACAACTCGAAATTCGGTTGAAAAAGTGAGAGGAGAAAATGAAAGTAGTTCTCCGAGAAATCAAGAAGTGAAAGAGGGTATTCCCACCACAGGAGACGTATAGACTCCAATAACTATAAAGAGGACCGTTAGAACTAAGGTCGAACACGAAGGAGGTCGGGTCGCAAAGAGTACTACATGAGACGTATATTCAATTTATTCGTTCCACTGTTATAAGTCGGAACTGCGTGAGGAAAAGGATAAACCTTGGTCAGACAACAAGGTACAGGTCAAGATTGACAACAAAGGACTGGACTTATGTCTAAAGAGTTCTCCGTCCAAAAGGAGAAAGGAGTCTTAAAAGGTGTCCAACAACACTAGATATGTCAGGTTCCGAAACCGTATCAGTTTTTTCGTCTTTATCTACAAAAAGACCTTGAGAGAACGAAAAAGTTACTAGGTCGTCTACAACCGTCGAACTAGAGACCGAGGAGACGGTAAAGATTTGGGTCGAACTTGTAGTCCTTCAAGTGTCAAGTGTATAACGACTTCGGACCGAACCTCTTAAGACTCGTAATGAAACGATCACACACTCTAATCACGTTAACACGCCATCAAACTCGTAAGAAACCGTAACGGAAAGAAACCCTAACCTTACCTTTGACTGTAAAGGGTCAGGACACCGGTGACGACTCAAAAGATTCGAACGACCGTATAACTCACGTCGTGAAAGTGTCGTAGTAGAAAATCCTAAACTTTATCGAGGTGACCTTAAAGTAGTGGAGGTGATCGAAACAAAAATCACTACGAGGGATTCCGGGTGAACTAAAGTGTAAGGTCCTACAGACCGAGATCCACTCACTAGTATGGTAGTACTAATTACCCAGTACTTCTAAAAAAAAAACATGTCAAGACATATAAGAACGGTGGAGAAGAGTCATAGAAGACGAAGACAATCCAGGTATGGTAAAGACAGGAAATAACTCGGGTAGAAACGCACTTTACAAGGGAACCATAGACATTAAAAGAACTTCTCTAGAGATCAGCAAGGGTAAGACAATAATCGTTGGAAATGTTAAGGGTTTAGTAATAAAGATAATACGAGGATACCTTAGTATTACGAATCATGTATAGTGGACCTAACAATCTCCAACGAGGAAGGTTTTTGAACGGTGGTGTAGACTCAAAAGTTAGACTTATAAACCACTGAAAAATGGACCATTAGTTCATTGAGAATACTGAAAGAGAGAAAATGATTGGTGCGAAAATGTAGATTATACAGACGTTCACGATCACCAAGATGTAAGACTAAATGAAACTTGATAGACAAACTTAAGGAGTAGTGGGGTTACAGTTTCGTGTGTACCTTAATATAAAGGAATATAATAAGAGTAGTGGATCCTTTGTAATTATTTTAATGATCTATTGTAAGTACTGGATCTCTTAGTTGAAACTATTATTATGGAGTCTTAGATCAAACATGGTGAGGAAGAGGTCTGAGAAGATTACACATTAGACAACATTCTTAGTGACTAGTTATCAGTGTCGAAGGTCTAATCATGAAGACTGGGGTCCGATGTAGGGGACTTCAGACGAAATAAGAGGGTCAATAAATTGAAATTTTTATTGACTCCTACGTAGAGATACAAAATTTTAAAAAGTCAAACAGATAAGGAATTTCTTATTTTAAGTTATTTCAAAGTAATCACAAGTTAAATAAAATATTAGTCCGGGAAGATTGTAGAATTAAACTGTAATATAACTACGGGATTTGTGCAAAGGAGTTAGAGTAAATTATTAGGGGGTATTTAAGCTAGTACAAGTCTTACAGAAAGAGAAGAAGATGTAGGTAAGTATGGACATGTAAAAAACTTGACTTTATTAATGTAATAAGGTCATTTTACTAAAGACGTTTATGAAAAGTTCGTAAACCATTCTCATTTATTTTATTTCTCGTAAGTTCGAACCATATACCGAGATAAGTATAATGGGATTGGTTTGAAGGAAAAATTTTAAGAACTCTTTACAAAAGAGGTAAATGACGTAACATAAAGTCTACGTTAGATAATTACTATACCTTTGTTTTTTACGTTGTCTCGACTGTCTCAAGTAAGAGTGTCCTGAATGTGTAGTTGGTTTCACCGTTCACGGGGACAAAGACGACAAGAACTATTATATGGAGTAGTGGTAGCACCCTTTGGAATCAGATTAGTGAGAGGAGACGTTACTGGGAGTTGAAGTGTAGGGGTACATGAATAAGTATCCCTTGGACCGTAAACACCTATAAACCAATAGGAGGTGTCACTGGGGGTTCTACGACGAGTTGAAGAAACGGTACTCGTTTTACTAGAGAGAAAGACTTACGTTCTATGTAAAAAAAGGAAACATTAGACACAATGTGCCTTACAAAAGACAACCGTTGATACCGTATACTAGCAATACACCGGTATACGTTTGGTGATTAAATAGGTCACTAGTACTGGTTGTCTGATAAAACAGTATAAAACCACCAGACGAAGTACGGTGTGAAGTATTACAAAAAAATGAGTCTAATTGGAAGACGTTAAGGTTGTGTCATGTAGTGAAAATGACACTGTAATATGGTGACAAATTCTAAAGAACATGACTGGGAAGATAATTGTAAGACAATCATAAGTAAAAACGACCCAGTTATGTCTGTAAGTGGTAAAGATAACAAGAATAGAGAATACGTGATCAAGAGACATGTCAAAACTTTTTCTTCAGAAATGTTCCGTATTCCTTCCGGAAGTGAACACCTCGGGTGGAGGATAGACAGAGAAATATGATACTCGGAGAAGAGAAGTACAGACACGAGGGACCTAGAAATGTTCTTTTACTAATTCTATACTACCTGAGGGAGAAAATGTGACAGTAGTAAGGAAAGAATTTAGGTTAATAGATGTCGGAGTCTTTGTTCTTTCAGTATTTAAGTGACCGTTTTTGCAACTAATTTTTTACGAATTTTAAGTATAATTATAGACAGGAGACCAATTTTATCAGTATATTAACACCTCTAGACTACAACGATAAACATCAAAACGCATATTCAAACAAGGAGAATATTGATAGGATCTTAAAATTACTGAGTGATTCCACCCTAAAGATCATTTGTAGAATTTTATACTCTTATACATTGAGTTTTGGTTCTTATTTCCACTTAAAATTAGTTCACAAGTACATTATAATCTTATTAATTCCTCCTCTCTTTAATAGTATCAAGTGTATATAAGAGTCACACCGAAGTATTTACGTAAATCGTTATGTTATCATATTAGTGACTTCTTTTACCTTATATTACAGAAACTATCGTTTTCGAGACATATCAGATCCCTGAATGTAATGTAAATTAAAATATCATTTCAATCCTAACAAATACTCACTTACCTCCTGTTAACGTCCTGAAACACAGATATTTATTAACTCTCTCTTAACTTTACTTATGAAATTTACTTCATATTCACGTTCCGAATAATAGTCAGAACACTACTCGGGTACCTCTAATGATCCGGATGTTACCAATGACTTACAGTCTAGTGGAAGGACAGTAACAAGTCAGCCAGTCAACATAGGTTGAGATACACTGGGATGCCTAACGTCGTGTGGTCAGTGTTGTTAACGTTCATAGTATATGGATTTCACTAATTAGAACGAGATGAATCGTCCTCCTAATAGAGGACAATATATAATTCTCTTTGAGAAATCCATCTACAAACCTAATTGTTAATTTGTCATATTCATTTTTATAGTAATAATGTATATAGGTTTTCACTTCGAGTGTTCTAATCTGGTTGAGTAAATAGAACAAACACAAGGGATTCCCTGTAGGGGTTCGGAGTCTTTACCTCACTTATTAGTGTCAGGTCTATGAAAATAATAAAAAGTGATATCGTGGGTACAATAACGTATAACGGGACCTAACAATAAAACAACGACATATTATAAGGGTAACGAGATATGCAATAGATTAAAAAAAGGGGACATTCAATAGATTTAAAGACAAACAAGTGTTTGACAATACTTAGTTTCGGATATAAAGATTATATCCGTTGACCACATATAAAGAAACTATTGGTGTTTTCAAACTAAGATATTGACCGAAAAACAAACTTACTTTTGCAAGTCGTGTTACATAATGAACGTTTCAAGAAGAATCTAACCCATCCATACTTTATCCGTGACCTCCGGTCAGTCTACTGTCTGAAGGAAACCTCGGAAGAGAAGTTATACAGATTAGATGTCTAAGATCACGAGACTACATACAAAGTCTTTTTAGGTATGATTAAATACGGAAGGTTTTAAGTAATTGTAAAGAAGTGACTACACAAGGGTAAAAATAAAGACAATTTCACAAAAAAAAAAGTAAAAGATATAGTATATTCAGTAACGTCACCTTACAACCCTTTCTACATTTTATATTTCGGAATGTTTCGAATGTAAAATCTTCATAACAGGTCTATAGAAATTTTTTTCTTTGATACTTTACTGTATACATAATAAATTACAATCACTCTACATTTTCGATAGTCCGATGTAAGTAGGTCAACAGACTTTATGACTACTATAGTCTACTTTTGCGATGAACCTTTGTGATTATTATGTTGTCTTTATGAGAAATAATACTTCTACATAGTTAATAAATTAGAACTCTAAATTCTCTTAAATATCGAGGAGACGGAATATATGTACCTATTTATAAAAAAAAGGAGTAAAATGTTGTGGAACACTATAACTCTTCAACGACTGTTGTAATAGGAAATGTCACAAGTTTTGTAGTTATGTTAGTGTTCCATTCGTTTTTGTTTGAGATGATTTAGATCTTGGTATAAAGAGTCAGACTCAACACTTAACGACAACACAACAATAAGTTAACACTTCAGTACAAGTTGAGAAACACTGAGGTACCTTACGTCGTGTACAGGTGGCTCAACCACTACGGTTGGTTAGTAGAGTAGGAGACGGTGGGGGAAGAGACCGTCCTTTCCTTTTCTAACGGAAGTTAAACGGGGTCGTAGTCCCAAATAAAGTTACTCAGTCGAGAAACATAGTCCATTTGTTTTATGACCTCGAAGTCAAAGTCGCAGTCAGGAAGGTTACTTGGAAGTCTTAAATAGAGGAAATCCTAATTGACTAAACTAGAGGAACGACATGGTCCCTGAGAGTTTAGAAGAGGTCGTGGTGTTGTACTTTCGTAGTCAAGAAGTCGTGAGACGGAAGAAACACCAAGTTGAGAGTGTAGACATACATTGATGACCTTTTCGATGTCGAAACTGATATACCTGGAAACAACCGTTTACCCATAGAAACAAAAAATTATTCGACGGATCCAAAGAGTACCGAAAGGAAGGTTTCTCATTCGTAAAAATTAAAGTACCGACGTCATTTGTAAGAGTCACTAAGACCTCGGGTTCTTTCATTTTAGACAGTGACGAAGGTTAAAAAAGGGAAGATAAAAGGTAATACCCTACTCTACCCTACGGTACTAGAGTCAAAATGATTAGAACTCAAAGTGTGGAGGAGAAAGTGGAGAAAGTGGGAGTAGTTCTCCGAGAAGTCAAGGAGAAACGTGAAAGACGGTAATCTCACCATATAGACGTATAGACTCCAACAAATATAAAGAGGGTCTTCAGAACTAAGGTCGAACACTCAGTACGTTGGGTCGTACAGTGTACTACATGAGGCGTATATTCAATTTATTCGTCCACTCTCATATGTCGAAACTGTATGAGTAAAAGATTAATCTTTGGTCAGGTAACAAAGTATAGGTCAGGATTGACGACGAAGGACTAGACGTATGTCCAAAGAGTCTTCTGTACATTCTACCAGACTACAAGGGTAAAGAAATTCTTGAACGGTATCAAACAACACTAGGTGTGTCAGTTTCCGAAATCACATCAGTTACTTCATCTTCAAAAAGACCTTAAGGGAACGAAAGAGATACTAGGTTGTTTATAACCGTTAAACTGGAGACCAAGGAGACGAAAAGATTTGGGTCGAACATATAGACCTTCAAGAGTGAAGTGTAGGACGACTACCTAAGTGTGTATCGAACTTCTTAAAACCCGTATTGGAACGATTGTACACTTCACTTACGTTAACATACTATCAAACTTGTAAGAAACTGTAAGGAAGAAACCTTAACTGATGGGTTCATGACGTAAAGTCTGAGAAAACAACTGATATTCCCGACGAGGGAAAGAAGATTCCCCAAAAACGGGAGTTATCATCTATATTACCAGTAGAATTAATTTAAGTGGGTAAGAGAAGGTAAAATCAGGTGACTAAGGATTCTACAACTCCAATTGAAAACGGCAGAGGACAAACTGGTGTAGGTTAAATGGAACTAAGTATCTGGATTATAAAGTCCAAGAATACGTTATGACAAGAAATATCGTAGTCTGAATTGAAAGTGGTGGTCTGTGGTCTGTGTAGGTGGTGACTCACAGTAAAGACGAAACCGGGTCGGAGAAGTAAGAAAGACCTTGATAACCATTAACAGGAGGTGAGAAGGGGTCATCGTATAACCTGTCGAAGACTCGAACCCCCCCCACAGTAGAAACAGTGGGGTTTTTTATAGTATAGTAAAAAGGAGAAGTATCACAAGTACCCCAAGAACATCGTTCTTTAGACCTCACCGAACGGTCAACGAGGAGGTCACTTGGTACAAAACACTCCTGAGAGACGATATTAGACAGGTAGGACCCACCGGGACGTACCGTACCGAATATCGAAGTAATTCAAAGGTGTCGGAGAAACGGTGCCGTTCCGACACTAGGTACTTCGTCTCGTTTAGGATGGACTCTTTGTCATGATACATAACCTACATCTAAGTTTTTTATAGGAAGACTTGAAACTTGAAAGACTATAATAGTATGTCCTTTAAAACATTGAATCAAGATTTTCAGGTAACATAGAAAGTGGGTTTAATCGACGAAGTCTTAAAATCCCTTGTCCTATTCTGTTCACTTAAATTATTATTACCCCGGTAATACTGTAAAGTAAACGATACTTCCTTTAAGGAACTAGTCTCCGTTACTTTACACCTTACTGTCACACCTTACTTTACATGGTACTGTCACCTATTCCTTAGGACATTCACGTGTCTACCAACAAAGTCGTCTTCGTGACGGACATCCCCTCCGTTTAGACATAGATCTCATTTATAGATAAGATCATTCTTGTTTTGTGGTTGAGAAAGAACTACCTTTTGACAGTTTCATTAGTTGGATGGTGGTACATCGACCGATTGGTGGGGGTAATTACCACTTAATAACCCCTGAGTTACGACTTGAGATATGACCGTTTACCTCGTGAGACTGTACTGGAATCCGTTCGACAGGTACAATTCACCTTCAATTACTACATCCTCAGTGTACATTGGAAACAAGAATAGTAGTAAAACGGAAAAAGTACTCGAATAGACCACTACTGTTCACACCGACCTCTTTCTCCAAATGACCACTGGTATCTTACCAAAAGTCGATGTTCATAAAAATTTTTTATGTAATGAAATATAAGGATCTCAGAACACGTCCAGTGTTCTAGTCTGGTCAAGTAAACAGAATAAAATTAAAGAGACTTCGTAAGAGTCAAGATTCTTTTACCTCACCTAACTAGTGAAAGTTCAACGAAAATTAGAAGAGGGATTTCTAAGTAAAATTAACATATACAGATATCAAACAACTAATAATAACCATATGTTACAAAGGTAACAAGTCTACCGAAGCACAGTTAATACACCTAAAAACGAAAAAGTATGTGACATCACTGGGTTTCTGATTGACTTTCACGTCCGATTTACATACGTAAAAGAAGATGACAGTAATTCCTGTAAAGGATTACCTAAAAAGAAACTTACTCTCCAGACTACAATTCAATACTCATATACTCACCCGACATATTGGATAGTTCAGAATTAAATAGAACCACTCATGGCTTGTCTGTCAACCTCCGAAGGTTCTTTGAGTCTGGAGGAACATCGGAAGAGGATGTCTACAAACCAGATGTCTGAGGAGACAAGACTGGAAGTCATGTTAAGTTTGGTGTAATACGGAAGGTCTTTAATAGTTTTATAGATCAGTTTACTACACTAAGGTGAGTGGAAGACAATGTCTAAATAATTAACTCATGTAATAAAAAGTAATCTCACCGTGTAATTCTCCATTTTATATATGAAAACTTTTTAGGTCTAAAGTCTTTCGTATAAAGTGTATATTTCTTATATATAAGACATAAATCTCTTATACTAAGGAAATTTTTCTATGAAACTTTTAGTTAGACATAACAAATTGTCAATAAATCCACAAATCGTATTATGGTAAAATGATTTAGGTCGGTCAACGGACGTTGTGACGACCTCTGACTCCTGTGGTTCACAACATTAAGATTTCTTCCGGACTCTGTCCTCCCGGCTACCATATCTAAGGACAGACTCATGTTTCAGAACTCTTAGTCCTAGTGGATCTCGTGGATTTCTAGTCACAGTTGGTCCGTTCGTCTTTGACTTAAGTTGGAAGGAGACGGAACGACAATGTAAGTCTGGGGATCGTCTGACCTACTACAGGCCCATGTAACCCTTCTAGTGCACGAAATGAGTCAGGTGGTGAAGGTATGATTAGTGAAGACCTTTGTCAGAGTGTCTGTGTGAGGTTTGATTACAAATTAGTCTATTTACCTGTCGGGTGTAGGGTCGGTACAACTGTGTATTTTGATTGGAATTTTAGATAGGTATTAGTGGTACCGTGGGAATGTATAGAGGATTTCGGTATACAATAGAGGTGTATATTCTTCTTATTTCAATATAAGGTGGATTGGATTCTGTGGGTAAACACCTATTACCTTTTCCATGATAGAGGAAGGGGTCTTTTCATCCATTTAGGAAACTCACTATAAATAAAGAGAGGTACTATTTACCATTGAATTTATGATATTACCGTTTACTTGTTGGGGGTTGGAGACATAATATGTCAGTCCTATAGGATACGTGTACGGTTCCTTTCTTCTGACCTTTCTTTTGATTCTGTAAATGGGAGTTAAGTCAAGTCAAGTCAAGTCAGCGAGTCAGTAAATGAGATGTGTATGTGTTTACATAGGTGTAGTGTGATTCTTTCTTTAGAGAACCGTTAATGACAGGAGTATAGACATTGTCGAGTGTACTAACATCGACTATAAATAAAACATCGACTATAAAATTCACTTAATCAAGAGATGTATCAGATATAAGGATGACCGAAGTCCTTCCGAGAGTCCACTTGTGACAAGAAGTGGACCATCCCATCTCGTTCGAAAGTAAGGACTTCTCAGACTCGGTAATCTTCATGACAGACCGAACAAACAACTTCAACAAGTTACTGGAATTAGTACCCTTACTTTTGTGACTCTCTGGTCTCTTAGAAGAGATGAGGTCTGTGAGAAAAGGAATGAGGGAAACATCTTATTAGATTGACGCAGGACCATCAACAGTAGTTAGTGGAGCCGGTGGTGTCTTAAAGAAAAAACAGACGACTAAGTCTCCTTACGTCTGGGTTCCATGACTCACAGTTAGATGGAAGTTGAGTCACCGTAGTGCCAAAACACAGGGCCATCTTTGTAAGGAGGGAGACGTTCAGTCTCACATTCCGGTCTTCCTGTCTTTTTGTGTCTTTGTTCTTTGCTTATAAGACATCCTCAAAGATCTCAATTATCACTGACCACGGTGAGGGTAAAAGCGAGGAACTAAGGATCTGAGTAATTAGACGATACCCACTTTGTCATATTATATGACCACCAACCAAGTCTCTAAGCGGTAAGATAATTTGACGTACGAAATCTTACTACCCCCTATCTCATTCTGGTCACTAAAAGTGTTCGTGTCCGTGTGACGGTGTGAATAAAAACGAGACTTCACTTAAGGAACTGGTCTTAGTTACGATAATTCTTATGACACTGTCTCGAAGGGACCACCAAGTCACTATTTCTTAGGTAGACGGTTACGTCTTCTGTACCCGAGACTCCGACCCTTCTACTTCCGTCCTCCTCTCCCCACTTTCTCGTACTCTACCAACTTACCGTAGTGACTGAGTTACCTGTACTCAAACTCGTTTGAGACCCTCTGTCACTCTTTGTCCCCACGGACCGTACGACGTCAGGTACCCCAACGTTTCTCAACCTGTACTGACTCACTGACTTGTTGTTGTTACTGTCACCTATTCCTTAAGATATTCTGGTTCCTACTATTATAACCGTCTTCGTAGCTGACGTCCCTTCAGTTATTTAGATCTGTATAGATCTCATTCATATATAAGGTTATTCTTGTTTCCTGAGGGTGAAGTCTACATTGGTCCGACGGTGGTCTATGTGTCGACTAGTACGATTACTTACCACCACGGTGTGGTTCCCGAATTACAACCCAACTGACGACTGACTGACCCATGGGTCGTCACCGGTTTTAGTTCGACCTGAATCCTTCCCCTTCATTTACAACAACTCGGATAGTTATTGGAGACAGGGATGGTGGAACCGGTGAATTAAACCCTCGGGTGACTCACCACTGACTCCACGAACTCTTTCTAACTGACCACAGACATGTAACACACAAATTAAGGAGTCAACACAGACTGAGACGTTGGCGTACCTGATATCGGGTGGTCCAGGGAGAGAGGTGCCCTAAGAGGTCCGTTCTTTTAACCTCACCCAGAGGTAACGGAATAGGTACCCTCGAAGGACTGGGTCTCTGTCTTGGGCCCAGAGGACGTGATGTCCCCCTAAGAAATGGTAGTAGAATTGGTGAATTACTATTATAGGATAAGACGACTCTAGTGAAAAAACCCACTTGTAAACGTACCCTGTGTTTATGGAAGTACAAAAAACGGGTAAGTCTCTCTAGATAATTGTATTGAGAAGATGTCTAGAAAAACAGTAACTAAAGGATAGTATAAGGAAGTTTCAGTTACTTATAAGGTGGTTTGGTGACCGGTGTTAGTTATTTAACCGTATATTAGTGTGTTGACAGGTAAAGATGGGAGGTTTTTTCACATGTTAGTCCACGTTGTCAGTTTCTGGACGAGTGACCTTTCAAAAAGGAAGTGGTGACAGGAGACGTTACGGTGTCTCTCCTCGACATCACGTCGTCGACAGGTGAAATACCACCACGGACGTGTGGTAAGTCTTGGTAGGTCTTGGTAGGTATTTAGCCCGGAGTCAGAAGAGCCAGTTGATTAGTATTCCTGTGTCCGGGTCCGGCCCTCTGTCTTCGGTAACTTCGTCCTCACTTCCGTTTTTATCTCAAACCCGGTGACGAGATCATTGAATGAACACGGGAATCCCGGACAAGGACGAACTAGTTCAAATATATATGATTAAAGTAAACTACTTCTTTACGAAGACACGTATGGGTTGACGTACCTTTCACTGTCCCTATGATAAGTCGAATCGTTCCCGTCGAGACCATAGTACGTTTTAACTACCGGTACCAATTTGTAAGAAAAGGAGGATTCCGGGTGATCGTCCGGTTACCAACAAAGAGATTTAGTCTCATCAATAGATCTCCTACCGTCACGAGACGAGTCTTAAGATTCCCGTACGTGATACTAGGTGGAGATCTTCAGACAATTTCCACGGCTCGAGAAGGTGACGGTGGAGGTCTTGGTGACGAACACGACCTCTACCGGGTCCTCGTGTTGTCGAAAATGTAATCGGAACTATACAACCTTTCGGAGGAGAGGACTTCTCTTCACTCCATCAAGTCTGAGACACTGGGGTACCTGAAATCGGATGGTCCGAGGAGACAGGAAGTCTAGAACGTCCGTTCTTATGACCTCACCCAACGGTAAAGGAAGAGGTCCTCTAGAAGGGTTGGGTCCCTAACTTGGGCACAGAGAGCGTAACATCCACCTGCGAAATGGCAGACTCGGTGGTCCATTCAGGGAAGAGAGGACCGAAAGTGAGTTTTGATCATCGGGAAGGACAGTGAACCATTTACCCGACCTCCTTATGTGGGTCTATTCCTATTATAACGGAGTCTTTAGGTATCTCCGAAGAATAACATTCCGATTAGAAAAACACGAATACTCTCGTGTCACTTGTTTTCCAATGTAATCTAAGGGTGTAAAGGAGTGGAGAGAAGTAGACGATGAGTCTGGGAATAGTGGGTTAAAAGACAGTCAGACCTCCAAAGACGAAAAGAAACAGACAGTTACCTGAGGACGACAAATGTTCTACGTACTAAAGGACCAAGGACGGGGGTAGAGCGACGAGAAGGGATCGATGGACGTACGACATTGTAAGGGGGGAGTTCCTCAGACCCGGGAATTTTAGAAAATGAGTAGTACGTGGTTTCGGTTCTGAGAAGAAACAACAACAAGTCATCGAATCATCACAGGTTAAGAAACGTCAGGGTACCTGACGTCGAGTAGTTCAAGAGGACAGGAAGTGATGGAGGGTCTTAAACGAGTTTGAGTACAGATAGTTCAACTACTACGGTAGGTTGGTAAGGTAAGAGATTAAGAGAAGAGGAAAACAGAAGTCAGAAAGGGTGTAGTCTCAGAAAAGTCCATCGTTTTCATAACCTCGAAGTCGAAGTCGAAGTCGTGGTCAGGAAGGTTACTTATAAGTCCCAACTAAAGGAAATCCTAACTGACCAAACTAAAGGAACGACAGCTTCCCTGAGAGTTCTCAGAAGATGTTGTGGTGTTAAGTTTTCGTAGTCAAAACCCCGTGAGTCGAAAGAAATACCGGATCGAGAGTGTAGACATGTACTGATGACCTTTTTGGTATCGAAACTGATATACCTGGAAACAGCCGGTTCATTACAGAGACGAAAAATTATACGACAGATCCAACCAGTATCGAAAGGAAAGTTCTTCGTTTACAGAAAATTAAAGTACCGACGTCAGTGGTGGTTATTACTAAAACCTCGGGTTCTTTTATTTTAGACGTGACAAAGGTGAAAAGGGGGAAGATAAACGGTACTTTTCTACCCTGGTCTAAAGTACTAGAAACAAAATACTTACAACTCAAAATTCGGTCAAAAGAAAGAGAAGATAAAACTGTATTACAGTAGTAGAAAGAGTTATTTACAAATTACCGTTGAAGAGACATTTATAAATTTCCGTTTAGCCCTGTACACTGGTGGTACAAGTCTTACGGAATCATCAATAGGCAATTCAAGCCATTTCTTGTTTCATGGGCTGGTCGGAGATCTAGGAGACACTAGTGAGTGTGACCGGAGGAAATAGATGAAACAGAGGTGAAACGAAGAGAGAAACGTGTGTTCGAGGTAAACGGTAAAAAGAAACAAAGACATAACAAAGACATTACTAGGTTGAGAGACTCTTCGATCCGTACGTTTACTTCCTTCAGAGACTTCTACCGTTTATAGGTCTGTGTCGTGAGACACTCTTTACTACGGGGAGTCCTTGGTGGAGACTGGATGGTTTTGTCTTAGACGTAAGATTCTTCTAGTGGTCCTCTAAGTATCCTTAATTTCAGCCTCCTCGGGACTAGAACCGATGGATGGGGACACCAGAAAGTAAAACGAAAAGGAAACGAGAAGGATCCTTCTAACGAGTAGTCAAAAGTGACGTTTCACCCCTCAATCCACACCCAGACCTACACTCAATGTTAAAGGTACTCCTCCTCCTAAAAGGACATCAACCGAAGACTTCTCTTAGATCTTGAAACTACAGTAATTTTAGTACATATCAATTAATTTTGGTATGACCGTCTTATAGTTTTAAGTATCTATTTGACCTCAAACGTATTTGTACAGTCTTTACACAAGACACAATACATTTATACAATTACAAATACTAAAGTCTCTGACGTTACGGGTCACCTTGTTGGACCTTAGGAGTATTTACAGGTTCATGTATTACGGGTCACCTTTTCGAATTCAAACAGGATTTCCCTTAGGAACCCGTGATAGACCCCTTAAAATCAAATAGTAAGGAAGGAGAAAACCGTTTTCGTATGTCAATACGTTACCAACTGTTAAGACAAGTTTTGTTCAAGTATATTTGTTGTAAGAGGACCCGGACCTTTTACTTCGAGGGTTTTACTTAGTCACACGTTTTACTACGACGGACACAATAACGTTAACGTCGCGGACTCAAGATAAAACATAATTATGAAGTCGTTCAGCTTACGATTTCCCTAAAGGTGTTAAAGAATTGTCTATAACCACTCTCTCTTACTAAAAATATTATAAGTAATAAAAAATATCTTTCAACTTTATAATAATTTAAACATTATTAAAACTAAACCGAATATTCTATAGTTTTATAGGTCAACTTTTACCTTTTGTCACTTATTAGACGTATAAAATAATAACAGTCATTTTAGACCTGTTCAGATTCTGATGTGACATAAGAAATTACTATATTTTAATAGACTAATTTTATTAACCTTACTAAGGTATCGGATTCAAAACCAATGGTCTGACAATTTGTTATTTTCCGTCAAATCCTTAAATTCAGTCTTACAAAGAACATTTTCTTTGAAAAAACTATTAACATAAGTTTTGTGAATAAAGTAAATTAATTCGTCTGAGAGACGTAAATTCAGTGAATTTATCATTTAGTGAATTTATCATTGGAGATGAAACATTGGATGAAGACTGTTGTCAAAGGGACTTTTTTTGTATATATATCTTTTTACGTTTTTTACGAAGAGATCACGAGAAAAGTCGAAATACTGAATTATTAATGGGTGTGTGACTCGACTTGTAAAACTAATAAATCAAAATCCTGACGTATCTTCTTTTCACTTTCGCTTCAGTAAGTCAGCACAGGCTGACAAACGTTGGGGAACCTGACATCGGATGGTCCAAGGAGACAGGTACCCTAACAGGTCCGTTCTTATGACCGTACCCAACGGTAAAGGATGATGTCCCCTAGAAAGGTTGGGTTCCTAGTTTGGGTCCAGAGGACGTAACATCCGTCTGTGAAATGGCAGACTCGGTAGTCCCTTCAGGACGTATCTTCTTTCTGGTCAGGTTTATTTGTATGTAAATTATTGACGTCAATAACCGTGACTAATAAATATAACGGACATACTTTAAGGTCAGAAACCGAGATAAAAAGACGATAGTTTGACCATCTTTTCGTTGTCGACAGTTCATTTAGGTAGTCTTTAAGATCCCTTTCAGCCGAGATTCGTGTCATTATCGTTACTATGATCCGTCACTATCATATAAATGATTGTTATGTTTAAATATTTCATTTTAATTTTACTTTCAAGGATAAGGTATCTTTTTATTTGAACCTTAAAACTTATTTTCTTTTCTAAGAGTCACGACTGTTGAAGATTATTTTTAGTCTAAATTCTGTTATAAATTCGGGATGGAGATCGAAAAGGGGAATAAAGTAGACTCGGAAGGAGACTATGAAGGAGAGAGGGAGAAGTAACGGAATAGAAAGGATGTGAATTGTAACTACAAGGAAGGGAAGAGAAAGACGAAGGACAAAGGAAACGTGACGGGGAAGGGACCGGTTTAAAGGGTAAGACGACGAAATAGGAATGAGGAAAGTGACCGAGGAGAGAGAGAAAACTTTTGAAAGTACTACAACAAGGTGTTCTGTTCTTCAGGTGTAGACAACAGGTGTAGACTCTATGAGAGAAAGTAAAAGGAGTGATGACAGGGTGAACGAAGGGTAGGTAAAGACCGGAACTGAGATAGTGTTTACTTTTGACGAGAGTGATGTCGGTGACTCGGTAGTCCCCTGATGTTTTCAGTGGTTTTTAGAGAATTAGGACTGTACGTCACCACGACAAGTGAGGAACGGGTCGGTCTCGTAAATGGACTGAATCCGTGACAAGAAATGAAACAAGAAGAACTCACAAAAGGAGAGAAGTTCAAGGGTTGTGAGTCGAAGGGTAAGAGAGGACGGAGGGACTAGTGGAGACGAGTCATCGGAAAAGACCAGAAAGGAAGAACACACTCGACCATAAGGACCAACGTTCTATAGAGTGTTACTGTTACGGTGACAACACCTTTGTCCTACCTAAAACCACAACACTATGACACATGAACCGACTAAACGTTGATTTTTAGAGAAAACAAGTGTAAACTGGAGAAAGAGTGGAAAAGTATAGTGTTTAGACCACATCCATCCAAACTCAAGTCAAGTCAAGTCAGTGAATCAGTACAGACTGAGAAACGTTGGGGTACTTAACGCGTCGTACGGTCCGAAGGGACAGGTAGTAGTTGAGGATCTCGAACGAGTTTGTGTACATGTAACACAGCCACTACGGTAGGTTGATAGAATAGAAGACAGTAGGGGAAAAGGAGGGAGGAAGTTAGAAAGGGTGGTAGTCCCAGAAAAGATTACTCAGTCGGGAAATGTAGTCCACTGGTTTTATAACCTCGAAGTCGTAGTCGTAGTCAAGAAGGTTACTTATCAGTCCTGACTAAAGGAAATCCTAACTGTCCAACCTAGAGGAATGTCAGGTTCCCTGAGAGTTCTCAGAAGGGGTTGTGGTGTCAAGTTTTCGTAGTTAAGAAATCACGAGTCGAAAGAAATATCAGGTCGAGAGTGTAGGTATGTAC
Organism: Capra ibex; assembly: GCA_006410555.1. NCBI lineage: Eukaryota > Metazoa > Chordata > Mammalia > Artiodactyla > Bovidae > Capra > Capra ibex. The sequence continues at coordinate 36,035,088 of SJYO01020080.1, forward strand.
TGATGTCCTTTTTGGTATCGAAACTGATCTGCCTGGAAACAACCGTTTCATTACAGAGACGAAAAATTATACGACAGATCCAAACAGTATCGAAAAGAAGGTTCCTCGTTCGAAGAAAGTCAAAGTACCGACGTCAGTGATACACGTCACTAAAACCTCGGGTTCTTTTATCAGTCGGTGGTAAAGGTGACAAAGGGGTAGATAAACGGTACTTCACTACCCTGGTCTACGGCACTAGAAGTAAAAAACTCAACTTAAAATTTTGTCGGAAAAGGTAAGAGGAAAACGGAAGTAGTTCTCCGAGGAATCAAGGAGAAACGAAAGACGGTATTCCCACTACGATAGACTCCAATGACTATAAAGAGGGTCGTTAGAATTAAGGTCGAACACGAAGTAGATCGGGTCGTAAAGTGTACTATATGAGACGTATATTCAACTTATTCATCCCTCTGTATTAACTGTATGAGAACTGTATCGGAACTGTATGAGGAAAGAGTTAAACCTTGGTCAGACAAAAGGGTACCGGTCAAGATTGACAACGAAGAACTGGACGTATGTTCAAAGGGTCCTCCGTCCATTCCACCAGACCATAAAGGTAGAGAAAACTTACAAGGTGTCAAATAACACTAGATGTGTCAGTCTCCGAAATCGTATCAGTTACTTCGTCTTCCTCTACAAAAAGACCTTCAGAGAACGAAAAAAATACTGGGTTGTCTACAACCGTCAAACTAGAGACGGAAAAGATTTAGGTCGAACTTATAGACCTTCAAGAGCCAAGTCCATGACAAAAACGGATCAAACCTCTTAAAAGTGGTAATAAAACGATCGTATACTTTACTCACGTTAACACACCATCAAACTCACCGATTGGGACCTAGATCAAGGGAGTGAGATTTAAGGACCCCTTTCAGTCAAAAGTCTTAAAACCGAAGATTTCACTTACTGTCAAAAACAGATTATAGTTCTTAGTGCACCGTCTTTTCTCCTAGTCTACTACATCGTTTTAAGTAAAATTAAATTGAGGAAGTGTAAATGAAGGAAGAAAAATGGAATACGTACGACAGGTGACCTATTCAGTATGTTTCATACGAAAGACGGTGGAGTTACTAAGGACTCAGTAAAGATAATTCGAGAACCTCTTAGTATGACGATCCAAATACAGTGAAGTTACAAGTCTCCTACAAGAATCGTTTTTAACCGGTGACATAGACTCAAAAATTAGAATTAAAAACTACTGGTAGATTGGTCTTTGGGTGACTGACAAAATGGAGATAAATATTGAGAAGTGTAGATTACCACTGAGATGTAGGACTAAATAAAACTAAACAGACGGAAGGAGTTTTAAAAGTTACAGTATAGTGTGTACCTTATTTTTGAAGTGTTTACAAAATTAGTGAACCCCTTGTAAATATTTTATGTATAATGATCTACATTAGATACTCGATGACTTAGTTAAAGATGTTATTATGGAGTCTTAGATATAAAACATGGTTTTGAGGGGGTCTGTTAGGACAATACATTATACCATGTCTTTAGGGACGTATTTACAAGGTCAAATGACTAGTTATAAATACTGTGGTCCCAAAAGTGGGACGTCGGATAAAAGATGTCAGTTCATAAATAAAATTTTTTTGCCACTTCTGTGAGGTGCAGAGTTTTTAAAAGTTACAGACAGATAAGGAACTTCTTCTTTTAAATTCCAGAAAGTGTACCGTAAGTTAAGTAAAATATTAGGTCCCGGAAGATTGTAGGACCCGAAAAAAAAAAAAAAAAAAAAAACCGGACGTGACCCAGAAACAACGACGTACTTCCAAAATAGATCAACACCACTCACCCCCGATGAAAAGTGACACCATACGTTCGAAGAGCACCGTGACCGAAGAGAACAAGGTCTCGTGTCCGAGATCCCGGGTTCCTGAAGTCATCGACACCACGTTCCCGAGTCATCAACAGTACTTGCCCGACTCAACGGGGTACCGGACACCCTAGAAGGACCCGGTTCCTAGTGTGGGTACAGGGGACGTAACGTTTCGTGTAAGAATTGTGGACCCAGTGATTCCTTCGAGGTGGAGAAATGAAAACTACGTATTACAGAATTAGAGAGGAGAAAATATGGACAATTAATAACATGTATGAAACTTTATTTTATAAACGTAAAAAGATTACATTATTAAAAGATTTATGAAAAGTACGTAAAATCTTCTCATTCATTTTATTTCCCGTAAGTCCGATCACATACCAAAATAAAGTTAATAAAAGTGGTTTCAAAAAAGAATTTACTAACTACTGACAGGAAAAATGTAAGTGATATAAACTAAAGTCTCCGGAAGATAATTCCTATACCTTTCCTTTTTACGTTGTGTCGACTGTCTCAAACAAGAGTGTCCTGAATGTATAGTTGGTCTTACCGTTTAGGGGGACAAGCACGAGAAGAACCAATATATATAGAAGTGATAGTACCCCTTGGACCCAAACTAACGACAGTAGACCTTACTGGGAGTGGAAGTGTGGGGGTACATGAATAAGGAACCCTCAAATCGGACACACCTATGAACCAATAGGAGGTGTCACCAGGGGTTCTACGACCAGTTGTAGAAGTGGTTCTTGTTCTCCTAGAAAGAGAGACTTACGTATCACGTTAAGAAAAGGAAACCTCAGTCACCTTGGTGTCTTACAAAAGACGACCGTTGTTACAGTATACTAGCAATACATCGGTATACGTTAGGTAATGAAATAGGTCGTTAATACTGATTGTCTGATACGTACGCTTACAATTAAAGTAGGGAATGTCCACCGGAAGAAGTGTGGAATGAAGTACGTACAAAAAATAAGTCTAATTGGAAAACATTAAGATTGTATTATGTAGTTAAAATAACACTGTAGTACGGTAACAAATTTTAAAGAACATGACTAGGAAGACAGTTACAAGACTACTATAAATAAAAGAGACCAAGTTAAGTTCACAAGTGGTAGGAATAATAAGAACAGAGAATATGTGATCAAGAGAAATGCTAAAATTCCTTCTTCAGACGTGTTCCGTATTCCTTTCGTAAGAGGTGGACACCACGGGTGGAGGATAGACAGAGGAATATGATACCCTCAGAAGAAAAGTACATACACACGGGACCTAGGTGTGCTCGTCTACTAGCTCTATACTACCTGAGAGATAAAATGTGACAGTATTAAGGAAAGAATTTAGGTTAATAGATGTCGGACTCTTTATTCTTTCAGTTTTTAAGTGACTGTTTTTACAATTTCTCTTTATAAATCTAGGTTATGATTATACACATAAGGAGGAACTTTTGTTGTGTTTTGATACATCTAATCTCAAGTCAAAACAAACGTAAGTATTGATGGGATAATAAAATTACTGTTCTAAAGTCATGAGTTATTTAAGAAATTCCATAAATATATGGAATAATTTTCTCTACCTTAAAATTAGTTTACAAGTATAGTACGATTTTATTCACTTCGTCTTAAATTTTACCCTTTAAGGGACCGACAGGTCACGAATCCTGATGTGTAGTAGTCACGACTACCGGACCCAAACTAGGGACCAGATCTTTGATTGTATGATGTCCGACGTACCGTGTCGGTTTATTTAATTTTACTTTTTTTGAAATGTACGAACATATAAGGAGTAACACCAAAAATTTCATCTAAATAATTTGTATATAATTCGTGACTTTATACCCAAAGGGTCCACTGTGTCACCATTTTCTTATACGGACGGTCACGTCCTCTGTATCGTCTACACCAAACCTAGAGACCCAGTCCTTCTAGGGAACGTCCTCCTTTACCGTTGGACGAGGTCATAAGAACGGACCTTTTAAGGTACCTGTCTCCTCTACCCGCTCAGGTACCCCAGTGTTTCTCAACCTATAATGACTCGTTTACTCGCGTGTTCATGATTTTGGAGACTTTTTATGAACTCTACCCTAGAAACTATCATTATGTAAGAAAAAAAAATTAAAAATAAAAATAAAAAAAATTTAAATTTTTAGAAATTAAGAATGTACACAAGGGTTTGTACTTGGGGGGAGGGTAGAGGGAGGGGTGTTGTAGAGAGACCCATATCGGACCTTTGAGTATAGTGTAAATTGAAGTGTATCACCCGTAAAAACACAAACTCATTTGTCTCCACTTGGGGTCCTTATAACGGTCTATAGTAAGTTCCAAAATAAGATGAAATAAACCAGGGACCACTAGGACGAAGTATACCTAAGTTAAGAGTATACTGTGTCTTTTTATTTGACTTCTCCTTTCATTACTTTTGGTACACTTCCCTCAATTTTGTAACTTCCCGTCCGGTTTGGTATACTCTACGAGAATTGAGTCACACGAAGATATTCCTCCATTTTCATTTAATGAAGATGACAGATATTTCCTGAAGGGACCACCGAGTCTGCCATTTCGTAGACATATGTTACGCCCTCTGGGCCCAAGTTTGGGACCCAACCCTTCTAGGGGACCTCTTCCTTTACCGTTAGGTCAGATCCTGATAACGGACCTTTCAGGGTACCTGTCTCCTCGGACCATCCGATGTCGGGTACCCCAACGTTTCTCAGCCTGTACTGACTCGGTGAAGTGAAGTGAAGTGGTAGATATTACGGAAGATTCCGGGAAAAATCGACACAGACAACGACCCATTGACTTTTAGAAGTGATTAAGTCCTTCGATTCTCAAGTCTGACTTACTGATTCAACCCTACCCATACCCTTCTTCTCTTTAACCTCTTATCCTTCCTTTACCAGAGTTAGAAGGATTTTAATTTTATTTTTTTCAAACATTCGATTTCTTCAGTCATCATATATTGTAAATAAATTTACACAACAATTGGAGTTTCCCAAAATTTACATATAATAATTTCAAGTTTATTACAGTTATCGTAATATAGTATCAAGGGTTATACAACCGCCGTTTCTGTACTTTTACTCGTTTTTAGACGTATCAAAGACAGAATTTTCAGGAACTTTTAACCGAAAAGAGTGTAACGTATAATAAATTCATACTATTCACTATGTAAAGGTCTAGGTACGGACGGGAAGAGAGTTGTGACTTTAAAGTGTGTGTGAGGATGACTAAGGTGAGTTCAGGTGTGGAAGTTTTAATAGTCACAGACACTAGACATTTTGAGATCAATAACTAAGGAGGTACAACGATTATAAAGGAAGGAAAGGTTTGTGTTGACAGTCTAATTGGAAATCTTTGTCCTGACATTAATCTGGTATAGTAAGAAGTTAATGAAAATTTCCTAACAGTAACGATGGTCTAACATTCGTTTGTACTATTTACATAGATCTCAACATCTATATGTCTACGTGACATTAATAAAAAAGTACACATACGTCTAATATACTATATATTCGTTTTCATGTTTATAAACATATATAACTTTACATAGATATATATGTCTAATATAATATATATTTATGTGATGGATTGGTAGATAGATAAGAGATAGGTCGTAAACAAGTGAGACTGTTATAGACTTCAGGAAAGTTTATTTTGGAATCAAATTGAATCAAGTTTGACCTTTTAAGAAGGAGGTGCTAAGAGGATACAATATAAGTTTGACTCAAAGACTTTCGGAAGACCTGTTTGGAGAGAGAGAGTCCAAGTACGAAAACGAGTGTGTCCAGATAGGTATCTCACGGAAGGGGTGAGTTTATAAAGCAGAAGTAAATTTTGACTTTACCGTAGTAAAGAAGTTATAAAGAGGGTGTACGATGCTGAAGGTTCTACATAAAGGTCTTATAGCGTTTCTTTGATCCTTACGAGTGACTAAAATTGGAAAATCGTCGACTAAATATGAAGAACCGGGGTGGACCGGATTATATTATTCAAGAAAATCTGATGTTAAAAATACAGAAAGAGAGAAAAGAACATACATCGTGTTATCAAATATGTATACTCCAGAATTTATCCTTAATCACTTTATAGACATTATAATTTTACTATCTGTCGTGTTTGTGTATCTTACACATTCAAACATAGTGAGAAAAAATTGGACCATTACTCTGTTCTCTTTAATGACCCGGACCCCACCTACTACATACAGTCGAATGAAAATTTTGAAGAAATTACACTTAACGTTTATAGTATATGGATTTCACTTAAGAAGAATATGTATTCTAACCCAGGACCCTATCTCATACTGTTTTATAGACTTTTATCGGAGGATTAATTCTTCAAACCTAATTTCTATGTGTATAAAGTTGTTTATCCTAATTAGATATAAGGGCCTCCACGTTCAGTGTTCTAATCTGGTCCAGTAGATAGACTAAAACAAGGAGATTCCGTAAGGAAGGTGTAAAATCTTTTTCCTTTACCTAACTAGTGTCAGGTCCACGAAAATGAGAAGAGGGATTTCTTAGTAACAATAACATATACAGGTATTAAGTAACAATAACGACATGTTACAAAGGTAACAAGTCTACCAAAGGACAGTTAATATACCTAAAAACGGAAAAGTATGTAACATTACTGGGGTTTTAATTGACTTTCATTTCCGTAGTACATATATAAAAAAGATGGTAGTAATTCCTGAAAAGGGATTACCTAAAAAGAAACTTACTCTTCAAACTACAGTTCAATACTCATATACTCACCCCATTTAGTGGACAGTTCAGAATTAAATCGAACCACTGATACCTTATCGACCTCCGGAGGTTCTTTGAGTCTAGAGGAGCATCAGAAGAGAACATCTACAGAGGAGATGTCTAAGGAGACGAGTCAAAACTGGAAGTCATGTTAGGATTGACGCAACACGGAAGGTCTTTAATGTTTTTAGGGATCAGTTTACTCCACTAGGGTGAGTGGAGACATCTAATAAAAACAGTAAAGTGACCGTACAACCTTTTCTCCATTTTCTATGTGGACACTTTGTAAGTGTAAAATTTTTTCCATAAGAAGACTAAGGAAATTTTTCTTTGATACTTTAAGTTAGACATGATGAATTGTCAATAAATCCACATATCTTACTCTAGTAAAACGATTTGAGTAGTCAACAGACTTTGTGGCGACTACGACCTAATTTAGTCAGGAATCTTTATGTTTATTATGTGAACTCTGTGACAAATAGTACTTCACGTAAATAAGAGAATTAGACCTCTTAATTTCCTTTCTTGTTAAGAGAGGAATATATGTAAATATATGCTAAAAAGAGTAGTGGAATCTTATGGAATCATGACTCACTCTGTACGACAAGTCCTCAGACACCTATTTTAACAAGATCTGCCACAAGTTGTACTAACCCTAATCTATTTTTGTCTATAGTTAGTTTCGGTCTTGATACATTGATTTCAGACCACCAATTTATTGAAACCGTTTTACAATAAATGATGTACAGTTATGAAGAGACCATATCCTAAAGGGAAAGCAACAAAAACGAGAAGATTTCGTTTTAAGAGTTTTAAATCGTCCGTAGTCTTAGTAAATTTCTCTGTTTAACTTTCCACAGTAGTAATCTCAAAGACTAAGACAAAATAAAAAACAACGAGTCAGGCTTCAGTAGAGACTGAGAGGCGTTGGGGTACCTGACGTCGATGTGTGCCATTTGGGGACAAACCAAAGAGGGGTTTAAGGATACAATTTAGTGATTGGGGGATTACACCACAATAAAACTCACCTCAGAAATCTTCCATTAATGAGAGTCTGACCCAGTATTCCTATTCTGAATGTACTATCCTAATCAAGGGAATTTTGTTCTCCTTATCTATTCCGTTGATAACAGGAGATGTTGTTATGAGTTAGTCCTTTCAAGTACACTCCACTGTCGGACAATGATCCGTCCTTCATTCGAGAGTGATACATGTTACCCGAAGGGTCCACCGTCACACCATTTTCTTAGGGGGACGGTTGCGTCCTATACGTTCTCTAAGGCTAAGCTAAGGACCCACCCTTTCTAGGGGGCCTCATCCTTTACCGTTGGACCTTTTAAGGCGTCTATCTTCTCACTCTACACTGACTCACTGACTCGTGTGTGTGTACATGTTATAGACGACAGGGTGACAAGAACCTGAAGAGTAAGAGGTCTTACATTTTTGATTTACGCACGCTATCTTCCAGTTACTATGAGGTAGTGACGTCGGATTCTATCTTCTTATTAACGAAATTTGTTAGTCATTTCGTTACCGTGGGGTGAGGTCATGAGAACGGACCTTTTAGGGTACCTGCCTCCTCATACCATCCGACGTCAGGTACCCTAGCGACTCAGCCTGTGCTGACTCACTGAAGTGAAAGTGAAAAGTGAAAGTACGTAACTTCTTCCGTTACCGTTGGGTGAGGTCACAAGAACGGACCTCTTAGGGTCCCTGTCCCCTCGGACCGCCCGACGGTAGAGACCCCAACGTGTCTCAGCCTGTACTGACTTCGCTGAATCGTCGTCATCGTCGTCGTCCTTTCGTTTTGACCATATCGTAATTCCATAAATCGCTCGTCTGTCTTACCTTAAAGATGTATAGGAGACACCACACCAAATCAATGATTCAACACAGGTCAAGAACGCTGGGATACCTGATATCGGGTGGTCCGAGGAGACAGGTAGACTAAAAGGTTCGTTCGTATGACCTCCCCCAACGGTATAGGAAGAGGTCCCCTAGGAGGTAAAGAATGACTTTTTCGTGATACTTTATAAAGACTTTCAAAGATGGGAGACAAATATGAATGGAAAGTTAAAACTTGTCTTCCTGTGTCTATCCCATATACAAAGTTCCCTACTTCATAAAATCTGAAATTTTTTTAATGAAAAAGGACCTTTGGTACTAATTGTAATTACTATTGGTTACGTTTGGATCACGGACTAAAGTCCTTCCAATTACCCTTCGTAAAGACAAGGAAAACTTTTTGTTAATAGTTGGATCTAATCAAAAATGTGGACAAAAAACAATACGGGTCTCAGGCTCAGGGGTTTTGACTCTCTTATTCTGCAGGTGTCGTTACGTTTTCGTACTTCCCCAAAATAAAGATCAAGCTCGATCCCGAGGAAGGTGTAGGTTACGTCACCTCACCTCGTTCCTCGGGGTTCGGGTCTAAATGTCGTCATAAATATCCAAAATCTTGTCTCCCAACCGTTCCCGACTAACCGACGTCCTCAAAGGATCATAAATGATTAACCGATTAGAAATAACCGACGTCCCCAAAGGACCATAAATGATTAACCGATAACCGAAGTCCCCCTACAGAAAATGTAGGACTATTTGAGTTTGGTCCAATGCCCCTCATACGACTAATCTGTACAGGACCGTAGGCGTCCCTACTGGAGTGACCCGTTACTGAGTCGAAAAGGGCACTCAGGATGGAATCAGGGACTTCGGATAGTACCGCAAACAATCCAGGGTTGTAAAAAGTTTTCTTTAAAAGTATATGTCTACAAGGAATACAACATTACTACACTACGAATGATGAAGACTCTTCCATCACTCTGGAAAATCTTGTTTAGATTGACAACTTAGCACTGTAAAGAATATTGTATGTTCTATTTTGTTCTTCAAGTGGTTTGCATGTCACTTAAAGACAACATCAGTACAAACAGATCTCCTTGTCTTGATTCTTCTAGATACATGGAGACAAAAACGACGATGACGATTCAGCGAAGTCAGCACAGGCTTACACGCTGGGTTGGGGTATCTACCGTCGGGTGGTCCGAGGTGGCAGGGACCCTAAGAGGTCCGTTCTTGTGACCTCGCCCAACGGTAAAGGAAGAGGTTACGTACTTTCACTTTTCACTTTCACTTCAGTGAGTCAGCACAGACTGAGAATCGCTGGGGTTTCTGACGTGGGATGGTCCGAGGAGACAGGTACTCTAAAAGGTCCGCTCTCATGAATAACAGATGGATATTTGATTTCAGTAAAAATACTCGATAACTGAGTGTGTTAATACCTCCGACTCTCTGAGGTAATTTACGGGAGAAGTTCATCCTTTGACTCCTATCGTTCACAGTATTAAGTTTCCAAGCTCAGTCATCAATCACAATCAACGAGTCAACACGGGTTGAGATACACTGGGGTACCTGACTCGTGGTCCGTAGAGACAGGTATCTTAAGAGGTCCGTTCTCATGACCTCACCCATCAGTAAGAGAAGAGATCCCCTATAAAGGTTTGGTCCTTAACTTGGGTCCAAAGGATGTGACGTCCGTCTGAGGAGTGGTAGATTCGGTGGTCCCTTCGTACCATATATAAGAATAGACACATACTTTAAGTATCTTAGTACCAGTGGTTCTCGTCGACTTCTGGTCACAGTTGGTCCGTTCGTCTGTGACTTAAGTTGGAAGGAGACGGAGTGACAAAGTAAGTCTGGGTGACGTTTACCCCTACTACGGGTCTATATAACCCCTCCTGGTATACGAAATGACTCAGGTGGTTAAGGTATGATTGGTGAATACCTCTGTGGGTGTCTCTGTGTGTGGTTTTAGTACAAATTATTCTAAAGATCTGTCGGGTGTCGGGTTGTTTCAACTGTGTACTTTACTTGGTAATGTTCAGACTTCACTTCACTTAACTTCAGTAAGTCAGCACAGACTGAGAAACTCTGGGGTACCTGACGTCGGATGGTCCTAGGAGACGGGTACCCTAAAAGGTCCGTTCTTAGGACCTCACCCAACGGTAAAGGAAGAGGTCCCCTTAAAGGGCTGGGTCCCTTACTTGGGCCCAAAGGGAGTAACATCCGTCTACGAAGTGGTAGACTCGGTGTTCCCTTAACCGGGTTCAGATGGGTACCGTTGAACCGTGGACATTTGTAGAGGATTCTAATATAAAATAGAAGTGTATTTCTTTTGTTGTTTCGATATAAGGTGGATTGTATTATGTGAATATATACATATTGTTTTTACAAGATAGAGTAAGAACTCCTCCGTTTTAGAAACTCACTATAAATAAAAAGAGGAATTATAGACCATTAAACTCACAATAATTAAACTATAGTATAATAAATTGATCATATTTATTTCAGTCATGTAGAATACAGTGTGCTATTCCCTTATTTTCACTTTTTTAAACGGTGTGTGTGTTTACATAAGTATAGTGTGATTCTTCCTTTAGAGAACCATTAATGTCAGAAGTATCGACATTTACTAGTGTACTAAAATCGATTAGAAAATTGATTGAATAGGTAAGACATAAGGGAAACGGAGTCCACCTGTCACAAGAAGTGGAACACACCATTGTGTTTGAAAATAAGGACTTCTCAGACCCGGTATTCTTGATGACAGACATAACCAAACAACCGCAAAAGTAACTGGACTTAGCACCCTTACTTTTATGATTCTTTATGGAATCACCCAAAAGACATAAAGTCTGTATGAGAAGCAATGAGCGAAACACCTCGTCAGGGTAAAGGGGAACCATCGACGGTAGTCAGTGTAGTAGATCGTGTCATTAGGGGAAGAAACTCCTAAGTTTCATCGTATCTCAATTGTCCTAACTCCCCCGTCAGATAAAAGTTAATCACCTTAGTAACAACACAAAGGACCACCTTCGTAAGGAGACAAACCTTCACTCAGGTGTTCCAGTCGTCTCCTCTTTTAATGTCCTTGTTCTTTGTTTATAAAACATCACCAGTAATTCCCATCATCTGTGACTGCGGTTAGGGTAAAGACAGAGGACTAAGGACCTGGGTACTTAGGAACGAAACTGTCTTCGTCATGGTTTATGACCTCCAAGTCTTTATAAGTCAGAAGACCTCCAGGGCCGGGATCGGAAAGTTCTATAACGGTAGATCAAGACGACAATTGACTCCGAAATACTTTCGATAAGTAGTAAGATAGATTGATATGCGAAGTCGTACCACCCTTTATCTCTTTTCGGTCACTTAAGGTGTTCCCACCTGTACAATTGCATAGAAAAAAAAGTGATTCAACTCCAGGAACTAGTCTTCGACACGACAGTCCTCATGATACTGTCACCTATCCCTTATGGTGTTTCTACCTTCCTACTATTAAAACCGTCTCCGTAAAAGACGTTCCTTAGGGTATATGGATTTATATAGACATAGATCTCATTCACAGATAAGAATATTCTTGTTTTGTGAGGGTAAAGGTGCTACCTTTGACAAGTTTCATTACTTGGACTTTGGTCCGTGTACCCACTAGTGCGGTCACTTACCACGGTGTAGTCCTAAGTCGCTACCAGAGTCGACGACCGATGGACCCGTGAGCTGTCTCCCGTGTCAGTTCGACCGGAATCCTTCGTGTTCAGTTTCAATCCACAATTCTTCTACGTATCGGAGATAGAGACTGTGTGACTGGTGAAATAAACACACGAGTGACTCATCACTGTCTCACGAACTCTTTCTCACTGATCACAGGTATGTAGCCCAGTGGAATTATTGAATTACTATTTTAGAGTAAGACGATTTTAGTGAAAAAAACCACTCGTAAGTGTACCCTGTGTTTGTAAAGTACAATAAAAATGGGTAAGTCTCTGTAGTTAATTGTATTAAGAAGAGTTTAAAAGAACATAAAGGTCGGTAAAAGGAAGTTTCAGGTCCTAGTAGGACGATTTGGTAACCGGTGTCGGCTACTTGACGACATATTAATGTATGGACGGGGAAAGAGAAAGGTTTATCTCACTTGTTGGTCCACACTACGAGTTTCAAGACGGGTGATTTTCCAAAAGGGTAGTGGTTACAGGAAGTCCTTCCACTGTTCTCTCCTCAACATCGCGTCGTCTGCAGGTGAAAGACTACCACGGACATATGGTCCGTCTAAGTAGACCTAGAAGTCCGAGGTCAGAAGAGAAGAGACATTTGATTAATGTCTCTTGAGGGATATCCTGGTGTCCAGGTGTGACACTCTCTCTGTGGTGACATCGTGCTCATCTGTGACTGTCTTAAATCTGGTGAAGAAGTCCATTGAATAAACACGGAAGTCCCGGACAAGGACGAACTAGTTCATAGACGATCAAAGTAGACTATTTTCTTACGACGACACATGTGTGTTGAAATACCAAGCACCCAGTCTATTGGAAATCAAATCGTTCCCGTCGAGACCGTAGTACCGTTTAAAACCGGTACCAATTTGTATGTGAAAGATGACTCCGAGTGATCGTTTCTCACTCGTTGTTTGTTACCAATGAAAGGATTTCATCTCCTCAATAAGTGTCTCCTACCTTCACAACACGAGTTTTAAGATTTCCGGACGTAGATAAAGGTGGAGATCTCCGGATAATTTCCGAGGTTCGTAGACGGTGACGACTGAGTTCGAGGTGACCTGGACAACGTATACCAGATTCGGTCGTCAGACGTTGGAAATACCGTCGTCCCTGACTAAAGTACCTTCTGTTAAAAAGGTACCTGTCCCCTACCCCTCCTACCAAAGTCCTACTAAATTCTCGCAATGTAAATAACACGTGAAATAAAGATTAGATTACAACGAAGACTAAACTGTCTTCTATTACCAGGTCCCGGGTCTTCAACCCCTGGGAATCGGCTTCCCTGACTTCTCGAACGTGTTTTCGGATCTGTACAAGGTACAGAGAACAAGACTCGGGGTTAGTTTTGATAGTCGGAAAGGGTAGTAAGTCATTTACCCGATATCATTGTGTAGGTTTATTGTTATCATAACGGAGGTTTTAAATGTCTCCGTACCTCTTCCTTTACCGTTGGGTGAGGTCATGAGAACGGACCTCTTAGGGTACCTCCCTCCTCGGACCATCCGATGTCAGGTACGCCAGCGTGTCTCAACCTGTGCTAACTCACTGAAGTGAACGTTGCGCCCTCTGGTCCCAAACTAGGGACCAAGCCCTTCTAGGAGACCTCTTCCCTTACCGTTAGGTGAGGTCATAAGAACGGACCTCTTAGGGTACGTGTCTCCTATGTCAGATGCCCCAGCGTTTCTCAACCTGTGCTGACTCGCTAATTGTATTGTATAATAGGCAACAAGGAGAGAAAATCAAAGTCCTTCCCGGTCTTCATTATAGGAAGTGAATCTTCTTAATAGAGTTGTACACGATATAGTGACTTGTGGATCTGTAAAGTGATTTCGTCTTCCGCGGGTGTAAAAACACTCTAAACAAAAGATACAGACAACGTTTACAGAATGGTTACATTTATGAGGAACGAATGATATTGGTTAGTCACATTACAGTAGTTACATTGTTTAACCACACAATGTAATGTTATAAATGTTTCGTATATAGACTATTTTTTGAAAGTGACCCTTATGTACTTCGTGAGGGTTTTGAGTATTATTTCTTTGTTTATTGGGTTAATTTTTGACCCGTTTGATAAACTTGTTTGTGAAGTGGTTTTTTCTACCTGTCTACAGTTTCTTACTATGTATTTTTCTCCGTCCTATAATACTTCAGTGATCCCTTTTCGTTTCTTTCGTGTTACTCCATAATTTTTAAAATTTACTAGTATTTACTTTTCTGATGAGTATGACCTTCGTCATTATGTCCGGAAACACGAGTGTCTATCCGTTGGTTTATTCAATCCTCTGTTAATGCGTTTCAACTTCTTCCGTCATTTAAAATAGGTTCACAATCAACACGACTTTGATGGACACGTGTAATGTAAGGGGTGAGGTGGCAGGATACATGAAAAGTGTCCTTGGGGAGAGAGGATATAATAGAGGAGATAAAACCGAAAGTGGTCGTTTTTACATTCCTTCGTCCAATTCACTAATTAGTCAGATAGTTTTACTTCGTAAAAAAGAGAGAAGGATAGATTGGTCCTTCAGGTTTCACCTTCAATTCGTGAAAAAAAAAGTCTATAGTGTAGTTTTACAGTGTTTACTCATTTCATTCGAAATAAAAAGACTTACTTGTAAGTACTTGTTGACAGAGACAATGCCGTGTTTAGACTTAAACAATAGTGGTACAAGTTTTAGGGAGTTATCAAAAGGAGATTTTACACCATTTCTCGCTTGAGGTATTAGACCGGAGGTCTGAGACGATAGGTGTATACGAGTGAAGGGACTGGGGTAGAGCGAGGACGACGGAGAGAGAAACCTTCGGTATAAATGATAAAACACAAAAAGGTTACTGGGTCCGAGAGACTAGTATGTCTCTTACTTTCAAGGTCGATGTGTCTTTCCAGTTGAAAGAACGTTAACCTCAAACCTCCCTTAGATTTTGTAACTGGAGTAAGTTTAGTATACACTAACCGAGTCTGTTCAAGTATGACGCGTTTCAAGAGTCTCATGGTTTTAAATCTCTATATCACCTCAAACGTGTTTGTACAGTTTATACAGTAGACACAAACTTTCATACCGTATTTCATGTTAAAATTATCAATCTTGACCGTGACAGATGTTACTGATGACGAATATTAAAGTCTCAGACATTACGGGACACCTTGTTGTACTTAAAGAGTATATACGGGTTCAGAAGTTACGGGTCTTCTTGTTGAATCGAAACAGGATTACCTTAAGGTACCTGTGATAGTCCTCTTATAATCAAGAGGTGAGGAAGGAGCGACCGTCAGGATGTTTACCAATTAAGAACACAATTTTTTAAAAATTATTTGTTGTAAAAGGATTCGGACCTATTACTTCAGAGGTTTTACTTAGTCACATATTTTATAACGAGAAACACAATAACACTAAGGTCAAGAGGACATAATAAAGCTGGAGCCTTTTGGTTTACGACTCTCCTAGAACTGCTAAAGAATTGTCTATGACCATTCTCTTCCTAAAGATATTATGAGTAATAAAAAGTTCCTTTTAATTTTATGACAATTTGTATTATTAAAACTAAACCAAATGTTTTACAGTTTTGTCCGTAAACTTTTACCTTTTGTTATTATTCTTCATTTATTAGACAAGATAACAATTTTCATTTTAGACCTACACGTTTTATCGAGATTCTGATAAAATATGAGAAATTACTATACAGACTAATCTAACTGATATTACTGAGGTATGCTATACAATACCACTTGATTTTGTAATTAGCTTAATTTTCACATGAATCCCTAAATCCAGTATTACAAAAATCACATTCTTTATACACAATATATATGTAAATAAATAAATAGGTAGATACAGGACAGGAGAAAAGGCCGAAGAATAAAAAACAAAATTAAAATAAATAAGTGAATAGAAACCGATGTGAGTTAGAAGTGGTAATACGTGTCCGAAAGAAATCAACACCTCTCGTCCCCGATGAGAGATAAACACCACGTACCCGAACAGTACTGTCACCGGAGAGAACGCCTCGTACCCGAACTTGGGCACAGGGGACGAAACCGTCCACCTAAGAATTGGTGACCTTGTGGTCCCGTCAGGAAGGACGAAGAACAAAGGAAAAGTGGGTTTAAACGGAAAGACGAAGAGGTAGGAGAAAGGAGAGTTAGGGGTGGAGAGAAAGAAAACTGTTGAAAGTACTGTAACAAGGTGTTCTTTCTTTTAGGTGTAGACAAGAGGTGTAAAAATAAAGTAGAAGGAGTTACGACACAGTGAACGAAAGTAAGTTAAGAGTAATAGGATGCTAGGGATGAGATAGTGTTTTACCTTTGAAGAGAGTGATTTCGGTGATCTTCAGAGAGAAAAAAAATTAAATAAAAAAGTCAACTTCCAATTAACGAAATGTCTTAACACAACCAAAGACGGTTTGTTGTTGTGCTTAGTCGGTATCCATATGTATACAGGGGAGGGAGAACTTGGAGGTAGGGTGGAGGGAGGCGTAGTGTGAGGAGATCTGACAGTGTCTCGGGGTCAAACTCGAGGGACTCAGTATGTCGTTTAAGAGTAACCGATAGATAAAATGTGTACCATTGTATTCAAAGTAAGAGTGTGAGTCATTAGAGACAAGTGAGAATAGGATGATCTTGTAGGTAAAACGAAATTCGTGACATGAAAGGAAACAAGAACGTATAAGAGGAGAGAAATTGAAAAGTCAGAGTCAAAAGGTCAAAGGAGGACAAAGAGACTAGTGAGACGAGTCATCGGTAAACACCGAGAAAGGAAAAAAAGGAAAACACACTCGGTGTCGAGGACCAAAGTTCTGTTTTACTGATTTGACTTTCCTTTGACCGAGATTGTTTATTACGATCCCTTCGACCTCTTTAGGTGACCTCTTTATCCGTCCCTGTATTTCATTCTTCAATTCGTCAGTTGTCGACTTTAATATAGAGTCACGATCGAGTTATTCCCGACAGTAACGACGACTTGTACTCACGATGTTGAGTGTTACTTTTACGGTGACAACACCCACGTCCTACGTAAAAGACCCCAGGACAATAACGAGGGAACCAACTGAAACTTGGTGTTTAGAGAGTTTGGTGTAAACTGTAGAGAGGGGGGAGATGTATAAAGTTTAGATCACAAAATCACCAATTGTTATCTAGATGAAGGGAGAGAAGTCCTTCTCAGTCAAAGATCTTGAAAACCGAAGATCTCATTTGTTGAAAACAGACGGTGGTTCTGTAAACATTATCTTTTCAGTTAGACTAGATCATTTACTACATATATGTAAAGTTAGAGAAATTATATTGAAGGAGTGGAAATAAAAGTATGAAAGAACAAAATTGTAATACTTGTGGTAGGTGACCCAATCAGTATATACGGCATCAAGTCATTGAAGTTACTGAAGTTTCAGTAATAAGGATAATTCAGGAATAACTTACTATGATTCAAATGCACTAGACCTACAAGTCTCTAACGCGGAACGTTTTTACCCGGTGACGTAGACTCAAGAGTTAGAGTTAAAAACTAATGAGAGGGGTCGATGGTTCACTGTTAGAGAAAATGATTGACAAGAAGTATCGATAATACGATAGTTCAGGATAACTGAATTTAGATTAATTAAAGCTAGAGAAACAGAAGGAGTTTTCGTGTGTTACTGAATTCTTAAAGTTTACGTAAAATTAGTGACTTCCTGTAAATATTTTAAGTATAATGGAAATAAGTACTGGACGACTTAGTTAAAGATACTATTATGGAGTCTTAAATAAAAACATGGTTTTGAGGGGGTCTTTTAAGACTACACATTAGACCAAACCCTTAGTACCCGTTCTCAGTATCTAAGGACTAATCGTAAAGAGTGTTGACCAGCAAGTGGGACGTCAGATAAAAGATGTTGGTTTATAAATTAAAGTTTTTATTGAGTACTACGGTTAGGGACAAAGTTTCAAAAGTTACTTACAGATAGGAATTTCTTATTTCAAGTTCTAGAAAGTGTACCGTGACTGAATGAAAATATTGGGTCCGGGAAAACTGTTGAATGAAAACTGTGATATAAGTGGAACTTTTACGTCCTATCAAAAGCGTATGTAAACGAGTACAAGTCTTACAGAAAGAAGAGAAGATGTAGATAAGTACTGACAAATGTAAAATTTTATTTTACTAACGTAAAACGGTTTTATTGTTGACGATGTTTATGAAAAATACAAAAATCATTCTCAATTATTTTCCGTAAGTAGTATCACGTACCAAGACAATGAGAGTTACTTAAAAGAAAATTCTTAAGAACACTTCACAAGAAAAAGGTAAATAACGTAACATAAAGTCTCTAGTAGACAGTTCCTATACCTTTGTTTTTTGTATTGTCTCGACTGTCGCAAGTAAGAGTGTCCTGAACGTGTAGTTGGTCTCACCGTCTAGGGGGACAAGGAAGACAAGAACTACTATATAGAGTAGTGGTAACACCCTTTGGAACCAGATTAACACGAGTAGACGTTACTGGGAGTGGAAGTGTAGGGGTACATGAATAAGGAACCCTTAGACCGGAAACACCTATGAACCAATAGGAGGTGTCACTGGGGGTTTTACGACGAGTTGAAGAAACGGTACTCGTTTTACTAGAGAGAAAGACTTACATTCTATGTTAAAAAGAGGAAACGTTAAACGTATTGGTGTCTTACAAAAGACGACCGTTGTTACCGTAAACTAGCGACACACCGGTATACGTTTGGTAATGAAATAGGTCACTAGTACTGGTTATCTGATACATAGACCGACAATCAAAACAGTAAAAATCCACCGGAGAAGGTACGGTATTAAGCATTACGAAAAAATGAGTCTAATTGGAAGACGTTAAGGTAGTATCATGTAGTGAAAATAACACTGTAATATGGTAACAAATTCTAAAGGACATGACTGGGAAGTTAATTAAAAGAATACCACAAGTAAAAACGACCTAGTTATGTCCGTAAGTGGTAAAGGTAACAAGAACAGAGAATATGTGAACAAGAGAAATGTTAGAATTTTTTCTTCAGAGATGTTCCTTATTCCTTCCGGAAGAGGTGAACACCTCGGGTGGAGGACAGACAGAGAAATATGATACCCGGAGAAGAGAAGTACATACACGAGGGACCTAGACGTGTTCTTTTACTAGTCTTATACTACCTGAGAGACAAAATGTGACAGTATTAAGGAAAGAATTTAGGTTATTAAATGACGGACTCTTTATTCTTTCAGTATCTGAGTGACTGTTTTTACAATTTCTCTTTACAAATCTATAGTATAATTATTCATAAGAGAAAAGTAATTTTATGATATTTTGATATGTTAATCTACACAGATACACAACTAATAATAAATTTTCAAAAACGTAAATGTCAACATGATAAGAAAATAACTGAATAAGGGTCCACCGAGTCACCATTTCTTAGAGGGACGGTTATGTCCTCTCTGTCCTCTACACCCAAGATAGTGACCCAGTCCTTCTAGGGGACCTCCTCATTTATCGTTGGGTGAGGTCATAAGAACTGACCTTATAGGGTACCTGTCTCCTCGGACCACCCGATGTCAGGTACGTCAGCGTTCTTCAGTTTGTGCTGACTCGTTGATTCGTAGTCAAGTCAAGTCAAGTCAACGAGTCAGCACAGTCTGAGAAACGCTGGGGTACTTGGTGTTGTGCGGTCCGGAGGGACAGGTAGTGGTTGAGGGCCTCAAGTGGGTTTAGGTACGGGTAACTCAGCCATTACGGTAGGTTAGTAGAGTAGGAAACAGTAGGGGAAGAAAAGGACGGGAATTAGAAAGGGTCGTAGTCCCAGAAAAGGTTACTCAGTCGAGAAGCGTAGTCCACCGGTTTCATAACCTCAAAGTCGAAGTTGTAGTGAGGAAGGTTACTTGTGGGTCCTGACTAGACGAAATCCTACCTGACCAACCTAGAGGAACGTCAGGTTCCCTGAGAGTTCTCAGAAGAGGTTGTAGTGTCAAGTTTTCGTAGTTAAGAAGACGTGAGTCGAAAGAAACATCAGGTTGAGAGTGTAGGTATGTACTGGTGACCTTTTTGGTATCGTAACTGATTCGTATGTTCTACAATCATAGATTATTCAAAGAAATTTGTTGAAGTATAAAATTAATAAAAACAGTATGGATTTTTTAATCTCGTCTTTTGTTCTTACTTTTTTAAGATGTCCGGATATACAACGAGTGACACCGAGATATTTATGTAAGTCAACATTTTGTCACGTCCGGGACACTTGTCCTGAACTACTACTATAGAAACGATACAGATGTCGGTACATCGGACGTTTGAGCATAGTTTAAATTGAGACATACCTCCGCCCAAACACAAACCTCACTTGTCTTCATTAAGGGTCCTTAAAACGATCGTTATTTTTCAGGATAATAAGGTGTAATAGACTTCATACCATTTAAAGTGAAGAACACCCCTATTTGAGGTAGGGTGTGTCTCTTTATTTCTCTTTACTCTTTCGTTACTCCTTTTTTACCATACCCTCAATTCTGTTACTTCTGTCTCGATGTGACAATTCTCTAGGAGAATGGAATTATACAAAGAATCTCTTTCCCTTTCTCCACTCAACGGAGAATTGACATCTACTAAGAAGATAGACAGGAAAGATCCACACAGACATACAATATCTAGTTGGACTCTTTGAAGTGATTAAGTCTTTCGATTGTCTAATCCGACTATTAAATTTAACCTATCTGTATCTCTTATTCTCTCTTTACCGTCTTGTCCTCTTCTTATCAGTTTATGAAGAGCGTTTGTTTTAGGTCCTTACTTGTCGAAGTGATCTTTCAAAATGGTTTGTATGTTTCTTGAATAAAGTTTTCTGTCTTTCACTCTTTTGTAAGGGTTTAAATGAGACAATTATAAATGGTAGTAATGGAACTATGGTTTTGGTTTCTATAATAATTTTTTATTATAATGTCACGTTATTGAAACTTCCTGTATCTACGTTTAGTTTAAGTTGTGATGGGTTTTCATAGTATGTGGTATTACTTCGACCTAAGTAAGGTCCCAGTTCCTACTAAGTTGTATACGTTTAGTTATTTATAGTATAGTTGTTTTCCTTTCCTTTTTTTGTGTACTAGTAGAGTCATCTAAATCTTTTTTGTAAATTATTTTAAGTTGTAGGTAAGTCCTTATTGGATAGTAGTTTCATCTATATCTCCCTTGTATAGAGTTATATGTTTTTAGGTAAATGTTGTTTGGGTGTCGGTTATATTATGAGTTACCTCATAATATTACTTCTCGACTTTAAATCCTTTCTTTGTTTCTACGAGTGAGAGTGGTAAAGATAAGTTATAGTATAACCTTCAGAATCAGTGTCTTTGGTCTGTTCTTTTTCTTTACTTTCCATGAGTGTGACCTTTCCCTTTACAATTTAACAGTGATAAACGTCTACTCTATTGTGAGATATATCTCTTCAAGGTACTGAGGTGTGTTTTGGATAATCTTGATCATTTAATTGAGTCGTTCCATAGTCCTATGTTCTAATTATATGTCTTTAACCAACGTAAAGAAATGTGATTGTTACTTTATAGTCTTTTTCTTTTATATTTTGTTGAGGTAAATTTTGACGTAGTTTTTTATTGATCCTTATTTGAATTGGTTCGTTCGCTTTCTGGATATATGTTTTGAAATTTTGTGACTATTTATTTTGACTTTTACTGAATTTTCTTAATTTCTATAGAGTACGAGAACCTAACCTTCTTAATTAATACGATTTCACCGGTATCATGTGTTTCGTTAGTCACGTAAATTACGTTAGGGATAGTTTTATAGGTCCTATGAAAAGTGTCTATCTTGTTTATTGAACTTTAAATATACCTTTTCTCTGGGGTCTAACGGTTTAAACAGAACCCCTTTTTATTGTCGTTTCGAAGATATGAAGTCTGATATACTGTTTCGATGTCATTCGTTTTGTCTTACAAACCCCGTGTTTTTGTCTGTATATCTTGTTACCTTGTCTGACGTATACTCAATATACTAACTACTCAATAGTTAGTTAAAAATTACTTTTAGATATGTCAGTTGATTTACTGAGGAGAAAAGAAGTGACTGGTGGGGGAAGTGTAGTTTATACAGGGGTTTCACCAATAAAATATAACACTTAAGAAAACGTAAGAGAAGTGAGAGGAGAGTTTCAGTAAAATGGGTCCCGATCCACCGATCACCATTTCTTGGACGAACGGTTACGTCCTCTGTATTGTCGTCCAAGTCAGGGGTCAAACCCTTTTAGAGGACCTCCTCCTCTACCGTTCGGTGAGGCCATAAGAACGGACCTCTCAGGGTACCTGTCTCCTCGGACCACCCGATGTCAGGTGTCCCAGTGTTTCTCAGTCTGTGTTTACTTCACTGAATCGTGTGTACGTCCGTATGAAGTAGGTTTATCTAGAGTAGATAATATCTTTTATTTTAATTCTCCCGTAAGACTATACGTACCAAATAAAGTTGAGAGTAAGGGTAAATGAGCACAACTTTTAAGAAACACAGAAATAAAGACCAAATGAGGTAAAGGAAAGTCCATTATGGGTCACTCCTGTACCTTTTCCTTTTACGTTGCAACGACTGTCTTAAGTAAGAGTGTCCTGAGTGTATAGTCGGTCTTCCCACTTAAGGGGACAAGAAAGACAAGAACCACTATATAGAGGAGTGGTAATACCCTTTGGAACCGGAGTAACGAGAGTAGGCGTTACTAGGAGTGGACGTGTAGGGGTACATGAATAAAGAACTCTTAAACCGGAACCACCTACGGACCTATAGTAGGTGTCACTGTGGGGTCAACAACCAGTCAAAGAAACCTTTCTCGTTTTACTACAGAGAGTGACTTGCATTCTATGTTAAAAAAGGGAAACCTTGGTCGTATTGGTGGCTTACGACGAACGACCGTTGTTACCGTATACTAACGATACACCGGTAAACGTTTGGTAATGAAATAGGTCAATAATACTGGTTATTTGATACGTAAGTCGATAATCAAAGTAGTAAAAATCCACCGGAAAAGGTACGGTATGAAGTATTATATTGAAAATAATTCTAACTGGAAGACATTAAGATTATATTATGTAGTGACAATGACACTTAAACATGGTGAGAAATTCTAAAGGACATGACTGGGAAGGTGATTAAAAGACTACAATAAATAAAAGAGAACCAGTTATGTCCACAAGTCGTAAGAATGACAAGAGTAGAGAATATGTAAATAAGAAAAATGTCAGAATTTTTTCTTCAACCATGTTCCGTATTTATTCCGGAAGAGGTGGACACCCCGGGTGGAGGATAGACAAATAAATATGATACCCGGAGAAGAACAGTACACATATGTGGGATCCGGACGTGTTCGTCTACTAGTTTTATACTACATGAGAGACAAAATGTACTAGTATCAAGGAAAGAATTTAGGTTAATAGATATCGAACTCTTTATTTCATTATCTAAGTGACCGTTTTCACAACTTCTTCTTACGAGTATAGTCAAGTGAAAAATGACTTTATCAGTATTTAACACGTCTAATCTACAACGATGATAACTGGTCCCAAGTTTAAAAAAAACGTCAATAGTAATAATGGGATCACAAAATTTCTTAATTCGACTCTCATGATTATTCGTAGACTTTGATACACATGTACAATGAGTTTTTTCATCTATTTTAAGATTAGTTTACAAGTACAATATGGTTTTTTAAATTTGTACTTTTGTTTAATCTTAGAAGACGTGTATAGAAGAGTTATACAGAAGTATTTACGTAACACGATACTATCATATAAGTGAGACTTTTCCTGACTTTATACTATAGAAACTATAATTCTTTGGACGTATCGGACTTCTTAGTATAGTACAAATTTGAGGGGTCACCACTGTCCGGACACAAACTTATTTGTCTCCCGTTTAAAGTCCTTAAGACGATCGGTAGTTTTTCAGAAGGTAAAGTGAGATACACCCTGTATCATTTAAAGTGAAAAAACATCTCAAAGTTGAGAGACACGAAGTTAAAACGGGTCAACAAGTTAACACAGAGTGAGAAACGTTGGGACACCTAACATCGGATGGTCCGAGGAGACAGGTGTACCCTAAAGGGTCCGTTCTTATGACTCACCCAACGGTAAAGGAGAACGTACCCTAGAAGGTTGGGTTCTTATCTCGGACGTAGAAGACGTAACCGTCCGTCCAAGAAATGGTGACTCGGTGGACCCTTCGGTACGTTGAGAGATTAGTGTGTTTTTTCCGTTGTCTTTACTCATCAGTTATTTTTACTTTTTACTCTTTCCTCAATGTCGTCCCTTTTAGTCCAGTTTACGTTCTCCTACGAGAATCGAGTCACACACAGATACAGATTGTTCTTCTCCCTCCCACAGAGAGTGATAGAAAGGAGAACTTACCAAGACAGGTCAAACCCCCATACAACATTCCATTAGAATTTTCGAAATGACTAACTCTTTCGATTCGTTACTCTGACTTCTAAATTAACCCTACCCGTATCTTTCCTTTTTTTTCACCGTCTTATACTTCCTTTACCAGAGTTGAAAGTATGTTAAAATTCTTTATGCTTTGATTAGTCTTTTTTCTTCATTATACA
Source organism: Capra ibex (assembly GCA_006410555.1). Taxonomy (NCBI): domain Eukaryota; kingdom Metazoa; phylum Chordata; class Mammalia; order Artiodactyla; family Bovidae; genus Capra; species Capra ibex. The sequence continues at coordinate 36,059,804 of SJYO01020080.1, forward strand.
TATCTAATAATCTTACACAACAATTGTTCTTCGGAGTTCACGTATAATGGTTTCATGTTTATTGTAATTTTACTAGATAGTCTCAAGTTACTCATCGACCCTTTCTGTACTTTTACTCGGTTTCAAATGTACTAAACACGGGGGTGCTAGGAATTTACAAAGTCCGTATAGGGACTGGAAGGTCAGAGTGGTGACTAGGGTATGTGTAAGGATGATTGTGGTGACTACGGGAGTAGGATTTTGATGAGTGTAGATGGTAAAAGTTGTAAGAACTATGAAGATGATAAACCAATACAAGGTTTATAACAACAGTCTAATAAACAATACTTTTCTTGAGACTAAATATAAAGAGAAGTTATTAAAAATTACTTAATATAACGATAGTCTAATACGTATATATCATATGGATAGATTTTTAGAGATATACGTATACATATACAAACAAATACACATAACTGTATAACACACTAAATATTTGTATAGATAGGGATTGATAGACAGAATGGGACGTAAACAAGTACAACCGTAATAAACCCCAGAAAGGGGGTTTTTTAGAACTAAATTAAGGTTTAAGAGACGAAGGTGTTAAGAGGATTACCTGGGTTACGATATTGGTTTTACTCAATGACTTTGAGAAGACCTGTTTAGAAGGAAAGTCCATGTACAAAAAAAAGTATGTTCAGAGAGGTGACCTTGTAAGAGGGGTTCATTCTTTAATATTGTCAGGAAGGAAATTCCAGATAGAATTTACAATATAGAAGGTGTTGTGTAAAGGTCTTGTGGAGTTTCTCTTTTTCTTACGAGGGAGTAAACTTTGTAACTTATCAAATAAATATGAGAATCCGGTACATATTGTGACATTAAGAATAAAACCCGGATATTCGATAAAAATCCAATGTCAAATCTTTAGAGTGATAAGAGAGTAAGTAAGGATACACCACGAATCGTGTCAACGAATATGTGTACTCCAGGATTTATTTATAAATACGTTATATACATTTGAACTTTACTAAGACTGTCGTGTTTATAAAGTTTACTTCGTATTTACGTAGTGAATAAAAAGTCAGAAAGTGATTCGGGTGTCTCTAATGATCCGGACCCTACCGATGAGACACAGTTCGTGGAAGTACAAAAAGAAAGTTCTACTAGTGTGTGGATTTCACTTAATTAGAACAAGAAGAATCTTTCTCCTAGTCGAAGTCACTATCTCATACTGTTTTATAGTCCCACTTCGAGAAATCAATCTATAAACCCAATTTCTATGTTTGGTATATTTATAAATGTTGTTTATTGTAATAATGTATAAAAACCTCCATGTTCAGTGTTCTAATCTTGTCCGAAGAACTCCCTGTAGGGGTTTGGGGTCTTTCTTTCACTTTCCTATTGTCAGTACTACGAAAGTAATAAAAAGTGATCCCTTAGATATATAAAGGTATATAGATATTACGTAAGTAAAAATAACGACATATTATAAGGGTAACAAGACTAAAAAAAGGACATTAAATTTCAAAACGAAAAAGTATGTACATGGTAATACTGGGTTTCTGACGTGACGATTGTATTTGTTTACTATATATACAAAATATTAGTATTTCCAAACAAAGGGATTAACCAGAAAACAGACTTACTTTTGAAACTGTTGTTCGATACTCATATACTCGTACCAAATGGACAGTTCAGGAAGAAATCCAATCCACCCATACTTCTTCCGTGACCCCTACAGAGTCTTTGAGTCCGAAGGAGACATCGGAAGACAACTTGTACAGATTAGATCTCTAGGATGACGAGACTACACAGAAAGTTTTCTCTAGAATTGATAAAATACGAGAGGTCTTTAAGTGGTTTAGAGGAGTGACCACAAAAGGGTAAGAGTGAAGATACTTTGTAAAAAAAGTAAAAACATATAGTACATACAGTAAAGTCATAGTACAACCTTTTCTACAGTTCATACTTGAACTCATTTCGAGTTCTTTGATACTTTAATTTAATGTATATATAATAAATTACCATAAATCTACGTTACTTGATAGTGTAACGAATACTGTTACGATTCAAGTAGGTCAACAGATCTTGTGATAAATATAACCTAATTTGATGTGTAACCTCTACGATTATTATATTGTATTTATGAGAAATAATACTTCGACATAACTAAAAGAATTGGATCTCTAAATTTTCTGAGGTGCCAAGGAGAGAGAAATACATGTAAATATTTGTAAAAAAAGAGTAGTAAAATGTTATAGAATACGACAACCCTTCAAAGTCTTATAATAGGATGTGTCACAAGTTTATCCCGAAGGACCCGACAGGTCACCAATTCTGAGTTGGAACGTTACGTCCCCTATAGCCAAGTTAAAGACCAGACCCTTCTAGGATGTACACACAAAAAGACCTTAATGGAAGGAAAGGATACTAGGTCGCGTACAACCGTTAAACTAGAGACCAAGGACCCGGAAAAGATTTGGGTGGAACCTGTACACCTTCAAGAGTCAAGTACTTTACGACTTCGGATAGAACTTCCTAAAACTCGTATTGGAATGATCACACCCTCTACTCATATTATCAGGTCATCAGACTTGTAAGAAATCATGACGGGAAGAACCCTTAACCTTACTCCTGACTGGAAAAGATCATGACACCGGCGAAGACCCATATTTTAAACGACTGTATAATTCACGTCGTGAAATTATCATAGTAGAAAATCCTAAAATTTATCGACCTTAAGACAGTGGAGGTGATCGAAATAACCGTCGTCACTAAGAAGTCCGGGTGAACTGAAGTGTGAGGTCTTACAGACCGAGACCCACTCACTGGTGTGGTAACACCAATAGACCCAGTAATTCTAGAAAAGACATATAAAAACGGTAGAGAAGAACTAGAGGACGTAAATAATCCAGAAATAGTAAAGACAGGAATTAACACGGGTAAAAATCTACTTTACAAGGAAACTATAAAGGTTATAAGAACTGCTCTAGAGATCAGAAAGGGTAAGACAATAAAAGGAGATAAAGAAACGTAACAAGTAACTTCTTCCGGAAGAACAGGGAGGAACGATAAGAGACCGTGAGACGTAAATCAACTCACATCGAAAGGGAAATAGGGAACGAAAACCGAAGAGAAGAAAGGAGTCGATAAACGTTTCGAAGGAGTCTGTTGATGAAACCGAAGAACATAAAAAGAAACCCTACCGAAACGAGTGACTGAGGACATGTTATAATACTTGGGGACAGGTATCAAGAAGTCCGTGAGACAAATGATCTGGATTAGAGAACTTAGATAAACAGTGGAGATGACATTTAAACTAAATTCAGTATCGACTGACCGAATCACCAAAAGGGGTGAAAGAAATTTAGTTCTAGGTCCAGAACAAAAAAGACTGACATATGTCGAAGAGGAAGAAATCGACGTTTCTTACATTAGTTAAAGTAAAGTCATAACTGGTAAACTACTACAGGTATAAATTTCAGTAGAGAACACAACAACTTTTTCCTACAAGTAATACTAGTCACGTAGGAGAACCGTCTAAAGACAATCGGAAACGGAACGAAGTAAAACATGAGGTTCCGGTTTAGACAGACAATGAGATCCATAGAGAAATGAAGGATGTAAACGTAAGGTTATGGGATACTTATCCTGTATGTTGAAAAAGCCACAATCAAGATCCTTCAGAACATCTAGAAGTTCACATGGGTGACAGTTGAACCGTGGGTATTTGTGAAAAAATTTGACATTAATTTGAAGTTTATTCCTATTGTCATTCCCGTATTAAGATGGTTATTACTACGTTAACACGACACATGTTAGTTTTTACGTGGTTTTTCCCCCGAAGGGACCGTCAGGACGCCAATTCTTAGACGGACGGGTTACGTTCCCTGTACCCAAGATCGGGACAAGTCCTTCTAAGGTGTACGGTACCCTGTTGTTTCGGACACACGGTGTTGATGATTCGGACACGAGATCTCGGACGTTGGATGACTTCGGTGACGGGAGACCACGGACTCGACGTGTTGTTCTCTTCAGTGGTATTATTTTTCGAGTACGTGGAGTTTCTTCTCATCAGGGATAAACGACGTTGATCTCTTTCGGACGTGTCTTTCAGAGGACGTCGTTGCTTCTGGGTCACGTCGGTTTTTATTCATTTATTTTATTCATTTAATAAAATTTTCCGTGATTCTCCCTTTTATAAATGAGAAATTATAGACTATTGAATTTATGTTACTACAATTTAACTGTTACTAATTAGTATTCTATAAATGAGTTAAGTAGAATACTATTCCCTTATTATCACATTCCTTTTCATTCTGTAAACAACATGTGTTCGTATGTGTGTATGTGGTATTACATGAGAATAGTTTCATTCCTTCTTTATGAGTTCCGTAAAACATTGACTAGAGTACCATAAATATTGATGGAAGAAGGTGAAAGTTTAGGTAAAAGGGAAATGAAAGTATTTCATGACGTCAATCAGTGATAAGAAATAGACCATCCCACTGGGTTTAGTAGTAAGAGTTTTCTCAGATCTTTTAAGCTTCAAGACGGGTTAATTTTTTTTTTAATAACCCCCGAAGGGACCACCGAGTCGACATTTCTTCAGTGGACGGTTAAATCCTTTACTCTCGAGTTAGGGACCCAACCCTTCTAGGGAGTCTTTTCCTTTACCGTTGGATGAGGTCATAAGAATGGACCCTTTAGGGCACCTGTCTCCTTGGACCACCCGATGTCAGGTACCCCAACGTTTGCTCAGCCTGCACTGAATCGCTGTGTTGTTATTGTTATCGACTAATGTTACAATATAATCACAGACGTCTTGTCGTTTCACTGAATCAATATGTATATAGGTGAGAAAAATTCTAAGAAAAGGTTATATCCAGTAATGTCTCATAACTTATCTCAAGAAACACGATATGTCATTCAGGAATAATCAATGGACAAAGTATAGTATCTCATCACACATACACAGTGAGGGTTAGAAGGTTAAATAGGGAAAGGAGAATAGGAGATCATTGATATTCAAACAAAAGATTTAGACATTGAGATAAAGACAAGAAATCTATTTAATTAAACATCCGAAAAAGTTTTAAGATGTATATTCACTATAGTATTAACAGAAAGAGACAGACTGAACGAAATAAGTCTTACTGGTAGAGATCTAGGTAAGTACAACGAAGGAAACAACTTCAAACGGTGACTTCATTCAAAGTCTCTGATCATGAAGATACTCTACGAGACTCCCTAAAAGAAAAAGGCCTGTGCTAAAACCTCGTCATCAGGGTAATACTTCGTCATCAGGTTAAAGGGAACCATCAGTCCTAGTCAGTGAAGACCACTGTCGGAAGGAACGGACTACTAAGTCTCCTTACTCCTCGGGTTTCACCGGGTCATCGTGAGAATTCTAGGATGAGTTACCTTAGTGACGATACATACGACCACCTTTATAAGGGAGACCGATATTCCCGAGAGTTGGAGACTCGTATTTTAGAACCTTTTACTTCAATTCAACAGATCACCTAGAGATCCACATTATGGCTCACCACGGTAAAGGTAAAGATGAAGAACTAAAAACTGGATACTTAGGACCGATAGACTCTTTGTCATGATACATAGTCTACGACTAAAATTTTCGTGTGTCGGAAGACTTCTTGGAACTAGTGGATACCATGACAGGTAGGTCCTTTATGACATTGACTCAATATTTTCCGGTAAGATTGTAAGAGAGTTAGATTGTCGAAGTCTGTTCACTTGAGTTATCATTACCCCGGTAGTAGCGTAAAGTAAACGACAACTTCATTGTACTCGTCATCTATTCATTAGAACATTCAAGTGTCTCTCAACAAAACCGTCTTTGTGAAACAGACGTCCCTTCCTTTTAGTCATAGATCTCAATCATGGATAAGATCATTCCTGTTTTGTGACTGGAAGGGTGTTACCTTTTACCAGGTCACATTAGTCAGACAGTGGTCCTTCGATCGAATAGTGGAACTATTTGTCATGTGATAGTTCCTGAGTAACAACCAGAGACGACCGTCTGACCCGTGATTCTACACCGGTACCGGTCCGACCGGTACCACTCATCTTCGGGTACAACGACTAGGGTGTCCATTTGAAATAAGGACGGTGACACCATGGGAAACTCAGGTAAACCACTACTGGTCCCATCCCACCGACTCTTCTTCCGTCACCGTTGGGTGAGGTCATGAGAACCAACCTCTTAGGGTACCTACCTCCTCGGACCATCCGACGTCAGGTACCCCAGCGATTCTCAGCCTGCACTGACTCACTGAAGTGAAAGTGAAAAGTGAACGTACGTAACCTCTTCCTTTACCGTTGGACGAGGTCACAAGAACGGACCTCTTAGGATCTCTGTCGCCTCGGACCACCCGACGGTAGATACCCCAGCGTGTCTCACCTGTACCGACTGTGCTGAATCGTCGTCGTCGACGACGTCGTCGTCCCACCGACTTCTTTTTACAACTGACCATAGGTACTGACCTAGTAGGACAGGTGGAGTAATAATTTCAGTAGGTGACGACTTCAGTAGGAAGTCACTCATAAGTATAGGCCGTGTTTATAGATATACTAAAAAGGGTAAGTCTCCCTTTATAGGTGTATGAATAAGGAGTCGATAGGAACGGTAGTTAAAAGGTCATAATAACGAAGTTTCAGGGAATGGTAGGTCGGTTTGATAACCAATTTCGGGTGTTTAGTGATATATTAGTGTATGGACCGGTAAATAGAAATGTCCGTTCATTCGATAGTCCATAGGTTCAAGACAGGTAACCCTTCTAAAAGATAGTGTGACAGACGGTCCCTTCAGTGTCTCGTCCTTATCACAATCTCATCAGGTGAAACCCTACCACAGACGTATACTACGTCTTGGTGACCATTTGCTCTAGACCCAGAAGATAAGGAGACAATTAATATCTGTTGGGGATGGGGAGGATAATCCGGTGTACACGTCCGACCCTATCTCTTAGGTCACGTCGTCCGTACCCTTGGTACCCGTAAACCCAACGAAGAAGTATCTGTAATGACCACGGAAGTTCCGAACGAGTCCGATTTTGTACATGTATGGTGAACGTAAATTATTACTATACTGTCACATGAGGGTTAAATTACCGGACCGTTAGTCTGTTGTGGGTTAAGTCCTTTCCGTCGAGTCTACAGTACATTTTGACTACTGGGCAACAATTCGTAAGTCAGACTCTGTGTTCCCTTCGGGGATTATCCCGTGTCCCGTCCGATTATCGACAAGAAGTGTACGACGAGAAGTCACCTAGATAATATAGGTTGAGAAACGTTGGGGTACCTGACGTCGTACAGTCCAGACGGACAGGAAGTGACAGAGGTCCTCAAACAAGTTTGAGTACAGGTAACTCAATTACTACGGTAGGTTGGTAGAGTGGGACAGTGGGGTAAAAAGAGTACGGGAGCTAGAAAGGGTCGTAGTCCCATAAAAAATTACATAGTCGTGAAGTGTAGTCCATGGGTTTCATAACCTCGAAGTTGAAGTCGTAGCCAGGAAGGTTACTTATAAGTTCTAACTAAAGAAAATCCTAATTGACCAAACTAGTTGAACGACCGGTTCTATTAGAATTCTCGGAAGAGGTCGTAATTTAAAACTTTCGCAAATTCGTTATGAAACCACGACTCGGAAGAAATACCAGGTTGAGAGTTTAGACATGTACTGATGACCTTTTTGGTATCGAAACTGATATGTTACCAAGATACTTCTGGATGTTCTAGAAGATCTTGATCGTGTGTGTTTTTCGACAGGAAAAGTAGTATCCCCTGACCTAACTTTTTCATCCTTCAGTTCTCTATAGACCTCAATGTCCATTTAAACCGGAAACTCATGTTTTACTTCGTGCCCTTTCCAATTGTATCAAAACGGTTCTCTTACGTAACCAGTATCGTTTGTGGAAGAAGGTTGTTGTGTTCTCTATTGAGATGTGTACTGTAGTGGTCTACCAATTATGATTTTAGTATAACTAATATAAGAAACGTCGGTTTCTATCTCTTCGAGATATGTCAGTCGTTTTTGTTCTGACCGTAGAGTGACACCGAGTCTAGTAATTGAGGAATAACGTTTTAAGTCTAAATTTAACTTCTTTCATCCCTTTTGGTGATCTGGTAAGTCCATACTGGATTTAGTTAGAATACTAATATATCATCTTCAATGTTTATCTAAGTTTCCTAATATAGACTGTCTCACGGACTTCTTGATACTTGCCTCCAAGTACTGTAACATGTCCTCCGTCACTAGTTCTGGTAGGAGTTCTTTTGCTTTACGTTTTTCCGTTTTACCAACAGACTCCGGAACGTTTATCGACTCTTTTCTTCTCTTCGTTTTCCGTTTCTCTTTTCCTTTCTATATGGGTAAACTAACGTCTCAAGGTTTCTTGTGGTTCCTCTCTATTCTTTCGGAAAAAGTCACTAGTTAAGTTTCTTTATCTTTTTTTTTTTTCTTACTCTTTCTGATGTCAAGAGAAGTTCTTTTAATCTCTATAGTTTCCTTGTAAAGTAAGTTTCTACCCGTGTTATTTCCTGTTTTTGTCATACCTGGATTCTCCGTCTTCTATAATTCTTCTCCACCGTTCTTATATGTCTTCTTGATATGTCTTTTCTAGAAGTACTGGGTCTATTAGTACTACCACACTAGTGAGTGGATCTCGATCCGTAGGACCTTACGCTTCAGTTCACCCGGAATCCTTCATAGTGGTGTCTGTTTTTATCAGTTTCACTACCTTAAGGTCAACTCGATTAAGTTTAGGATTTTCTACTACGACAATTTATCGACGTGAGTTGTACGGTCGTTTAAACCTTTTGAGTCATCTCCGGTGTCCTGACCTTTTCTAGTCAAAAGTAAGGTTAGGGTTTTTTCCGTTACGGTTTTTTACAAGTTTGATGACGTGTCAACGTGAGTAGAGAGTGTAATCGTTTCCTTGTGAGTTTAAGAGGTTCGTTCCAAAGTTATCTATACTTGTTACTGAAGGTAAACAAGTTCGACCTAAATCTTTTCCATCTCCTTGGTCTCTAGTTTAACAGTTGTAGGTAACCTTGGAACTTTTTCGTCCTCTCAAGGTCTTTTTGTAGATGAAGACGCAATAACTGATACGGTTTTGGAAACTGACACACCTAGTGTTATTTGACACCTTTTAAGACTTTCTCTACCCCTACGGTCTAGTAGAATGGACGGAGGACTCTTTAGACATACGTCCAGTTCTTCGTTGTCAATCTTGACCTGTATTTTGTTACCTGACCAAGGTTTAAACCTCTCCTCATGTAGTTCCGATATATAACAGTGGTACCAATAAATTGAATATACGTCTCATGTAGTACTCTTTGTGACCCGACCTAATTTGTGTTCGACCTTAGTTCTAACGACCCTCTTTATAGTTATTGGAGTCTATACGTCTACTGTGGTGGGAATACCGTCTTTCACTTCTTGATTTCTCCGAGAACTACTTTCACTTACTCTTCTCACTTTTTCAACCGAATTTTAAGTTGTAAGTTTTTCGATTCTAGTACCGTAGGTAAGGGTAGTGAAGTACCGTTTATCTACCCCTTTGTTACCTTTGTCACGTTCTGAAATATAAAAAAAACCCCCCCCCCACGAGGTCTTAGTGACATCTACCACTGACGTCGGTACTTTAATTTTCTGTAAACGAGGAACCTTCTTTTCGATACTGTTTGGATCTGTCGTATAATTTTTCGTCTCTTATGAAACGGTTGTTTCCAGACGGATTAGTATAGATACTAAAAAGATCATCAGTATATACCTACACTCTCAACCTGGTATTTCTTTCAACTCGTGACTTCTTAACTACGGAAACTTAACACCACAACCTCTTCTGAGAATTCTCAGGGAACCTGAAGTTCCTCTAGGTTGGTCAGTCAGGATTTTCTTTAGTAAGGACTTATAAGTAATCTTCCTGGTTACTACTTCGACTTTGAGGTTATGAAGCCGGTGGACTACACTTCTTGACTAAGTAACCTTTCCTGAGACTAAGACCCTTTCTAACTTCCGTTCTCCTCTTTCCCTACTGATCTTATACTCTACCAACCTACCATAGTGACTGAACTACCTGTACTCAAACTCGTTCGAGACCCTCAACTACTACCTGGCCCTTCGGACCAGAAGACGTCAGGTTCCCCAGTGTTTCACAGTCTGTGCTGACTCACTGACTTGACTTTACTTTAAATGATATGTCTGGAAACAACCGTTACATTACAGAGACGAAAGTTATGTGACAGATCCAAACAGTATCGAAAAGAAGATTCCTCGTTCGGTAGATTAAAGTGCCGACGTTAGTGGTAGGCGTCACTAAAATCTCGGCTTCTTTTACTTCAAACAATGACAAAGGTAAAAGAGGGGTAGATAAACGGTACTTCAATACGAAGGAGGGTACCTCTCATAAATAGACGTTGTCTAGACTTACGAAACAAGGTTTGGATTCCAAATCGTGAATTGAACTGGACGGTTTCCGAGGTTTCTCGTAGGGATAGAAGGTGATGGTGAAGTTCGTGGACAAAGACGACCTAGTATACCAGGTTCACCGTGGTGTCGAACCTCTCTTCCGATCCAGAAAACGTTTAGAAAGCGGACAAGACTCGGTACGGGTTTAGTTCGTCAAAAAGACCAGGGAACTATTTCACCGACAGAATTACATGAGTTATTCCTATTCAAAGGAAGATTTTAGGTATCATCGGATGATTCCCAAGGCAGAGGAAAAACCAACGTCCTACCCGATCTACGTTGTTACATAGATATAGATACTTCAATATTAAGGGGTACTGGGTGTGTTGACTTAGAGTTCTTAAAGNTAGACTTACGAAACAAGGTTTGGATTCCAAATCGTGAATTGAACTGGACGGTTTCCGAGGTTTCTCGTAGGGATAGAAGGTGATGGTGAAGTTCGTGGACAAAGACGACCTAGTATACCAGGTTCACCGTGGTGTCGAACCTCTCTTCCGATCCAGAAAACGTTTAGAAAGCGGACAAGACTCGGTACGGGTTTAGTTCGTCAAAAAGACCAGGGAACTATTTCACCGACAGAATTACATGAGTTATTCCTATTCAAAGGAAGATTTTAGGTATCATCGGATGACTCCCAAGGCAGAGGAAAAACCAACGTCCTACCCGATCTACGTTGTTACATAGATATAGATACTTCAATATTAAGGGGTACTGGGTGTGTTGACTGAGAGTTCTTAAAGTGATTTAATTCGCCTGGGACTTTAAAACCCCCGAATAAAGAGTAGAAGATCGTCCGTTTACAGATGGTTATTCAGATTTCGTCAACAATAAAGAACGAGGGATCCAGGTCAGTCGTATTACCTGGTCACCCTATAGAACATCTTCCTTTTCTTTATTGTTAGGGATCTCTTTTTAAAGATTTAGTACATACACTATTTTCGGAACATATGACCTATATGTTTTTTAAGAGTTTTGGATTATTATTCTTTTGTATATCGAGGTCATTTTTCCTGTTTTTCAAATTTGTCTGTCCAGTGATTTGATTTACATATATACAGTTTATTCTTGTGTTTTTGTGCGAGGTATGGTAACAAGAACCATTATACATTGACTTCTGGTGTTACTCTATGGTACTGGGTTGATAATTTTATTGATTTTAACTTTTCTGATAAGGATAACCTTCATCGATATATCTGAAAACATGATTATTAATCCGTTGTTTCTCAAATTTCCATTAATGTACTTTAACTTCTCCCGTCATACAAATTCAGTCCACACCCAATCCAACTCCGATGGTTATGTGTAATATGACGAATGGGTAGGAGAATGTGACGACTCAAGAGTGTCTCTGAGGAGGAAATAGATACTAAAAAAGTAGAGAAAAATTCCAAAGTGACCGTGTTTAGATTCTTTATGATACCAACTAATTACTTAGATGGGTTTATATACGAAGAAAAAAAGGGATCGACGGTCAGTACAGGATTCAGTTCCAATTTGTAAAAAGACGAGAAATTTCATGCTATAATGATAAAAGTATAATACAAGAAAACTGTATCACAATAAAAAGATTTACTTAAGACATACGGTTCATGAGACAATTATTAATCTCCGTTTAGACTTGTACACTGTTGGGACAAGTTTTAGGGAGTTATCAAAAGGAAACTCTATTTCTATTTTCAGGGGTCGGATCAGAAGGTACGACACTGAGTTGGGTAGGACCGGACGGTACAGGTAAGACCGAGTAGAAACGAAAGGAGAAAACGTACAGTCGAGGTAGACGGAAAAAAAGGGTAAGGGGGGGTGGGGTGAAGATTGAAGTGATTACTAGATCAAGAGACTATTCGATCCGGAGGGTTACTACCTTTTGGGACTCCTACGATTTACAGATCTCCGTAGTGGAACCATCTTTACTTCTGGGTGTCCTGGGTCGGGACTGGATAACTTTGTCTTATACGTGAAAGTCTTTTAGTAGTCCTCTAAGTGTCCCTGATTTCAACCTTTCCGTGACTAGATCCGGTGGAGGGTGACACTAGGAAACAAAACAAAATAGAAACGAGGAAGGGGACTGGATACGGATCATTTTAAAAAGAGGTTTTTAAAGTGAGATTTCACCCCTCAAGAAACGTCTAGACCTTACACTCGATATCAAACGTGGTCCTCCTGTTGAAAGAACATGAACCGAGGATTTCCATCAGATCTTAAAACAGGAATAACTTAAGTACATATTAATCGAGTCTTTTCTGGTATGATTAGTTTCGTGAGTCTCGTAGTTTTAAACACCTACTTGACTTCAAACATATTTGTACGGTCTTCACAGTAGACAATACCTTCCGTCACTGTATTTTATGTTAAAGTCAACAATTTTGATCTTAACAGATGTCACTGAACTACAAATAATAAAATCTCAGACATTACGGGACACCTTGTTGGACCTGAAAAGGATATCCAAGTTTAGATATTACGGGTCTCCTTGTTGAATCAAAACAGGATTTCCCTTAGTTACGTACTATAATCCTTTAAAATCACGAAGTAAGGAAGGAGAAGACAAATTTTTCTTGTGAAAGTATATTAACCAACTGAGAAGACAAGTTTCGATTAAATGTATTTGTTTTAAAAGGACTGGAACCCTTTACTTACACGTTCCTTAGCACCGGACACGGTAATAGTAGGGTCACTACGACGTAATAAAAGATGAATTTTTCGGATGGAGAAACTTTCCTAGTGGTGTCAAAGAGTGTTCTATACCCATTTTCCCTTTATTGAAGACATTCCGCATAATAAGAATCCATTTTGTCAGTCTTATGACATTTTAGATATTAAAATTTAACTGAATGATCTACGGTTTTTCCGTCCACTTTTTTTAATTGTTAATTACTTTATAGATATATAGTATAAAAATACTGATTTAGATCTATCCGGTTTATTGACATTCTGACTTAAGAGGGAGTTACTATTAAGTAATAGAAAGATTGTATTGATATTTCTGAAGTATTTAAAACCACTTGATCTTAGAATTTCTTAAATTTGACCGAAATTTATATCCAGTGTACAAAGGATGTATTCTTTAAAAAGACGCATAAGACTAATTTTCAAAGCAAGAAAAATTAGTGTCAACGACTGATTTGAAAATTCCATTCAGTGAATGTATAATTAAAGAGATAAGAGAGTGGATGAAGACTCTTATGAAAATAATAAAATTATATATAACATTCTTTATACGTATTTTACAAGGGGATAACGAGGAAGGTTCAAATATGAATTATCTCTGGGTGGTGTGTGTATAACTTAAACTCGTAAAAGTTAATAGTAAATTAAACCTTAACGTTCCTTCCCTCGGATAAGGTTTAATTTATGTAAACTGTTGATCTTAATAACCGTAACCAATAAATATAATGAACTTAATCCGAGGTCAGAAACCGAGTTAAAATAAAATGATCTTTTTGACCACCTCTTCTTTCACGAGAGTTTATTTGTGTCGTCCTAAAGATCTCTTTTAGTCGAGATTAGTGACATTATTTTGTATATTTAGTTAAAAATTAATTAATACCTTTCTTGAAAGGTCGTTACGATTATATAAATTTTTGTCAGTTTCAAAGATTCCATTTTAAATTTTAGTTTAAGAGACACAGTATGTGTTTAAGGGATCCTTCTATTAGAAACTTAAAACTTTTTATCTTATGTCTTTCTAAAGGTCACAACTGTTGTAAATTACTTTTGGTCTTACTTCTGTTTATAAATGGACGTTTAAAAGGGGTATAAAGGAAGAACCACAAATAGGACTATGATGGACAGAAGTAACAGAACAGAAAGGATGTCAAAAGATAGACACCGAGACAATACGAAAAATATAAAGAGGTGAACAAAAAAATTTATTGAGTGGGTTAACAAGGAAAGATGAAGATGGGAGAAAGAGTAGAACCATGGAAGGAGAGAAGTCTTTCACACCTTCTTTCACTTTCACAATCAGGGAGTCAGGACAGACTGAGAAACGTTAGGGTGCCTGACATCTAACGGTCCGAGGAGACAGGTACCTTAAAAGGTCCGTTCTTATGACCTCACCCAACGGTAAAGGAAAAGGTCCCCTAGAAGGGTTGGGTCCCTAACTTGGGTCCAAATGACGTAACGTCCGTCTAAGAAATGGTAGACTCGGTGGTCCCTTCCAGTTCTTTTATACACAGATTTGTGAAATCTTTTATACATAAATTTATGAGATGTCCTTTTTTTTTTTTGGAAAACAGATATCCTTCATCTTTCTAATATTAACAATAGGTAAAAAAAGAACCTCATGAGTTTTTGTAAGAGGAGTACAATACACGTTACGAAGGGTAATTAAAGAGTGATAAGAGACCGGAGTTGAGCTAGTATTTAACCTTTGAGGAGAGTGATTTCTGTGATTTTTAGAGAGTAAAGGGTCTAAGTTACTAACAAGTGGAGAACAAGATGCCCTCGTAAGTAAAACGGTTAGTCACAGTGTGAAGTAATACAAGAACACAGAAAAAAGAGAAATACAAATGTTGTGAGTTGAGAGGTCAAGAAGGAAGACGAAGAGACTAATGAGACGAGTCACATAGAAAAACCAGAGAGGTAATAGAGAGACCCTCAACCACTACCTGTCCCTCGGGACCCCCACGACGTTAAGTGCCCCAGCGTTTCTCAACCTGTGCTGACTCACTGACTTGACTTGACTTGACTTGAATAGACAGAAACCGATTTCGATCCCGTGAACAAACGTTGACTTTTAATCAATCGACTTACCTTTAACTGATAACGTATCTTTAAGGTCCCTCTAACCTCCTTAGACGACTATTTACCTGTCCTTGTTTTCTTTTGTTATGTCACTCTGTCGTCGGGTTTAGTTTAGAGGTGTGAACGAGTCATCCTCGAGGATATCGTCGAAGACTTAACATCTTCGGTGTCGAGTGCGACTGTTTCGTCGACCACGTCTGCGTTCTTCGTAAAGGATCCCAGAACTAGACCGACGACACCGACTGAAACGTTGTGTTTAAGTAAAAAAGGACAGGGAAACGAGATACGAGCTACGATGTTTAGGTCACGATCATGCAAACTGATAAGTTTGGATCTAGTTCAGGGGAATGAGATCAACGTTCCCCTACCTTTTCACTCAAAGACCAAGAAACTGAAGATCTCATTCACCTTCTGAACGGACTATGGTTCTGAGTACATCATCTTTTCTCCTAGTAAAAGTCGATAGATTTTACTATACATAGATAAAGTTTTGAAGAAATTATTTTCAACGACTTTTTAAAAAAAGATATAGGAGGAGAAAAAAGGAATACGTGTGAAAGATTACCAATCCAGTAAGTATTCATACGGAAGTCAATAGGTTTATGAGGTCAGTAACAAATATAATTCACGATTGTTTGTATGATGATTCGATAGGGTGGACCTATAAGTCTTCTACGAAAGAGGTGTTTCATCGGGTTTTTAGACTTAAGAGTTTAAGTTAAACACTACTGGTAGATAGGTTGACAGAGGAAAGAGGAAGTGACTGGTGGAGGAAGTATAGATTCAATGACTCAGAATCACTGAGATGTAGACTAAATAAAGATAGAAAAAAAGGGAGGAGAAGTACCCACTGGGGTATCTGACATCGGGCTGTCCGAGGAGACACCCTAAAGGGTTTGTTCTTATGACCTTACCCACACGATCATCATTTAATGTGGTCTCTCTGATCTCGAAGTGTACTTAAACTTAGTTGACCTCCCTTAAAAACTTTACGTCTAACAACTCGAAGTAAGAACGGGAGAACTTGTATGTAAATGTTATTATGACGTATTAGACATAAAACATGTTTATAAAGTGGTTAAAACTACACATAAGACTAAGCTCTTTTTAAGTTATTCTCATAGTCGAGGGATTAATCATAAGGACTGTGATCAAAGGGAAGGGATGTCTCATAAAGATGTGATGGTTTATAACTAAAATTTTTTATATTACACCGAGGAACATAATTTTCAAGGGTCACGTACGGACGACAGACTGTTTCAAGTTCTAGAAAGTGTACCGTAGGTTTAGTAAAACATTATCGAGTTTAAAGATAAGGGACCTTAAAGTAGGTATAGGATCTGTCTTACAGGGAGTGTGTAAGTCAATAGAGGTATTTAAATTGATTACAAATCTCAGAAAAAGAAAAAAGATTTAGGAAAGTAAGAGGGTGTAAAAATTACGTTATTAACGTAAAAGGTGATGTGGTTAAAGGTTTTAATCAAAGGTAACGATAAACAACAACAACAAATCAGCGATACAGTACAGGTTGTGAAACACTGGGGTACCTGCCATCGGGCGGTCCGAGGAGACACCCTAATGGGTTCATTCTTATGACCTCACCCATACGATCATGATTTATGTAAATTCCGTGAGACTATTCACATACTGAAACAAAGTTAATGAAAGAGGATTATCAGAAAGATATTTCGAATGTAGATGAACCCGAAGGGACCACCGAGTCTATCATTTCTTAGGTGGACGTTACACCCTCTGGATCCAAGCTAGGAACTCAACCCTTCCAGGGGACCTCCACCCATACCGTTGGGTGAGGTCATAAGAATGGACCTCTTAGGGGTACTTTTTTGGACCCCCCTATGTCAGGTACCCCAGTAAATGTAGATGAATACAGAATGTAAATGACGTAAAGTAAAGTCCCTCGTACCTATGATTTTTACGTTGTGACGACAGTTACAAACAAGAGTGGCCTGAAGGGATAGTTGACCTCACCGTTTAGGGGAATAAGAACAACAAGAACCACTATATAGAGTAGTGGTGACACCCTTTGGAACCTGATTAAATAGAATAGATGTTACTGGGAGTGGAAGTGTAGGGGTACATGAATAAGGAACCCTCAAATCGGAAACACCTAAGAACCTATAGTAGGTGTCACTGGGGGTTCTACGATCAGTTAAAAAAACGGTCCTCATTTTACTATAGAGAGAGACTTACGTACAATGTTAAAGAAAGGAAACGTAAACCACCTTGGTGCCTTACGAAAAATGAACGTTGTTACCGTATACTAGCGATACACCGGTATACGTTTGGTAATGACATAGGTCACTAATACTGGTTGTTTGATACGTAGGTCGACAATCAGAGTAGTAAACATCGTCCCGAATAAGTAGGGTACTAAGTACATCCACGAAATAAGTCCAATTGGAAGACATTCAGATTGTATTATGTAGTGAAAATGACACTGTAGTACGGTAACAACTCCTAAAGAACATAACTGGGAAGTTAATTACAAGATTACCATAAATAAAGGAGACCCAGTTATGTCCACGAATCGTAATACTGACAAGAACAGAGAATATGTGAACAAGATGAATGTTAAAACTTTTTATTCAGACATGTTCCGTATTCTTTCCGGAAGAGGTGGACACCTCGGGTGGAGGATAGACAGAGAAATATGATACCCGGAGAAGAGAAGTACATACACGCGGGACCTAGGTGTGTCCGTCTACTAGTTCTATACTACCTAAGAGATAAAATGTGACAGTATTAAGGGAACAATTTAGGTTAGTAGATATCGGACTCTTTATTCTTTCAGTATCTAAGTGACTGTTTTCATAATTTCTCTTTACAAATCTACAGCATGATAATAGTCAAGAAAAAAAATGACTTTATCAGTGTTTTAACACGTCTAATGGACACCAAGTCTAACCCAATCCCAAGTTCCATAAAACGCCAATATTAATGAGATCACAAAACTGAATTCAACAATCATGATTGTATGAGGAATTCTATAAGTACATATGACAAGTTTTTTGTGTTCCTTAAAAGGTGTCAAAAGTACAGTGTAATCTTATTAACTTCGTCCTTTGTTTTATAAAATGTATGAACACATAAGATATTACATCTACATATTTTACTAATCCGTGACTTTATCATTACAAGGAGATTATCCTAAACTGAGACAACAGAAACTATCATATATCGACGTGTCGGACCTCTGAATTGACGTGTATTTAGGTGTTACATACGTTACAAACACAAACTTACTTTACTACATTTAGTGTTCTTAAGACGACGTCTGGTTTTCCAGAAAGTCAGGTGAAATAAACCCTGTGCCACTTAAGGGGGTAGTAACACCCCTAAGTTGTCAGTACATGGTCTCTCTTTATTTTTCTTTACCCTTTTCGTTACTTCTTTTTTACTCTTCGTTCAATTCTGTCACAGCCCTCTCAGTTTAAAATTCTCCTACGAGAATCGGGTCAGTAACAGGTACTCGTTGTTCTTCTCCCTCAACCGAGAGTAACAGATACTACAGTGAAGGGTCAGCACGGACATAAAACATCCTATTAGACTTTTGGAAGGGATTAATCTTTCGATCTACTCTGACGTCTTAAATTACCCCTACCCGAATTTCTTTTTCACCGTGTTATCCTTCCTTTACCAGTTAGAACGATCTAAAAAATTTCCCTTTGAAAATTTTATTTAGTCATTATATATTCAGAAAGACCTTACGTCACATATGTACTAAAACTTACGTATAATGTTTTCAAGTTTATTACAACGATTCAACCTTCAGTGAAGTCAGCACAGACTGAGGCACGCTGGGGTATCTGCCGTCGGGCGGTCCGAGGCGACAGGAACCCTAAGAGGTCCGTTCTTGTGACCTCACAACGGTAAAGGAAGAGGTTACGTACTTTCACTTTTCACTTTCACTTCAACGAGTCAGCTCAGGCTGAGAAGCGCTGGGGTACTTGGCGTCGGATAGTCCGAGGAGGCGGGTACCCTAAAAGGTCCGTTCTCATGACCTCACCCCACGGTAACGGAAGAGGCGTTTATTACAATTGAATTATATTACAGTATCACGGATCACCCACCGACCTTTTCTGTTTTTTTACTCGTTCTAAAACCTATAAAACACAGGAGTTCAGGAAATTGTAATCAAAAGTAAGTGAGATATGAGATTCATGTTACTCTCTAGATAGAAACCCACGTGAGGACGGAAAGGAAACTGTTGTGACTTTAAGGTATGTGGGTGAATGACTACGTGATTCCTGGAATAGTTATTCCAATTGATTATCCTTATTTTAGACAGGTCCTCTTTTTGTGATTAACGGTTGAAAACATGGTGAAAACATGGTAATAAAATTTTCTTTTAAAGTATATATTCTACAAGGTGAACGATATTACTACACTACAAATAGAGGAGACACCTTCATGGGAGATAAAATCTTAATAGACTATCGTTATTTTCTATTAGAAGAGTATAAAGGAAATAAAAAGTGCCTTTTATTTCTCTAAGTGTCCCAAATGTCACTTACAATTTTTTTTGAAGTTTTTACAGATTTTACATTCTGACTTGGTTTTTTCATTCTGAATTGATATGTGACGAATGTGTTTTGGTTGGAATTTGTGTTTCTGGGGTTCTTCAAGGTTTAGTCAATTTTCATTTTCCTGTCCTTTTGTAGTACTTTAATGGATCTTTTTTTTATTATTCACTAAAACAACTATCGTCGATTTGACTGTATGACTGTCATATCTAGACGGGTTGTCTTCGTCTTTTGTCATAAAATTTCGTGTATTTGTATCGATATTTACATACTATTAAATAACTCAACATATACAACGAATATACACGAAAGTACAAATAAACTTTATATGGTTAGGTGAGGTGAGAGAAACTCTTTATTTACTTTGATCTCTATAAAAAATTCGTAGTTCCTATACGAAAAATTACGGTTAAGGAAGAATTCTTTCTTACCGTTTAAGTAATAGGAATGACTTATTTCTTAATGACTGTTTTCTGTTTACTAAACATGGAGAGGTTTATTAAACGAAAAATAATCTCTGGTTAAGTACCCCAACGTTTCTCAGTCTGTACTGACTCGCTGACTTGACTTGACTTGACTTACAAAATTTTGTTCTCTCATTTCAAGAATATGAGAACACAAAGAAAGAAGAGGGAAGAGAAGAGAGGGAAGGGAAAGGAGAGAAGCGAAAAAAGAGAAAAAGAGGTATCGTTTAACGATATTTTGATTGTTTAATGTAATATATTTGGATAATTGTTGGTTGTAATATATACATATTACTTAATATAAAAAAAGTTAAACTGTCCAAGTATATTGTAAACCTTTCGTTATATCCCGTCTACGATAAAAGGGAGAGTACCGTTCACTTACTCGTCTGAGTTCTACTGTACTCATCCCTTCGTCTATGGGAGATACAAGGTCACAGATCATTAGACGAAAACCCCTCACCCTGTGATCTCGACGTTATCGTCAACTGTCACTACAATTGTCCTTAAAAATTTTAAACAAATAAAAAATTAACTTCGTATTAACAAAATGTCTTAAAACAACAAAAGACAGTTTGGAGTTGTACTTAGTCGGTATCCATATGTATATAGGGGAGGGGAAACTTGGAGTGAAGGTAGAGGAAGGGTTAGGAGGTGGGGGGCTCCAACTATGTCTCGGGGACAAACTCAAAGGACTCTGTATGTCGTTTAAGGGTAACCGATAGATATATGCCTTAGATCTTTTTGCCATGACTTCTTAAATAGACGTCCCGTCGTTACCTCTTTGTCTGTATCTCTTATCTGAATACCTGTACCCCTCTCCCCTCCTCTCCCACTCTACATACCCTTCTCATCGTACCTTTGAATGTAATGGTACACATTTTATCTATCGTCCTTAAAAAACTGGAGAACTACGTCGTTTCTAAACACTGGAACTTTTATTTCGGATTACTAAAAAAAATTAAAAAATGAAATAAAATGAAATGTTATGACATAACCAAAACGGTATGTAACTGTACTTAGGTGGTGCCCACATGTACGTAAGGGTTTGTACTTGGGGGGGAGGGTGGAGGGAGGGGTATTGTAGAGAGACCCAGTAGTGGCACGTGGTCGGGGTTACTAAAAAATTTCGTGGATTAAGGAACGTAAAAAGAACCGTAAGTACATCACCAAGTACCCATCACCAAACACAAAGAAGGTAGTTTCACGCTATCTCCTCCTTTCGTTTTGGAGAATGTGACAACAATTGTTACATTTAACCATATAGGTGATACCTTTTATCATACCTCTAAGGAATTTTTTGATTTTTATCTCGATAGTATACTAGGTCGTAAGGGTAAGGACCCATATACAGACTTTTTTTCCTTTTGTGCTTAAACTTTTCTATGTACGCGGTGTTTCAAGTATCGTCGTGATAAATGGTATCGGTTTGTATCTTTGTTGGGTTTACAAGTTGTTGTATACTACCCGAATTCTTCTACACCATATGTCTTTGTTATTTTAGAATGTGTAGATTATTTACTTACTTTATGACGGTAAATGTCGTTGTACCTATCTGGATCTCTAATAGTATGGTATCAGTCTCCTTTTTGTTTATAGTATACTATAGTGAATATACATCTTAGATTTTAATTATGTTCATTCAGATATATATTTTATCTTTCTCTACGTGTCTATGTCTTTCGTTTGGATACCAAAGGTTTCACGTTTCTCTTCTTTCTTCCCTATTTAATCCTCATATATTAATTGTCCATGTTTGATGATATGTACTAAATCTTTTTGGTGTTTCTAAATAACATACCGTGTCCATTGATAAAAGTTATAGAATATTATTAAATGTTACTTTTTATTAGACTTTATATACATATATTTTGACCTAGTGAACTGACATGTGGACTTTGATTGTGTTCTGACATTTAGTTATCGTATGGTTAAATTTACTGGTGACAAATCTCACTTAAAGATATTGAAATATTGAAATCTTCCCAGAATATAATAATTTTGATTTTAGAGAATAAACCTATATATATTTATATGCACACATATCATGTATGTATACATGTATATTAATCGTTTTTCCAATTAGTATTTATGTCTATACATTTTAATGTTTGAATCGATAGGTTTATCAACGAAACTAAGTTGTTTAATCTCTATAGACTTTTATGACTTGTGAAGTATCGTTTCTTTTGAAAGTCACCTTTAAGTTCTAAGGATAACAAGTTCGTGTTTGATCTCCTCTTTATCTAAAATTCTTAGGAGTGCTATTAATCACGTATATTCATCCGTCAAAAGTCCTTGGGTACCCTTGGGGTGACACAATTATGATTGTTGTAGTCCTTTCATGTCGTCGGAGGTCTTTCGTCAGTCGTTTCGTGTTTTCGTCAGTCGATTCGGTCCGAAGTTGTCATACACTTGGTACTTGAAGGTCTACAAGTTCGACCTAAATCTTTTCCGTCTCCTCGGTCTCTAGTTTAACGGTTGTAGACGACCTAGTAGTTTTTTCGTTCTCTCAAGGTCTTTTTTAAGATGAAGACGAAATAACTGATACGGTTTCGGAAACTGACACACCTGGTGTTGTTTGACACCTTTTAAGAATTTCCCCACCCTTATGGTCCGGTGGACTGAACGGAAAACTATTTAGACATACGTCTAGTCCTTCGTTGTAATCTTGACCCGTACCTTGTTGTCTGACCAAGGTTTGTCCCTTTCCTCATGTAGTTCCGACATATAACAGTGGGACGAATAAATTGAATTTACGTCTCATTTAGTACTCTTTACGATCCGACCTATTTCGTGTTCGACCTTAGTTCTAACGGTCCTCTTTATAGTTATTGAAGTCTATACGTTTACTGTGGTGGGAATACCGTCTTTCACTTCTTGATTTGTCGGAGAACCACTTTCACTTTCTCCTCTCACTTTTTCGACCGAATTTTGAGTTGTAAGTCTTTTGATTCTAGTAGTAAAGACCAGGGTAGTGAAGTACTGTTTATCTTCTCCTTTGTCACCTTCGTAACTGTCTGAAATAAAAACCCCCGAGGTTTTAGTGACGTCTACCACTGACGTCGGTACTTTAATTTTCTGTGAACGAGGAACCTTCTTTTAAATACTAGTTGGATCTGTCGTTTAATTTTTCGTGTCTGTAATGCAACGGTTGTTTCCAGACAGATCAGTTCCGATGCCAAAAAGGTCACCAGTACATACCTACACTCTCAACCTGATATTTCTTCGGACTCTCGACTTCTTAACTACGAAAACTTGACACCACAACCTCTTATGAGAACTTTCAGAAAACCTGACGTTCCTCTAGGTTGGTCAGGTAGGGTTTCTTTTAGTAAGGGTTTATGAGTCACCTTTCTCACTACGACTTCGACTTTGAGGTTATGAAACCGGTGGACTACGTTTCTTGACTGAGTAAACTTTTCTGGGACTACGACCCTTTCTGACTTCCATCCTCATCCTCCCGTGCTGTCTCCTACTCTATCAACCTACCATAGTAGTCGAGTTACCTGTACCCAAACTCATTTGAGACCCTCAACCTCTCAGCCTGTGTTCACTCTCTGACTTGACTTGACTTCGTCTTTTAATACAACAAAGAGTCAGTGGTTCAGTACAGACTGCGAAACGTTGGGGTACTTCTTTTAATATCGTCAAATTTTAACTAAAAATAGAGTATTAAAAAAATTCAAATATTTTACTATCTTTCTATTGATCTGAATGTCCAACTTATGTATCTATGTCATTCAAAATGTTAAATCCCTTTCAGATTTAGACTTAATAAGGATTTACCCTTTTTATCATCATAGGAAATTCTTGGCTACACTCCCAATTTCTATTTCACGGGAAATTTGTCTTTTTATGAAACGTGAAATTATGAAATAAAGAAGAGAAAGAAGTCTTTTTCAATTTTAGACGTGTTTAAAATGTTAGGGATATCTCACTAGACAAGACCAGAGAACTCAGGTACTGTGGAAAATTAAGTAAGACTCAGACTAAGCCGATTTACCATTTTCTCCTTTAAACAGAATGTATTCGTACTTGAAGGAAAACTCTTTGATTTGAACCCATTTTCGAAGGTAAAACATAAAACATGTTTTCTTATAATGTATCTATGGTTTTATTAGTTTTCCTTTTTATAAGACGTGTAAATTAATATGAGTTTAAAGTACTATTATTTCCATGTGAATCTACTTCAAAGTGACTTTGAACTTTGAACAAAGTAAAATTACTATATCCCTTATAGTAATCCTTATGTATTGCTTATAGTATTTATGTATTCCTTATGTGGTGAAAGTAATTCTCCGAGAAATCAAGAAGCGAAAGACGGTATTCCCACCACAGTAAGGAATACATAAATATACATATTTATGTAAGGACTTATGTATTCCTTATAGTATTTGTTTAAAAACAAGTAGAACTTCTATAACAACCACGAGTAATAAGAACACTTTAATAATGAGATTAAAGACTACATAATATGACTAATATTTTATCTTTTTTGATCTATTTTACATAGTGTTATAATCTGTAGAATTATTTGAAATCTTTTCAAATGTTTTTAATACAGAGTTTTTACTTTTATACGATTAAGACTTTCTGTTTTATTTGAAACTCAACATGAGGTAATGTGATAGTAAATATTCCCTTGATTCTATTTTCAATAAAGAATTGTTCTTACGTGTAAGAACGATGAATATAAGTTACATCAAAACCTTCAGGATCGCTATCATTATCTTATTTTTGTTTATTTTCCTTAGGTTTGACCTTTCCTTCTTCACTTTGACAGTGACAAACGTCTACTGTACTATGACATGTGTCTTTTAGGATTTTTATTGTGATCTTTTGATGATCTTAAGTAGTTTATTAAGTCATTTCATCGTTCTATTTTTAATTACATGTCTTTAGACGAAGTAAAGATATGTGATTTTTACTTGATAGTATTTCTCTTTAGTGTCTTTAATAGGGTAAATGTTAGTTCAGTTTTTCTTATTTTATGAATCCTTATTTGAATGAATTCCTCCGTTTTCTGGACAAAAGACTTTTGATATTCTACGACTACTTTCTTCAACTTCTGTTGTGTTTGTCTACCTTTTTATTTGACAAGAACTTAACCTTCTTAGTTACAAGAATTTTATTAGTATAATGAGTTCCGTTAGATGTCTAAGTCACGTTGAGGATAGCTACCATAAAAATTGTCTTTACTTTGTTTATTAAATTTTAAATATACAATTGTAGGTTTTGTTAGAACTCCTATTTCTTGTTTCGACCTCCTTAGTACAAGGATGGAAGTCTGGTATGATGTTTTTGTCTCATTAGTTTTTTCATGTCATGTCCGTGTTCTTGTGTGTATATTTAGTTACCTTGTCTTATCTTTAGGGTCTTTCTTTGGTTGTGTGAATACTAGTTAATCAGATGGTGTCTCCTCTGTTCTTATATGTTACCTAGTTTCTGTCAGAGAAGTTATTCACCAAGACCCTTTTGACCTCTCGATGTACATTTTCTTACTTTAATCTTAAGATTATAATATCATCCAAATTAATATTTTTTACTAAGATGTAAAAATGACTAATATAAGATATGTCTCACTAATATTATATAACCAATATAAAGGATGTGACATGTAATGTAGGAATTTAGAATAAGTAAAATATAGATCATTTAAATGAAGACTTTAAAGTAAAATACACTGAGGTTATTATTTACGGGACATTAAAAGATACAGGAGGTTACTGTTTCCTCATAGGACACATACCGTTCACGGGACACATAGTGTTTGAAAGTGTCTGTAATGGAACAATCTACACTTCTCGGTGTGTGGAGTATCTTGGGGTGGCTTTTTATTAGACGAAATTTGTTATAAATGTCCTCTAAATCTCCGTAATTTCGAAAACTTCGTGACTGGGTCCGTGGAGGGTAACTCTAGAAACAGAAACAAAAGGGAACAAGGAAGTCACTAAAAACGAATCATTCTAACAAGTAGTCTAAATTCCAATTCTCCGTTCAAAGGATATCCAGACCTTCCACTCGACGTGAAACGTACTCCTTCTGTTGATAACCGAGGACTTCCCTTAGATGTTACCACCGGAGTAATTTTATTACTAATCGAGTCCGTTCTGGTATGATTAGTCTCATGTGTTTCATTGTAAAATGTCTATTTTACCCGAAACGTGTTTGTAAGGTCTTTGTAGTATGGATCACCTTTCATCACTGTATTATACGTTAATAGTTGACAATTTTGACCTTGACAGATGTTATTGAACTACAAACACTAAAGTGTCCGATATTACGGGAGACCCCGTTGGACCTGAAGAGAACTTACGAGTTTAGATGTCAAGGGTCTCCTTGTCGAACCAAAACAGGATTTCCCTTAAGAACCCGTGATGATCCCCTTAAACTCAAGAAGTGAGGAAGGAGAAACCTGTTTTCGTGTGTCAATGTGTTGATTAACTGAGAACCGAAACTTCGTTTAAATATAATTCTCGTAAAAGGACACGAACCTTTTATTTCGGAGGTTTTACTTAGTCACACGTTTCTTGACACTGGACACAATAACGGTAAGGACGTGATAATATAAAAAAAGATAAAATCTTACAAATTGTAAAACTTCGTAAATTTTTTAAAGAATGTTCTACCCATTCTCTTTTATGAAAACATTATAAATGATAAGAAATGTATAACAAGAAATGTATACTTCAATCTTAAGATTCCTTAAGTGTTATTATAATCCAACCCAAATGTTCTACGATTATTTCGGTCCACTTATACTTTTTGTTTATCACTTATTATATACATAAAATAAAATTACTGATATGAGATTTGTTCGTTTTACTAACATTCGGACCTAATGACGGATTTGTGTCTTTTACAAAATAATAGACACTTGTATTAATATTACTGAAGTACTTTATTTAAAAATACTTAACTTTTAATTTGTTGACTTTGTCATAAATTTATAGTGAAGTATTACTAATCGTCGATACTTAAGAGAGGTCAATAAGAATTACTTTTTATGTAAAATAAATTAACTACTGTAAGAAACTTATTTTAAAGATTCAGTGAATTTAAAATTGGGGAAATAGGAAGTGTATGAAGACTGTTATGAAATAAACTTGTAAAATATATGTACATAGCCCTTTATACGTCTTTTACGAGAAGGTGACGATAAAGGTCGTAAAGACTTATTTCCTAGGTGTATATATAAACTCAAACTCTTAAAAGTTAATAAATCACTGAATCCTAACGTATCTTCCTTCGGGTAAGTTTTTTTTTTTAATTGTTGACATTTATGACAACGACTAATAAATACATCGGATTTGATTCACAGTCATAAAACGAGTTAAAATAAGACGATTTTTATTAGACCACCTCTTTTCGCACAGTTCATTTTGGTCCTCCTGAAGATCTCTTTACGTCAAGATTGGTTACATTATTGTTTCTCTTTGGTTGAGTTTATACCTTTCTCTAAATATTCGTCTTTATTATATGAATACCCGTAGTGTTTCAAAGATTCCATTTTAAATTCTACTTTTAGATAAAGTATATTTTTAAAGTATGTTTTTACTTTAAAACTTATTTTCTTTTTGTTTCCTAAGGGTACCAACTGTCAAGAATTACTTTTGGTCTATATTCCATTTGTAAATTACGGATGTAGAATAGGAAAGGGAAAATTGACAGAAGTCAGAAGAAGGACGTATAGGAAAGAAGAGAAGACACCGAACAGAATACACAGATACGGATGTGAATACGTAGATACGGATCAAGAGAAGAAGGTAGAACACTTAAAAAGTGGGTGGGTTTAAATAGAAAGGTTAAGAGGAGGAAGGAAAGAGAAGAATTACGGAAGGAGAGGAAAAGAACTTTTGAATTTTTTTTAATAGATGTCCTTCTTTTAAAATATAGACAGATGCCACTCATCTTGTTATCTAACAAGAGGTCTAGAACCTAAGAGACGAAGTCGGAACAGTGATAACACGGTGCACAAGAAAAGTAATAAGAGACCATAGTTGAGGTAGTGTATTACCTTTGATGAGAGTGATTTCAGTAAATTTTTAGGGAATTAAAAGTATGAGTTACTGTAAATAAGTGAGGTACAGAGTAGTCAAGTAAATAAAACCGTTGACTGTGATATGTGAAGAAACTAGAAGAACTCATAGAAAGCAGAGAAATACAGGTATTGGGAGTATAGAGGTCAAAGGGGAACTAAAGGACTAGTAAGACGAGAAGACCAGAAAGGGACAGAAGATAGTGACTGTTTGTCCCAATGACCAAGGTTGTACTTTACGAAAGAACTCATCTTTAAAAGAAATTGTGTCTTTACGATCACTCTAATCTCCTTAGACAACCTTTTTACCGTCGTTGTCTTCCTTCTTTCCGTCGGTTAGTTGTTGGTTTTAGTACAGGGTTATAATCGAGGAACTCTCGACAACAGTGACCACGACCGAAACTACGGTGACTAGCATGACTGTTACTGTGACCACACCCACGTCCTACGTAAAAGACTTCGAAAGGTAACGACGGTACCGGTGGAATCGTTTCTTTTGAAAAACAGGAACAGGGAAACAGTGAGAAAGAGAGATTTAAAGTTTAGGTGACATCCACCCAAACTGAACGGTTTAAATGTAGTACAGGGGAGTGAGATCCACGTTCTTCTTACCTTTTTAGTCAAAGACTAAGAGACCCTAAGGTCTCATCCACCATCCATGGACGGTGGTCACCGTCCTCCCACCTTTTCTCCCAGTCTATAACCGATATGTTTTTTTTACTGTATTTAGGAAATATTGGGAAAATTATATGAAAGAATACAAAGTAAAAGTGAGAGGAGGAAGTGAACCACGTGTAAGAGATTATTTCTACAGTATATGGCCATACGAGATTCGATGGGAGTTAGTGAGGGTTCTGTAAATAAAGATTATTTGAGTTCCTTTTGAGTATGGTGTTTCATATAGTCAATCTACAAGTCTCTAGTGACAGAGGTGTTTGACCAGGGACGTATTCTCAATAGTTGGATAAAAGTTACTTTTAGATGAGTTCGTGGTTCTCTGGGGAGAGATAAGAAGTGACTGTTGGTAGAAGTGTAAGTCATAATCCACTGAGACGTTACCGTGGGGTGAGGTCATGAGAACGGACCTTTTAGGGTACCCGCCTCCTCGGACCATCCGACGTCAGGTACCCCAGCGCTTTTTAACCTGTGTTGACTCGTTGAAGTGAAAGTGAAAAGTGAAAGTACGTAACCTCTTCCTTTACCGTTGGGTGAGGTCACAAGAACGGACCTCTTATGGTCCCTGCCCCCTCGGACCGCCCGACGGCAGATACCCCAGCGTGTCTCAGCCTGTACTGACTTCGCTGAATCGTCATCGTCGTCGTGTGAGACTTAAGAAAACATAGATGCAGAAGTGGGAAAAGTAGTGAGGCTTATAGTGAAGTGGGTTCCTGATCAATGAAGTATACATAAAATTAGTGAACTTTTCATTCAAATTTTGTGTCTAGTAATATGAAGTAAGACTTGGTGATTTAGTTAAAAATGTCATTTTGAAATAATAAATATAAAACGGGTTTTTCAAGGAATCGTTTACAAATAGACCACATTAGACCAAACCTTTAATCACCTGTTATCGTTGTCGAAGGACTGAAAATAAGGACTAAAATGAAAAAGTAAAGACGTAGGTCAAAGATACCTTTGTAAATAAATAAAATTTTTGAGAATGTCACGGTGAGGGTAGAGAATAAAAGTCACGTGTAAATAATGGACTACTTATCACAAGTTCTAGGAAGTGTACTGTAAGTTAAATAATGGGTCGAGGTAGTTCGAAGAAAAGGGACTTGGATATCGGTACAAAGGCTGTCTTAAAGGGATAATGTGAGTTGAGATACGAGTTTGTAAATAGTGTATAAATCTTAAAAAGTAAAAAGACTTACACAAGTGACGAAGTGTAAAAAACTTAACATAAATAAAAATAAGGTTGGTTTCTCTGGAGTAAGTAAAGTTTCTATTATTGTTTGAATTCTCTCGTAAGACTATACGTACGAAATAAAGTTGAGAGAAGGTGTATAGAAGTACAAAATTTAAGGAACACTGAATTTTTTTTTAGTAAAAGAGGTAAAGTAAAGTCCATTGTGAGTCACTCCTGTACTTTTCCTTTTACGTTGTAACGACTGTCTTAAATAAGAGTGTCCTGAGTATATAGTTGGTCTTACCGTTTAAGGGGACAAGGACGACAAAAACTACTGTATAGAATAGTGGTAGAACCCTTTAGAACCAAACTAACGCGAGTAGACGTTACTAGGAGTGGAAGTGTAAGGGTACATAAATAAGGAACCCTTGGACCGAAAACACCTACGGACCTATAGTAGGTGTTACTGCGGGGTCAACGACCAGTTAAAGAAACGTTTCTCGTTTTACTACAGAGAGTGACTTACATTCTATGTTAAAAAAAGGAAACGTCAGTCACATTGGTGTCTTATAAAAGACGACCGTTGTTACCGTATACTAGCGATACACCGGTATACGTTTGGTAATGAAATGGGTCAATAATACTGGTTTTCTGATGCGTAGGCCGATAATTAAAGTAGCAAAAGTCCACCGGAAAAAGTACGGTATGAAGTATTACGAAAAAATAACTCTAACTGGAAGACATTAAGATTGTATTATGTAGTGAAAATGACACTGTAACATGGTAATAAATTCTAAAGGACATGACTAGGAAGGTAATTAAAAGACTACCATAAATAAAAGAGACCCAGTTATGTCCACAAGTGATAAGAATGACAAGAAAAGAGAATGTGTGAATAAGAAGAATGTCAGAATTTTTTCTTCGGACATGTTCCGTATTCCTTCCGGAAGAGATGGACACCTCGGGTAGAGGACAGACAGACAAATATGATACCCGGAGAAGAGAAATACATGCACGCGGGACCTAGACGTGTTCGTCTACTAGTTTTATACTACCTGAGAGACAAAATATACCAGTATTAAGGAGACAATTTAGGTTAGTAGATGTCAAACTCTTTATTCTTTCAGTATCTAAGTGACCGTTTTTACAATTTCTCTTTACGAATCTAGAGTATAATTATATGAAGTCAAGTCAACGAGTCAACACAGGTTGAGAAACGTTGGGGTACTTAACGTCGTACGGTCCGGAAGGACAGGTAGTGGTTGAGGACCTCAAATGGGTTTGAGTACAGGTAGCTCAACCATTACGGTAGGTCGGTAGAGTAGAAGTAGGAGGACGGGGGTTAAGGAGGGTCGTAGTCTCAGAAAAGGTTACTCAGTTGAGAAGAGTACTCCACCGGTTTCATAACCTCAAAGTCGAAATAGTAGTCAGGAAAGTTTCCTATGGGTCCTGACTAGAGAAAATCCCACCTGACCAACCTAGAGGAATGTCAGGTTCCCTGAGAGTTCTCAGAAGAGGTTGTGGTGTCGAGTTTTCGTAGTTAAGACACCGTGAGTTGAAAGAAGTGTCAGGTTGAGAGTGTAGGTATGTAATTATATGAATGATGAAAAAATTTTCAGTTTTTTAACATATCTAATCTACAATGAGATATAACTAATTACGAGTTTCCAAAGTGTGATTAGTAACGGGATCTCGAAATTGCTAAATTTGACTCTCATAATTATTCGTAGAATTTTTCAAATGTATAATGACTTTGTGTATCTTTTTTTAAAAGTAGTTCATAAATTCAGTATGATCTTATTAAATTCTCCTTTTGTTTTATAAAATGTGTATACAAGAGTTACATCGAAGTGTCTGTATAATTTATGGTATCACCACATAAGTTGAGACTTTTCTTAAACTTATAATACAAAAACTATTGTTGTCTCGACACGTCGGACTCTAAGTATAGTGTAAATTGAAGTGTCACCTCCGTCCAAAGATAAACTTACTTGTCTCCGTTTATAGTCCTTAAGACGGTCGGTAGTTTTACAGAAGGTAAGGTGAGATAAACCCCGTACCACTTAAAGTGAAAAACATCCCAAAGTTAACAGTATAGAGTGTCTCCTTGATTGTCTTTGTCATTCCTGTAAATTTTTGAAGTCTTTCCTCAATTTCGTCCCTTTCAATCCGTTTTGACATATTCTTACAAGAAGTGGTTTCAGACAGATACTTATTGATCATCTCCCTTCTACGGAGAGTCACAGATACCATAGAACTTTCCAGTACAGGTCAACATAAACATAGATTATCCCATTAGACTCTTCGAAATGACTTAGTGTTTCGATTCCCTACTTTGACATCTAAATTGACCCTACCCGTATCTCTCTTTTTCCCTTCTCCTCCCTATTCTTCCTTTGTCAAAGTTGGAAGGATGTTAAAATTTTATTACTTTGACTAGCCTTTTTTTCCTTTATACATATCTAATAATCTTACACAACAATTCTTGTTCGACGAATTTTACGTATCAAAACAAAAACAAATCAGTGATTCAGGTTGACAAACACTAGGGTACCTGGTGTCGGGGGGTCCGGGGAGATAGGTTCCATAAAGGGTCCGTTCTTAATGGCCTTACCCAACGGTAAAGGAAGAGGTCCCTTAGAAGGTCTGAGAACCTAGATCGGGTGTAGAGGACGTAACCGTCCGTCTAAGAAATGGTAAAACCCTTCGGGGTTTTACGTATAACAACAACAAGTCAGTGAGTCAGTACAGACTGAGAAACACTGGGGTACCTTACGTCGTGTGGTCCGAAGGGCCAGGAAGTGATAGAGGGTCTTAAACGAGTTTGAGTACAGGTGATTCAGTCACTCCGGTAGGTTGGTAGAGTAGGAAACAGTGGTGGAAAAGACGGGAGTTAGAAAGGGTCGTAGTCCCAGAAAAAGTTACTCAACCGAGAAACGTAGTCACCGGTTTCATGACCTCGAAGTGGAAGTCGTAATCAGTAAGGTTCTTTATAAGTCACACCCAAAGGAAATCCTAACTGACCAAACTAGAGGAACGACAGGTTCCCTGAAAGTTCTCAGAAGAGGTCGTGGTTTCAAGTTTTCGTAGTCAATAAGTAACAATCCGGAAGAAATACGAGGTTGAGATGTAGGTATGTACTGATGACCTTTTTGGTATCGAAACTGACATGTCTAGGAAACAACCGTTTCACTGCGGAGACGGAAAATAAAAAATTATGTGACAGATCCAAGCAGTATCGAAAGGAAGGTTTCTCGTTCGTAGAAAATTAAAGTATCGACATCAGTGGTAGGTGTCACTAACACCTTGGGTTCTTTTATTTTAGACGGTAATAAAGGTAAAAAAGGGGTACATAAACGGTACTTCAGTACCCCGGTCTACGGTACCAGAATCAAAAAACTTACAACTTAAAATCTCTAAAAAGTGAGAAGAGAAAGTGAAAGTAGTTCTGATGGTCTCAAGTTTATTACACGGACTATTTTATAGTCACATAAGTCACCACCGTTTGTACTTTTTCTCGTTCTCAAACGTACAAACCAGGGGGGTTTCAGGGATTTACATCAAAAGTAGTGTGAGTATGAGATTTTTATTGTTTACTAAACAGAAGCCCAGGTTGGGACTGGAAGGTTAGAGTGGTGAATAAGACATGAGTAAGATGACTTTGGTGACTCCGGGAGTGGGATTTTGATAACTGTAGATAGTAAATGTTATTAGAATAATGAATAGGATGTAGGACGACTCAGAGAAGGGTTTAAAACGAGAGTCTACGAAAAAATATTTATCTCGAGACTCATTTATTATAAGGAGAAGTTATTGAAAATTACCTAAAAGTAGTGATGGTCTAATATTTAAGAGGTCCGTTCTTATGACTTCACCCATCGGTAAGAGAAGAGGTCCCCTAGAAGGACTGGTTCCCTAGTTTGGGTTCAGAGGACGTAACATCCGTATAAGAAATGGTATACTCGGTGGTTTCTTCGGGTACATATACCATATGGATAGATCTTGAGAGAAATACGTGTACCTATACAAATAAATAAATGTTTATACATGTCTTATATATATATATCGTAGAGAAGAAGGTATTAAGAGGATTACCTGTGATATAATATACGTTTACTTAATGACCTTCGGAAACCTGTTTGGAAGGAGTGTCCATGTACCAAAACAATGATGTCCCGAGAGGTCCCTCTTACGAGGGAGGTCCTTGTGGACAGAAATAAACGTTAACATTACCAGGAAAGAAGTTCTAGACAAAATTTACAATGTCGAAGGTACTAC
Source organism: Capra ibex (assembly GCA_006410555.1). Taxonomy (NCBI): domain Eukaryota; kingdom Metazoa; phylum Chordata; class Mammalia; order Artiodactyla; family Bovidae; genus Capra; species Capra ibex. Next base: position 36,094,203 of record SJYO01020080.1, read on the forward strand.
GTAAAGGCTAATGGAGTTTCTCTTATTTTTATGAGGGAGTAAACTTTGTAAAGAAGAAAATCCGGTGTCTACTGTAATATATTAAGAATAAAAACCGGATGTTCGAAAAAATCATATCTCACGTAGTGAATAAAAGTTAGAGCGTTACTCGGATGTCTCTAATGATCCGGACCCTACCGGTGAGATACATTTACGTGGAAGTATACAAAGAAAGTTCTACTAGTGTTCTTAGTATGTGGATTTCACTTAATTAGAAGAAGAAGAATCGTCCTCCTAGTCGAGGTCTCTATCTCGTACTGTTTCATAGTCCCACTTCAAGGAATCAGTCTGTAAACCTAATTTTTATGTTTGGTTTATTTATAAATGTTGTTTTTCGTAGTAATGTACAAAAACCTCCAAGTCCAGTGTTCTAATCTAGTCTAGTAGACGGAAGGAAACCGAAGTATTCCCTATGGGGTTCGGGGTCTTTCCCTCACTTTTCATACGAGAGGAATAAAAAGTGATCCCTTAGATACGTAAACGTACACAGGTACCGTTGCCGTGGGGTGAGGTCATGAGAACGGACCTTTTAGGGTACCTGACTCCTCGGACCACCCGACGTCAGGTACACCGGTGCTTCTCAACCTGTGCTGACTCGCTGAAGGGAAAGGGAAAAGTGAAAGTACGTAACCTCTTCCGTTACCGTTGGGAGAGGTCATGAGAACGGACCTCTCAGGGTCCCTGCCCTCGGACCACCCGACGGCAGATACCCCAGCGTGTCTCAGTCTGTGCTGACTTCACTGAATCGTCGTATTACGTAAGAAAAAAAAAAAACGACATATTATAAGGGTAACAAGACTAAAAAGAAAATTAAATCAATTTAAAGACGAACAATTATGGATATATCAATACTCAGTTTCTGATATACTGATTATTTTCGTTTACTATAGACAAACAAAATACTACTATTTCCAAACGAACGGATTAACCAGAAAACAAACTTACTTTCGTGACTGTAGTTCGACACTCATATATTCGTACGAAACAATGGACAGTTCAGGAAAATATAACCCACCCATACTTCATCCGTGGCCTCCAGAGAGTCTTTGAGTCCGAAGGACACATCGGAAGAGAACTTGTACACATTAGATACCTAAGAAGACAAGACTATACAGAAAATTCTTTTTAAGATAAAATACGGAACGTCTTTGAGTTGCGTAGAGAAGTGACTATACAAGGGTAAGAGTAAAGACAATATTAAAAAAAAGTATAGGATATACTTTTTTTTTAAAACGTATAGTATATACAGTAAAGTCATCGTACAACCTTTTCTACACTTCAATACTTGAACGTGTTTCGGGCGTCTTAAGAAGTTTTTCTAGGATACTTTAATGTACACATGAGAAATTACCATAAATCTATGTTACAGATTATAGTGTTACGATTCCAATAAATGGACGACTATAACCTAATTTGATAGATAACCTTTACGATTTTATGGTAACTTTATGGGAAATAATACTTCCACATAATTAAACAAATTGGGTCTCTCTTTTTTCTTAGGTATCAAGGAGAGATAAATATATGTACTATTTGAAAAAAGGAGTAGTTAAATGTTATGAAACATGACAACTCTTTAACAACTCTAACATGATCAGACACAATTTTCTTAGTTGTGAATTCCTCAGTCCATTTTTGTTTGTGTAGTTTAGATCTTGTCATTAAGAATCACACTTAACACTTGATTGATCGGTCGTAGAGTAATCACTAAGTTCCATTCCATTCGGTATTATAACCACCGTAATAGTGTAAAGTAAACCACACTTCACTCAAGGAACTAGTCTATTTACGTGTGTTATACTTAACGGTAGTCTCACCTATTCCTTAGAACAATCAGGTTTCTACCAACAAAACCGTCTTCGTGACGGTCGTTACTTCTTAGAAATAGATGTCGTTCGTAGATAAGATTATTATTGTTTTGTGGGAAGGTACTACCTTTTAACAGGTTACGTTAATTGTACGGTCGTCCACCGACCGACTAGTGGATTTACTCACTACGTCATAGTCTCGGAGACACAACCAGAGACACGACCGTCTTTTCCGTGAGTTTTACTGGAATCTGATCGACCGGTGTCACTCACCTTCAGGTACAACGACTCTGATATGAATTAAAGGTAAGGACCGTGATACCGTAGAAAAAAGTTTTCGGATAAAACACTACTACCCCATCGATATCTTTCTCAAACTGACCATAGACTCTTACCCAGTAGTATAGGTGAATTAATAATTTCAGGAGGTAACGACTTTAGTAGGAAATGACTCGTCAGTGTACCCCGTGTTTATAGAATTACGTAAATATCCCTAGATAGGTATATAAAGAAGGTATAAAGGAACCGTAGTTAGAAGGTCATTATGACGAAATTTTAGGGACTGGTAGTCGGTTTGGTAAAAGATTTTGGGAACTCGGTAATATAGTAGTAGATAGTCCGGTAAAGAAAAAGATCCTTTCACTTGTTGGTCCACTTGACGATTTTCAAGACAGGTAACCCTCCTAAAAGGTAGTGACGAGAGGAGGTCTCTACAGTGACTCTCACCATTACCACGATGTTAACAGGTGAGTCTATCACACACGCATAAAACATCTTGGTAGACATTTGGTTCAGGTCCGTTAGAGAAAGAGATAACTGATAACTGTCGTGAGTACGGTGTGAGGTAATCAGGTGTTAAGTTTCACCCTATTTCCGAAACGGAGTTTGGATTCCAGATGTGACAAAAAATAGGGAAATCTCCGGACGGTTTCTAAGGTTTATCGTAGGGATAGACGGTGATGGTGAGGTTCGTGGTAAAAAAAAAAAAAAGGACGACCTAGTATACTGGGTTCATCGTGTTGTCCATCAGGAAAATGTTTATGAAGAGGACAAGACTTGATGTGAGTTTTCGTCTTCAAAAAAGACCAAGGAACGTTGGTCACTCCTACTAGGACGGAGGTTTTAGGTGTCACCGGGTGATTCACAAGACACAAACAAAACCAACGTCCTACCCGGTCTACGTTGTTAAATAGGTTGTGCACACTTCCACATGGAGATGTACTGGGTGTGTTGACTAGAGGTTCCTTAAAGTGAGTAGATGATAATACGTTTATAGGTGGTTATTCATATTTTATCAAAGATAAAGAACGAGTGATCCAGGTTAGTCGTATTGCCTGGTCTTATTATAGAACACCCTTCTTTTCTTTCCTTTATAAACGTTTAGTATACACACTATTTTCTGAACATAGGTCCTATATACTTTTAAAGAGTTTTGGGGTTTTATTCTTTTATATATTGAGGTAATTTTTACCTGTTTTCCAAATTTGTCTGTGAAATCATTTGATCTATGTGTACAGTTTATTCTTGTGTTTTTACACGAGTTATATTAAACAGTAACCCCTTTACGTTTACTTCTGGTGTCACACTATGGTACTGGGTGGCAATTTTTCCGATTTTAACTTTTTCTGATGAGTGTGACTTTCAACGTTACGTTTAGAAACATGAATATATGTCCGTTGTTTTACTCAATTTTCTATTAATGTGTTTTAACTTCCCATATTATATCCAATACAACTTCGATACTATGTGTAATATAGCAAATGAAGTAGGAAGACATCTCAAAAGTGTCACTAAAGAGAGGTTAGACAGAACCAAAAAGTAGAGGATAAATCAAAAGTGATCCTGTATCCTAGCCTCTTCCGTTACTGTTGGGTGACGTAATGAGAACGGACCTTTTAGGGTACCCGCCTCCTCGGACCATCCGACGTCAGGTATCCCAGCGTTTTTTAGCGTATGCTGACTCGCTAAAGTGAAAGTGAAAAGTAAAAGTACGTAACCTCTTCCTTTACCGTTGGGTGAGGTCACTAGAACGGACCTCTTGGGTTCCCTGCCCCCTCGGACCACCCGACGGCAGATACCCCAGCGTGTCACAGTCTGTGCTGACTTCGTTGAACCGCCGTCGTCGTCGTCCTGTATCCTATTTACCAATTACTTAGATGTCTTTTATACGGGAAACGAAAAGGGAATCGATATTTAGTTCAAGGTCACATTTAATTTGTAAAAAACTGAAAAGTCTATAGTTTTGTACTTTACAAAAGAATAGTATGATAAAATAGTATATATTATAGTAAAAAATTTAATTGTAAGTTATCGTTGAAGAGACAATTATTGATTTCAGTCTAGTCTTGTACACTAGTAGTACAATTTTTAGGTAGTCATTAAAAGGAAAATCATGCGCATTTCTCGTTTCAGGGACTGGAGCGGAGGTCTAGGAGACACTAGGGTGGTTACGACCGGAGGGAAAGGGAAGATCGAGGAAAAACGAAGAGAGAAACGTGCGGTCGAGGTGAACAACAACAAGAAGTAAAGAAATTATTAGATCGAGGTGACTATTCGATCCGGACAGTTAATACCTTCTAGGATTCCTACCGTTTACAGGTCTCCGTAGTGGAACTATCTTTACTTCTGGAAGTCCGGAATAAGAAGTGGATGATTTTATCTTAGATGTAAAATCTTTTTAAAGGTCCTCTAAGTGTTCCTAATTTCAACCTCTTCGTGACTAGATCCGGTGGAGGGTGACACCAGAGGACTAAAGAAAAAGAAAACGAGGAGGGTGGTTTACAACGGATCATTCTAAAAACTAGTTAAAAGTCGAATTCCACCTTTCAATGAACATCCAGACCTTAAACTCGATTTAAAACTAGTCCTCCTGTTAAAAGAACCCCAGTCAAGGACTTTCCTTAGACCTTGAAAACAGGTTCATTTAAGTTCTACTAATGGAGTCTTTTTTTTATGACTAGTTCCGTGAGTGTCGTAGTTTTAAATGTCTATTTAACTTCAAATGTATTTATACAGTCTTCACAGTAGACACAACCTTTTATCACGTTAAAGTTGTCAATTTTGCTCCTGACCGTTGTTATTCAACTATAAATGTCAAAATTCCGATATTACGGGACACCTTTTTGGACCTGAAGATGTACAAGTTTAGATATATGGGTCTCCTTTTCGAATCAAAACAGGATTTCCCTTAGGAACATACAATAGACCCTTAAAATCAAGAAGTGAAGAAGGACAAGACCGTTTTTGTCAATATGTTGAACGACTGATAACATAAGTTTCGTTTAAATAAATTTGTTGTAAAAGGCCTTGAACCCTTTATTTCGGAGGTTTTACTTACCCATACGTTCCTGAACGAGACACACAATGACAGTAAGGTCACGACAAAATAATAAAAGATGAATCTTTAGGATTGAGAAACTTTCCTAGAGGTGCTAAAGAATGTTCTATACCCATTCTCTTTTGACTTAAGATATTCTAAGTAATAAGTAAAATATTCCATCAGTTTATGACATATTAAATATTATTAAAATCTAACTAAACGTCCTACGTTTTTTTTGGACTGTCACCTTTTACATTTTGTTACTTATGTAATAGACATACAAAAAGACACTCATTTAGACTTATTCGTTTTATGGACATTCTGACTTAATAAGGGAAATTGTTATTAAATAATAGAAAGATTGTGTTAAATTTACTGAAATATTCAAAACCACTTGATCTTACAATTTGTCAATTTGACCTAAATTTGTAGTCCAATATACACAGGATACATTTTTTAAAAAGTCAAATAAGACTAATTTCTCGGTAAGAAAAATTAATTAATGTTATAATAGAGGGGATAAGAAAGTGAATGAACACTGTTATTAAAGTGACTTATATACAGCCCCAGGTCGGGACCACCTAGGTCCCTTAAGCTTCCCGCCTGCCGCAACCACACCTTTCTGAACGAATGAATAATTATATTCTAATCTAATTCTTTGATATCGCATCATCCTTCTAATTCACCTCCTTCTCTCGACTTATCGAACCAAATGCACCTTCTGGTTATTTTAAGGTCTGTTCCTTAAACGTGGTAGATGCAACCCGGTGGCCGCGGGCGAACTTATAGATTCCCACGGAGCGGAATTCGAGGGAAAGCACGCCCAGAATTGTCGGTCCCGTTCATTCATCTGGACCGCTCGGAGGCGCGGGGCCTACCTTTAAGTCGGACTTTAATTTCATTTCTCGTCTCTCTCCCTTCCCCTCTCTTTTTCTCTCTCTCTCTCTGTGCCCCCCTCGGTCTCAGGGTTCTTTGGTCCGGCTCTCTGATCAAGCTCTTCGACCGGGCTCTTTGACCGGGGACCGGGGTAGGAAATAACAAGTCTTCCGGAAAATATGAAAACTATTTTGTACCTCTAGTTACCCGTTGTGTTTTAATACATCGCAAGCGTCGGGTCTGAGAAAGATATGTAGTAAAACATATGTTTTCCAGAGTCCACTAAATGTAATAGAAGACCGGTTCTCCGAACAATTGTGAAAAACCGAGAGAAGGAATTACTTACAATTAAAACAAAGGGGACTTCACAAAAAGAAATTAGACGTAGAGGAATTTCGTAATTTCAATGTAGAGATATCTTGTTTCCACGTCACCCTATATTGTTTCTTCCATGAATTGAGTTTCTAGATTACAACGATTATGGTCCAGATGATGAGCGTAAAGATATATGGTTGATATAGATTTTTATTTCCTATACTTTTAAACCGTCGTTCGTAACTGAGTTGTTTACTTTGAAAATTAGTCAGGATAAGATTTCTAAAACTGAGAAGCCTTCGAGGATGTAAGGATCCTACAAAATTCGAAGGACACGGAGGACGCCAGTCCTCCGGAGTTTGTTAGTGTACGCGTCGACATGCTCAGGACGTCCGTCCGATCTTTCGGTAGTCTCCCCAAAAACCTAACTTTGTGAGAAAGTTTACGTCTTCTGATTTCGGGACTTAACTGAAAAAGGTCTTTTACAGTCTTCTCACCTTTTCGTCTCGTGTTTTCGGCCGTCTAAAAACAACCCCATGTACGAATCCTTAAAGGTCTCCCCAGGGACTTCAGACTCGTGCGGAACGCATACAGTCGAAGGAAGGAGTACTGGAACAGTGACCGCCCTAAGGAGTGTGACCGAGGGCCGTTTATATACATATATAATATACATATGAACTATTCGTATACAAGTTCTTTATATATCTTTTTAGAGGGAAGACCAGAACGGTCAAAATACTAAATTTTTTTGGGTGTGTGTATAACAAACTCTTAGAAATTAATAATCACTAAACCCTGATGTACCTTTTCTCGGAGAAAGCTTATTTTTTTATGGATTGTTGACCTTAATGACCGTGACCAATAAATATACTGGACTTAACCCGAGGTCGGAAACCGAGTTAAAAAACGATTATCTTCTTTCACGAGAGTTCATTTTGGGTCGTCCAAAAATCTCTTCAAGATTAATGACATTATTATTTATATTTAGTTGAAGATTTATAACTTTCTTGATAGGTCGTTATGATCATATAAATATCTGTTGGTTTCAAAGATCCCATTTTAAATTTAATTTTAAGAGACAGTATGTTTAAGGGATCTTCTATTTGACCCTTACTTTCAGTAAATTCTGTTTATAAATGGACGTTTGTAAGGGGAATAAAGGAAAAGTCACAAATACACTATGGTGGAGACAGAAATGACCGAACAGAAAGGATGTGAATAGAAAGGTGTAGAAACGATATAAAATAGATAAGGAGCGAGAGGAAAAAGAAAAAGTAGATGGGCTTAAAGAGGAAAGGTGAGGAGGACAAACAAAAGAGAACTGTGAGACAGGAACTGTGATATTGTTTTACCTTTGGTGAGAGTCATTTTTGTGATTTTTGGAGAGTAAAGTAAAAAGTCACTAGAAATAAGTGAGGAACAAAGGGTCTCGTAAGTAAAAAAGGTTAACCATGTTGTACAGAAATACAGAAACTCCCAGAAAAGAGAAGAAGACAGGTGTATTAAGTTAAGAGGTCGAGGAGAAGACGAAGAGACTAGTGAGATAAATCTTATGAAAAGACCAGAGAGGGGATAGAGAGAACCAATCTCGGTCCCGTGAACTCGAAGGGTCCCCGTGATCACCATTTATTGGGTGGACGGTTACGTCCTTTGTATTCTCTACACCCAAGTTAGGGACCCATCCCTTCTAGGGGACTTTCTCCCGTACCGTTGGGTGAGGTCCTAAGAACGGACCTCTTAGGGTACCTGTCCCCTCGGACCACCCGGTATTAGGTATCCCAGCGTTTCTCAGTCTGTTCTGACTTTACTGAATCGTGTGTACGTGTCCCGTGAACAAACGTTGTCTTTCAATCAATCAACTTACCTTCAACTGATTATACATCTTTCAGGTCCCTCTGACCTTCTTAGTCGATTTTTACCCGTCCTTATCTTCTTTCGTTGTGTCACTCTGTTGTCGGTTTTAGCTTAGGGATGTGAACGAGTTATCCTCGATACGGTGTCGAGTGTGTCTGTTACAACCACGTCTAAGTCCTTCGTAAAGGGTCCCAGAACTATACCGACGGAACCGTTGGTTTTAAGAGAAAAGAAGGCAGGGAAAGAAAAGAGGTACAATGTTTAAGTCACAACCACGTAAACTGACCAGTTTGGAAGTAGTTCAGGAGAATGAGTTCCTCGCTTTCCTTACCCTTTTTCAAGGACCAAGAAAACTAAAGATCTCATTCTTACTATACATAAGTGAAGTTTCTTGTTTTAAAGGAGTTCAAAGTACGGTGTGGGAAGAAGAAAAATGGAATATGTATGAAAGATTACCAATCCAATAGGTATTCATACGGAAGTCGATGGGTTTATGAAAGTTCAGTAACAAATATAATACGAGATTGTTTGAGTATGATGATTCGATAGGGTGCACCTATTAGTCCCCTACGAGAGATAATGTTCACCGGTTTCGTAGACTCAAGAGTTTAAGTTAAAACCACTGGTAGACGGGTAGTGGTTCACAGGAGAGAGAGGAAGTGACCGGTGAGGAAGGTTTGGATTGTACAGTGACTCAGGATCACTGAGATATAAGACTAAGTAGAACTAGATGAGAAACGGAAAAAGTAGTCAGGATTATTGTACAATGTGTGACTGATTATTAAAGTGTACGTAAACTTAGTTGATCTCTCGTAAAACCTTTATGTCTAATAATCTGAAGTAAGAATAAGGGTGACTTAGTCATAGATGTTATTATGGAGTATTAGATATAAAACATGTCTTTAAAGGGGGTCTGCTAAGACTACACATAAGACCAACCTTTTGTGGTCTGTCCTCATAGTCGAAAGATTAATAACAAGGATTAAGACGAAAGGGAAGAGACATCTCATAAAAAAAAAATGTAATGGTTTGTAAATTAAATTTTTTATAGAACGGTACTTAAAGGATCAGGATTTTGAAAATCACGTATGCATGACGGGTTCTTTATTTCAAGTACTAGGAAGTTTACCGTAATTTTAGTGAGATATTACGTTTGAAGAAAGGGGATTTGGGAGTAGGTTCAGGGTCTACGTCTTACAAAGATTGTGTGTGTTCATAGGAGTGTTTAAATCGAGTAATATTTTACAGACAGGAAAGAAGACTCAGAAAATTAAGGACGTGTAAAAAACTTGACTTTATGAATGTAAAAGATAATACGGTTAAGGAGTCTAATAAAAAGTAACAGTACTATCATCACATATTTTAATTCCCGTAAGACTATTCACGTACCAAAATAAAGTTGATGAATAAGGTTATAAGAAAGATAAATTAGAATTACTTACCAGGAAAATGTAAATGACGTAAAGTAAAATCCCCGATAGGTCATTGTTGTACCTATGATATTTACGTTGTAGTGACTGTCTTAAACAAGAGTGTCCTGAATGTATAGTTGGTCTAACCGTATAAGTGGACAAGGACTACAAGGACTATTATATGGAGTAGTGGTGACATCCTTTAGAACCTGATTAACGAGAGTAGATGTTACTGGGAGTGGAAGTGTAGGGGTACATGAATGAGGAACCCTCAGATCGGAAACACCTACGAACCTAGAGTAGGTGACACTGAGGGTTCTACGAGCAGTTGAAGGACCGGTTCTCCTTCTACTAGAGAGAGAGACTTACGTATTGTGTCAACAAAAGGAAACGTAAGTCGTGTTGGTGTCTTACAAAAGAGAACCGTTGTTACCGTAAACTAGCCATACACCGGTATACGTTTGGTAATGAAATAAGTCACTAATACTGGTTATCTAATACGTAGTCTGATAGTCAGAATAGTAAACATCCACCGGAATAAGTAAGATATTAAGTATATCCAAAAAATAAGTCTAATTGGAAGACATTCAGATTGTATTATGTGGTGAAAATAACACTGTAGTACGGTAATAAATTCTAAAGAACATGACTGTGAAGTTAGTTACAAGACTACCATAAATAAAAGAGTCCCAGTTATGTTCACAAGTGGTAAGAATGACAAGAAAAGAGAATGTGTGAATAAGAAGAATGTCAGAATTTTTTCTTCAGACATGTTCCGTATTCCTTCCGGAAGAGGTGGACACCTCGGGTGGAGGATAGACAGAGAAATATAATACCCGGAGAAGAGAAGTCCATACACGTGGGACCAAGACGTGTTTGTCTACGAGTTCTATACTACCTGAGAGACAAAATGTGACAATATTAGGGAAACAACTTAGGTTAGTAGATATCGGACTCTTTATTCTTTCAGTATCTGAGTGACTGTTTTCACAATTTCTCTTTACAAATCTAAAGTATTACAATAGACATCAGAAAAAAAAAATAATTTTAGTAGTGTACCAACATTTCTAATCTACACAGAGACAAAACCAATGATAAGGTTAGAAGAACACAAATATTGACGGAAACAAAAATTCCATAATCCTGAATTTCACAATCGTGATTATATGAGGAATTTTATAAACATATACAACAAGTTTATATATTTCTTGAAATTTGTTCATAAATACAGTACGATGTTGTTAACTTCGTCTTATGTTTAATTTTGTGAAATTAGGAATTTACAAGAAATTATATCGAAATATTTCAGTAATCCGTAACTTCATCATATCCAGGAGACTTGTCGTAATACAACTAAATCTATCCTTATGTCGACACGTCGGACATCTGAGTACAGAGTAAATTGAGGTATCACCTCCGTCCAAACACAAACTTGTCTCCGTTTAGGGTCCTTAAGACGACGGTAGGTTTCCAGAAGGTAGGTGAGATAAACCCTGTACTACGTAAAGTTAAGAACACCCCGAAGTTATGAGTATAGTGTCTCTCTTTGTCTTTAACCCTTTTGTTGTCACACCTCTAAGGAATTTTTTGACCTTTATCTTGACGGTATTCTGTGTCGTTAGGGTGACGACCCGTTTGTGTGGCTCCTTTCGTCTTAACTTTCTCTGTGCACATGGGGTTACAAGTAGCGTCGTGACAAATATTATCGGTCCTGTACCTTCGTTGGATCTACAGGTAGTCGTCTACTTACCTATTCTTTCGACACCATATATACGTGTTACCTTATAATGAGACGGTAATTTTTCTTACGTTAACTTAGTCAAGATTACTCTACCTACTTTGACCTTGGATAATATGTCTCACTTCATTAAGTCTTTCTTTTTGTGGTTATGTGATATGATTACGTATATATAACTTAAATCTTTCTACCAACCTCGTCCTTTACCGTCGGGTGAGGTCATGAGAACGAACCTTTTAGGGTACCTGTCTCCTCGGACCATCCGATGTCAGATACCCCAGCGTTTCTCAGCCTGTACTGACTCTCTGAAGTGAAAGTGAAAAGTGGAAGTACGTAACCTCTTCGTTTACCGTGGGTAAGGTCCCAAGAACGGACCCCTTAGGGTCCCTGCCTCCTCGGAACACTCGACGACAGATACCCCAACATGTCTGAGTCTGTGCTGACTTCGTTGAATCGACGTCGTCGTTCTACCATTGCTACTGGGATATATGCTCTGTCGTTTTCTGTGTCTACGTTTCTTGTCAGAAAACCTGAGACACCCTCTTCCGTTCCCACTCTACTAAACTCTTCTATCGTAACTTTGTATTTTCTCTCTTTAGATCTTGCACAACAAGTGTACTACCGAAGTCTACGTATATGTCAAGTTAAGTCAACAAGTCAACACAGACTGAGAAAAGCTGGGGTACTTAGTGTGTGTATTCCGGAGGAACAGGTAGTGGTTGAGGACCTCAAGTGGGTTTGAGTACAGGGAGCTCAGCCACTACGGTAGGTCGGTAGAGTAGGACAGCAGAGGAAGAGGAAGACGGGGATTAGGAAGGGTCCTAGTCCCAGAAAAGGTTACTTAGTTGAGAAGCGTACTCCAGCGGTTTCATGACCTCAAAGTCGAAGTCGTAGTCAGGAAGGTCACTTGTGGGTCCTGTCTAGAGGAAATCCTACCTGACCAACTTAGAGGAACGTCAGGTTCCCTGAACGTTCTCAAAAGAGGTTGTGGTGTCAAGTTTTCGTAGTTAAGAAACCGTGAGTCGAAAGAAGTGTCAGGTTGAGAGTGTAGGTATATACTGGTGACCTTTTTGGTATCGAGACTGATCTATTTCGAAACAACCGTTTCATTATAGAGACGGAAAATAATACGATAGATCCAACCAGTATTTAAAAAAAGGTTCCTCATTCGCAGAAAATTAAAGTGCCGACGTCAGTGGTAGACGTAACTAAAACCTCGGGTTTTTTTATTTCAAACTGTGACAAAGGTGACAAAGAGGTAGATAAAGGGTACCTCACTACCCTGGTCTACGGTGCTAGAAACAAAAGACTTACAACTCGAAATTCGGTTGAAAAAGTGAGAGGATAAAGTAAAAGTAGTTCTCCGAAAAATCAAGAAGAAGTGAAAGACGGTATTCCCACCACAGTAGACGTATAGACTCCAATAACTATAACGAGGGCCGTTAGACCTAAGGTGGAACACGAAGAAGGTCGGGTCGTAAAGAGTACTAAATGAGACGTACATTCAATTTATTAGTCCCACTGTTATATGTCGGAACTGCATGAGGAAAAGGATAAACCTTGGTCAGACAACAAGGTACAGGTCAGGATTGACAACGAAGGACTGGACGTATATCGAAAGAGTTCTCCGTCCAGTCCACCAGACCATAAGGGAAGAGAAAGTCTTAAAAGGTCATAAGACACTAGGTGTGTCGGTTTCTGAAACCGTATCAGTTGTTTCGTCTTTATCTACAAAAAGACCTTGAGAGGACGAAAAAACTACTAGGTCGCATACAACCGTTTAACTAGAGACAAAGGAGACGGAAAAGACTTTGGTCGAACTTGTAGTCCTGCAAGTGTCAAGTGCATAACTACTTCGGACCGAACCTCTTAAAACTTATAATGAAATGATCGTACACTCTACTCACGTTAGCACACCATCAAACTCGTAAGAAACCGTAACGGAAAGAAACCTTGACCTTACTTTTGACTGGAAAACGTCAGGACACCGGTGACGACTCAAAAGGTTTATACGACCATAAATCTCACGTCGTGAAAGTGTCGTAGCAGAAAGTCCTAAANGAGGTCCACAAAGAACTGAAGGATGAAAACGTAAGGTCAGGGGATATTACTTTTCCTGTAGAAAAAACCCACAATCAAGATGTTCCAGAACATCCAGAAGTATCTTGGTAAGTTGAAGTCGAAGAAGTCGTAATGACTAACCCCGTATCTGAACCTAATGACACTATAACTTACCAAACGGAACCTTTACTTGTCTCTAGTAAGACAACAAAACCTCTAACGTAGGTTCATGACGTAAAGCCTGAGAAAACAACTGGTACTACCGATGATGAGGGAAAGAAGACTCCCTAAGGACGGACGTCATCATCTATATTACCAGTAGACTCAATTTAAGTGGGTAAGGTCACGTAAAATCAAGCGACTAAGTATCTTACAGTTACAAGTGAGAACGGTAGAGGGCAAACTGGTGAAGGTTAAACGGAACTAAGTACCCGGACTGTAAGGTCCAAGGATACGTTATGTCGAGAGATGTCGTAGCCTTGAACGAAGATAGTGGTCAGTGTAGGTGTCGACCCATAACAAAAACGAAACCGAGGTAGGGAAGTAAGAAAGACCTCAATAAAGAGGTGACTAGAGGTCATCGTATAACCCGTGGATGACTGGACCCCTCAAGGAGAAAGTCATAGGATAGTAAAACGGAAAAGTATGACAAGTACCCCAAGAGTTCCGTTCTTATGACTTCACCAAATGGTAAGGGAAGAGGTCACCTAGTGTAAGACAGTCTGGAGAGGTGGTACTGGGAGACGGGTCTACGTATAATGGTCCAAGTTTATTACAATTCTAATATACCACAGTATCACGGATCACCTACCGAACCCTTCTATTCATTTACTCACTATAAAACCTACAAAACACTGTAGTTTCATGAATCTACAGTCGAAAGTAGAGTGAAATTCGAGATCTATTTTATTCATTAGATAGAAGTGCAGAGAACTCAAAAGAAGGAGTTTTGACTTTAAGGTGTGTGAAATGATAATTGTGATGACACCAGAAGTGGGATTTTTAATAGGTGGAAACTCATGAATGAATGGAGGATATAGGATTTCTATGAGTACTCGGGATTGGTAAGGACTCTCAAATAAAAAGTATTTATCTTGTTATTAATTTAGTATAAGGTAAAACTATTGAAAATTACCTAACTACAGGATTATCTAATAAACGTTTATACCACATACATACATATGTGTATAAAAAGACACATATATGTGTATGTAGATAATAAACAAGTACGGGTCTAATGTACTATATATATTCATATATAGATATATCCTCTTTTCTTTTCTATATGTGTGAATTACGTCACAAGGTTTCTTATCCTTCCTCTCTATTCTTTCGGAAGGTGTCACTAGTTACGTTTCTTTATCTCCTGTTGTTATCTTACCCTTTCTGATATCTAGAAAGTTCTTTTAATCTCTATGGTTCCCTTGTAAGGGACGAATAAATTGAATATACGTCTCATGTAGTACTCTTTACGACCTGACCTTTTGTGTTCGACCTTAGTTCTAAAGGCCCTCTTTATAGTTATTGGAGTCTATACGTCTACTGTGGTGGGAATACCGTCTCTCACTTCTCCTTGAGTTTTCGGAGAACTACTTTTACTTTCTCCTCTCACCTTTTCAACCGAATTTCGAGTTGTAAGTCTTTTACTTCTAGTACCGTAGGCCAGGGTAGTGAAGTACCCTTCATCTACCCCTTTTCATCTTTGTCACGGTTTGAAATAAAACCCCCCGAGTTACGTCTACCACTGACGTCGGTACTTCAATTTTCTACGAATGTGGAACCTTCTTTTCAATAATGGTTGGATCTATCATATAAGTTTTCGTCTCTGTAATGAAACGGCTGATTCCAGGCAGATCAGTTCCGATACCAAAAAGGACACCAGTACATACCTACACTCTACACTCTAAACCTGACACTTCTTCCGACTCGTGGCTTCTTAGCTACGAAAACTTGACACCACAACCTCTTCTGAGAACTCTCAGGGAACCTGACGTTCCTCTAAGAAACCTTCCTTACTACGATTTCGACTTCGAGGTCATGAAACCGGTGGAGTACGCTTCTCAACTGAGTAGCCTTTTCTGAGACTACGACCCTTTAGAGTCCCCGTCCTCCTCTTCCCCTGCTGGCTCTTACTCTACCGACCTACCTTAGTGCTTGAGCTACCTGCACTCAGACTCACTTCAGGGCCTCTACCACTACCTGTCCCTCCGGACCGCACGACGCTAAGTACCCCAACGTTTGTCAGCCTGTACTGACTCACTGACTTGACTTGGTTCCCTTGTAAAGTACATTTGTACCCGAGTTATTCCTGCCTTTACCATCCCTGGATTGTCTTCGTCTTCTATAATTCTTCTCAACCGTTCTTATGTGTCTTGACATGTTTTTACTAGAAGTGCTGGTTCTATTAGTGCTACCACACTAGTGAGTGGATCTCGGTCTGTAGGACCTTACACTTTAATTCACCCGGAATCTTTCGTAGTTATACTTGTTTCGATCACCTCCACTATCTTAAGGTCAACTCGATAAAGTCTAGGATTTTCCTCTACGACACTTGCACGACGTGAGTTATACGGTCGTTTAAACCTTTTGAGTCGTCACCCTTGACCTTTTCCAGTCAAAAGTAAGGTTAGGGTTTCTTTCCGTTACGGTTTCTTACGAGTTTGATGGTGTGTTGACGTGCGTAGAGTGTGAGATCATTTCGCTACGAATTTTAAGAGGTTCGGTCCGAAGTCGTTATACATTTGAAGGTCTACAAGTTCGACCAAAATCTCTTCCGTCTCCTTGGTCTCTAGTTTAACGGTTGTAAGCGACCTAGTACCTTTTTCGTTCTCTCAAGGTCTTTTTGTAGATAAAGACGAAATAACTGAAACGGTTTCGGAAACTGATACACCCAGTGTTATTTGACACCTTTTAAGACTTTCTCTTCCCTTATGGTCTGGTGGACTGGAAGGAGAACTCTTTGGACATACGTCCAGTCTATCGTTGTCAATCTTGACCTGTACCTTGTTGTCTGACCAAGGTTTATCCTTTTCTTCATGTAGTTCCGACATATAACAGTGGGACTAATAAATTGAATGTATGTCTCATGTAGTACTCTTTACGACCCGACCACCTTTATATTCGACCTTAGTTCTAACGACCCTCTTTATAGTTATTGGAGTCTATACGTCTACTGTGGTGGGAATACCGTCTTTCACTTCTTGTTTTTTCGGAGAACTACTTTCACTTTATCCTCTCACTTTTTCAACCGAATTTCGAGTTGTAAGTCTTTTGATTCTAGTACCGTAGGTCAGGGTAGTGAAGTACCCTTTATCTATTACTTTGGAACCATTGTAATCGACTGAAATAAAAGAACCCGAGGTTTTAGTGACGTCTACCACTAACGTCGGTATTTTAATTTATGTGAATGAGGAATCTTCCTTTCAATACTGGTTGGACCTGTTGTATAATTTTTCTTCTCTGTAATGAAACAGTCGTTTCCAGACAGATCAGTTCCGATACCAAAAAGGTCACCAGTACATACCTACACTCTCAACCTGACACTTCTTTCGACTCACGGTTTCTTAACTACGAAAACTTGACACCACAACCTCTTCTGAGAACTCTCAGGGTACCTGACGATCTCGAGGTTGGTCAGGTAGGATTTCCTCTTCTCAGGACCCACAAGTGACCTTCCTGACTACAACTCCGACTTTGAGGTTATGGAACCGGTGGGCTACACTTCTCGACTGAGTAAACTTTTCTGAGACTACGACCCTTTCTAAATCCCGTCCTCCTCTTCCCCTGCTGTCTCCTACTTCACCAACCTACTGTAGTGGGTGAGTTACCTGTACCGAAACCCACCTGAGGCCCTCAACCACTACCTGTCCCTCCGGACCACACGATGTCAATTATCCCAGCGCTTCTCAGTCTGTACTGACTCGTTGACTTCACTTGACTATATAGATGTAGACACAAATATGAGTATGTCGGGATATCGAGTGGGACAGGGAGGAACAGAGGTAGAGACAAAGATGGTGATAGTGATAGTGGGACTAAATAAGAGGTACCATAATATTCCAGGAAAGTTTGTTATACAACTAAATTAAGACTTCAGTGACTGTTGTGTCAAAAATATTATTCGGGACACAATATGGGTTTTACTCAACATCTTTTGAAGGACTTGTGGAAAATAAGAGAGTTCATGTACGAAAACGATTATTTTCAGAGAGGTGTCTCTTAGAGGGGTGATAGTTGTTGATTGGGGTAGAAATAAATGTTGACTTTACCACCAGAAAGAAAGTCTAGAAAGAGTTTACAATATCGAGGGTACTACGTGAAGGTCTAATAGAACTTCTCCAATCATTACGAATGGGTAAACTTTGAAAATCGTCAAATAAATAGGAAAAAACATTGTAGTTTTATATATAAGACCACAGAACTTAAGTTCCTGTAAGAATTAAGTAAGACTCTAATCAAGTCGATTTGTCATCTTCTTCTTTGGACAAAATATGTTCGTACTTGGAGGAAACTCTATGATTTACTTATTTACAAAGGTAAAATATAAAACATGTTTTTTTGGACGTGTTATTATATATAGTTTTATTAGTTTTCTTTTTTGAAAAGACATACAAATTATATGGGTTTATTTAAAGTACTATTATTTTCGTGTAAATTAGTTATAAAGTAAAGTTTTCCTTATAGGGTATCAAAAAGAAATGGAACTTCTGTAACGACCGAGAGTAATAAAGAGAATTCTAACAATTAGACTAAAGATAACATGATGAATTTTTAAAAAAAATAACAGCATTTTGAGTGTATTATATTTTATAACAGAATTGGTATAAATTGATATTTCAAGTCACCGTGATTCATGTAAGGGTAGTAACACGTTTAGAGTGACAGTAGGTAGAGGACTCAAAAAGGATTAGACCTTGAAACAATGGTAATTTTTGATTGAGGGGTCACGGGGAGGGGTTGGGGGTGGGATGTCAGGGACCGTAGATGGTTGCATGAAAGAAAGACTGAAATACTTAAACTGACAAGATCTATAGAGTATATTGACCTCAGTCTGTCATAAACAGACGTGGGTTACATATAACCCTATGTGAAAATTCCAATTGAATTATATACAGGATACTTGTCGATCTTTTTATAATGTTTATTTGGATAAACGTTTCGTCTTTGTCTCTGTGTCTGTATCTCTTGTTTACACATATGTGGATCTCCCCTTTCCTCCCCTTCCTGTTTAATCCTCTACCCCTGACTGTATATGATACATATTTTGTCCATTGATTACTCTTGTATGATATATCGTGTCCCTTTTTTTCTACCATGTTAGACAACGTGACGAAAACTAATATTATTTCTTTGTGTCCAGTCTAAATAATGTTATTATGTGTAGAGTTATTTGACCAGTTTTTAAGTGTTTATTTATTACATTGACTTTTTACTTTTACAGGACTAAGGCCTTCGGTGTTATTTGAGACTCAATATAAGACACTGTGACAGTTGATATTCTCTTGATTCTTTGTTTACTAAAGAATTTTTGTTATGTTGTTTTTGTTGTTTACTAGTGACTGAAGAGTAGTCTTTGTTGTCTCGAGTTTTCTGTCATCTTGTTGTAAAAATTTCACTATTTTTATCTTATACAGTTGACTTTCGAGATATAGACCACTTTTATTTAAAATTCTTATTTTTCTGTCATTTCTATAAAAATATGTTATTTCAGATTCGTGTAGATAGTAATTATAGTGACACTTTTTCCATAAAGAAATCTTACTTCCCTTTATTCAAGTCTACCTTTGAACCTAGAAGTCCCTCTTTAAATCTTGAGACTTTTATTATTAAGACATCTATTTATCTGTCCATAAAAAGATAATTAAAGAAGTTTTAAGTAAACCTATAAGTGTCGTTTTTAATACCGAATATAAACCCGATATTTTATACTGTTGAAACGGAATGTCCGGTCCGTCAGATATTTATCTAGATATGTTGACATGTAACAAGTCAAAGTACACTTACCACGTTATAATGGACATTCGTTTGAAACTTTAGTCGATTCTTATATATAACATTAGGACTCTCGTTTGTGTGTGTATGTGTTCTCATCTCTGGATATCTTTTTTGTCTACAATGTTTGTATTGTTTATCATTTTACAATATGTATTAGGTCAGAATAGTTATTAATATAATTTCTATTCACCTCTGTTTCATGAGGATAATTTACTGTTCAAGAAAGTTGTCTACAAGTTTTTCGGTCCTCTCATAAGACCTTTCTACTTTTCTCGTGGTCTTTAGAGAGAGGGAAGGATTCGTTTTTAAAGTGACCGTAATGGACACATTGTCTTTATTATACCTTGAGATCTCAGATGACTTCTTAACATTGTCGTTCCCTTCCGAATCGTCATTTAACACCAATTAAAGCCAGTTAAAGTCGAGATTCGTACCGATGGGTAGTTGATGAGGTATGGGGTACGGTACGTCGACACACACACAAGGACCTTGTCGACCATGTACACAACATCCTCACCTTATCTTAGGAGGTAGGTTTATGACCCCTACTTAAGACTAGTGTCTCTACAAATTTTTTTTTTTTTTTTTTTCTTTACCGGTAAAAACAACATGGAGGGTCGTAAAAACGTTCGGGGAGAGGTAGACTGTCTTCACTGATGGTCCCTTAAATTCCTCAACCGTGTGAAAAGAGGAGAAATTAAAAAAATAAAAAGGGAAAACCTAGTTTCTGATGATGTAGGTTTTCGTTGGTGTACCTATTTTTTAATCTTTCAATGGTACACACAGGTCCTTTTCTGTGTCTTTTTCTTTGGACTTTGTTGGAATTTAAAAAGTGGAGTCTGACCAGTACTTGTTTTTCTACTCGATGTTAATTTTTTGTTATTGTTTTTGTTTTGGGGGGTTTAGTATTTGACGTTTTGGATCTTTTCCCCTCTTAAATTAAAGGTCTAAATGGTATAATAATCTAAGTTTATAGGTCGAAAACCACCACCCCTCCGCCACCCCCCCCCCCCCAAGGGATTACCGAGTCACCCGTTCTCTTAGACGGATGTTCCGTCCTCTATGTCCTCTGTACCTAAGTTAGGGACTCAGTCCTTCTAGGGACCTCCTCCTTTACCGTCGGGTGAGGTCTTAAGAACGGACTTTTTAGGGTACCTGTCTCCTCAGACCACTCGATGTCAGGTGTCCCAGTGTTTCTCAGTCTGTACTGACTCGTATCGTGTGTTATAAGTAGGTCAAAAATTGTTTCTTAGGGTTCCTTATGGTTTTTTTATTCTTTTCGCTGGGTAAGTTTCTTTTTTGTGTGGGGAGGTTTTTTTTTTGTTTTGTTTTGCCTTTAACAGGGACTTTTTCCGGACTACCGTCCATATGATCTATTACTGGAATTTTGTCAACAGAATTTCTACGAATTTCTTGATATCTTTGTACTTCTTTTTCCTTTCTTCGACTACATATTCGTTTTTTTTTCTTTATTATTATTTTTCTTTGGATTTTCTTTATTTTTTCTTTAAGACCTTGACTTTTATTTATGAATTTAATTTTTAAGTGATTTCTTTAAATTCAGTATAAACTTATCGGTCTTTTTGTTAGTCACTTGAACTTAGTCAAGTCCAGTCAAGTCAGGGAGTTAGTACAGACTGAGAAACACTGAGATACCTGACGTCGTGTAGTCCGGAGAGACAGGTAGTGGTTGAGGGCCTCAAATGAGTATAAGTATAAGTGACTCAGCCACTACGGTAGGTTGATAGAGTAGGAGACCGCGGGGGAAGAGGAGGGTGGAAGTTAGAAAGGGTCGTAGTCCCAGAAAAGTTTAGTCAGTCAAGAAGTGTACTCCACCGGTTTCATAACCTCAAAGTCAAAGTCGTAGTAAGGAGGGTTTCTTGTGGGTCCTGACTAGAGGAAATCCTACCTGACCAACCTAGAGGAACGTCAGGTTCCCTGAACGTTCTCAGAAGCGGGTGTGGTGTCAATTTTTCGGAGTTAAGAAGTCGCGAGTTGAAAGAAGTGTCAGGTTGAGAGTGTAAGTATGTACTTATGACCTTTTTGGTATCGAAACTGATCTGCCTGTAAACAACCGTTTCATTATGAGGCGAAAAATTATACGACAGATCCAATCAGTATTGAAAAGAAGGTTCCTCATTTGCAGAAAATTAAAGTATCGACGTCAGTGGTGGACTTCACTAAAACCTCGGGGGTTTTTATTTCAGAGAGTGAAGAAGGTACCAAAGGGATAGATAAACGGTACTTCACTACCCTGGTCTACGGTACTAGAATCAAAAGACTTACAAGTCAAAATTCGGCTGTAAAAGTGAGAGGAGAAAGTGAAAGTAGTTCTCCAGGAAGTCAAGGAGAAGTGAAAAACGGTATTCCCACCACAGTAGGCGTATAGACTCTAATAACTATAAAGAGGGCCGTTAGAACTAAGGTCGAACACAAAGAAGGTCAGGTCGCAAAGAGTACTACATGAGACGTATCTTCAATTTATTCGTCCCACTGTTATATGTCGGAACTACATGAGGAAAAGGATAAACCTTGGTCAGACAACAAGGTACAGGTCAAGATTGACAACGAAGGACTGGACGCATGTCTATAGAGTTCTCCGTCCAGTCCACCAGGTCATAAGGATAGAGAAATTCTTAAAAGGTGTCAAACAACACTAGGTGTGTCAGTTTCTGAAACCGTATCAGTTATTTCGACTTCATCTTCAAANAAGGAGAAGTGAAAAACGGTATTCCCACCACAGTAGGCGTATAGACTCTAATAACTATAAAGAGGACCGTTAGAACTAAGGTCGAACACAAAGAAGGTCAGGTCGCAAAGAGTACTACATGAGACGTATCTTCAATTTATTCGTCCCACTGTTATATGTCGGAACTACATGAGGAAAAGGATAAACCTTGATCAGACAACAAGGTACAGGTCAAGATTGACAACGAAGGACTGGACGCATATCTATAGAGTTCTCCGTCCAGTCCACCAGGTCATAAGGATAGAGAAATTCTTAAAAGGTGTCAAACAACACTAGGTGTGTCAGTTTCTGAAACCGTATCAGTTATTTCGACTTCATCTTCAAAAAGACCTTGAGAGAACGAAAGAGCTACTAACTTGCCTACAACCGTTAAACTAGAGACCAAGGAGACGGAAAAGATTTTGGTTCAACTTGTAGACCTTCAAGTACCAAGTGCATGACAACTTCAGACCGAACCTCTTAAAACTCGTAATGAAAGAATCGCACACTCTACTCAAGTTAACACGCCATCAAAAAATCTTTAAATAAAAAAGTGTCACGTTGACCTTTAGTCTCTTGTACCACGGTTACACCATTCCAAGACCACTAGCGGATGAATGACTAAACGTCTATCGACTGAAAAGTCACATAGAAGTGTACTGTCTCTCGTCGCTGTCCTTTCTTTGAGAGAGGACAAGAAGTATATTCCCGTAATTAAAGTAAGTACTCTTGAGGTAAAAGTACTGAATAGAGGGTCTCCGGGATAGAGGATTATGTATAACCCCCAATTCTAAAATAGTATACGTAAAATCCCTTTGTATTTATAAGTTAGGTATTGTAACCCCTGGTATACTGGTATACAATACTTGTCAGTTAGGTATTGTCCCCCAGGGACTAGAGATTTTAACTACAGGAAAAGTGAATGTTTTATGTAAATAAGGTGGGGTGTTGAGGTTTTCAGAATTGAGTAAGGTCATAGTTTAGATTTTACAATTCAGGTTTCAGAGTAGATTTGTAGTAGATTTAATCTATACTTACTTAGTTCCATGAAAAATTCCATATTTAATATGAACTCATGTATGAGTCTAAGTTTCATACTCAATAGGAATCCACTTTATATAGAGGTCAACACGAGGGTATTTTTGGTTTAATCATGTTACCACCCTGTCCGTATCCTATTTGTAAGGGTAAGTTTTTCACTCTTAATCTCTTCTTTCTTCACTATTATACAGTATTCTTCGGGTTTTAGATAACTCCGTTTGAAGTACTCAAAAGTTTCGAACTCTGTTTAGGAGAAACCGAAATACAAAAAGGGAATATATTCTTTTTATTTAGACTGAGAATGAAGTGGTGTGTATGTTTCATTGATTTTACAATGATTTTACTATGATTTTACATAGTGTCTTGTTCTGTATTTTCGATATTTTGTAGATTTTATTTTATTGTTTTTAACGTTAAAACTAACATAAGTTAATTAAAAATCTCTCCTATATTTTGTCTTAATGGTATTCTCTTTTTAAACTGTTCACTTTGACTCGTTTTATATTTGGTAGACGATAATTTTTTTTTTTTAAATCTTTTACTTTTCGGTTCGGTGTTTGAACCTCTTTTATTGTCATCACGTGGATAGACTGATGTTGGACATAAGTCTTATATATTTCCTGAGAAGTTGAGTCATCTTGTTAAGTTTATTAGGTTAAAAATTACCCTTTTTTATAAACTTACCTATGTAATATTTTATTCTATACGGTTTTTATACTTTTCTACGAGTTATCGTAATCAGTAGTCTCTTTGCGTTTAATTTTAGTACCGATTTACACTTTTCAGACTGTTATGGTTCACGACGGTCCTTCACTCCGTTTACTTTCAGAGTAAGTAACAACCATCCTTATATTTTATCGTGTTGATTAGGTTCTTTCAAACCGTAAAAGAATTGTTCACTTAGTATGTCAATGGTAATATTGGTTCTTTAAGAACTATAAATGGGGTGTTTTACTTTTGTATACAAGAGGGTTTCTGAAAAAGAGTACCATCTAAATAACACTTACCAGAGTTTGACTTCTGTTACGTTTACAGATAGTCACTTTTCACAATCAGTGAGTCGACACAAGTTGAGAAACACTGGGGAACCTGACATCGGGTGGTCCGAGGAAACAGGTACCTTAAAGGTCCGTTCTTATGACCTCACCCATCGGTAAGGGAAGAGGTCCCCTAGAAGGACTGGACCATTTCGGTATGTCACCTTATGACGAGTCGTTATTTTTCCTTACTTGAGACCTGATACCATGTACGTTTTTTGTCTACTAAAAGTTTTGTTCATTCCACTCCTTTTTTGAGTCTGTGTTTTGTAGTACACAATATGATAATTACACTTTAGGATCTTTTCCGTTTTAATTAGATATCAATGTCTTTCACTCTTACTGACCCTTCCCCATCGCCTATCAAACTTTTAATACTTTTACAATACTTAAACCTAACACGATCATCAATGTACAGTTTTAAACAGTTTTAGGTGACTTGAGTTACATATGAATTTTACCAATATCAAATTATCCGTTTAGTATGAAATTATTTTTAGTAAAATCGTTCTTTTTTTAGTTCCGGATTGTTATGTAACAGAGATTCTTTACATGAAATTTATATGTCTATCTATGTCTAATTTTCATTTTATATCTTTTTTTACATGGTACGAGTCTTATTGGTATTCTTTCGACCTCAGCGATGTAATTATAGTCTTCTTTTCTACTATTCTGTTTATTATAACAATTTTTATTTTTTCTAAAATGTCATTGTTTCTAGTTAAACAGTTTTTCTGTATTATTAACTTATTATCATATTATTATCTTATTATTACCTCGTTTATCTACATTAGTTTTTCTCTTTGCCCATTCAGGTAATAGAAACAATTCCTGAAATTGTGGGAAGAAAGTTGTTATCTTGTTACTTCACTATTTTAATATCACTTCTCTTTGTTCTAGACTCCTTGTTATAGTGGAAAGAATTATATTAACTGATGGACATCTTGTTATGCTGGTTGTAGAAGTTCTTGCTATGAAAAAAATTCTATTATCGAACGACCTTTGTGTACAGAGGTATTTAAATTTTCTTTATTTTAATATGTCCTATAGAAATAGGTATTACCTTAATTTAATCTTTTGTCGTTATTCTATAAATTTGTTTGACTTTTATAGACATTTAAATTTTTCAAAGGAGATTCATTAGGTATGTAGTTTATTAAGTGTTCTCTTTGATCTTCTTTTAAACTTAATTTGTTATTAGTTTTATTATAAAATTTTTAACACATGACGATAATTTAGTCACGTTCCTCCTTTTCACATATCGTAATTTATTAATATGATCCTTTCTTTTATCTAGATTTTAGTTAATAGATTCGAAAGTAAATTTTTAAATTTCTCCCTGTTTTATTTGGGTTTTATTTACGTTCCTTTTTATTATTTCTATTGTCTCCTTAATTTTTTTTGTATTTGATCTACATATTATTTCTTTTAACTGTTTTGATTTTTAGCCAAGTGACTTTTATATTTTTAATCATTTCAAAAGTCAAGTCAATCAGCGAGTCAGCACAGGCTGAGAAACGCTGGGGTACTTGACGTCGTGTGGTCCGGAGGGACAGGTAGTGGTTGAGGGTCTCAAGTGAGTTTGAGTGCAGGTAGTTCAACCACTACGGTAGGTCGGTGGAGTAGGAGACAGTAGGGGAAGAGGAGGGTTAGGCAGGGTCGTAGTCTCAGAAAAGGTCACTCAGTTAAGAAGCGTACTCCACCGGTTTCATGAACTCAAAGTCGAAATCGTAGTAAGGAAGGTTTCTTGTGGGTCCTGACTAGAGGAAATCTTACCTGACCAACCTAGAGGAACATCAGGATCCCTGAGACTTCTCATTCCAAAATCACTCTTAATTTATTGATCCCACTCATTTGTGAGATAGTGGATGTATTCCTTACTTTCTCTGATAATGACGTCTAAAATATCATAATTTTCTTATCCTTTTATTCTTGTTAAAATACGGTTTTTTGATTTGATGAATCTATTTTACCTATCTGAAAAACTTTTTATATTAAGGTGTTTTGACAGTGTTCTTCTTTATCTTTTCAATTTATTTGGACATTATACATTTAACTTAATTATAGTTAAAAAAGGATGTTTCTTTTAAGATCCGGGTTTACTTTGGTAATCTTTGGTGACTTGTTAAATTAGTTTGTAGATCCCTTAAATTATTATGGTTAGATGTTTTTAAGAAGGTCATTTATCTTTACTACCCTATAGAAGGATGGAGTAAAATACTCTGGTCGTGTTAGAACTATAGTTGTGTTCTTTTCACGTGAAAAAATTTTCTCCCTAGTTATATGGAGACGGATACATCAGTTTTTACGAATTATTTTATAATCTATTAGTACAAGTCTTTATCTTTTCTATTATATAGGATTTCACTAAAGTAAGGTTTTTACGTTTTAACGAAAAAAAAACCAGGAAGAAAGCCAAGAAAAAAAAAAAAAAAGTGAAATGTTATGACATAACCAAAACGGTATGTAGTTGTACTTAGAAATTTTAGTTATTCGATTACCTAATTTTAGTTATAAAATTCAATAGTATAATTGTATTTTTTCTTTTTTTACTAATAAAATTATCTACTTTTTTTCTGTATACTTTTTTTAGATTGTAAGTAAGAACGAAAG
The DNA here is from genome assembly GCA_006410555.1 of Capra ibex. NCBI lineage: Eukaryota > Metazoa > Chordata > Mammalia > Artiodactyla > Bovidae > Capra > Capra ibex. The sequence goes on from SJYO01020080.1 coordinate 36,121,038, forward strand.
AATTTTTCGATTGTTACCAGATATGTGTCTTCCTTTAAAGAAGTTGAACTGTCTCAAGTAAATACATTTTAGGTGATGACTAAAATATGTATTACATTTTTATATTACACGAGTCAGCGAGTCAGTACAGACTGAGAAACGTCAGGGTACCTGACATAGGGTGGTCCGAAAGGACGGGTACCTTAAAAATTCCGTTTTTATGACTTCACCTTACGGTAAAGGATGAAGTCCCCTAGAAGGACTCGGTCCCTAGCTTGGGTGCCGAAAACACAGAGGACGTGACCGTACGTCTAAGAAATAGTTATCGATTTATGAAACGGTAATGTAACCATTTTGAGAGTGGCGAGACAAGTTATAAAATGACGTCCAGGATCAGTGACGTCATTCAGTTACTTTATTTTTTTGTATTTCTTTCATTTATTTATTAGTTTTAAGAGATATTGGTCTCCTGTACCAACAAAATATATCTCTTAGGATTCCTTAGGTTATGTATGTGTATATGTATCACAAGAATACACACGATCGTTCTTTACAAATCTTTTATTTTCATTTTGGGGTGAATGTTATAGTATCTTTAGTATTATCATTGTCTATTTAAATTGTTTTTCATATCTTCTGGAAATAAGACTTAAGATATTCCGTGACGACACTCTGTAATCTTCTTTGGACTTGTTTACTTTAGAACCTGACTTTGTATGTTATGGTAATCTTACAATTAAGAAGGGTTTAAATAGATATCTAAGTTTCGACACGACACGTATCAGTGAGCCAGCACAGACTGAGAAGTGTTGGGGTGTCTGAGATCGAGCGGTCCGAGAAAAGAGGTACATCTAAGAAGTCCGATATTTGACCTTACCCAACGGTACGGAGGAGGTCCCCTAGAAGGATTGGGTCTCTATTTGGTCCTAAGTTACGTTAAAATTAGTCTTATAATGACTATGAGACTAGTGGACTACGTTCTCTCCTAATTTATCAACCTACCGTAATAACTGAGTTCTCTACTCAAACTCGTTTGAGGTCCTCTATCACTTCCTGACCCTTCGGACCGTACGACGTGAAGTACCCCAGTGTTTCTCAGTCTATACTGAATCGATGACTTGTTGTTAATACCTAGGACACATCTTTAATTGACTGACATTTTGAATTTAATTTTCCGTTTGTTAGATCTTATAGGTTTCGTTAAAACTTTTCTTTTTTATGATAACTCCCTGAACAACTAACTAAAATTATGATTGAAATTTCGATAGTATTAAGTATATCACACTATGTCTTTATTTCAGTATTTTCGTCTAGACACCTATCCTTGGGGCTTTATCCGAGTGTGTGTACTTCTTAGACTAAAAGTTGTTTCCGAACTTTTTTAAGGTTGTGTCCTTCATTCCAGAAAAATTGTATTATATGATGTACTTTTTTTTTTTTCGTAACTGTTAATGGAGAATAATATGTGTTCTAACTAAGTCCTAAATATCTACATTTGGATTTTTGATTTTGGTATTTCGAAAACTTTCTTTTGCCTTCTCATAGAAGTTCTTTATCCCCATCCGTCTTCACAAATCTGTCTTGTACCTTTCATCATAGTAATTTTTGACTATTTAATCAGATAATTTACTTTTAAAGAAAAGTAACTTTCTATGTTAGTTCTTTTACTTGTCCTCCCAGTGTAAAATCCTCTCTTATCAACGTTTTGATATAGACTGTTTCCTGTTTATTTTATATAAAATTTTCGGTGATGTTAATCTTTTTTTAGTTTTTATCTATTCCTGAAAAGGAAAATTCGATTCACTTTCTTCCCAGATAGTTTCATGGAACTCGTCTTCACTGAAGTGTACCGAATATGGAGACCGACGAGACAACTCTGTTCTGACATCCTACGGACCCACCTTTGTCCTTTTACACAACATACTGAAAACGTAATAGTCCATTCTTTACCACCAAACGTGGTCCTCTCATTTTCTCCAACCTAAGACTTATGTAAAACTGTAATTACTACTGTAAAAAAAATTGTTGACTGGTATCAAAATGGACTCATAGACCTTTTACCTTAGTGGTAAAAGATTTTTACTCCCTCTATATCCTCTTTATGTTAACCCTTAAATATCATTATCTCTTTGAGTCCAAATCGGTACTATTTACACTCTACGGATGATTGCAAATGTATCTTTACAGTTCATCCTTCGATCTATATGTTGTATTAATTAAACGGTCAAATATTGACTTTTGTTTCGAAACCAAAAGGAACGACGTCTTGAAACAAAGGGGATTTTTTAATTTTTTTTTTTTTTTCTCAAAGAAGGAGGAGAGTGTTTAATCTAGTCAAAGCGAAATTTCTACTACACAAGCCTAGGTTCTGTTTAGGTCTCGTCGATTAAGAGAGGAACTTTGTTTGTTGTTGTTGTTGTTGTTTTGTTATTTGTCTGACTTTCTCAACTCGTCTTGTGGGTCCTGACTTCCATCTTGGAAACATCGAAAGTAAGGTCCTCTGCTCTGTCCTCTGATTTCCTGTCCGTAGTCAAGTCAAGTCAAGTCAGCGAGTCAGCACAGACTAAGAAACGCTGGGGTACTTAGCGTCGTGCGGTCCGGAGGGACAGGTAGTGGTTGAGGGTCTTAAGTGTGTCTAAGTGCAGGTAGCTCAGTCACTACGGTAGGTCGGTAGAGTAGGAGCCAGCAGGGGAAGAGGAGGACGGGGGCTCTAAAGGGTCGTAGTCTCAGAAAAGGTTACTCAGTTGAGAAGCGTACTCCACCGGTTTCATGACTTCAAAGTGGAAATCGTAGTAAGGAAGGTTTCTTTAGGGTCCCGACTAGAGGAAGTCTTACCTGACCAACCTAGAGGAACGTCAGGTTCCCTGAGAGTTCTCAGAAGAGGTTGTGGTGTTAAATTTTCGTAGTTAAGAAACCGCGAGTCGGAAGAAGTGTCACCCAGAGACTTTTTGTTAATTCTTTTTCCACTTCTTCTCTCTATCTCTTTTGTCCCGTTTTTTTCTCTTTATAAATACAGTCCTGTCCACCATCTCCGTCTCGAAGGAGATAGAAAGGGTCCGAGGATCTCTAACCCTTTCCCTTCTTCTTCCTCAAAATTTCCCTTCTTTTCTCTATACCTTTAGTGAGGTATTACGAAATATAGGAGATTTTCATAGATACAATAATTTTATCTACTTTGATTCCGAAAGGCTTTCTTTGATTTCAAAGAAGGGACACAAGTAATAAAGTCTCAAATAACGATCAAAGATTATAAATATGACTAAAAAGTGTATAATAAATATATTTAGTTATCGAATTTTGTAGACTATATAATTTTTTCTGAGAAGAGAGTAAAATAATACTTTGTTTTACCTCCCCGAAGAAGTGTATAAAGAAACTTGTCTTTAATGGTTTTATAAAGGGAAAAGTCTGATAGTAATTAGAAACTTTTTATTAGGTAGTCAACTCTAGTGACTCTTGTCATGGAACCGATTGTGAGTAAGTGAGTAATTGACATCTGCATGTATCTGTTAATTGTGAGAGACGACTTTTATGTTATCACTTAGACTCTCTGAAGAGACCTCTGAAATAATCTTGAAACTACGAATCTCTACTCCTTATCCCTCTGAAGACATTAACATTAATACATAGGTATTAGATGTACGTTACGAGTCATCTGTAATAATCCCTTCGTTATCCCTAAAGAATCCTTTCCATTGTAACCACAGTAGTTTACTTTTATTACGAATGTATTATGACTGTTTTGGGTTTAGTTGGAACCGTAATTCCCGTCTTCTGAAACGAGACGGGACCGGGATCCGGTTCGACTAACGTAAGAGGGTGAGGAATAGGTGATACTTGGACTTCGACTGAGTAATTTCGTTTTACAATTACCGTTACCAACGAGGACTTTAAAGAATATTGTGAAAAGAGACACGTAAGACTAAGTAATCGAGAATAAGAAAGGGGAGATTAAAGATCGAGGTAAAAGGTAGGATATGAAAGAGTCCTTAAGGGGTCTAGACCGTCATGACTCAATATCCATGACGTTTCCTCCCCAGAGTAAAAGGATTGGAACTAACTTTCAATCGGGATCTAATGTAATTATCTTTAACCGTAGTCCTCAAGTAATCATGAAGACTAAGAGGGTGTTTAGAGGAACCTGATTAGTACATATTCTTTACCCTACAAACGGACTAAGTCCGGTCGTGATAGGAGTAATAATTACGACTGTTTCGTCTTATCAATTCACGTATTTGAAAATCCAAATCTGAGGACCCAAAACTTCAAACTGAGATAGTAAATGATCAGTATATATCGGAACCAATTCAGTGTTTGAGAGACGTGGAGACAAAAGGGTAAATACTCGTTCCACCTCCCGTTTCCACTTTTATTATGACTGACGTCTCTGAACAATACTTCTAAATGTTCCCATTAACATTTTATAAATTATGTCTTTGACCGGGTGTATTCACTTCACTTCACTTCACTTCAGTGAGTCAGCACAGGCTGAGAAACGCTGGGGCACCTGACATCGGGCGAGTCCGAGGAGACAAGTACCCTAAGAGGTCCGTTCTTATGACCTCACCCAACGGTAAAGGAAGAGGTCCCCTAGAAGGGTTGTATTCCTCGGATCTTTTACGATCGACCTTATAATATTATAAGAACCGTTTTGACTCCAAAGAACCTTAATATATATGTGTTGATAAAGTCCAGACTCTACTATCGTTATCCATATAAACTTGTACACATTTGAAAGTAATGTAAATTTGTAACTCACAAGAGTAGTAAAGGTTTACACTTACTTGTCCAAGAGAGTACCTAAAGATGTCACAACTTTGTAATAAAAAAATGAGTCTACCGTAAAACAAGCTAACGATCTGTAAAAAGGGATATTGATAACTCTATGTTAACTGTATCGTCTTAGTATATTCAAATTCCACAAGATACACTATTAAACTATATAAATATATAATGTCACTAGTGGTGTTATTCCGATCAATTGTAAAAATATTTGAGTATATCAATGGTAAAAACACACTTAAAAATTCTGAAAGAAACGTGAAAGTTCACATATTATATCATAGCAATTCTTCTCCAGAATATAATCTAGGGGTCTTGAGTATGAATATTGACCTTTAACTATGGAAAACTTGTGGAACTGGTTGAAGAGGGAGGAGGTGAGGGTGGGAATCTTTGGTGTTTAGATGAGAGATAAAGATACTCAAACCGAGAATTTTAAAAAATCAAAACAAATTAATAAAAATAAAAGTTAAATAAAGAAGAAATTTAACTCCCTTTTAATTATGTTGTAATTCATTCAAAGTCCGTATGTTGTATTACTAAACGATAAACATACATAACGTTTTACCAGTTGATGTAAACCAATTGTAGACAGTGGTATGAATTAATGTTTAAACAGAACTGCTCTTGAAATTTCTAGGTCAGAGGATGGATTAAAGTTTTCATACGGTATCATAATAAAAAATAAAGGTTAACCTCCTATTAACGAAATGTTATAACGTAACCAAAGACGGTATACAGTTGTACTTAATCGGTGTCCATATGTATACAGGGGAGGGAGAACTTAGAGGGAGAGAGGAGGGTATGGTAAGGTGAAGAGATCCGATAGTGTCTCGTGGTCGAACTCGAGGGACCCAGTATGTCTTTGAAGGGTGATCGATAGATAAAATGTATACCATTACACACACAAAGTTACGACGAGAAAGTTAAACTAGGTGGGAGAGGAAGGGACGGACACAGGTATTCAGACAAGAAATATAGATATAGACGGACGTCCTTATTTCTGTGTCTATATCTCTTGTCTGAATACCTGTGTCCGTCCCTTCCTCTCCCACCTAATTTAACTTTCTCATCGTAACTTTTTATGTGTAATGGTATACATTTTATCTATCGATCACCCTTCAACGACATACTGGGTCCCTCGAGTTCGACCGCGAGACACTATCGGACGACGACGACGACGACGACGACGACGACGACGACGACGACGACGACGATTCAGTGAATTTCCTCACCTTACCACACCCTCCTCTCTCCCTCTAAGTTCTCCCTCCCCTGTATACATATGGAGATCGATTAAGTACAACTGTATACCGTCTTTGGTTACGTTATAACATTTCGTTAATAGGAGGTTAACCTTTATTTTTTATTATGATACAGTATGAAAACTTTAATCCATCCTCTGACCTAGAAATTTCAAGAGTAGTTCTGTTTAAACATTAATTCATACCACTGTCTACAATTGGTTTACATCAACTGGTAAAACGTTATGTATGTTTATCGTTTAGTAATACAACATGCGGACTTTGAATGGATTACACCGAATCTCCCATTTCGTAGACGGACGTTACACCCTCTGGGCCCAAGTTAGGGACTCAGCCCTTCTAAGGGACCTCTTCCTTTACCGTTGGGTGTGGTCATGAGAACGGACCTGTTTTTAATATTTTATATATATATATACTTCAAACGAAATTTTTTATCCCCAAAAAACCGTTTCATTATCATACAATATTTTTACTTTTAATTTCCTTATTATCTCCTGAATTTTTAAAAATTAAAAAAAATAAAATTTTTAATATTATCATTTTTATATAGATCCTGAAAAATACCATAACAACGATTGTCATACCCCAGTCAAGTAAAAGTCTATCAAGGAACTAGACCGAATATGAAGAGTTGTAGATATTCGGGGAAGGATTTATCAGTCACGATTGATGTCCCAAAATTGGATAACGTGGACAGTGAAGGTTCCGTCAAGGAAGACAAAATCGAAGAAGANAAAAAACCGTTTCATTATCATACAATATTTTTACTTTTAATTTCCTCATTATCTCCTGAATTTTAAAAAATTAAAAAAAATAAAATTTTTAATATTATCATTTTTATATAGATCCTGAAAAATACCATAACAACAATTGTCATACCCCAGTCAAGTAAAAGTCTATCAAGGAACTAGACCGAATATGAAGAGTTGTAGATATTCGGGGAAGGATTTATCAGTCACGATTGATGTCCCAAAATTGGATAACGTGGACAGTGAAGGTTCCGTCAAGGAAGACAAAATCGAAGAAGACAAACAACCAGAGAAGTCACAGATTAAAAACGGGACTGTGTTCTCCCGCTACCGCCTGTGAAAAAATCCGAGTGAACAAGTCAGCGCGACACCCCTCTCTCCTTGTGACGTTTGTTTATTGTGACCGTACACGAGCGTCACAGAGTCGGTGTGACCCAAACGGGGACGAGTACCTCAGACACGAAAGGGACAGATGTGACGAATCCGAGATCCAACGAGACGGTTCTTGACAGACTCCGACCGGGACCCATCATACGTGAAGAGTTCAGGTTCGGCGAGTCCAAGTCCATGAGCCCATCAGGAGTTTCCGCGTCAGATTGAACCTGGATGTAAAACACGGGAAGGGTCCAGACTCGTCGAGTCCACTGGTCCACGAACCGCTCACGCCAGTGACGCTGAATAGTGGAGACGACAGGGACGGCTAGTCAAAAGACCCACATGTTAGTCGCGTGGAAGAGTCCACACGGCACACAGAGAAGACCTCGACTAGAGACCGACGTTGGGAGGACCGCCTACAACTGGCAGGTCTTAGGGTTCTTCAGAACCGATCGTTACTTCGGACGAACGTCAAACCATCTACTACGGAGAGACCCCGGTGGTAACGGGAGAAGACCGAGACCGACGGGAGCGGACGGACAGAGGTCGTCGCCTGCCCGGCCAGGCGTCGACCGATCGAGACGAGTCAGGAAACAAGACACTCGCCCGGACCGCCACAGAATCCAATCCCATCCATCGATAAGGTGTCAGACCAAATGATAGAGTTCAATCAAGGGAGTCTAACGGGAGCCCCGTAAGTCCGGGCCAGGAAATTCGTTATGTCGGGCGTAGAGGGACGGGTCGGGGGCGAACGATCACCGCCTACGCCCGTAGACACGACGAAGAGGTGAACCTCAATGACAACCCGTACATTAGACACCCAAAATTAATAAATAAATAAAAAGGAGGGTCAATACAACGGGAGACTCCAAGGTTCCGAGCGGTGTCTGAGTGGTTACTCTCATAAAGGACCACAAACCTTTGAAGAGAGAAAAAATTCTGAGGGAAGGGTCCTACCTAGAGGTAGGGATGGAGAAAACAGAGAGAAAAATAGAAAAAACACACACACACGAGAAATAAAAAAATAATAATAATAAAAAATGAAATGTCATGAGATAACCGAAACGGTATGTAACTGTACTTAGGTGGTGCCCACATGTACTCAAGGGTTAGGACTTGGGGGGAGGGTGGTGGGAGGGGTAGTAAAACTTCTATTACCCGACGAAAAGACCCACGGACTACAGGAGACGGTCGTAAGTCTTCAACAAAACACCTTAAATGAGTCGCAAGTTTACAAGAAAACTACTTAAACACGCCCTCTTTCACCAGAGGGGCAGGATAAGGAGACGGTAAAATCCTGGCGGGGAATGGAAATCCCAAAAGATATATATTCTAATACAATAAACGTTTGTTGACATAAGAAAAATCCTTAAAAAGACCGGACTGACGAGAACAATCATGAAGGTCACGATCTGACCCATTTTTACCATTCATACACATATGAACATAACAATAATTAGAGTCTCCGTATCTAAAGTTGAGAAGTAATTACTCATGATATTATAAAGTCGACACTCAAACAGTTTACACAGGAAAAAATTACAACTCCATGTAATGAAGATATGAGTTCAAAATTCTTAAAAATAGTACTTTATTACAACTTAAAACAGTTTACTAAAAAGACATACATATCTCCACTGGTATATCAAAATTAGTGAGTAAGATAATTATACCATATAAAGTGTACGACTAGACGTATATAGTTTAGTAGGATTATAGGGTCCTTATTTAGGGTAAACTAATATCACATACTAGGAAAGTTACACAATAACTTAAACTAAACGATTGTAAAACAACTCCTGAAACATTGTAGATATAAGTAGTGTTCATAATCGGATAACAAAAAAAAGAAATTACCAGAATACACTAAAATTCAGTGTACTTTTTGTAAAAAAATTAAAACACCACGTATAGTTTCTATACAAATGTGATAGGACATCGAAAATAAAAAGAATGACCAAAGTTTTAAGAAAGAACAGAGTCTGAAAACTGTGAAACTGATGTTACACAGGCCCACACCTGAAGAAAACCGAAAAGTAAACCCGTAGAGACCACCCGAAGGAGTTAGTGCTACAGGTAAATGAAAGGGTCTAAACCCTTCAAAAGTCTGTAAATAAAACAACTTATTCTAAAAACGGAAAAGAAAAAGGTGACCCTAAAGATATCATGTATATAATTAGACGAAGTACTGTATGGTTTCAGGGAATTCAAATGAAGTTTATAAAAGTAAGAATACAAAGAAGAGACGGATCTATTAAAAGTTACCGGACAGAAATTGAGACGTCTAGAAAATAAGACGATAAGATTTCCCTAAGACTTAAAGAGATCACTTCAAAAGTCAAGATAATAAAAAAAGGAAATGAAGTACTATAGATAGACCAGGAAAAAATTTTAAAACATAAAGAAACAACTTTAAGAGGGAAATAGGTACGTGACAAGACGACTGTGACAACTGACAGAAATAATTTCAATAAGATTAGGAGACGGTCCATTTAGTATATGTCCCAAAGGGGATGATAAGTTTTTAACCTGTAAAGATACTTTAGAAAGTATTTGGTTTTCATATATTTTGTTTCTTCGTTTATGAAATCATGTTTATAACGATTTCTTACGTGTTTTATATAGTTCTATTTCGTGTCTACGAGTGTCTACTTCAAGTTTCGACACCGTCGTACTACAACTCTACGACCCACATCAAGGGTCCTTTCCTCGAACCTCCTTGAACCCCTCATGTGATAGAGATATTGTCAAATGACTTTTTGTGTACGACTTTCGCCAAAAGTGAAAACGGAAAAAAGTATTTTCGTTTTTAGGAGAAGTCTAAAGAAAGTCAATCAATTTTGTCCATGATGACATCCAGAAAGTATTTTCGTTTCACCGTATTTCTCTTGACAACTTTCGTACCCCATAGACATAAAAGTAAAGTAACCCCAACCAAAGATCTCTAAACAGAATGTGAAGGAAATCCTTGTACAAAGTGACTAAGGAGTAAAAAGAATTAAGAAACACAACTATAGAGTCGTAATTTGTTTGTCGGTGGAGAAGGTCGGAAGAACCTAATCGGAACATGACTTCTTTGAGGAGTGACTAGTAGTACCGGTCTCTAAGACCCCCGGAGAATTTAAAAATACGATCAGTTTGGATGGTTGAAACAAGAATCACTAAGAGTCGACACATCTTATACTACCTAGTACTACTCCTTCCGTCTTCGGTTAGGGGACCTATCGTAGATCCTTTTGACCTTGTAACCTGTGTAAATTAAAAAAAGGAGAGGTCCCTCGTCAACCCTAGGCCATAAAAAACGGGAGGATGAGACACGACACGACTGACCTACTCGACACTGCTCACGATCGTACGATCCAAGTTTAAAGGAAGTAATAAGAGTCACTGGCGTGTCCGTAGACCTCAAAATACCCGGGGTAGTCATAAGGTTCTGTCCATTCTGTTTTCGTTCACGGAACCCGTCAGGGGTCTTTTTAATCTGGTAACCTTTATACTACGTCAGTAAAGGAACAAGGGGTCAATCTTCGATTTTAGACTTTCAAAGGAGGGTTAGTGGACCATGACTCTGTATTAAGTATTAAAGACTCCCATCCTTAATACCCTACTTATCCAGGGTTTGAAAGGATAACCGAAGTTCCATTGACCATAATACGAGTGAGTCCTATTTCATCTGTAAGTCAAAAGACTCAAAATACGTTTTCGTCAACCAGACACACAACGACAACTTAACCAAACAAGTACCCTCGTTCCTCTCAGATCTTTAAGGACAAGACGGTGGAACGAGTAAAGAATAGTCTGTCTGTCTGCTACTGACTTCAACTCTCAATTTCCCGGATACGAATAATAAAAGACATTCGTGAAATAACGTGAGTCTTAGGTGGGGTACAGTATTAAGAATACCAGTAATAATCACGGTAAAACTAGTTCACTTGAGCGGTGAAATCAAGGGTTTCTTATACGAAGTTGACTGTGACATCAAATATCGAATTGACACTAACGATAAATACAACGGGATCTAATGATCAACCGTCCAGGGTAACAGTTTCTAGAATCGTGTTACTAATTAGGTTCTTAGTTTGTAAAGTATTAAGGAAAAAACACCTTAGATAGAGGACTTTGGTGAGGTTCGTGGTTTGGACCTAGTCGTTCTCAGGTCAATTCTCTGTTTCCTCTTGAACCCTTGTCCTCATCTATTGATCTCTTGAGTCTTTTTATCGCATACCGACTTCCTTTCAAGGTTTTATTTCCATTTGAACTTTCATTTTAAAAAGGGGTTTTGACCCTAGGTCCGGAACAGCATCTGACCCTGAACGTCGGGTCACCTACCCTCTCATTTAGACGATCTAACGAAACCCGGTCGCAAATAGGTTTCGATCGACCGATTACTTCATTTCTTCTTTTGTTTACCCGGACCTCGTAGTTAGTCCTTCGGATGTTGACTCCACTGAGATCGTTATTTTAAACGACCATTAACTCACGACACCCATAACGAGTACTTAAGTACTTAAGTAACGAGTATTTACGACAAGCATAAATACAACGACCTAGTTCTCCTCTTCTGTGATTGATCTTAATCTATTCTTGGTCGGAGAATATTATAGGAAGATCAAGGGAGATGACTGTTTTGAATAGTGACGTGGTAGACTGTTTCTTCACAGGTACTCCAAGTCAAGGTCGTAGTGTTTATCTATTATTTTCATAAGGATAAATCGTTATTTTTAGTTACTCGACGACCATGTATGTCGTTACATTTACTTAGAGTTTTCATAATGTGACTTACACGATACACGAATTCAGCGAGTGATCACAGACTGAGACGTTGGGGTACCTGAACATCGGGTGGTCCGATGAGACAGGTACCCCTAAGAGGTCCACTCTTATGACCTCACCGAATAGTACGGGAGGAGTAATGTGACTTATTTGTATACGTCTGTGTTCTAAGATGTTTGACAAAAGTAAAACCTTTTCTGTAAAATCACCTCCGTTTTGATATCACTGTCCTGTGGTCCAATCTTCGACGGATCCCGGTCCAACCCCCTCCTCTGACTGACTTTTCTCTATAAGTTGTTGAAAAATTCCACTAATTTTACAGGACTTTAAACTGACTCCATCACCATGTTGAGATATGTCAAAGAAATTCACTTATCTAAAGTGATGTATATTTAATATGGAGTTTTTCGATATTTTATTAGAGGTCACTAAAAACAAGAAGAGAGACGACGGAATAAATATATTTCATAGGTTTGAACCATTAAAGTGAGAGTTTTTAATCAGTAGTCTACAATTATTCTATCGGACTATTCTATAGGGATTGAGTATAAGGGAGAACTTGTTGTTATTAGACCGTAGGTAGGTGTCTGTTCTCATTGAAACACTCTCGAAACTCTAGATCCATCTTCTAACACTTTTGGGTCACGTCAGGTGTTAGATCCTGTCGACAAAACTCTTTCTTCTGAACATGAGTCCGTCGACTGAATTGACTGGTATCCGGGTCCATGTCTGGACCTTTGTCGAGGTACTGAGGATTCTTGAGCGGATGTCGGGGCAAATCGAAACCAAGGCAATGGTCATGTATATGGTTCCTAAGGTCCTTCTCAGTACATGTGGACATACAGTGTGAACACACAGTCCGTGTGTTGGGAGACAGACTCGACACATGGACTTCACCAGGTACTTTACCGAGGTCAGGGAGAGTCGACATCAGATCCATGGGGACCTCCCCGGATGGTTTGAGTCAGACTAACATCTGTGTCTTTCTTGGGACATTGACCTCCGGAAAGATCAGTGTTAGGTACTTGTAAGGATGACCGAGTCCCTGGGTTTCCTGCACGAAGACAGACGTGAGGATCTCTAAAACTTTCCCGGGATTTGAGTCGAGGACGAATGAGAGTCGACGAGTCTCTATCGTGTTCTTTCCTTTCTCGTTTATAATCTCGTATTTGTTTATTTTCTAATCTTCCTGTTATTTTTTCTATTTATTTTGATTCTCAACCAAAAACTTTCTATTTGTTTTAGTTTTTTGGAAGTCGATCTGATTGGTTCTTTTTGTCTCTCCTGAGTTTATGTCAATGTTTATTCTTCTCTGTAATGTTAGTTATGGTGTCTTTATGTTCCCTACTGTCTCCGATAATACTTTTTGATGTTAGGTTATTTAACCTATTAAATCTGGTCACCACCCGATGTCAGGTACCTCAGTGTTTCTCAACCTGTACTGACTCGCTGAAGTGAAAGTGAAAGTGAAATCTGGTAACCTATTGAAAGATCTTTATATGTTGGATGGTTTCGGCTTAGTACTTCTTTGTCTTTTAACTTATATAGTTCATTTCTTTAAATTAGTCATTAGTTTATGGATGGTTCTTTATTTTCGGGTCCTGGTCAAGTAAAGTGACTACTTAAGATAGTCTGGAAATTCGTCTTAATTTCGACAACGACGACGATTCAGCTAAATCAGAACAGGCTGAGACACGCTAGGGTATCTACCGTCGGGTGGTCCGAGGGGACAAAGACCCTAAGAGGTCCGTTTTTGTGACCTCACCCAACGGTAAAGGAAGAGGTTACGTACTTTCACTTTCACTTTCACTTCAACGAGTCAGCACAGGCTGAGAATCGCTGGGGTACCTGACGTCGGATGGTCCGAGGAGACGGGCACCCTAAAAGGGATTTCGATTAGGAGAGATTTAAGAAGAATTTTTATATTCTCCTCCCTTGTGAAAAGTTGGAGTACTATGTTTTTAATTTATTATTATGATGTTTATGTGAGGTCCGGTTAAATGGACCACTTGTATCTATACTTTTGTGAGTCGTTTTAAGGTCATCTAGTTTAAAGTATCGTGTAATTTTCCCAGTATATGATACTTGTTCACCCTAGATAGGGACCCTATACACCAGTTGTATATGTTTAGTTGTTTACATTATTCGGTGTAACTGTCTTACTTTCTACTTCAGTATAGTGAGTTTTCTACGTCTTTTCAATGAATTAGTTTTAAGTTGAAGGAAATTATTATTGTCTAAAGTTGTTTGGTTTACATCTTAATTTTATGGAGTTGTATTATTTCCGGTATATATTGTCCGCATGTCGAATTTAGTGTGAGTTGTCACTTCTCGACTTTAAAAAGGAAATTTTAGTCTTGGTAGTGTTCCCATGGATCAGAGTGGTGAGGCTGAATTGTGTTACAATTGTTATGAAGGGTCTCATTAATCCGTACTCTTTCTCTGTTTCTGTAGGTTTATCCTTTATTTCTTCGTTTTAGTAGGAACAAAAGTCTACTGTACGACAATATACATCTGTTTAGATTTCTGAGATGGTTTTATGATAATCTTGATTAGTTGTTCAAGTCATTTCAATATCCTATGTTTTAGTCGTATGTTTTTAGTCGATGTAAAGATATATGATTGTTGTTTTATATACTTTCTCTTTGTTTCTCTTATTAGGGTGAGTGTTTTCTTAGTTTTTGTTATTATGTGATCTTATATGTTACCTCTTTTCTATCAGAGAAGTTATTCACCACGACCCTTTTGACTTTCCGATGTACATTTTCTTGTTTTAATCTTGTGAGGAATTATGGTTAGTATTTCTATTTGAGTTTTACCTAATTTCTGGATTTACATTACGACCTGTAATATTTCAAGAATCTTCTTTTGTGGGTCTTGTGAGAAACTGTATTTAGCGTCGTTCTAGAAACAACTGGGTGGTAGATCCTAGTACTTTTATTATTGTCTTTATTTGTTTACCCTAGATTTCTTTGAATTTTCGAAAACGTATCGTTTCCTTTGGTGTTTGTTTTTCTTTTCTGTTGGGAGTCTCACCCTCTTTTATAAACGTTTACTTCGTTGACTGTTCCCTAATTATGAGTTTTATATGTTTGTCGAGTACGTCGAGATATAATTTGTGTTTGTTTGTTTAGTGGGTTAGTTTTTTACCCGACTTCTGGATTTATTTTTAAAGAGGTTTCTTCTGTACGGTTGTTTGTGTACTTTTTTTACGAGTTATAGTGATTAATCTCTTTACGTTTAGTTTTGATGTTAATCCTTAGTAGAGTGTGGGTAGGTTTTCAGGTAGTGACTTTTTAGAAGTTTATTTACGACCTCTCCCACATCTCTTTTTCCTTGGGAGAATGGGATTACCACCTTACATTTGAGTATGTCGGTGATACCTCTTGTCATACTTCCAAGGGATTTTTTGATTTTTATCTCGATGGTATATTGAGTGGTTAAGGTAAGGACCCGTATATGGGTCTCTTTTGGTATTAAGTTTTTCTATGCACGTGGGGTTACAAGTGACTTTGTGATAAATGTTGTCGGTCCTTACTCTCGTTGGATTTGCATTAGTTATCTCCTTACTTTTTACTTCTACACCATATATTTAAGTTACCTTATAATGACTTGGTATTTTATCTTGTTTTAACATGGTAAACATCTCTACACCTATCTGGATCTCTGACAGTATGTTCTCACTTCAGTCTTTCTGTTTTTGTTTATAATATATAATTGTGCATATAATTGAACACCTTAAATCCTTTTACCATACACACAATCAGATAGTCAGTACAGGTCGAGAAACGTTGGGGTACCTGACATCGGGTGGTCCGAGGAGACAGGCACCCTAAAAGATCCGTTCTTGTGACCTCACCCAACGGTAAAGGAAGGGGTCCCTCCTTTTACCATATCTTCTTGAATAAACGTTTTGTCCTGATCTCTGTGTTTATATCTCTTGTTCTCATACCCATGATTCCACCCTTCGTCCCACACCCCACCTAACCCTCTAACAATATATATGTGATGGTCCGAGGAGGTAGGTACCCTAAGAGGTCCGTTATCATGACCTCACCTAACGGTAAAGGAAGAGGGCCCCTAGAAGGGTTGGGTCCCTAGCTTGTGTCCAGAGGGTGTAACATCCGTCTGCGAAATGGCAGACTCGGTGATCCCTTCATGATATATACGTGATTATGGATATTTTATCTGATAATTACTTTTAGTTGACATATCGTGTCCCATGAGATGAGTCGCGAGATACCACCAGATTTGCCCTTCCTTTAATTTCCTTCTCCCCTATATATACGTGTACACCGACTAAGTGAGACGACATGTAATATTTGATTGTGTTGTAACAGTTCATTGATATGAGGTTATTTTTCATTTCATTTTTTTATTTTATAAGTATTATAATGAAACGATCGTTACCGTTTTAGATCTACTCTAGTGGATAACACAAGACGGAAAAACGGTCGATGATATATAGTCACTATTACTAACAGTGGTTTAAAAGTAAATAATAAATTCAAACGTCTTTAACGGTCTTCGAAAGTACAAGGGTTGTTTCAAAACTCCGAAGTAATGGAATGACACATATCTTCAGAAATATAATGAAAAGTAATGAAATGACACATATCTTCACATATCTTCATATATATGACATATATATAAAATTACGATAATTTTATTTAATTAAAAAGGATAACGTCAATATCGTGTTTATTTCAGTAGGAAGTAAAGTTTTGTGAGTCGGAATATTCGTAGGTATCATGTATTTAAATCAATTGACCAAGGTAGACCACTATATTTAGGATGTTGTTTATATGTTTCAGGCCTCAGTTCTTACTGCATGTTGGGAGAACCACCGTGAGTTGGATTTCACAGTTTTAATTGAAGTCTTTATGAACGAGTACGAACTGTACTTTGTGTGTTGATTAGTGTCAAATTGTTTCTCTTAATATTCCTGACTGACCCGGTTTAAAATACGAATGGTAAGGACAAAGAGTACACATGGGAGTTTGAATTTGTTCGGACGTCTTTTCTCAATTCAGATTATACTACGAAATCGGTTGAGGATCTCTTGTGAAAATTTCATATTTTAGTTCTTATAGAACTTGGGGACAAATTCAGTGTAGATAAAGAAGTGAAAGGAAGACTAGGGACACTTAGACAAATTAACAGTAGTGGAGTTTACTATGAAACCATTCTTTTGGAAGAGGCTAAGGTGACGATTCCAATTCGAAGAGTGTGTAGATGAGTTGAAGTAACATCGTAAAAGTGTTAACACCTTACTTCACTTCACTTTCTACGAGTCAGTGCAGACTGAGAAACGTTGGGGTACCTGATATGTCAGGTACCTTGAGAGGTCCGGTCTCATGACCTCACCCATTGTAAAGGGAAGAGGTCCCCTAGAAGGACTGGGTCCTTAGTTTGGTCCCAGAGGACGTAACGTGTTGACATTTATATCTACTAAGTGTGTTAAAACAAATTACGAACAGAGAGGTCAAAATATAGACCGTGTACGCACGTACGAATCAGTGAATCAGTACAGGCTGAGAAACACTGGGGTACCTGATGTCGGGTGGTCCGAAGAGACAGGTACCTTAAAAAGTCCGTTCTTGTGACCTCACCCAACATAAAGGATGAGGTTATAGACCTTGTCGCAAGTTATTTATTGAAAACTTACTTCTTGTTGTTGTTTTTTTTGGGTTACTATATGAATCCTCATTCTACTTGGTTTATCTATTTTCTAAATGTGTGACTTTTGTTATTCCGTAACTACTTTCTTTAAATTTGTCTACTTTTTTTTTTACCTTGTTATAGGGTACAGGTATCAGACCTTCTTAATTATAACAATTATACAGGTATGATAGGTTTCGGTCGATATCTAAGTTGCGTTAGGGACATTTTTAGGGTTACCGTCAAAAGTAGTTTTATCTTTTTTTTTTTTTGAATGTTAAGTGCACCTTGGTGTTTTTCTGGGGTTCTCGTTTTCATTAAAACTCTTTCTTCCTGTATTTTTATAAGGTTTCTTAAAGTTACTCCACATCCAGGTAAATTTATATATATACATAATATATATATAAGTTGTGTAAGACTAATCAATCGTTCTTGTCGACTGACTGTAGTTCCTTATACCATTAAATGTTCGATTTATAATCTTTTGAAGAAAAATGTCCTGAAAGGACCTTCAGGTCCCCAATTGTGAAGCGGAAGATTACGTCCTCCACACCCAAACTAAGGACCACCTTCTCGATGTTAAGGTGTATGGAACACCGGTTTTTTTGTTTTGTCTTTTGTCTTTGTCATAATATTGTTTAAGTTATTTCTGAAATTTTTACCAGATGTAGTCTTTTTTTTAAAAAAATTCTTTTTAGAAAATGTTTAATTATCGAAAAAATTTGTTTCATGTTACTAAAAAATTTACATGAGTTCCTACCCGAAAAAATTTAATTTATTTATACATCAGCACTCCTTTTCTCCTAGATTATAAGTCAAGTCAAGTCAGCGAGTCAGCACAGACTGAGAAACACTGGGGTACTTGGCGCCGTGCGGTCCAGAGGGACAGGTAGTGGTTGAGGTCCCCTAGATTATATTGTGACTCTTTTTTCAGTCTCTACGTCCTTATTTTTAATAATAGTATCTTAGGACTCCTCCGTTACTCATAGTCTCACATTAGTTGTCACTGATTAATAATTGCATATCGACTAATTCTATTATTAACTTTTTACGTAAAGTTTAACCGTTAATCCTTTCCTCTGCAATAGAACCATTCTCTCGTTACAGTCGTTTTACCTCCAACAGTTTTGTCTTGGTCAATGTTGGTCTTGGAGAGTCGGGGAGGATAAGGATCTTGTGTGTGTCTGAGACCGATGGGTCTAAATGAGAGATAAGGAATTTATACGACAAAGAAGGATAATATGGAGTGGTGTGTAAAAGACGAATCACTTTAAATCGAAAAGGAACTTCTTAGTAACCTTAAGAAACACTACGGAGAGAATCGAGATTCAATACGGGAAGAAACACAGGGGTATATGGATCTAGTTCTTAGTTCAAATAAAACTAGTTCACAAACTTTTTAGTCGTACTAGGAATTCGATCGAAATCTCTACCGGTAAACTAAATTGGAGTCTGAAAGTTTTCTATAGGTAGAATTTAACTACGAGAAACCAAATGGAAACAAAACCCTTGATACAGAGAGTCCAATTCTCAAAGACATCTTTGTGACTACGTCTACGGTTCCTTTAGGGAAATCTTAGTTACCTTTTGAAAATGAAACGAGGCTCCGATTGTATTAATAACAGTGACTGTATAACCACCTACCTCACAAGATTTAAAAGTATTAACTAAGGGTTTACAAAAGTTCTGGTTCCAAAATTATAATTAAAACGATTTTTGTTTATTGTAGTCCACCGGTTAATCTATGATATTTTATAGATAGTCACTTGAGTTTTATACTCCTGTTTAAAGATTAAATAAATTTTACAATTTTACGTCTTTGTGGGTAAAAGGATTTTACAGTCGTAAAATTAACCAATGAGTAAAATAGATTAATTATTAAAAGAACCAAAGAGAGATTTAACTTCTGTGATACTTTCCGGTATTGTTCTGTGTCATGGATAAAACTGACGTTTTCATGGTCAGAATAGTCGTCTATGTGTCCATTCCGATATTTCTTAAGGTATTTTATTAAGATCCTCTATTTCATTTGACTAAAGATTAAGTCAAATTAAATATATTATAACATACAAAGTTCAACCCCTTCTCTTTTACTCAAAAGTGAGTCCTGATGAGACTAGGTTATAGAAGAGATATTTTATACTGATAACTTTTGATTAGGTATCAGGTGTACTGTTCATTGAAATCGACTGAGTGGTAGTCCATAACGATTTTATTATTATTTTACGACAGAAACTTATAAAAATGATTCAAAAGTATTTTATGAAATTAAGACTTTCTGAAAAGTTTTTGATAATATCTGGATGTAATATTTCCCGTTTGTATAAAATGAGTAAAATGTCGGAAGATCACTATTTCGAGGTCTTTTGGAGTACTACGATACACTTGTTTTTCTTTCATGATTCAAGTCTTATCTGTTCCTATTCTTTCCCTTTTTCAATTTACTTTACAAAAATTTCATTATATGAAACTTCTTGAAGGTCCAAGAAGAGATTATAATGAATAAACTTTTTAAGTCTTTGGTTTCTAAAATAGTTAAAAACCTTTTCTTCTTTATACTAAAATGGTAAGGAATTTTGAATAGGAAGAACATTATAATTGATTTGTATTGATGTCATTTAAATATGATTTAGACCCACTAGTCACTTAAGGTTATTTATATATCACGTAATCTTCCTTTACTCAAACATTTGTATTAGTATATTATTTGTATCTTGGAGGTACCCTAAGTGGTTTTACTATAATCAACGAATCTTCTCCGTATTGTCTCACACACACGACACGAGTTAGCGAAGTCAACACAGGCTGAGACGTGGAGATACCTGACATCGGGCGGTCTGAGGAGATAGGTACCCTAAGAGGTCCGTCCTTACGACCTCACCCAACGGTACGGGAGGAGGTCCCTTAGAAGGTCTAGGTCCCTAGCTTAGGGACAGGGGACGTAACGTCCACTTAAGAAATGGGTGACTCGGTGGACCCTTCGGGTATTATCTCATGTTCTATCCATAAATATATTTATGAAACTTACCTCTGAACCATTGGAGTAAGAGTACTTAATTTGTACTTAAATCCTCAATTTGGATTTCTGTTCTTCATAATTCTATTTACTTATTAATTCTTATTGAAGAACTCCCTCATACGGTATAGTGGTATCGTCATCCTAGGTCTTACACTACTTTATTTATATTTTTACTATTGTTTTAATTGGATAATTATTTTGAAGATTTTAAAGATATAAGAATGACAGAATTTCCGAATTTTACAGAAGGAAATTTAATAGGGAACTATTTCCCTATGATTCGTTCTCTTTGTTAAAAATTTCGGTTGATACTAAGACCCGTCAAAATTTTTAATCTGTAAAATTTACAGATTTAATTGAATAAAAGTTTGTGGTGTAGTTAGGGTATCCTGACATAAATTTTGAAAAGAAAAGGACCTCTTTTTTGTGGTATTTTAAAAGGAACAGAAGATTAAAACCTTTACAGTTTAATATATATAATTGGTCATTAATCATGTAGTCGTAATCTATTAAGTACGTATTTTTACAAACGACGGGACTCTTAAATGTGTCCTAAAGATTTGATGGGGAGTCATGTGTCAGACACTATGAAAGTAAGAGTGTCTGAATTAGATGGTACGTACATGATCATCAGTCCTGTGTCGTGTCCTACTAATTTCTACTCGAAGAAAGAAAAACATACACCCCTTTAATCTCCTTTCTTACTTTATGTAAGATTAAATCTTAGAGTAAAGACACGGTAAAGATAGGGTCGACTTTTCGGTCTTTACCGATTCCTTTTACTTAGAAACTGTTGACTCAAGTAAGAGTTTCCTGAATGTCTAGTAGGTCACGACTTCTGGGAAGACAAAGACCACAAAGAATGGTAGATAGACTAGTGATACCACCCGTTAGAACCAGACCACCGTAACTAAAAATACCTTGCAGTAGAAGTGTGAAGTTACATGTAGAAGGACCCATTGGAGCGAGACTACCTAAAGACAACGAGGTCACGGTATTGGGGGTTCTACGATGTCTTAAATAGAAGATTTCTGTCTTACTAGAGGGAAATACTTACGTACCATGTTAAAATAAAAGAGACGGAACGACTTTGACGTCTAACGAAAGAGGACCGTCGTTACCGGATACTGGCGATACGCCGGTAGACGTTTGGTGACGTCATGGTGTGATACTACAGTTTCTTTGCGACGTAAGTCTACTGGTGTCCCCGGATGTATCGATCGTTGGACGTAAGATACTAAGTACATCCTGAAGATAACTCCAATTGAAAGACATCTAGATCAGTTTAACTGGTGAAAAAAACACTGTAAGAAGGTGATATATCTGAAAGGACATGACTGGGAATATAATTACTTGATTACTATATATAAAAAAGTTACGGTTAAGTTTAGTAATGGTAACGGTGACAGAAGTAAAGAATACAAATGTAAGAAAAGTGACAAAAGTTTTACTTTAGGTCTCTTCCCTCTCCATTTCGGAATAGACGAACACGTAGGGTGAAAGATAGACAGAGTTATAAGATGTAAACAGAAGAGTACATATAAGCTGGTAAACTTCTTCCCCTATTTCTATATGGTCAACGTTAAAAAATGTGTTATCATTAAGGAAATAATTTGGGAAAATAAATATCGGACTCTTTATTCCTTCACTATTTACAAGACTTTTTTTAATACTCCTGGATATTATAAGAATTTCTTTGAATTAGAAGATACCTTTTGAATTGACTAAATATCGAATTCCCTGTGTCTTTTACTTTTGATATAAGAATACATTTCATAGTTAGATATTTAGTAATCTGATACAACCAAATTTCTATATACTTACTTTAAGTTTAAACAGGTCATCTATAATTAGGTTTAAGGTGTTTATGGTCTGATTTAGTCCTCCTTTGAGTTATTATTGAAAATAATGGTTGAGTCTAATAAGAATCTCTTAACAGAGTCCAGTCACAAAGGTTGAATTATTGAGTTGTTTCTTAGTTTTAATTTACGAATCTTCTTAAACGGAACTAAATGGAACAAATCGATTATCTTTTGTAATATAGACTAAGATGTATCTGACAAACTTTGTGAATTTTAAAAGACCGTCTGACTTTACTATTAAAATAAGTCTTTTGACTGGACCATCTGTGTTCATCTACTCAAACTCCCTCTCTCTCTGATCTTCGTTCGATTGATTAACGTACACATTCGTACACGAGTCAGCGAGTACTATCGAATACCACTTGCCACGGTGACCTAAACCAGAGGTTTACTCTTCTCAACTGAGACCCTGGTTTCTGTCAGAGTCGGTGAGTCTCGAAATACGTCTTAAATAATTTCATTTTCCCTATTTCGTAGGTCGTTCTCCGTGACCTTCCCCCGTCCTTTCATGGGCGGAGTGATCAAATTCACCCCGGAATATATGAAGAGTTGGTCGACGACTCCTATCTATTTTTTATACAGTTCCGATACTCTTAAAACGGGTCTGAGAACGGACATTGAATGTAGCACACTACTGTAGTCGTGTTCTAATCGGTCTTTCTTGTCCAATTGAGTCTCGAGTTCTGACACCTTCAAAAATGGGTCTGGAAGAGGGTATTGTTCTTAGACTTCGAGTTTTTTTCCGTACAGGAACTTGTTCACTATGACAACGGATACTCCGGATGAACAAAGTCTGTTTTCTTTCACTTTTTCTTTCTTGTAAATGGAGGAGAAAATTTCCGGGGAAATTTCCCCGGAATCCGAACCTGAGTAGTTGGACGGATTCAATTGATAAAGTGAGTTCAGCATAGGTTGAGAGACGTTGGGGAACCTGACATCTGCCAGTCCTAGGAGACAGGTACCATAAAAGGTCCACTCTTATAACCTTACCTAACGGTATAGGATGAGGTCCCTTAGAAGAACTAGGTTCTTAGTTTAGACTCAGAGAACGTGGAGGGCGTGACCGTCCGTCTAAGAAATGGTGACATGTTGGACCTTTCGGGGATTGAAACGTTATTAGATATAAATTTCATTACTTCAAACTAGATCTACGTTAAGGTTCTTACCCCTTTTTTCCTCACTCCTCCTTATTTGTGTGTGAGTGTGTCAGTGTATATGCAAAACATCTTATTAATTATTGTTTAATATTGTTCAACCGATGTCATCTAAGTCTAGATGAAATTGGACTTCACACTAATTCTAGGAAACGGAAAAACTTCCGTAGTTAGTATAATATATAATACCTTGTGTCTTATCGTTGAATGTATTATATATGAGTTATTCGTAAGATTTTTTTATAATTACTTCCGTCAAAAATAAAAAGATTAAAAACTCATTACAGCTTTATATAATTATAAGACAAATAAAAGACCGGTAAAAATGAAGATACTTAAAAGATAAGTGAAAGAAAACAGAATGATATAAAAAGGAGTAAATAAACATGGTTACAAATATCTCTTTTTTATAATTTTACAACACTGATAATCACCATTTATTAAAGAGACACACGACTATCATAAACGTATGAACAAACACAATAAATATTAATTATTTTAATATTTTAACTATATAAATAATTAAAAGTGTATTTTAGAGAAATACGTGAAAACAAATCTTAAAGAAAAAAATTAGGTTTAAGATGATGATCGGTTATAAAGACAAAGAGGAAGAAAAGTTAAAAAAAAGAGGAGAAGGAGGGGTAAAAGGAGGAAAACACACACACACTATCAAACATAAACTGGAAACTAAGAAGGACCTTTGATAAATCATATACCGTACTTAACTTGTATATTGAAATGAACCGAAAAAATAGGTTTTTATTAGGTGTTGAATTAAGTTGAGTTTATTTGTAGTTTCCTCCTGAAGAAACCCTTTCACTGTTTAATTAAGATTTTCAAGACATCTTTTTATTATTAGTTATTCGTTTGTCTGAACTTCGTTATATATAATTTTATATATTACTTCATGGTCATTGAATTTATTAAACCAACGTTTAATTCTTACTCATATATCTATTTACTTTTTTACTCTAATAGGTTTTCATTTAAGGATTTATTTTGTCCTTCTCGTTTTGTTTGGTTAGTCCTTTCTTTCCCAACAAATTACTTATCTCAGAAGGTAGTTGACTAATTGACAAAGAAGGTAAACACAATTTGAAATATTTAAAGGAGAGTAAGTCTCTATAGGATATTTAGATGAAGTATAAAAAAAGGTGGAATTCAAAAATATGTATCGTGAAAATGAGTTGACCTTAAGTAAGATATTACACTTCATTTTTAATTTTAAACTAAAATACCGATTGACCGTAAATAATTGATTGAGAAGAGAATGATTTAAAAATACGGAGGAAAGACAAATATATGAGTGTATGTGTACGTATGTGTTTCTCCAGATAAAGATCGAATAGATCAGACGTGTTATTTTTGTTCTGTCAAGATCCCCTAGTTACACCGTTTGATCCTCCCACACCTGGAGAAAAGGGTGGTACTTGTGTAGGTTTATATAGGTATACATCTCATTAAGAGTGACTTTTGTTTGACCTCTGACTGTCTAAGAATATGTTGGTTCCGACATTCTCTCTTGGTGTACCTTAATCTGTCCCTCCATTCTCTTCACTTGTCTAGTCCTGAACGTGGAAAATCTCCCCTGTGTTTTCTTTTCTCCCTAATGTGTTCACCGCTATGAAAGACCCCTCACTCACCAACGTCGTTGTATAACCTATGAGATCAGGTCCCAACATTGTGACTCTTCACCTCAGGGGAATGGACCAAACTTTACGTCATCTTGATGGTCCTACCGACGTTCTTTCGATCTGACGAATACTTCTCGTACGTATATGAACGAACGAGGGTTTCGTTCTATCTCCTTCGTCTAAAGGGGACTGATGGGACTCAACTCGTAAACAAAGTAGGGACGAACAAGATAACGTATCGAGACACGATCTCGTTTCCGACGACACCGACTGTCCTTTTGAGTCAACACTCTCTACCTCATCGGAACCTAGAACTTGTGTAGACTTTCTCCACTCACTTCACTTTCAACGAGTCAACACAGTCTGAGAAACATTTTGGTACCGGATATGTCAGGTACCTTAAGAGGTCCGGTGTTATGACCTCACCCATCGGATAGGGAAGAGGTTCCCTAGAAGAGTTGGGTCCTTGTCTTGGTCTCAGAGGACGTAACGTCCGTGTAAGAAATGGTTGACTCGATAGTCCCTTAGGGGACTTTCTCCACCCTGTAGTTAATTACCACAAATTCTTCCGTCACGTAGTCTTCGTAAGACGTTGAGACTTATTAGAGTCTTGGTGGTATCGAGAATGGGCTGGGTACCTCTCATATGTGAGGTCGAGGAGATCGAGGTCGTGACGAAGGGAGACCCTACTCCCGTGACCACGACCCTCCCCCTCTTGGGTGTAAATCTTCCTTGTCTCGGTGGAGTCTGAACTGTGGAGACCGAGGTCGAAAGAGTGGAGGTCGGGACGGACGATGGTTCCACTATTGACAGTCCTGTAGGTCTCTTTTACGATCCAGTCTACGTCTAAAAGGTGGTTTCTATGATCCGTATCCGTCTGACATGTTCGCGCGAAGGTGTTTTCCTGCGGTGAAATTCTGATTTCATTCATTTACAAAGTGGATTAAAGTGTCTTTCTCTCTTTCAATTTGTTTTTACTCCTCTGTCCGTTTAAACAGGGTTAATTTTATTGTCCTGTTTTAGGTACTTTATTATTGATTAATTTGTCTTTATTTACTAAATGGTCTATTCCCCAAGTTTCGTAATCACTACTATTACGATTGACTTAATCCCTTTTCTTATATACTTATGTCACTCTTAAAATTCTTCCTTAATGTTTTACATTTTTTCTTAGTCAGTCTTGATGATTGTCATCTGATTCACGTAAGTGGTATGTGTGTTTACTATTGATACACTCCCCTACTATACATTTAATCGAACTGACCTCATTATTGACAAGATACATATATAATTTAGTACAACATGTAGAATTTATATATGTATATATAATTTTCACATATATTTATAATATTTTCTTTATTGATGGATTAAAGTCTTTACTTGACCCAAGAATAAGTGAAGTCCTAACTGTCCAAACTAGAGGTACGTCAGGTTCCCACAGAGTTCTCAGAAGAGGTTGTGGTGTCAAGTTTTTGTCGTTAAGAAGTCACGAGTCGAAAGAAATACCAGATTGAGAGTATATGTATGTATGATGTCCTTTTTGGTATCCAAACTGATACACCTTTAAACAGTCATTCACACAGTATCGAAAAGAAGTTCCTTGTTAGTAAACCTCAAAATACCGACGTCAGTGGTGGACGTCACTAAAACCTCGGGTTTTATTATTTGAGACAGTGACAAAGGAAACAAAGGAGTAGATAAACGTTACTTCTCTACTCTAGTTTACAGTACTAGAAACAAAAAACTTACTACTTAAAATTCGGTCGAAAAAGTAAGAGGAGAAAGTAAACGTAGTTCTCCGAGAAATCAAGAAGAAGTGAAAGACGGTATTCTCACCACAGTAGACGTATAGACTCCAAAGACTATAAATAGGACCGTTAGAACTAAAGTCGAACCCGAAATAGGTCAGGTTGTAAAGTGTACTACATGAGACGTATATTCAATTGAATCGGCCCACTGTTATATGTGGAACTGTATGAGGAAAGGGTTAGGCCTTGGTCAGACAAAAAGATACAGATAAAGATTGACAAGGAAGAACTGGACCTATCTCCAAAGTGTCCTCCGTCCATCCCACCAGACTATCGTGGTGTAGAAATTCTTACAAAGTGTCAAACAACACTAAGTATGTTGTGTTCTCTTCTGAGATGTGTGCCTGTAGTGGTCTACCAGTTGTGGTTTTAGTCTAACTAATATAAGAAACGTCGGTTTCTACCTCTTCGAGATATGTCAGTCGTTTTTGTTCTGGTCCTCGACTGACACCGAGTCTAGTACTTGAGGAATAACGGTTTAAGTCTGAATTTAACTTCTTTCATACCTTTTGGTGATCTGGTAAGTCCATACTGGATTCAGTTTAGGGAATACTAATATGTCACCTTCACTCTTTATCTAAATTCCCTGATCTAAACTATCTATCTCACGGACTACTTGTTACCTACCTCCAAGCACTGTAACATGTCCTCTGTTCCTAGTTTTGGTAGGGTACCTTTTCTTTACGTTTTTTCGTTTTACCGAGAGACCCCTTCGGAATGTTTATCGACACTTTTCTTCTCTTCACTTTTCGTTTCATTTTTTCCTTTCTATATTCGTAGACTTACGTCTCAAGGTTTCTTATCGTTCCTCTCTATTCTTTCGGAAGGAGTCACTAGTCACGTTGTCTTACCCTTTCTGATCTCCAGAGGAGTTCTTTTAATCTCTATTGTTCCCTTGTAAAGTACGTTTCTACCCATGTTTTTTCTGTCTTTACCATAGCTATATTGTCTTCGTCTTTTATAATTCTTCTCCACCATTTTTATGTGTCTTCTTTATATATTTTCATAGAAGTCAAGTCAAGTCAAGTGAAGTCAGTGAGTCAGCACAGGCTGAGAAACGCTGGGGTACTTAGCGTCGTGCGGTCCGGAGGGACAGGTAGTGGTTGAGGGCCTCAAGTGAGTCTGAGTGCAGGTAGCTCAGTCACTACGGTAGGTCGGTAGAGTAGGAGACAGTAGGGGAAGAGGAGGACGGGGGTTAGGGAGGGTCGTAGTCTCAGAAAAGGTTACTCAGTTGAGAAGCGTACTCCACCGGTTTCATGGCCCCAAAGTCGAAATCGTAGTAAGGAAGGTTTCTTTAGGGTCCCGACTAGAGGAAGTCTTACCTGACCAACCTAGAGGAACGTCAGGTTCCCTGAGAGTTCTCAGAAGAGGTTGTGGTGTCAAGTTTGCGTAGTTAAGAAGCCACGAGTCGGAAGAAGTGTCAGGTTGAGAGTGTAGGTATGTACTGATGACCCTTTTGGTATCGGAACTGCTCTGTCTGGAAACCCGTTTCATTACAGAGACGAAAACTTATACGATAGATCGAACCAGTATTGAAAAGAAGGTTCCTCATTCGCAGAAAATTGAAGTACCGACGTTAGTGGTAGACGTCACTAAAACCTCGGGGGGGTTTTATTTAAGACTGTGACAAAGGTGACAAATAGGTAGATAAAGGGCACCTCACTACCCTGACCTACGGTACTAGAAGCAAAAGACTTACAACTCGAAATTCAGTTGAAAAAGTGAGAGGAGAAAGTGAAAGTAGTTCTCCGAAAACTCAAGGAGAAGTGAAAGACGGTATTCCCACCACAGTAGACTTATAGACTTCACTAACTATAAAGAGGGCCGTTAGAACTAAGGTCGAGTACAAAGGAGGTCAGGTTGCAAAGAATAATACATGAGACGTATCTTCAATTTATTCGTCCCACTGTTATCTGTCGGAACTGTGTGAGGAAAAGGATAAACCTTGGTCAGGCAACAAGGTACGGGTCAAGATTGACAACGAAGGACCGGACGTATGTCTAAAGAGTTCTCCGTCCAGTCCACCAGACCACAAGGGTAGAGAAAGTCTTAAAAGGTGTCAAATAACACTAGGTGTGTCAGTTTCCGAAACCGGATCAGTTATTTCGTCTTTATCTACAAAAAGACCTTGAGAGAACGATTACTGGGTTTATTGGTACTACTACACTAGTGAGTGGATCTCGGTCTGTAGGACCTTACACTTCAGTTCACCCGGAATCTTTCGTAGTAATACTTGTTTCGATCAAGTTTCGATCAAACTCGAGAAAGTTTAGGACTTTCTACTGCAACACTTTCACTCCGTGAGTTATACGGTCGTTTAAACCTTTTGAGTCGTCACCGGTGTCCTGACCTTTTCCCGTCAAAGTAAGGTTAGGGTTTCTTTCCGTTACGGTTTCTTACGAGTTTGATGGCGTGTTAACGTGAGTAGAGTGTGCGATCATTTCATTACTAGTTTTAAGAGGTTCGGTCCGAAGTCGTTATACACTTGACACTTGAAGGTCTACAAGTTCGACCAAAATCTTTTCCGTCTCCTTGGTCTCTAGTTTAACGGTTGTAGACGACCTAGTAGTTTTTTCGTTCTCTCAAGGTCTTTTTGTAGATAAAGACGAAATAACTGATCCGGTTTCGGAAACTGACACACCTAGTGTTATTTGACACCTTTTAAGACTTTCTCTACCCTGATGGTCCGGTGGACTGGACGGAGGACTCTTTGGATATACGTCCAGTCCTTCGTTGTCCATCTTGACCTGTACCTTGTTGTCTGACCCAGGTTTGTCCTTTTCCTCACACAGTTCCGAAATATAACAGTGGGACGAATAAATTGAATATACGTCTCATATAGTACTCTTTGCGACCCGACCTTCTTTGTGCTCGACCTTAGTTCTAACGACCCTCTTTATAGTTATTGGAGTCCATTCGTCTACTGTGGTGGGAATACCGTCTTTCACTTCTCCTTGATTTTAAGGAGAACTACTCTTACTTTCTTCTCTCACTTTTTCAACCGAATTTCGAGTTGTAAGTCTTTTGCTTCTAGTACCATAGAACAGGGTAGTGAAGTACCGTTTATCTACCCCTTTGTCTTTGTCACAGTCTTAAATGAAAAAACCCGAGGTTTTAGTGACGTTACCACTAACGTCGGTACTTTGATTTTCTGCGAATGAGGAACCTTCCTTTCAATACTGGTTCGATCTATCGTATAATTTTGCGTCTCTGTAATGAAACGATTGTTTCCAGGTAGATCAGTTCCGATACCAAAAAGGACACCAGTGCATACCTACACTCTCAACCTGACACTTCTTTCGAATCGTGGTTTCTTAACTACGAGAACTTGACACCACAACCTCTTATAAGAACTCTCAGGGAACCTGACGTTCCTCTAGGTTGGTCAAGTAAGATTTCGTCTAGTCAGGACCCACAAGTAACCTTCCTGACTACGATTTCGACTTTGAGATCATGAAACCGGTGGAGTACGTTTCTCAACTGAGTAACCTTTTCTGAGAATACGACCCTCCCTAACCCCCGCCCTCCTCTTCCCCTGCTGTCTCCCACTCTACCGACCTACCGTAGTGGTTGAACTACCTGTACTCAAATTCACTTGAGGTCCTCAACCATTACCTGTCCCTCCGGACCGTATGACACTAAGTACCTCAGCGTTTCTCAAACTGTGCTGACTCGCTGACTTGACTTGACTATGTCGGTTTCCGAAATCGTATCATTACTTCGTCTCATCTACAAAAAGACCTAAAGAGAACGAAAAAGATACTAGGTCGTCTACAAACGTTAAACTATAGACCAAGGAGACGGAAAAGATTTAGGTCGAACCTGTAGACTTCAAGAGCCGAGTGAGTAACAACTTAGAATCGAATGAAACGATCGGTACTCTACTCACGTTAACACACCATCAGACTTGTAAGAAACTGTAACGGAAAGAAACACTAACCTTAACTTTTAATAGAAAAGGTCAGGATACCGGTGACGACTCAAAAGTTTCAAACGACCGTATAACTTACGTCGTGAAAGTGTCACAGTAGAAAGTCCTAAACTTTATCGAGTTGACCTTAAGGTAGTGGAGTTGATCGAAACAAGTGTCACTACGAAGGATTCCGGTTGCACTGAAGTGTAAGGTCCTACAGACCGAGATCCGCTCACTACTGTGTTAGTACCAATAAACCCAGTAATTATGGGAAAAACATATAAAGAAGACACATAAGAACGGTGGAGAAGAATTATAGAAGACGGAGACAATCCAGCTACGGTAAAGACAGGAAAAAACACGGGTAGAAACGTACATTACAAGGGAACCATAGAGATTAAAAGAACTTCTCCAGAGAATAGAAAGGGTAAGATAACAAAAGGAGATAAAGGAAAGTAACTAACGACTCCTTCAAAAAGAATAGAGAGGAGTGATAAGAAACCTTGAGACGTAAGTCTACTTGATCATACATATTTTATTTTTACGTCTTCCTACATAACACGTTGTGCTCTTCATCGGTATTAAAATATTATTGAAATTTACATCACTTACTACGACTTCGACTTTAAGGTCATGAAACCGGTGGAGTACGCTTCTCAACTGAGTAACCTTTTCTGAGACTACGACCCTGTCTAACCCCCGTCCTCTTCTTCCCCTGCTGTCTCCTACTCTACCGACCTACCGTAGTGTCTGAGTTACCTACACTCAGACTCACTTGAGGCCCTCAACCACTACCTGTCCCTCCGGGCCGCACGACACTAAGTACCCCAACGTTTCTCAGCCTGTACTGACTCACTGACTTGACTTGACTTGGATGTTTTTATCACTTAGTGATACAACATGTGTACTGGACTTACATTATAGTACTTAGTTGACATAAAGTTATTTTCTTTTTTGTTTACTATCAAATATCAAATATAAGACTATCCAACCTATCTGTAAAAAATTTACTAATATCATTTATCATAATACTCACCCCTTCTGAAAAACGGAGATGGACTTCAGTTGTACAATCCTAAATTGTTCCAAGTTGTCCCTTCGGACCTCACGACGTCAGGTACCCCAGCGAGTCTCAGCCTGTACTGACTTCGATGAATCGTCGTCATCGTCGTCGTTACTAATCATTACAACTAGTTGAAAAGTACAAGGACAACTTGTAAATTTACAAAGACCTTTTAAAAGAAAACTCAATGATACGGGTAAATTCTTTTTTAGGTTAACAAATATGAAAACAATAACACAACATAATTAAAGAATTATGTGAAATTTACATTCGGGAATGAAAAAATGACTATTCAAATTTATTGAAAAAAGACATATAAGAAGAATTTTAATTTTCCGAGTCAAACGTCTTCTCCAGTGATTCCTATTAACGATCTTAGTAGTTTCTTCAGTAATTCCCGGTAACTGTCCTGTGACTTTTGCTAAAGTGAGTAGAGTCCAGAGACCTCACCTCCATCCTGACCTTAGTTGTCACCAAAAGGTGCATTGTTGTATATCGACAGAATTCTTCGTATTCAGTGTCAATTTGAGTTTTACGGATATTAAATTATTCCCTTAAGAGGTATGTGTATAAAAGTTTTTCGTTACATTTAATGTGTATTCCGTAAGATTTTGTACAACACATGTATTCTGTATGTATTCTCATCTCTCTTGTCTCTCAAGAGACCCTGTAAATCAATTTAGAAATACTCCATTGTAAAATGGAGTATCTCAGCCTGTGCCGACTCGCTGAAGTGAAAGTGAATTCCTTTACCGTTGGGTGAGGTCACAAGAACGAAGCTCTTAGGGTCCCTGTCCCTCGGACCATCCGACGGTAGATACCTCAGTGTGTCTCAGTCTGTGCTGACTTCACTGAATCGTCGTCCCGTCTTTGTTTATGTTGTAACATTTCGTTAAAAGGAGGTTAATTTTTTAATTTTTCGATTTTGTTTTCTTTTTCTAGATATATATCCTTTTACTCAAAACTAAATAAAAATTAGAAATTGAATTTTTAACTGTCACGTGAATAAACCCTTGTGACACGGTTTATACCCATGGGATCTAAACATTTTATCGTTTTTAACTATTTCTGGTTAGAAAAGGCGTCATTGGTAGAAGGGATTTTAATAGTTTTATCAGAGTACTTAGAACTCAAATTCTCGACTCCAGTATTTTCTACTATATAATCACTTTGTTTACAGGGGGTCTTCAGAGACACGGACATAGTGTCTCTCTCACACTCTTCGAACTTATTTTTCGAGGAGAGTAGTAACATTTTTTTTATATATGTATACAACCCTTTTAATATGTGTGACATTTAATCTTAGAATATAAAGGTAGTAAAGATAGAGTTGTCTGTTACATCTCTACTGACTCCTATTGGAGAGGAACTGTTAACTTAAATAGGAGTATCCTAAATGTCTAGTGGGTGTCGACTTCTGGGGAGAAAAGGACCACAAGAAATGGTAGATAAACTAGTGATACCACCCTTTAGAATCGGACCACCGTAACTATCAATGTCTCGTAGTAGAAGTGTGTGGTTACATGTAGAAGGACCCCTTAGAGCGAGACTACCTAGGGACAACAAAGACACGGTAATGGGGTTTCTACGATCTCTTGAAGAAAAGGTTTCTGTCTTACTAAAGGGAGATACTTACGTATCATATTAAAATAAAAAAGACGAAACGACTTTGACGTCTAACGAAAGAGAACCGTCGTTACCGGATACTCGTGATACACCGGTAGACGTTTGGTGACGTCATGGTGTGATACTACAGTTTCTTTGAGACGTAAGTCTACTGGTGTCCCCGGATGTATCGACCTTTGTAAGTAGGGTGTTAAGTACATCCCAAAGACAAATCTGATTGAAAGACGTTAAGAATAGTTTAGTCAGTGAAAAACACACTACAGGAAGGTAATATGTCTGTGAGAACACACCTAGGAATATAGTTACTTAACTACTATAAGTAAAAACGTCCCAGTCAAAATCAGAAGTGATAATGGTGTCATTATTAGAGAATGGAAAAATAAGAAAAGTGTTAAAAGTTCTACTTCAGGTTTCTCCCTTCCGTTTCGGAATAGATGCACACGTAGGGTGACAGAGAGACAGAGTTATAAGATACAAGGAGAAGAGAAGTACATGTAATCTGGTTCAAGTCAATTACTTCTTCTTTTTCTGTATGGACAACGATAAAAAATATAAGATCAATAAGGAAATAATTTTGGAAAATAAAGATCAGATTCTTTATTCCTTCATTATTTTCAGTACTTTTTTTAATACTTCTAAAGTATTGTAAGACTTTGTTTATAGTACGGGATATCGGTTAACTAAAACTCATATATATATAAAAAGTTTTAGCTCCTAATAACTTATCTTTTCACTTTTACCGGTGATAAATTATATGTTTTAATGATTTTGTGTTAACCAAATATTTAGTTTATCGAAGTCTTTCCTCTCTGTCTCTACATCTCTTGTTTATTTATCTACGGTTCCCCCTGCCCCCTCCCCACTTAACCCTCTGACCCTAACTGTATATATGAGATGACCGTGATACATATTTTGTCTATTGATTACTATTGGATGAAATATCGTCGTGTCCCTTGAGATGAGTTACGAGACACCACTGGATTTACCCTTCCTTTAAGTTTTTTCTCCTCTATGTACGATTTTGTGTCGACTAAGTGAAACGATATGTCGTCTTTGATTGTGTTGTAACACTTCGTTGATATGCGGTTATTTTTAATTAAATTTTTTCTTACTTCATTACGGTAAACGTCGTTGTACATACCTGGACCTCTAATAGTATGATTCACTTCATTCGGACTATCTCTTTCTGTTTATAGTATACTATATCTAATATACACCTTAGATTTTACTTGTATAAATGTTTTGTCTTTATCTGGGTGTCTGAATCTTTCGTTTGAAGACCAATGGTTTCCCATTCCCTCACCCTATTTGACTCTCAAACCCTGACTAAATATGTTTGATGATATAAATGTTATCACTTGGTTGTGTCTAGATGACATGACGTGTCCCTTGAGACGAGTTATAATATATTATCGGATTTACCCTTTTCTTAAACTTTTTCTTATATATATATATGTATATATATAAACATATTGACTTAGTGAAACGATATGAGGATTTTTATTTTATAAAATTTAGTTGATATAAGGTTATGTTTTATTTGTAAAATTCATTTGTTCAGTAGATTTAGGGTAAGGTTTTTACAAGAATTCCACTTCTATTGGTTAAAACCTTCAAATATATTTGAAATAAAATATGTTCCAAACTCATGTTCCAATAAACAGATAAATGACAGTTTAGACTCGTTCTCTTATGGTTGTCTACGTATACTTAGTAGAGGTATTGATCTAATACGACTAAGATGAGTTTTACTTAAGGAAGGGTTTTACTTAAAGAAGGGTGAAATCTCATTTTTTCCAAGTCTCATCGTGAGAATGGTGGTTCACCGACTGACTAGAACTCACTACAACGGTGTGACCCCCGGTCTCACCAGAAAAAGACCCGTTCAACTTGAAGACCTTCATTGTCAACGATTTAATCGGATCTTTTTGATCTTGGAGACGACAATCCGTTGATATACGGAGGTAGGGTCGGTATATCGGTAACAAGTACACAGGTATTAGGTTGTGACCCCACCACCTACTTGTTTCGAAATACTGGAGTTGACCGACTCAGTAAGATTAAACCAAGAAATCATCGAGAACGTATCATCTACAACACACCTCCTGTAAATGTATGTCATACTCCACGAGACATGTGGTATAGGTAAGACCCTCTAGGTAAGTATACGGAGAAGAAGGACCAGAGACTGGAAGAGTAAAGAGAGGGGGGTCCTGTGACTGGTTATAAGTTTAGTAAGTGGAGATGGGACTTAGATATATCAAAATTGAACCCGGTGAAGAGAAAGATATGCCATCTTTACCTATTAGTAAGGTCATGAGATTTCCTCCTCAAGGGGAATAGTTACGGAAAGTTCTAGTGAGACCGACCCCGATATCGAGTCACCGTTTACCGAACATAGTTGTCTGGTTCGAATGACAGGTTTTTGATTGAACCGACAAACTCCGTTCTACACACTCAAGTCCCTTTCTCCAGTAACGTCACCATCATCTATTGTTCCGTCAGACCTAGTGGATGAACACACCGAATACAATAAGAGACTGGGACGAGTATTATTTAGGAATTTACCAGGTAGAAACAAAAGATTACTTAACAAGGACCCGAGTGAGTCCGAGTATGATAATCAGACTATTTAAGGTCAAGTACTCAGTCGAGACCGAAAAACCAGTGGACTACAAGGTTTCAGTCCTCGAGAAAGAGATCTTCCCAAGTGTCGTGTGGTCCCTCAATAAAAAAATTTATCAAATAATAAGAGACGACACCTTTTATTCCGGAACGGGGTTGTAGTATTCGTTGAGAGGATGACCTTAAAAGGTAATTGAAAGGTGATTGAGATATATGAGAAGGGTGGAGTCTATAGAGGTTGTGGTGACCAGACTACTCAGTGACCTGAGTTTATAGTCCCGAGAAGTGGGGGTCGAACTCGGACGACTTCTCGGGTAAGGACACAACCCTGGGTGGTTTTGAACGACGGAAGAGATAAACCCGTCTACACAGAAACATATCCTAGAAAAGGAGATACAGTCTGTAAAAATTTATAAACCTTTATCTAAGTTTGTTCATACACTTAAAGGTATAGTGTCGGGATTCTAAAATTAATATATGGTATGTAGTAATGTGGAAAAAGACTTATATTCTAATAATTAAAAAATTAACTATTATCACAATCACCCTCATTGTAACAAAAATTTAGTTGTGTGTTTTATTTTGAAAATTATCGTAAAGAATGAAAATTATCGTTATGAAAATCGTTATGAATTATCGTTATGAAAATTATCGTTAAGAATGAGGTAAAAGTATAAAATATGATGTGTATTATAAAATCGTATCACCATGAAGATGATTCAGTATCTATTTTACATGTATAAGTCTTATATGAGGGGTTCTAAAATCATTATACTTATATGTGGTTTTTACCGAACCTTGAGAGGTGATCACTTCCGTGGTATTCTACCTTGTTTCACATCAATGTATTAATCTACACTGTTAGATCTCCTTTTAGATCATAATTTCTCCTTCCAGTTCATATTTTGATTCCCTTTGTGTTCGTAGTAATTTGTGTTTGTCTCTTTTTGTTGGGTCGTATTTTCTGTCTTTACTTTATCAGTCCTTCTATCTTTGTCACTCATGGTAGTGTCTTGGTCTCCACTTCTAAAATTTTTTATGGTTTGTAGTGTCAAACCAATCTTTCTATTAATGTACAAGAAACCTCGACTGTAAATCTCAACCAACACTGGAATAACTCTCTCTCTCTCAAACCACTTAACCGTCCCTGTCTTTTCTTACCCTTCCTTGGTTAGTCTTGTTAAATATTAGATAAAAGGGTAAGGTAAATATGGTGGACATAGAGGATATAGGGAACCTGATATTCCTCCAGGTTGGTCAGGTAGGATTTCCTTTAGTCAGAACTTATGGGTAACCTTCCTGACTACGACTCCGACTTTGAGGTACACTTTTTGGTTGAGTAACCTTTTCCGGGACAACGACCCTTTCTACTTCCGTTCTCCTCTTCCCCTACTGTCTCCTACTCTACCAACCTACCGTGGTGGATGCGCTACCTGTATTCAAACTCATCCGAGACCCTCAACCATTACCTATCCCTTCGGACCGCACGACGTCAGGTACCCCAGTGTCTCAGTCTGTACTGACTCGCTAACTTGACTTGACTTAGAGGTTATAGTACATACTCATTCGGAGTCGGTGGGATCAAATGATAAATATATATAATGTATATATAATAAATATAGTAATATTATATATATATGAAAGATATATATAAAATTAATCCAGAACGAGAAAGTTCGAGGGTCCTAAAAATGTATACGAGGGTAATCAGAATAAAAGGAGTGTACGTAGTAAATAATATTGAGATGAATAGGACGTTTCAATTAGACTTTACCGTGAAGGTTACTCCTTAGAAACAAAAAAGGAGGCTCAGAGGTAGGTGAAGTAAGTGGTACAAATATACACTGGATAAATGTGAAAAATTATAGTCTCGGACTTAACGAAAGATCAATCGTTACGTTCACAGAAAGAGAGTGATCTAATACTCGAAGAACACCTCGGTAAAGATTTTCGATTTATAAAGAGTAAGACACGAGTAAGATGGATGGTAGAAAAGGTCGTGGGACATATAATCTTCATGAACTAACTTCAATTTGTCTTGACTTTAAAATTTATAGTCACTTCGCATATAACTCTTAGATTGAGTCACACAACAGTCTTCGTGTCTTATCCATTCTGTACTATCCATGAAATACCTATAATTCGGTTATGAAAATATTAGTTGTATATTCTTCAGTGTACATTGGTTCACCGTTTACGTCACACTATCGTCCGTCAATGATTCGTCTTGTCCTTTTCCTTGTAGTTATATTAACTTTCCTTACAGGAGTACCTCTAGACTGAATTCTAGTTCTTACTCATATAACTCGACTTTTCTCTCCGACTTGTTCCACAAAATCGACTTCATTTGAAATTCACATTTAATTAGTTCGTCCGCGCGTGTTCGGGTCACTTCCCTATTTGTGTTGGTGCACAGTACAGGACTCCAGTCTTCTTCTTTAGTCCTAGTATTCATTCTATGACTTTCTGACACCTGGTAGATCTTATGATTCAACAAAAATTTTTACCTAACAAACTTTGATTACTTTCTAGTACAGTTTAAGAACTCGTCCTTTTATAAAGAAAGTAGTTTGTCCATAAACAACTGGTAATGTTAGACGGTGTATGATAGTTCCGTAATATTTATGCCTTTACTTGTATTGTCTCTTTTTTTGGAAAAGGTAAATCGAGGTGTACGATTACCACTCCCTCTATAACTAACTGATATTTACGTGGTTGTTTATTTATACATCATATGACTTCTCACTAATCACCTTACATCATTTTTTTTTGTCTCATTCTTCCTATTTCCGTCGACCCCTTTTGACTTTTCATTCCTCTTGGTAGATCCATTAAGTACAACAACGACAACAACAAGAAATCAGTGACGAAATCAACTATTCAACACAGGCTAGAAACCGCTGGGGTACCTGATATTAGGGAGACAGGTACGCTAAAGGGTCCGTTTTTATGACCTCACTCAACGGTAAAGGAAAAGGTACCCTAGAAAGACTGGATCCCTAACTTGAACGTAGAGAAACAAGGTAACGTCCACCTAAGAAATGACGACTCGGTGCTCCCTTCGGGATCCATTAAGTATACACCCTGGATTATTATTATAGTCTCAGAGGTTGCTATAAAATGTTTTGTAGTCCTGTGTAGTTGAGTGTCTACTGGGTACTATTTTGATGGTGTAGAAGATCAGAGGAGAGTTTTAAGATTAGTGGAAAGATTTGGTATAATTAAGGAGGTTATTTTTTTCCAGTTCGGTTGTGCTCTGAGAAAGAACAAGTATAACGTAAATTCGTCTTATTATTTGTCTTAAAATTTTACTCCAGTCAATGTATAATTAGTTACCCATTACTAGTTTATTGGAGTCACTGGAATTACTTTCATTTGACAAAATTGGAGTAATAAAGTGTCCAGTAGGACTACACACAACCACTGACTTAGAGGTATACCTTTATATGACCACAGTGACACCCTTTTAGGGAATCCTAAACTACCTTTTAAAATGAAACATTACATTCCTTGTATTAATAACTGAGACCGGATAAACATAAACGGGTATAAAGTAAGAAAATTAGGGTTTTCAAAATTCTCTGATTCCAAATATAAGACTTTAAGATACTCTAGGTTGTAGTGTTTCGTTTGTACTTTGTGACGTTTTGAAAGACGACACTTTAGATCCATTCTCTTCATGAGATTAAATAAAAATTATAATCATAGGGAATTATAAATAAAAAAATTTCATAAAACAACAAATCTAAAGTTAATGAGTCAATAGAAAAATGGAGAAGGGGTTTGACTTCCGATACCTTTTTGATCTTACTATAAGTTTGACATTTCATGGGACTGGAAAGAACAGTCAATCTTAAAATTTTTTATGTGTCCATTTCTGTCTTTCATTAGTAATTTATTAAATCTGTAAACGAGACTTACGAAAGGATCGAATCGGGTTATTAGGTTGTCGATTATAAATTATAAAATGTTGTTTGTAAAAAGTCGACTCAAGAAATAAAATTATGAACTAATACCTTTTTTATTTGGGTAAAAGTTTTTTGTATCTTAAGTATACTAATCTATAGTCAGTTATAAAGATCACCTAGTGATTTATTACCATCTTATATCGGTAGATTTCCTTTATTTTTAAACAAGGGTTTTTGATATAATTCCGAATTTCTTTAAAAAGATTTACAATCTTTTGATTTCGTATTTCAAATAAAATAATTGAAACTTAGATAACACTATGTGAAGTCTTTTAGAATGCACTTAAAAATCTTCTTTTTTTTTATCATCTACTCAGTTGAGTCTATTTTCTATGGATTTTCAAGAATAAAATATATATATATTAACTTTATATAAACTGTATGTAACACATTCAAATCACGAATATTGTACAACTAAACTCTTTGATCATTAACTAACGTGAACGTCTTACAATCGAGAGATATAGTAGTGTATTAAAAGTAAAAACACCGTCTTTATTAACTCTAGATCAGAGTCGTCAAATCTACTAATATCATTTTATAACAAATGTAAGTGACATTATACATGATCTAGAATAGACAATTAAAGTCTATTCTAGAATACATAGACAATTAAAGTTCAAACATGGTTATTTTTTATGGAAAGGACAAAGGAGTAGAGGGTCTCAGGGACCATTGGATAAAATTTTGTGATAAAATGAGACAAAAGTACAAACCAAAAAAAATGTACGTGTAAATTCGATATAGCATGTCAAAAACAGAAAGAGACTGAAGATATTGAACCGTATTACAGGGGTTCCAGTTAGGTGCTACGACATTTTACCTTCCTATAGGAAGAAAGAGTACAGACTTACAGGAAAGTGAAGATAGGTAAGTAGGAATTCTGTCTATGTGTCCGCAAAGACATAAAATCGATGACATTGATTACGACGATATTTATGTTCTGACGTATATAGGGAAAGTATTAAACGAAAGTAAAAGAAACTCATATATATGTCTTCGCGTTAACACCCTAATGTACCATCAAGATAAAATTTAATAAACTCCTTTGAGGTACGACCGTAGGCGTCATCGACTTGGTTAAATGTAAAGGTGG
This sequence comes from Capra ibex, assembly GCA_006410555.1. Classification (NCBI taxonomy): domain Eukaryota; kingdom Metazoa; phylum Chordata; class Mammalia; order Artiodactyla; family Bovidae; genus Capra; species Capra ibex. Next base: position 36,162,393 of record SJYO01020080.1, read on the forward strand.
TTGTCTGAAGAACGGTGTAAGAGACAAGAGGTGTCAGATCCGTTGTCAACAATAGAGAGTAGAAGAACTACTATCCGGATAGAGTACCGAAAACTAAACGTAAAGAGATTACTAATCACTACAGCTGGTAGAAAAGTACACAAACAACTAGTAAACCTACAGAAAACATTTTAATAGAACCATCACGAGTCGGGTAAAAAATTAGACTTACAGATATGAAAATAATAACTCGACATACTCAAAAGTATATAAAATCTATAATTAGAATTAAAAATTTACTACTCAAAATTTATTAAGAGGAGCATCTTAGAAGAGTTGGACGTCGTCTCAAATGATTCCTAGTGACATTCCTGGTGGTTTCTTCAATAATTCATAGTCACCATCCTGGGACCTTTGTTCAAGTGGGTAGGGTCCAGTAACCCTCCCTTCATCCTGATGTTAGTTATGACAAGAAAGAGGAAAACGTGACATGTCGACGATATTCTTCATATTCAATGTCGATTGGAGTTTTACAGATGATATGTTATTCATTTAACATGTGTGAATACTTTTTGTGTTACAGTTAATCTATACAATAGTTTCTAACACAACCCATATGTTCTGTACTACCTCTCAGGTCTTTCACTTTTAATCACACTAGTCCCCATAGACCAATTGAAATAATTTATTATCATATATGTTTGGTACGAAATCTACTTCATCTTTTCCTACGTCCATAGAATCTTTATCCTTATTACTGTACCTGTCAGTCACAAATACTTTTACCCATACTGTGACCCTTTTCTCTATTTCTCCACTATTAGTTAAGAATAAAATTAGGAATCGAAAGACTCAAATGAAAGAAATTTTGACTTGTCATGAGAGTTATTAGGAATCATTAGAAGTTTGTTTAAGAATTCTGTATTTAATTGTATAGATAAGGTACGATAAAAGTTTACAAATAAGGTGACCCACTCAAATACTTTTAAATTAAAAATCTTCAAAGATATATATGTTTTTCATTAAAATTTAAGTAAAAATTTTTGAAATTATATTTTTGACTTTGTTTAAAATACCCGTTTTACTTCGTTTCTACTCATGGGTCAAACATGTGGTATAAAGGTATTTAAGCATTTCTGTTTGGAAAGGGTGACAATCGTAGAGGGGACACTAATGGTTTATCAGTACACTTAAAACTCAAAGTCTCCACTCCAGTATCTGCGACTGTACAATACTGAACACGTAGGGTGAAACAGAGACAGAGTTATAAGATACCAAGAGAAGAGAAGTACATATAATCCGGTTTAAGTCAATTACTGTTTCTATTTCTATATGGAGAACGATAAAAAATATGTGATCAATAAGGAAACAATTTAGGAAAGTAAATGTCAGATTCTTTATTCCTTCATTATTTACAATACTTTTTTTAATACTTCTTTTGTATTGTAAGATTTTATAGTAAGGTATACCTGTTAACTGAAATTAAACTATTTTGAAATAAAAGTTTTAGTTCGTTATGACTCTTTCACCTTTTATCGGAAATATATTTTATGACTTAATTATTTTGTAATACCATATACTTAGTTTATTTGTTCAAGTCACTCCTCTCTCTAAGACGATTTTACATAAGATTTTAGATTCGATGGTCCAAGATAGTTCCGATTTCCTGTATTAATAAGAACTCTGGTGTTTAACACAGTCCTACTTAAATCAGTGTTATCATTGATAACGAAGTCTCATATTACTCAATATTAAAAGTTGTTTAGGTTGTTTCCAATCCTTATCTTCATTGATATATCCTTCCAGGGGAGTTAAATTATGACAACCGTACGACGACCTTAGGATTCCGTATTAGAATGTTTTCAGGGGTATAAGGTTCAAAAATTTATAGTTAGGGTACAATTCGTTGTGACATCCTGTCTTCATTTACCATACAAACTTAAACTTAGAGTCAAAACTTAAACAAGTTCTCTAATACGAAGTGGTACTTAAGTTCGTCTCGTACATAAGAGATTAGTCCTTGTCAAAAGAGAAATCACAATCATTTAGAAGAGAGTTGAAGAGGTTTTATCTCATAGACTTATGTAACCACCAAATAGTTAGACATCACTTTTAATACGATAAATATGACTATTTACATACTTAAAATGTAAAAGTACATCAAACTAACAAGTAATGTATATACTGACATATTAAATACTTGTGTCAATAAAAATTTTTCTCCAAAATAAAAGAGAAAGAATGAGGGGAACGAACAATAATCCTTATTGTGATTGGACCTGACTAAAGTTACATTTCATAACTATATATGTGTCGTAATTGTTTTCCACTTCCACTATAACTTCGTATTTACTCTCTCTTTTATCGTTTTTAAATTTATTTGTTTTTATAAATAACTAGGAATGTCACGTTTATCCTCTTCCGTTACCGTGGGGTGAGGTCATGAGAACGGACCTTTTAGGGTACCTACCTCCTCGAACCATCCGACGTCAGGTACCCCACCGATTCTCAGCCTGTGCTGACTCGCTGAAGTGAAAGTGAAAAGTGAAAGTATGTAACCTCTTCCTTTACCGTTGGGTAAGGTCATAAGCACGGACCTCTTAGGGTCTCTATCCCCTCGGACCACCCGANTTCCGTTACCGTGGGGTGAGGTCATGAGAACGGACCTTTTAGGGTACCTACCTCCTCGAACCATCCGACGTCAGGTACCCCACCGATTCTCAGCCTGTGCTGACTCGCTGAAGTGAAAGTGAAAAGTGAAAGTATGTAACCTCTTCCTTTACCGTTGGGTAAGGTCATAAGCACGGACCTCTTAGGGTCCCTATCCCCTCGGACCACCCGACGGTAGATACCCCAGCGTGTCAGTCTGTACTGACTTCGCTGAATCGTCGTGTCACCGTCGTCGTGTCACGTTTACACTATCTTTTTTATTAAGTCTCTTGCATAACAGACGGCCTGTGATTCGATCTGTAAAGAATATATGTCTATACTAAAAAGTACAAAAGGGGTCATTTTTAGAGTATGAAACTTTATAACACCTCAAATGGGTTCAAGTAGGTTTAGTAACCTTATTTGATCTTAAACTCGGTTGTTTTGTAAAACGATGTGTGAACTTTCAAGTCTTTCACCTCTAGGAACATCAACCCTGTAAATCAAGAATTCATCGTAGTTTTTATTAACGTAAAATTTTATTTCGTTCCCTTAAAATTATAAACCTTTTTTTGTCCTTACCCATACTGGTCAGTTACGAATACCTTTACTCACACCGTGTCCCTTACCCTAGTCCCTCAACTTGTTACATTGTCTCAGTCTTTCGGATGTTTTGATAACCAATCTCGACAACTATTTATACTCTTCTTTCCACCTTCTCCTATTCCAATAACTCTTCGAATTTACGGTGGGACTCCTTAGACTTAGATAAAATCTCCGTAGTCTGTGATTTCCGAAGGACCTCGTCTCGTTATATAATTATTTGGACTAGTACATTGACTGACCTTTCCCTACACTTCGTTCTTCTAATTGAAGTTATTAAGTACATGATCTACTCCTCTTGACTTAGACCTTTTACGAGATTTTCATCTCTTATGAGATATGTCATCTAACATGAACAATCTGTTGTTTTACTTTCGGATAAAAAAAGGACATCGTTTGTACAGTATTTAATAAAGTATGGTGGTTAAGAATTATTCTTCAGACTGTGTAAGTTATTTGTAAAAAGAAAAAAAATTAATTTAAAAATAAAAATGAAATAAAATGAAATGTTATGACATAACCAAAACGGTATGTAACTGTACTTAGGTGGTGCCCACATGTACGCTAGGGTTTGTACTTGGGGGGGAGGGTGGAGGGAGGGGTATTGTAGGGAGACCCAGTAGGGGCACGTGGTCGGGGTTCGTACGACATAGGACGTAGTCTGTATCTGACCGCTAAGCTAAGAGTGTACTATCATATGTNGGTAAGAGGGTTTAGTAGGGTGGGAGAGGGAGAGGGAGACTCAGGTTTTCAGGCCATATGTGTAGACACAGAAAAAAGGACAGAACGTATGTCCCAGCAGTAACGGTAGAAGGATTTAAGGTATATATACACAATCATATGACATAACCACAAAAAGAAAGACCGAATGAAGTGAGACATATTAACCGAGGTCAAAGTAGGTAGAGTAGTCTTGACTAAGTCTACATAAGAAAAATTACCGACTCATGAGGTAACACATATACATGGTGTCGAAAGAATAGGTAAGTAGACGACTACCTGTAGATCCAACAAAGGTACAGGACCGATAATATTTGTCACGACGCTACTTGTAACCCCATGTGCACAGAGAAAGTTAAGACCAAAGGAGCCACACATACGGGTCGCACCCTAACACACTATTAATACATTCATTTTCACATTATAAGAGTAATAAAAATAAAAACTTACTTAATTACTTATGGAAAATTTAAGAACTAAGTGAAAGAATGTAACATTTATGACTGTCTTTATTAAGTGTATTTGTTTCAAGAAATCCAAGGATTGTATAAAATGTTCGATTTTCCTTATGTCTATAGTTTTTAAAACTCTTTGAGATTTAATCTACCTACAACATGTAGGTTATAATGGAAGATAAAGTCACCCATAAAAATCAACGATCTGAACGTACGTAACTAAATACAAACGGTAAAGATTCCCGTGGTACTATAACAACGTATAAAGACATTGTGGGAACGGGTAGGAATCGTTGTGACTTAGGGTCTCCAGACATTCCTTTCTTGTACATTGAATGAATCCTAGTTACTCTGTTTTCTTTAATAAAAGACCTTAAAAGTCCGTTAACATATAGGATATAAACTTTTATTTAGGTGTTTTGTAAACTACAAAGAGGGAGACTTACAGTATTCAGTACGTATATTATAGACCGTGTCATTTACAGGTAAACGGTAGTTGTCCATTTGGTCGGATCTCTCCTTCAGTTTTATCTTTTCCCCCGTATCAGTTTTTTTAGTGTGTCTTTATCTGAGTCTCAGTGACCTTATTTGGAATGGAGACCAACGTATTAGTTTGTCTTTAGGAATGACTAATTCGGACTAATCTTTTCTACGGAATAAATGTTGTCTTATTTATGATGGACTATATAAGTACGGAGAACGGAATAGAGGGTAAAAACATAGGATAAAATTTAATTAGGAGTATGTAGAAAATCGAATGTTTATTGAAAAGTCATCATATATGAATTGATAATTCGTCTAGATAATTCAGAAAATGAAAATAATGTCATAAAATTAAAGGATATTAAGGTGGAATTTTTTACACTATTTAGTTCTCCGAAGTATTAAACAGACTTCCTTATAATTCTACTTCGACTCCTTAGTTTGAGTCAGGTAAAACGAGGACTTAGGTACAAGAATTGTTGATTCAGTAAGATATGTATCGTATTTTCAGTTTCATCGCACTCTTCTATTGAAAGTTCATCGATTGAACAATGCCCCGTCTCTTTGTCTCTTCTCTAAGTTCTTGATACACCTAGACACTGTAAAAGGAGATTGAGATAAAACTTTTAAAAGTGTATATATCTTCCAGATATGAGAACTCAAAATGTAAATCTAGACGTTAGATAGAGTCAATTAAAGAAGTGTTATACATCCCGGAGATTCAAAGAACGTGTACCTTTATTTAAACAAGGTCGTGTAAGTAGTTGTACCTCACACCTTATCTAATTCTCCTACACCGTGTACATATCTTACCTTATAATGAGTCGGTATTTTACTTACTTTAACACGGTAGACGACTCTGCACTTACCTAGTTCTTTGAGATTATGTTTCATTTCATTCAGTCTTTGTCTTTTTTTGTTCATAGTATATAATTACGACGACGACGATTCAGTGAAGTCAGTACAGGCTGAGACACACTGGGGTGTCTGTCGTCGGGTGGTCCGAGACGACAGGAACCCTAAGAGGTCCGTTCTTGTGACCTCACCCAACGGTAAAGGAAGAGGTTACGCACTTTCACTTTTCAGTTTCACTTTTCATTTTCACTTCAGCGAGTCAGCAAAGGCAGAGAATCACTGGGGTACCTGACGTCGGAGGGTCCGAAGAGGTAGGTACCTTAGATCTTTTTGTCATCTCTACATGGGTATACGTTTCGTATTTGTCTCTGTGTCTCTATCTGTTGTTTACATACCTGTGGTTCCCCACCCCCTTTTGTCCCTCCACCCTACTTGACCCTCTAACTCTAACTGTATGTATATGATGATGCGTATGTTATCTATTCATTATTCTTGGACGTCATATCGTGTCACTTGAGATGACCCACGAGACACCACTGTTTCTCCCTTATATACATATGTATATTGACTAAGTGAAACGGTATCTCGTCTTTGATTTTGATGTAACATTTTGTTGATATGAAGTTAAAATTTTGAAAAAATTTTTGTGGATATGTATCACCTTATCTACTAATCAGGGCACTAGATTGTCTCCTAAAGGGGGACAACTACTGAAGTTCCAGTGGGTTCCACTTCGATATAAAATCATCGTTATGTAATACTGTAGTTATATGTTTCGGTTGATAGGTTCTTGATTGAACCGGAAGACTCCGGTTTAGACACACAACTCATTTTCTACAGTCACGTTACTACCGTCTGTTGTTCTTTATGACTTAGTGGATGAAGACACAGAATAACACAAGAGATCGGGACAAGTCAGATCTATGAAACAGTAGACTACTTATCGAGGACCCGTGTGAGTTGGAGTCTATACGTCTACTGTTGTGGGTATATCGTCTTTCACTTCTCCTCGATTTTTCGGAGAACTACTTTCACTTTCTCCTCTCACTTTTTCAACCGAATTTCGAGTCGTAAGTCTTTTGCTTCTAGTACCGTACGACAGTAAGTACCCCAGTGTTTCTCAGCCTGTGCTGACTCGCTGACTTGACTTGACTTGACTTTCTTACAAGTTTGATGGCCTGTTACCGCTAGTGAAGGGTACGATCATTCAATCATGAGTTTTAGGAAGTTCGGTCCGAAGTCGACACGAACTTAACTTTTGAGAGTTTACATGTTCGACCCAAATCTTTTCCGTCTCCTTGGTCTGTAGTTTAACGATTGTACGACCTAGTATTCCTTTCGGTCCTTAAGGTCTTTTCGTAACTGAAGACAAAGTTACTATTGCGTTTTCGGAAACTGACACACCTAGTTTTGTGTGACTCCCTTGAAAAATTTTTCTACCCTTATGGTCTCTGGTAGAATGAACAGAGGACTCTTTGGACATATTCCCAGTTTTTCGTTGTCAATCTAGAACTTCACTTCACTTCACTTTCAGTGAGTCAGCACAGGTTGAGAAACACTGGGGTATCTGATATGTCAGATACCGTAAGAGGTCCGGTTTTATGACCTCACCCATCGGAAAGGGAAGAGGTTCCCTAGAAGGGTTGAGTCCTTAACTTGGGTCCAGAGGACGTAACATCCGTCTAAGAAATGGTCGACTCGGTGTTCCCTTCGGGTCAATCTTCGAATGTACCTTATTTACTGACCGAGTTTTAACCCTTTCCTCATGTTTTCCCGACATATAAGAGTGGACAAATAAATTGAATATAGGTCTCACGTAGTCCGTTTTACGACCCATCCTATTTAGTGTTCGACTTTAGTTCTAACGGTCCTCTTTATAGTTATTAGAATCATACGTTTACTCTCGTGAGATTATCGTCTTTCGCTTCTTAATTTCTAGGAGAACTACTTCTACTTCCTCCTCTCACTTTTTTGAACGAATTTTGAGTTGTAATTTTTTTTTTTGGATTCTAGTACCTAGACCACGGTAGTGAATTGCCGTTTCTCTTCCCCTTTTTCACCTGTGTCATTGTCTAAAAGTGAAGAACCCGAGGTTTTAGTAACGTCTACCATTGACGTCGACACTTTAATCTTATACGAACGAAGAACTTTCCTTCCGATACTGTTTGGATTTGTCGTATAATTTTTCGTTTCTGTATTGAAACGACTGTATCCAGGTATATCAGTTTCGATACTAGAAAGGTCATCAGTATATACCTACATTCTCAACCTGGTATTTCTTCTGACTTACGGCTTCTTAGGTACGAAAACTTAACTCCACGACCTCTTCTGAGAACTCTCAGGGAAACTGTCGTTCCTCAGTTTGGTCAGTTAGGGTTCCCTTTACTTGGGACTTGTGAGTAGAATTCCTGACTACGACTTCGACTTCGAGGTCTTGAAATCGGTGGACTACGTTTGTCGGTTAAGTAACCTTTTCTGGGACTACGACCCTTTGTAATTTCCGTTTCCTCTTCTCCCACTGTTTCCTACTCTACCAACCTACCGTAATCACTAAGTTATCTGTACTTGAACTCGTTTGAGACCCTCTACCACTCCATGTCCCTCCGGACCGCACGACGTCAGGTACCCCAGTGTTTCTCAGTCTGTGTTGAATCACTGACTTGTTGTTGTTGGATTTGTCCTTTTCTTAAACTTTTTCTATTCTACTTTTATATATATTGACTTAGTGAGACGACATTGGACTTTGATTGTGTTGTAATTTTTAGTTGATATGAGGTTATATTTTATTTTGATTTTTCATTTTGTCGTTATGTATTTTCTATTATTTTTATTTTCCCCAACATTTAATTTTGGTTATTAATCAGAACAATGAGAGGATATCACTTTAGTAGTCTTCTACTTTATATTGACTTTATATGTTCATCTACACTATTAGACCTCCTTTGAGTCTCTTACTTTCTCTTCAACCAGTTCATGTCTTGGTTCCCCTTGTGTTTGTGACATTTTCGTTTCTCTCTTTGTGTTGGGTCTTAATTTTACCTCTACCTTGTGAGTTGTTCTGTTTTCGTCACTCAAAATGGTGTCTTGGTTTCAACTTATAAAAGTTATCATGGTTTGTGGTGTCGAACCAATCCGTCTATTAATCTACGAGAATCCTCAACGGAAAAAAAAAAAAAAAAGGAGTACAACTGGAAAGACAAGTGTGACAAATAAATTTAGAAAAATAAAAATGAAAGTGAAATAAAATGAAATGTTATGTCATAACCAAAACGGTATGTAACTGTACTTAGGTGGTGCCCACATGTATTCAAGGATTAGAACTTGGGGCGGAGGGTGGAGAGTGGGGTATAGTAGAGAGACCTAGTAGGTGGACGTGGTCGTGGTTCGTAGGACATAGGACACAGCTTGTATCTGACCACTAAGCAAAGAATGGACTATCATATGTACAAAGTTACGGTAAGAGGGTTTAGTAGGGTGGGAGAGGGAGAGGGAGTGTCAGGTTTCCAGACAAGATATGTAGACACAGAGAAAACGACAGAGCGTATGTCCCAGTAGTAATGGTAGAAAGATTTAAGGTATATTTACACAATCAATTGATATGACCACAAAAAGAAAGACCGAATGAAGTGAGACATATTAACCGAGGTCAAAGTAGGTGGAGTAATCTTGACTAAGTTTACATAAGNTAGAGTAGTCTTGACTAAGTTTACTTAAGAAAAGTTACCGACTCATTATGAGGTAACACATATACATAGTGTCGAAAGAATAGGTAAGTAGACGACTACCTGTAGATCCAACGAAGGTACAGAGCCGATAATATTTGTCACGACGCTACTTGTGACTCCATGTGCACAGAGAAAGTTAAGACCAAAGGAGCCACACATACGGGTCGTCACCCTAACGACCCAGTATTCCGTCAAGATAAACGTTAAAAAATTCCTTAGAGGTGTGACAAGAGGTATCACCGACATGATCAAACGTAAGGGTGGTTGTCACATCCTCCCAAGGGAAAAGAGGTGTGGGAGAGGTCGTAAATAACGAACGTCTAAAAACCTAGCGTCGGTAAGACTGACCACACTTTACCATGGAGTAACACCAGAACTAAACGTAAAGAGACTATTATTCACTACAACTCGTAGAAAAGTACACAAACAATCGGTACGCATACAGAAGAAACCTCTTTACAGATTAATCAAGAAACCGGGTCAAAAACTAACCCAGTAAATAAAAAGACCTTAACTCGACGTATGCAACGAATATATAAAAACTCTAATCAACAAACAGTCAACGAAGTAAACGATAATAAAAGGGGGTAAGGCTTCCGACAGAAAAGTGGAACGAATATCAAAGGAAACAACACGTCTTCGAAAATTAAAATTAATCTAGGGTAAACAAATAAAAACGAAAATAAAGGTCTTAAGACCCTCCACCTAGTATCTCCTAGGACGACACTAAATACAGCCTCTCACAAAACGGATACAAGAGGACATCCTCAAAATATCAAAGACAAGAATGCAAATCTAGAAATTAGGTAAAACTCAAATAAAAACACACGCCACAATCTTTCACTAGATCAAAGTAAGAAAATGTTCACCAACTGGTCAAAAGGGTCGTGGTGAACAATTTCTCTAACAGAAATGAGGTAACATATAAGAACGGAGGAAACAGTTTCTATTCCACAGGTATACACACACCTAAATAGAGACCCGAAAGATAAAACAAGGTAACTAGATATAAAGACAGAAACACGGTCATGGTATGACAGAACTACTGACACCGAAACATCATCTCGGACTTCAGTCCGTCCAACTAAGAAGGTCAAGGTAAGAAGAAAGGGTTCTAACGAAACCGATAAGTTCCAAAAAACATAAGGTATGTTTAACACTTTAATAAACAAGATCGAGACACTTTTTATGGTAACCATCGAACTATCCCTAACGTGACTTAGACATCTAACGAAACCCATCATATGAGTAAAAGTGATATAACTAAGAAGGTTAGGTACTTGTACCATATAAAGAGGTAGATAATCACAGGAGAAACTAAAGAAAGTAGTCACAAAATATTAAAAGATACATATCCAGAAATCGAAAAAATCCATCCATATAAGGATTCATAAAATAAGGAAAGCAACGTTGTCACTTACCTTAACAGAGTAATTATAGAGAAAGATAGAAGAGTAATAATCACATATCCTTACGTTCCCTAAAGACACACAACTAAAATATAGGACGTTGAAATGATATAAGTAACTAATCGAGATTATTAAAAGACCACCCCAGAAATCGCAAAAGATACATCTCCTAGTACAGTAGACGTTTGTCACTCTCAAAATGAAGAAGAAAAGGTTAAACCTTAGGAAGATAAAGAAAAAGACGAGACTAACGACACCGGTTTCGAAGGTCTTGATACAACTTATCATCGTCACTTTCACCCGTGGGAACAGAACAAGGACTGAAATCCCCTTTACGAAAGTTAAAAAGTGGTAACTCCTATTACAAACGACACCCAAACAGTATATATCGAAAACTCTCTTTCCCAAGTCCCTTAATAGTCCCTTCCTGGGTTTGTGTTGTTAAAAGTTAAAAGGGTACGGGATATTCATGCATATTCATTCTATGAAACTTATAGAGGATATAGTACATACCTCTTCCGTTACCGTAGGGTGAGGTCATGAGAACGGACCTTTTAGGGTACCTGCCTCCTCGGACCATCCGACGTCAGGTACCCCAGCGATTCTCAGTCTGTACTGACTTGCTAAAGTGAAAGTGAAAAGTGAAAGTACGTGACCTCTTCTTTTACCGTTGGGTGAGGCCACAAGAACGGACCTCTTACGGTCCCTGTCTCCTCGGACCATCCTCCGGTAGATACCCCAACGTGTCTCAGCCTGTGCTGACTTCGTTGAATGAAGTCGGGTTGGTAGGTGAAAGATTAATCCAGAACGATATAGTTGGAAGGTTTTGAATTGTATACGAAGGTTAGACGACAAAGAAAAGATGTACACGAAGTACATAATGTTAGGATGAATAGGTGGTTCCAAGTACACTTTACTATGAAAGTTACTTTTTTTTAAAAAAAAAGAAAGTCCAGAGATAAGTAAAATAAGAGGAATACAAGTATAATACACAAATATGTAAAAATATGGTGTCGAACTCAACAAAGGAGTAATGGTTACGTTGAGAAAAGAGGGGTGATCTAATACTTGAAGAAAAGTCCTCGGTAATGATTTTAGATTCTTGAGGAATAGGACACGAATAAGATACGTGTCAACAAAGGTTGTGGGACATATAACATTTATGAACTAAATTCCAATTTGTCTTTACTTTAAACTTTTTAGTCACGTCGAACATGACTCCTAGATTGAGTAAAGCAACAGTCCTCGGGTTTTTTACATTCTGTACTGGTTACTGAACACTTATAAATCGGTCACAGAAATGTTAGTTCTGGGTATTGTGTGTGTTAAGTACAAACTATTTCAGTGTTTACGTAATATTTCCGTCCATTAATAGTGTTTCTGGTCCTTTTTCTTTTGGAAAATTAAATCTCCCTCCTGATCTTTTTAGGAGTCCTTTCTCTAGAGTAAACTCTAGTTCTTACTCATCCTGATCCCACTGTCTGTCACTCTTTTCTATAAAATCTACTCCTTTGTATTCGTTTAATTACTTCGTCCACGTGTCTCCTTCTCACTTCCTTACATGTACCGGTTCACGGGACTCCACTCTCCTTCTTTCGTTTCACTATTCGTTCTATGTCTCTTTGACACGTCGTTGTCCCGACCGTTTTATTCCCCTTTAATAAACAAATTTTTGCTTGGTTTCTGGTAAAGTTTATGTACTCGTTCCCTCATAATAGAAAAGAAGTAGTAGTCCGTTTATAAACAAGTCGTGCACTTTCACAGTGTATAATAAGTTCACAATTTTTATTTCTCTACTTGTATTCTCTCTGTAGAGAAGGGAGAATTCGAGTATCTCCGACCCCCCTCTCACTGACTAATGTCTACATGATTGTTTATATGTCGTACGACTTCTCACTAATAATCTTAATTCCCCCTTAGTCGTATTATTTCTGTTTACGTCGACGACATTTGAATTTTCTTTTCTCTTATCAGAGTCATTAAGTATACATCTTTATATATTATAATTATTGTAGTTTCAAAGGTTTTACCCAAAACCTCCTGTACCTCGGTTTCAGTTGAGTGTCTCCCTTCTTCAACTATAGGACCGACTTAGAAGATGTGGAGGTTTAGGTTAGTAGAAAGTATTTGGTATAATTAGGGTATTTGTATAATTAAGGAGGTCATCCTCCACTTTGGTTGGACTGAGAAGACTGGTAAAATGTAAAATGCGTTTCTTACTTTTCTTAGTATTTTTAATCCAGTCAATTTATTCTAAGTCGTTCTACTAGAGTTTGATGGAATGACTGAAATTACTTCCAGAAAGTGAAATTTAAAAAGTAAGTACGAGTCACCGATTTAACACAGACTAAGGAACACTGGGGTACCTAACGTCGGGTGGTCCGCGGAGACAGGTACCTTTAAAGATCTGTTCTTATGACCCTCACCCAACGGTAAAGTTCTTATGACCTCACCCAACGGTAAAGGAGGAGGTCCCCTAGAAGGGGTTGGTGTCCAGTAGAAATTTCAATCTATCACATACAGTATCACTAGATTAAAGGGGTACCTTTATGTCACTCCAGTAACGTTCCTTTAGGGAAATCGTAGACTATCTTTTAAATTTAAACACACCTTTTATTAATAACTGTGACCGGATAATCATCGGAAGGTCAACAAATAAGAAAATTAGGGTTTACGTAATCTCCAAATATAAGACTTTAAGATCATGTGGATTTGGTATTTCGTTAGTTACTCCACAATGTTTGGTGAAGAGTCACTTTAGTTCCATTCTCCTTATCAGATCAAGTGAAAATGAAAATTATAATTATAGTTATTATAAATAAAAAGACTCAGTAACTCGTAAAAAACAACAACGATCTAAAGTTGATCAATCAATGGTAAGATCGATCAGAGTTTTGACTTCTGATACCTTTGATCCTACTCTTTTAAATAACATTAAATACGACTGGAGAGACAAATATTCCATCTTGAAGTTTTTTATGTCCATTCTTGTCTTATATTAAAACAATATAGTAAGTCCTGATGTATGTATTTCAAAAAAGATAGAATCGACAATTTATAAAATTTTGTTTTTTTATTTCTTTTGAAGATCGGTCACGGACCTTAAACCTTAAGTTTATTTGGTGAAACTGACTTCTTAAATATATTGACTTTGAGTGAGTTTTATAAGAATATCTAGTGATTTATTATTATCTTGTATCGGAAATTTTCTTTTTGTTCTAAAAAAAGTATTTAGTGTAATTCTAAATTTTCTAAAAGAGAGAAGGATTCACAATCTTTTGATTTCATATTTTCGTACCGAACGAAATTAAATAATCGAGAATGTATGACACTGTATGAAGTCTTTTAGAAAAAAAAAAAAAAAAAAAAA